>CM058046.1:19620787-20820787 GCA_030169165.1 Centaurea solstitialis
GATACCAAATGTGAATCCCAAATAATAGAGAATGAAAGATGGAGAGAAAACTAGTATTAATGATGAAGCTAATGATTACAACTAGTTGGTGATAATGATAGAATAAGTATGAAAAGACAAAGGAATGTTTTTGTTCTTGGAAAATGCTTCTCACACATAAAAGTAGGCTACCATTAATCCACACAAAACCCTAGGCTATAGCATTCTATTTATAGCACTAGGTATACAAGAGTTACAATAAAAGCCCTTAGAGTCTATGACTCTTTACAAAAGAGGGCACAAGATAAACTAAAGCTATCACTAGAAATAGGAAAATACAAGATAGACCCTTGACTTCTTCACAACCCACAAAGTAGGGTCTAACACTAATATGCCACGTGTCGTGCTCTGGTGAGCCAAATTGCCACGTGTCGCGTTGTGGTGATATCAAAACAATAAATAAAATAATGTAAAAATATAATTAAATCAAATCTTTTAATCCAAACTATAGATAAATATGAAAACAATAAATAAAATAATCTAAAAGATAAATATCACTTTCAAAAATACATAATTAAATGAAACGGTTTAAAAAATCCTCTACATATGTTTGTGTAATATTTAATATAATCAATACACGTATTATTATTTTTCATTGGTGATATAAAGAATTAAAAATATTCTCTCTATTTTCAAAGTACAATTTTTCTAAGAGTTTTCCAAAAGTTGAAAAATCGTATTTTTCCTATTTTCTTAATTGTTAAGAAAATTCCATATAACTTGTTGGAACAAAAAAATATACTCAAACTCTTTAAAAATTTTCATTTTTTAATCCAAACTATAGATAGATATGAAAACAATAAATAAAATAATGTAAAAGATAAATACCTCTTTAAAAAATCATCTACATAATTAAATCTCAATCTCATTCTATAAATACCCCTTTCAATCTCTCAATTTCAATCAATTGTTGCAACTCTCTTAATTAAGCCACTACCAATTAAACATACACACACAAAGGTAATTAATCAAACGCTCTTTAATTTTTATTTTTTTCTACACATGATGATATGATTATGATGATTCTATTTATGTTTATAGTCCAAGTTGGAGTTGTTGATTTCTCGTATGTAACTTTGTATTTATGGTCATTGATTACACTTTTTGTGTTATTTTGTATTACAAACACTCTTCAATTTTTATTTTTTTCATACACATGATGATATGATTATGATGATTCTATTCATGTTTATAGTCCAATTTACTTATATGTTTTACAATATTAAATATGTTAATTTTCGTAAAAATTAATTTATTATACATACATATATACATATTGATGGATGTTCTAAGGATTAATTAAAATGCAAATAATAGATTATATAATATAAGTCTATTGTCAATACTTTTAAAATAAAAAAATTACTAGATATAATACTCTTAAATATAAATTAAGTTATAGTAATAATTTAAATTAAATAAATCATATTTATAATATTAGTTTTTCTGATATGAATTATTTTTTTAAAAATTATCCCGTGTATTACACGGGATCAAATCTAGTATGTTATATAACTGAAACACGATAAATATTTTAAAGAAAAAATATTTATATCTAAATGTTAATTATATTTGTTTATGTAAAAAATTACACAACTCGATGTCGAATAAAATTTGTGTGAGGCTTAACCGTCGAGAGAAAGAAATTACAATCAATGATAAGTGCGAGAAAGTAAAGTAAGACAAATAATTTGATGACGCAGGAAAAACCTCACGACGGAGGAAAAAACCTGCGGTCGACCTAAAAGATAAGTCGACAGAGCACTATGATCACCAATCAGGGGTGATGTCCTTCAAGTATACAGCTTTGATCGTACGATTACAACTGAGAGAACTATGAAATCGAATGTAAAATACAGATGATTTTCTAGAATAGTAATTATAGAACTTGTGAGCTTCGGATAGACTTCGTGTCCTGAAATACTGGCTTGATTCTTCTTATATAGTGGCTTGATAATAACGGTCCAACGGTATTGTGACTCATCAATGATTGAATTGTAACCGTCCAACGTTATTGTCTTCAATTAATGCTCGGAGAGTAACTGTCCAACGGTATTGTTGAGAGTTAATGTCCAGATTGTAACTGCTGCGAGAATCTTGCTTGTAACGGTCGATCTTGATGCTGTCGAACGATACATAACTTACGACTTGTTCGATGTAGCGATGATCTTCAACAAGCATAGCATAGTACTCAATTTCCGATTTCCTCAAAGGTGGACAATTGTTAGAAATGATAATCAGCTTACCTGCATCAAACATATAAACTTTGTATATTTATTCGTTAGTACTGTCGTACGATATTGTGGATATCGTTCGACTTATTCGATGTATATGTTCGATGTTTAATAATCTTTGTTCGATAGTACTTCTAGGTTTTATCTCTGGACCTTATCTTAATACAGGACTATTGTCCTAACATTTGCCTTACGATTATAGTCGGTTGTCGTGCGATCGTAGATTTTTACCCTAACAATTTGCCCCCAAGATTTAGAAAATAATTCTAATTTTATCTAAATCTTTAATTCGCTGGACAAAGAGTAAAAATACGTTGGTAAACGGTCGAATTAACGTTGATAAACTAGCCGTTATCTAGCCGTTATTCTGGACGCGTGTCTTCTAACGGCTAAATGATGACGCGTGGTACGATTATCTCTGATGACTCATATGATTTAGTTGCTATAAATAAGGCGTTTGATAGTAAGAAAAGATTTTACAAAATCTTTTTCAATTTTTGCTTGATCGTAATCCGACTTTATTTTCGGCAAGGATTTTATGCGACTAGGCATATAAGGTACTTCTTTCTCTTTCAGTTAATGCGTCTGAAATCAATAGCAACTAAGAGTAATAGAGGTTTAGACGTTCTTAGGTTTACACGTTTGAGAAATAGTTTAAGCCGACTAGATTTCATCATGTCGTCGGAAGTTAAAAGTTCGATTGCCGAGAGCTTAGAAGTAGGAGAGTTAAGAGAATTAGCTGGGTTACCAGAGGGCGCCCAAGTAAGGGTGGCCGGAGAGGTTAGGCCAGCGGATACTCCGACGGGGTTCTTTGCCCTGTTTGAATATCCGTTTAAAATCGGATTTCGATGGCCTTATTCCCCACTCTCTCGAGCCTTCATGTCTCGTTTCAACTTATCTCCGGGGCAACTGATGCCCCAATTCTGGCGAGTCATCCTGGTGATCGAACGGGTGACCAAGGATTGGGGTCGTCGTGCGTTCTCTGTGGACGACCTTCTTTCTGCTTATAACGTGACGAAACTGCCCTACAACCGTTATGGGTTGTTTCCTAAGGGCAGGAATGATACCATGCTTGTTCATCGCACGCAAGTGAATGATCGAGGGTGGAAGTCTCGTTACGTTTTCGTCCAGACGTCTTCGGTCTCCGATGAATCTTGGGTTGTTCCTGAGTGGAACTCAAATGGTAACTTAGGCATTCATCTTTTATTTATACATCTTTTGCACATTTCGATGACTAATCGCATGTTTTCTTGCAGTTGTTAACTTCACGTTTGAGACGACTGAAGAATCTAACGAGCTGATCTCGCACTTCCTGAGTTATAGTGTGACAGATCGCACGTATAGAACGTCGAAGGGCGGCGAGGAGAGCGACATCGAGCCTGAAGTACAAATAATCGAAGAAACAGATATGGAAGGTAAATATCGTACGTTAATATTCTTGTTTGTGTTAGTTTTGTTTAATTCTAACTTCTCTTTTTTGTATAGGCTCAGCTTCCAAGAAGGCGTCGACGATGGAAGCAGCTGCTCGTGCTGCCAAGAGGAAAGCTGCTGCCCAGGAAGGTTTAGTGGCTAAACGTACGAGGTCGTCGTACGTTTCAGTGGACACCCCACCTAAGGATGCCGCACGCAAGGCTGAAGGTGGGATAGAGGCTGTTCCTCTTAACTTTGCTCCTCCTGCAAAGGGAGCAGGTGCGTCGAAGGCCGACAAGGGCAAGGAGAAAGAGGGGTCTGGTCTTACGACCATGACAATCCAGATCCCTTCTGACTTTATGGTGGACGATGTGATCAGGACGGCGGCTACTTTCCCAGTTCTTGAGCAGTTTCACGTCCCTGCTCAGAAGGCACGCATGGAGGAGGCCGATATCGAAGACCTAGATGCCTCCATTGCGGGTATCTCCTTCCTGGTAAGTCCCTGTCGTACGTTTTTTGCTTTCAGTTTACTTGTACAGCTTCTAATCCTTTCTTTTTTCTTTTGTACCTGTAGGCTCTCCAAACCAGTCTTAGCCTCCATACTCGGATGGCTAAGATCAAAGAGGAGTTGGCGTCGAACCAGAATGATGCCAAGGTGGCTAGGAAAGAGGCCGACAAGGCCAAAAAGAAGCTGGTCCAACTGACCGACGAGGTTAATGCCAAGTCGGTTCAGATTGGGGATTTGGAATCCAAGCTGGAACTCAGCGAGCAATTCCAAGTTCAACAGCGGGAACGGCTGAAGTTGGCCTTGGACCACACCAAGGAGCTAGAGAAGGAGTTGCTGGCCGTTCGACGGGAGAAGGCTGAGAGAGAAGAAGCTTTATCGTCCAAGATCCAGGAACTGGAAGATGACGCTGCCTTAGTCCGTGTGGTCGCACGTACTGCGGTCATGCGACGCGTAGCTGCTGGGACCGTGACTTCTCAGTTGGCGAAGGACGAGGTGGCTTCTTTCGTTCAGGTGATGGGCTCTGAGGACCTTCTCGACGAGGAGGATCTAAAAGGCCTGGACGAAGAAAAGCCTACGGAAGTCAAGGATGTAGGTGTCGAGGAGGAGGTTCCTGAAACCTCTGGATCCGTTCCTGCACATCCTGAAGAGACCGAAGAGGCTCCTGTCGTAGATCCACCTGCTACCACCTTCCATAGTCGTAAGTCGGTATGCTCCATTTCCGATGACTTTGGAAATTATGTAAGGTCCTTCCCATTTGATGGAAAGTTTTCCAGCGTTTGGCTCTTGTGTGTTTTGAAACACATGTCTAAGACATAATCTCCAACTTGAAAAATTTTTGCCTTTACCTTTTTGTTGAAGTGTCTTTCGACAATTCCTTTCTGTGCAGCCATCGTTCGTAGTGCTTTTTCTCGGATTTCTTCTAAGGCGTCAAGATCGTAGGATAAATTTATTGCATTTTGATCATACGTGCGACTTCTGGCAGTTGGTATTTGAGCTTCGATTGGCAAGACTGCTTCGCATCCATATACCAGAGAATACGGAGTTTGTCCAGTTGATGCTCTAGGTGTCGTACGATTAGCCCATAAGACAGATGGCAATTCTTCTACCCATTTTCCTTTTGCTCCTTTCAACCTCTTTCGGATTGAATTGATGATGACTTTGTTGCTCGACTCTGCTAACCCGTTAGATTGTGGATATCTCGGAGTTGAAGTGATTAACTTGATTCCTCGCTTTTCACAGAACGTACGAGTCTTATCACTTATAAATTGTGAGCCGTTGTCGCACATGATTTCAGCTGGTACCCCGAATCTATAAATGATGTTTTTCTGAATGAAAGATATGACTTCTTTATCTCGGACCTGTGAGAAAGCACCAGCTTCTATCCATTTCGAGAAGTAGTCGGTGAGTACGAGTAGATAGACTTTTTGTCCAGGGGCTGGAGGTAATTTTCCCACGATGTCCATTCCCCATCGCATGAAGGGCCATGGAACTAGAACAGAATGTATAGGTTCAGATGGTCGATGGACCATGCTCGAATGTTTTTGACATGCGTCGCATCGTTGGACGTATGTTATGGCATCTTCTCGTAGAGTAGGCCAATAGTAACCTTGTCGTGAGATTCGACTAGCAAGACTTCTGCCCCCTGCGTGATTTCCACATTCTCCGTCGTGCATCTCTTGGAGAATTTTATTGATTTGTACTTTATTTGTCACGCATCGTAGAAGAAGTCCTGTCGTGGATCTTCGATAAAGTTGATCTTCAAAGATTGTGTATCTTGAAGCTTTCGATCTTGTTTTTCGAGCTTCCATTTTATCTTCAGGTAGTTGGTCGTGCTTGAGGTAGTTCCATATGTCGAGCGACCAATTATAAATTTCTTCGTTCATCTGTACTTCATCGTTTGTCGCAATTGTTGGTGTTGTGAGATGAAGTATTGGGATATTTTCCATGAACGGATCATGAAATGCAGATCCCAGATTGGCCAGTGCGTCCGCTTGCATATTTAGATCTCTTGGTATTTGCTCGATCAAGAACTGTTCAAATCGTGCGATTCGATCTTTAACGGCTTTGAGATAACTCATCATTTTTGAGTCTTTTGCTTGAAAATCCCCATTTACTTGGTTTAAGACCAATAAAGAATCGCTTCGAACGTGCAACTGTTTTGCCCCCAGTCTAAGAGCAATATCTAGTCCTGCGATCAAAGCTTCATATTCTGCTTCATTGTTTGTGGCTTTGAATTCACATCGTACGGAGTATACTATATTTCCCCCTTGTGATGATTTTAAGACAATGCCTAATCCACATCCTCGTACGTTCGAGGAACCATCAACGTAGAGTATCCAAGGCTGGTTGTCTGAAATCATCACAACTTCGTCGCACGTCGTGGGTTCCAATCCTAGAGAAAACTCTGCCACGAAATCTGCTAGTACTTGCGATTTGATGGCCGTCTTGGGTTTAAATTCAATGTCGAACCCACTGAGATAAATGCTCCATTTGGCTAGTCGTCCTATCAGTTCTGGTTTTCGAAGCACCGTCTTGAGTGGATAATTGGTCACAACAATGATATGATGTGACTCGAAGTAATGCCTTAGCTTCTTTGCTGCCGTCATAAGACCTAGTAGCAATTTTTCCATTGATGTGTATCTGGTTTCTGCGTCGAGGAAAGATTTGCTGACATAATAGATTGGTTGTTGTCGTTGATCTTCTTCTCGCACAAGTACTGCACTTGTCGCATTTTTGCTCACTGCCAAGTACAACTGTAGACTTTCTCCTTCGACTGGTTTTGTCAGCAGTGGAGGTGATGTCATATATTGCTTCAGTTCTTGCAAAGCTTTCTCATGTTCGTCTGTCCATAAGAAGCCTTGATTCTTTCGTAGGACATTATAGAACAAATGGCATTTATCCGATGATCGTGAATTAAATCGGGTTAAAGCTGCCACTCGTCCTGTTAACTTCTGGACTTCTTTGACATTCCTTGGAGATTGTATTTCTACGATAGCTTTGACTTGTTCTGGACTTGCTTCGATTCCGCGTTGCGTGACCAAGTACCCCAAGAATTTTCCTGCTCGTACTCCGAAGGAACATTTTGTTGGATTAAGCTTCATCTTGTATTGTCGTAGAATATCGAAGGATTGCTTTAAATGTGCAACGTGATCGATCGAACGTTCTGATTTCACAAGCATGTCGTCGATGTAAACTTCCATTGTTCGACCAAGATGTTCCTTGAACATCATGTTAACCAATCTTTGATATGTTGATCCTGCATTCTTGAGACCGAATGGCATAACTTTGTAACAGTATATGCCTTTATCGGTCATGAATGCAGTCTTCTCCTGGTCGTCCGTGTGCATCAATATTTGGTTGTATCCTGAATACGCGTCCATGAATGTCAACAATTCATGTCCTGCCGTCGCGTCGACCATGGCGTCGATATGAGGTAAAGGAAAAGGATCTTTTGGACAAGCTTTGTTTAGATCCGTGAAATCAATGCAGACTCGCCATTTTCCGTTCTTCTTTTGTACGACGACTACATTAGCCAACCATTCTGGATATTTGACTTCTCGGATCTTCCCTGTTTTAAGCAGATTGTCAACTTCATCGTTGATCACTTTATTTCTTTCAGGCGCGAACTTGCGACGTTTCTGCTTAATGGGTTTGAACGTAGGATCCACGTTCAATTTATGCGATATAATGCTTGGATCTATTCCGACCATATCTTCGTGCGACCATGCAAAACAGTCTGAATGTTCCTGCAAAAAAGATATAATCGTATTTTTTATGTCAGGGGGGAGCGAGGCTCCTACGAAGACTTTTCGATCAGGATGTTCAGGATCAAGGACGACTTCTTCTAGCCGAAGGTCGTCGTTCGATTTCCTCTCATCCTGGTTCTGTAATTGCTAGATGTCCTGCGACTTTGTTTTCATCGTAATCTTGTAACATTCTCGTGCGATTTTGTTCTCACTAGCAATCTCTTGAATTCCCCATGGAGAAGGAAATTTAATCTTCTGGTGGTATGTCGAAGGAATTGCTTTCATCTCGTGGATCCAGGGTCTTCCAAGAATAACATTGTAAGCTGATTGGCAGTCCACAACGTTGAACTTTGTTTGTTTGTTGATGCCTTTGGCGTAGACAGGCAAGATGATTTCTCCGAGAGTGTTCATCGGGTCTCCATTGAATCCAATCAGAGTAGTACTTCGTCGTACGATTTCTGACCGTTCGATTCCCATGACTTTAAGAGTATCTGCAAAAATAACGTTAGCCGAACTACCTCCATCAATCAATATTCTCTTAGTCGAACAGTTTCCGATTGTCAACTGTATGACTAGAGCGTCATGATGTTTATGATGGACCCCCTGTGTATCATCTTGGTCGAACGTGATTGCCATTGCATCGAGCTCTTTTTCTGTCTTTGATTTGGCTTCTCCAGGGATTGGATGTTCGCTTGGACCATCTCGTGCATGTCGCTTTGCAGCTGAATATGTAAGTCCACAAACTTCTGATCCTCCAGTGATGCAGTTTATGACTTTTGTATGAACTGGTGATGCTGGTCGTCCTTGTTCTTCTGGGATGAGGCCTTTTAGATGCCCCTTAGATTTCAAATATGAAATCTCCTTCTTTAAACTGATGCATTCATCCGTCGTATGACCATGATCTTCGTGGAAGTCGCACCATCTGTTCTGATCTTTGTCCTTACTTGGTTTATCAGATTTCTTTGGCCATCGTACGTTTGCATCAATCTTTCGTAGCGAATCCACCAAATCTTTCGATGTACCTGCAAAATTGTAAGTAGATAACTCTGGATATCGTATTTTAACAGTACCTTTGCTTGGTCGAGTTTTCGACTCGTATCGAGGATTTCCAATCTTGTTTACTCTTTTATGCTTAAAGTCATGTTTTTGAGCACCAAGAGGTTTCTTTTCTGCAGAATGCTTTCGTCGAAAGAGAGCATCATCTTCTATTCTCATGAAAGCTAGTGTTCTAGCTCGTACGTCGTCGAAGTTTTCTGGTGGATATTTCGTTAATTCCAAATATAATCCAGAGGAATCTTCTAATCCACGTTTGTATGCCTCGATTGCTGTTTTCACGTCGCAATTTTTTATTTCAATCATGGCTGCATTGAATCTGTTGAAGTAGTCGCGGATTGTTTTCTCCAGATTTCTGTAGATATAGTACAGGTCGCTGGTCTGCTTCTCCATCTTACGACTGCTAGCAAATTGTCGAGTGAATTGGTTCACCAATTCTGCAAACGATCCGATACTTTTTGGCTTTAGGTTAATAAGCCATTGTAATGCTGCTCCTGTTAAAGTTGATCCAAAGCTTTTGCACATGCAGACTTCTTGATATTGCGCTGGTATAGGAACTGTCCACATAAGTTGCTTGTACTGTGCTATATGTTCGACCGGATCTGTGATTCCAGAATATTTTGTTGCGAAAGCTGGTATAGTATATTTCTTAGGAACGTCAACAAGAGCTAATTCATCAACGAACGGTGAAGCCTGAAATCCAGTTTTAGGTTCGACTTCGACGGGTACTGCTGCTCCGGGTAGCTTTGTGAGTAACGCGAACAATTTTTGGTTTTGTTCTTCCAGGGATTTCAGTCGTACGTTTAGAGGATCTTCAACGTTTATAGGGATCGTTGGAATACAGCTAGAAGAAATTCCAGTACTGGGTGGTATTGTCGTATGAATGGTGGAACTAGCAACTGTGGGTATATGACCAGGAATAGGAATTTGTTGGGAAAAAGGTCGAACGTGAACATGGGTGCTCCTTGAGGCATAGAAGGTGGACCTCGAGGCATAGGTGGCGGGCCATGAGGTATTGGTGGGATAAACTGTGGTAAAGATGGTCGTACGTTGTCGTATTGTTGGTTCACAGTTGAAAATGGCATTGAGGCATTGAACTGTGGTCGAAGCGGTGGTCTTAGATGTTGAGGAGGATATGGTGGAGGGATAGACATTGGGATTGTCATCGATGGTCCAGGTAGAGCTCGAAAACGTTGAATTTCGTTGTTAGCCTCTTGCAATTGTTGTTGGAGTGACGTTATGAATCCGTTATCCATTGTCCTGCGCAAATAGCTCAAAGAGAACTCAAAGAAAAGGTTAG
Source organism: Centaurea solstitialis (assembly GCA_030169165.1). Taxonomy (NCBI): domain Eukaryota; kingdom Viridiplantae; phylum Streptophyta; class Magnoliopsida; order Asterales; family Asteraceae; genus Centaurea; species Centaurea solstitialis. Next base: position 19,631,078 of record CM058046.1, read on the forward strand.
TACTAAGGCGCACTTTTCACCGAATGAAATTTTTCTCAAAACGGAGCCCCACGGTGGGCGCCAAACTGTTTATGTAAAAAATTACACAACTCGATGTCGAATAAAATTTGTGTGAGGCTTAACCGTCGAGAGAAAGAAATTACAATCAATGATAAGTGCGAGAAAGTAAAGTAAGACAAATAATTTGATGACGCAGGAAAAACCTCACGACGGAGGAAAAAACCTGCGGTCGACCTAAAAGATAAGTCGACAGAGCACTATGATCACCAATCAGGGGTGATGTCCTTCAAGTATACAGCTTTGATCGTACGATTACAACTGAGAGAACTATGAAATCGAATGTAAAATACAGATGATTTTCTAGAATAGTAATTATAGAACTTGTGAGCTTCGGATAGACTTCGTGTCCTGAAATACTGGCTTGATTCTTCTTATATAGTGGCTTGATAATAACGGTCCAACGGTATTGTGACTCATCAATGATTGAATTGTAACCGTCCAACGTTATTGTCTTCAATTAATGCTCGGAGAGTAACTGTCCAACGGTATTGTTGAGAGTTAATGTCCAGATTGTAACTGCTGCGAGAATCTTGCTTGTAACGGTCGATCTTGATGCTGTCGAACGATACATAACTTACGACTTGTTCGATGTAGCGATGATCTTCAACAAGCATAGCATAGTACTCAATTTCCGATTTCCTCAAAGGTGGACAATTGTTAGAAATGATAATCAGCTTACCTGCATCAAACATATTGTTTATGTAAAAAATTACACAACTCGATGTCGAATAAAACTTGTGTGAGGCTTAACCGTCGAGAGAAAGAAATTACAATCAATGATAAGTGCGGAAAAGTAAAATGAGACAAATAATTTGATGACGCAGGAAAAACCTCACGACGGAGGAAAAAAACCTGCGGTCGACCTAAAAGATAAGTCGACAGAGCACTATGATCACCAATCAGGGGTGATGTCCTTCAAGTATACAGCTTTGATCGTACGATTACAACTGAGAAAACTATGAAATCGAATGTAAATTACAGATGATTCTCTAGAATAGTGATTATAGAACTTGTAAGCTTCGGGTAGAACTTCGTGTGTTGCAATGTTGGCTTGATTCTTCTTATATAGTGGCTTGATAATAACGGTCCAACGGTATTGTGGCTCATCAATGATTGAATCGTAACCGTCCAACGTTATTGTCTTCAATTAATGCTCGGAGAGTAACTGTCCAACGGCATTGTTGAGAGTTAATGTCCAGATTGTAACTGTTGCGAGATTCTTGCTTGTAACGGTCGATCTTGATGCTGTCGAACGATACATAACTTACGACTTGTTCGATGTAGTGATGATCTTCAATAAGCATAGCATAGTACTCAATTTCCGATTTCCTCAAAGGTGGACAATTGTTAGATATGATAATCAGCATACCTGCATCAAACATATAAACTTTGTATATTTATTCGTTAGTACCGTCGTACGATATTGTGGATATCGTTCGACTTATTCGATGTATATGTTCGATGTTTAATAATCTTTGTTCGATAGTTCTTTTAGGCTTTATCTCAGGACCTTATCTTAATACAGGACTATCGTCCTAACACTTATCTTACGATTATAGTCGATTGTCGTGCGATCGTAGATTTTTACCCTAACAATTTGCCCCCAAGATTTAGAAAATAATTCTAATTTTATCTAAATCTTTAATTCGCTGGTCAAAGAGTTAAAATACGTTGTCTAACGGTCAAATAGACGTTTAGAAATATAGCCGTTATCTAGCCGTTAGCCTGGACGCGTGTCTCCTAACGGCTAAATGATGACGCGTGGCACGATTATCTCTGATGACTCACTTGATTCAGTTACTATAAATAAGGCGTTTGATAATTAGAAAAGATTTTACAAATCTTCTTAATTTCCAAATCGATTTTGCGAGATCGTAATCCGTCCTTATTTTCGGCAAATATTTCGTGCGACTTAGGCTTTATAAGGTACCTCCTTCTCCCCTGTTTCATGCGTCTGAAGTCAATAGCGAAGAAAAGTAACAGAAGTTTAGATAATCTTAGGTTTACACGTTTGAAAAATAGTCTAAGTCGAATAGATTTCATTATATCAAGCGAGACTAGGAGTTCAATTACTGAAAATCTAGAGGTAGAAGAATTAAGAGAGTTAGCCGGGCTTCCTGAGGGTGCTTTGGTGAGGGTAGCTGGAGAAATCCGTCCGGCGGATGCTCCGACGGGTTTCTTTGCCCTGTTTGAGTATCCGTTCAAAGTCGGATTTCAATGGCCATACTCTCCTTTGGCTAGAGCCTTCATGACTCGTTTTGATTTATCTCCGGGACAATTGATGCCCCAGTTCTGGCGTGTCGTCCATGTAATCGAACGGGTAACTAGAAACTGGGATCGTCCTGCGTTCTCGGTTGACGATCTTCTATCTGCTTATACTGTGACTCGCTCTCCTTACAACCGTTTTGGGTTGTTTCCAAGGGGAAGAAGCGATGCCATGTTGGTTCATGGTACCCAAGTGAACGATCGAGGATGGAAGGCGAGATACGTCTTTGTCCAAACGTCCTCGGTCGTAGGCGAGGAATCTTGGGTTGTTCCTGAATGGAACAAAGGCGGTAATATAGCTCACCTTGCTTTTCTTGTCTTCTTTGATTTTTGAGTTATTTTCTCTTACTAATCATTTGTTTCCTTTTTTGCAGCGATCGACTTCTCGTTCGAGGAGACTACTGAAGCGATCGAACGCTTCTTGAGCTACAGTGTGACCGATCGGAAGTATCGGACGTCAAAAGGAGGTGACGAGAGCGACGTCGAACCTGAAGTGCAAGTAATCGAAGAAAAGGACATGGAAGGTAATTGTCTTACGTCGATATTCTCGTTATAGTAATTTATTTTGATTCTAATTTCTCTTTTCTGCGCAGGCTCAGCTTCTAAGAAGGCGTCGACAATGGAAGCAGCTGCTCGTGCTGCCAAAAGAAAAGCTGCTGCCCAAGAGGCTCAAGTGGCTAAACGTACGAGATCGTCGTACGTTCCTGTGGATACCCCGCCTAAGGATACCGCACGCAAGGTTGAAGGCGGGATAGCAGCTATCCCTCTTAGCTTTGCTCCTCCTGCAAAGGGAGAGGGTGCGTCGAGTCAGCCTGCGTCGAAGGTCGACAAGGGCAAGGGGGTTGAGGGATCTGGTCTTACGACCATGACGATCCAGATACCCTCTGACTTCATGGTGGACGACGTCATTAGGACGGCGGCCACTTTCCCTGTCCTGGAGCAGTTTCATGTCCCTGCTCAGAAGGCGCGCATGGAGGAGGCTGACATCGAAGATCTGGATGCCTCCATTGCGGGTATCTCCTTCCTGGTAAGTCCTTGTCGTATGTTTTCTGCTTTCAGTTTATTTGTACAGCTTCTAATCCTTTCTTTTTTCTTTTGTATAGGCCTTGCAAACTAGTCTTAGCCTCCATACTCGGATGGCTAAGATCAAAGAGGAGTTGGCGTCGAACCAAAATGACGTCAAAGTGGCCAAGAAGGAGGCCGACAAGGCCAAAAAGAAGCTGGCCCAATTGGTCGACGAGGTTAATGCCAAGTCGGTCCAAATTGGGGACCTGGAATCTAAGCTGGAACTCAGCGAACAATTTCAGGTCCAACAGCGAGAACGGTTGAAGTTGGCCTTGGATCGCACCAAGGAGCTGGAGAAAGAGCTGTTGGTCGTTCGACGAGAGAAAGCTGAGAGGGAGGAAGCTCTGTCGTCCAAGATCCAAGAACTGGAAGAGGATGCTGCCTTGGTTCGCGTGGTCGCACGTACTGCGGTCATGCGACGAGTAGCCGCTGGGACTATCACCTCTCAGATGGCAAAGGACGAGGTAGCCTCTTTCGTTCAGGTGATGGGCTCTGAAGACCTTCTTGACGAGGAGGATCTAAAAGGCCTGGACGAAGAGAAGCCTGCGGATGTCGAGGAAGCAGGTGTCGAGGAGGAGGTTCCTGGAACCTCTGGATCCGTTCCTGCGCATCCTTTGGAGACTGAAGAGGTTCCTGCTGCAGATCCACCTTCCACCGACGCTCCTTTAGAATAGTTTTCTTTTTGTAATCGTAAAAAATTTTTTGTACTCTGCCGTTTTTAGGCAAGAAATGTTTAATGAATGAAATTTTGTTTCATTTGATGTGTTATTATAATTTTTATCATGCGTTTTAGCTCGTGTCGTGCGTTTTAGCTTGTATCGTGCGTTTTTAGCTTTTACCGTGCGTTTTAGCCTGTATCGTGCGTTTTTATCGTGCGTTTTAGCTTTTATTTTTGCATGCATTTGTTTTAAAGTCCTTAGACTTGATTTAGAAACGTTTCTTTTGTACTCATGAGAGTATTCGTGCGACTGGCGAGTTGACTTGCGCTCTTGCGACATAATCGTGCGTTATAGCGTTTATCTTGCGATCCATGCGATTTTTGTCGTGCGATTCCTGCGATAAGCATGCATTTAGTCGTGCGATACTTGCGTTAATCGTGCGATCCATGCGATTTATCGTGCGATACCTGCGAAAAAGGATGACTAAGGGGTGGCCGTTGGCTTAGCCAACGGCGCTCCGATGCTTAAGTCAGTAATGGATAAGGAATAAATCGTATGTAAATAGGTTTAGAAATAATACCTTTTGAGGTGATGGGCGTTCCAGCTTCGTGGGATTTCCATACCTTCCATAGTCGTAAGTCGGTATGCTCCATTTCCGATGACTTTGGAAATTATGTAAGGTCCCTCCCATTTGATGGAAAGTTTTCCAGCGTTGGGCTCTTGTGTGTTTTGAAACACATGTCGTAAGACATAATCTCCAACTTGAAAAATTTTTGCCTTTACCTTTTTGTTGAAGTATCTTTCGACAATTCCTTTCTGTGCAGCCATCGTTCGTAATGCTTTTTCTCGGATTTCTTCTAAGACATCAAGATCGTAGGATAAATTTATTGCATTTTGATCATACGTGCGACTTCTGGCAGTTGGTATTTGAGCTTCGATTGGCAAGACCGCTTCGCATCCATATACCAGAGAATATGGAGTTTGTCCAGTTGATGCTCTAGGTGTCGTACGATTTGCCCATAAGACAGATGGCAATTCTTCTACCCATTTTCCTTTTGCTCCTTTCAACCTCTTTCGGATTGAATTGATGATGACTTTGTTGCTCGACTCTGCTAACCCGTTAGATTGTGGATATCTCGGAGTTGAAGTGATTAACTTGATTCCTCGCTTTTCACAGAACGTACGAGTCTTATCACTTATAAATTGTGAGCCGTTGTCGCACATGATTTCGGCTGGTACCCCGAATCTATAAATGATGTTTTTCTGAATGAAAGATATAACTTCTTTATCTCGGACCTGTGAGAAAGCACCAGCTTCTATCCATTTTGAGAAGTAGTCGGTGAGCACGAGTAAATAGACTTTCTGTCCAGGAGCTGGAGGTAATTTTCCCACGATGTCCATTCCCCATCGCATGAAGGGCCATGGAACTAGAACAGAATGTAAAGGTTCGGATGGTCGATGGACCATGCTCGAATGTTTTTGACATGCGTCGCATCGTTGGACGTACGTTATGGCATCTTCTCGTAGAGTAGGCCAATAGTAACCTTGTCGTGAGATTCGACTGGCAAGACTTCTGCCCCCTGCGTGATTTCCACATTCTCCGTCGTGCATCTCTTGTAGAATTTGATTGATTTGTACTTTATTTGTAACGCATCGTAGAAGAAGTCCTGTTGTGGATCTTCGATAAAGTTGATCTTCAAAGATTATGTATCTTGAAGCTTTCGATCTTGTTTTTCGAGCTTCCATTTTATCTTCAGGTAGTTGGTCGTGCTTGAGGTAGTTCCATATGTCGAGCGACCAATTATAAATTTCTTCGTTCATCTGTACTTCATCGTTTGCCGCAATTGTTGGTGTTGTGAGATGAAGTATTGGGATATTTTCCATGAACGGATCATGAAATGCAGATCCCAGATTGGCTAGTGCGTCCGCTTGCATATTTAAATCTCTTGGTATTTGCTCGATCAAGAACTGTTCAAATCGTGCGATTCGATCTTTAACGGCTTTGAGATAACTCATCATTTTTGAGTCTTTTGCTTGAAAATCCCCATTTACTTGGTTTACGACCAATAAAGAATCGCTTCGAACGTGCAACTGTTTTGCCCCCAGTCTAAGAGCAATATCTAGTCCTGCGATCAAAGCTTCATATTCTGCTTCATTGTTTGTGGCTTTGAATTCGCATCGTACGGAGTATACTATATTTCCCCCTTGTGATGATTTTAAGACAATGCCCAATCCACATCCTCGTACGTTCGAGGAACCATCAACGTAGAGTATCCAAGGCTGATTGTCTGAAATCATCACAATTTCGTCGCACGTCGTGGGTTCCAATCCTGGAGAAAATTCTGCCACGAAATCTGCTAGTACTTGCGATTTGATGGCCGTCTTGGGTTTAAATTCAATGTCAAACCCACTGAGATAAATGCTCCATTTGGCTAGTCGTCCTGTTAGTTCTGGTTTTCGAAGCACCGTCTTGAGTGGATAATTGGTCACAACAATGATGTGATGTGACTCGAAGTAATGCCTTAGCTTCTTTGCTGCCGTCATAAGACCTAGTAGCAATTTTCCCATTGATGTGTACCTGGTTTCTGCGTCGAGGAAAGATTTGCTGACATAATAGATTGGTTGTTGTCGTTGATCTTCTTCTCGCACAAGTACTGCACTTGTCGCATTTTTGCTCACTGCCAAGTACAACTGTAGACTTTCTCCTTCGACTGGTTTTGTCAGCAGTGGAGGTGATGTCATATATTGCTTCAGTTCTTGCAAAGCTTTCTCATGTTCGTCTGTCCATAAGAAGCCTTGATTCTTTCGTAGGACATTATAGAACAAATGGCATTTATCCGATGATCGTGAAATAAATCGGGTTAAAGCTGCCACTCGTCCTGTTAACTTCTGGACTTCTTTGACATTCCTTGGAGATTGTATCTCGACGATAGCTTTGACTTGTTCTGGACTTGCTTCGATTCCGCGTTGCGTGACCAAGTACCCCAAGAATTTTCCTGCTCGTACTCCGAAGGAACATTTTGTTGGATTGAGCTTCATCTTGTATTGTCGTAGGATATCGAAGGATTGCTTTAAATGTGCAACGTGATCGATCGAACGTTCTGATTTCACAAGCATGTCGTCGATATAAACTTCCATTGTTCGACCAAGATGCTCCTTGAACATCATGTTAACCAATCTCTGATATGTTGATCCTGCATTCTTGAGACCGAATGGCATAACTTTGTAACAGTATATGCCTTTATCGGTCATGAATGCAGTCTTCTCCTGGTCGTCCGTGTGCATCAATATTTGGTTGTATCCTGAATACGCGTCCATGAATGTCAACAATTCATGTCCTGCCGTCGCGTCGACCATGGCGTCGATATGAGGTAAAGGAAAAGGATCTTTTGGACAAGCTTTGTTTAGATCCGTGAAATCAATGCAGACTCGCCATTTTCCGTTCTTCTTTTGTACGACGACTACATTAGCCAACCATTCTGGATATTTGACTTCTCGGATCTTCCCTGTTTTAAGCAGATTGTCAACTTCATCGTTAATCACTTTTTCTTTCAGGCGCGAACTTGCGACGTTTCTGCTTAATGGGTTTGAACGTAGGATCCACATTCAATTTATGCGATATAATGCTTGGATCTATTCCGACCATATCTTCGTGCGACCATGCAAAACAGTCTGAATGTTCCTGCAAAAAAGATATAATCGTATTTTTTATGTCAGGGGGGAGCAAGGCTCCTACGAAGACTTTTCGATCAGGATGTTCAGGATCAAGGACGACTTCTTCTAGCCGAAGGTCGTCGTTCGATTTCCTCTCATCCTGGCTCTGTAATTGCTAGATGTCCTGTGACTTTGTCTTCATCGTGATCTTGTAACATTCTCGTGCAATTTTGTTCTCACTAGCAATCTCTTGAATTCCCCATGGAGAAGGAAATTTAATCTTCTGGTGGTATGTCGAAGGAATTGCTTTCATCTCGTGGATCCAGGGTCTTCCAAGAATAACATTGTAAGCTGATTGGCAGTCCACAACGTTGAACTTTGTTTGTTTGTTGATGCCTTTAGCGTAGACAGGCAAGATGATTTCTCCGAGAGTGTTCATCGGGTCTCCATTGAATCCAATCAGAGTAGTACTTCGTCGTACGATTTCTGATCGTTCGATTCCCATGACTTTAAGAGTATCTGCAAAAATAACGTTAGCCGAACTACCTCCATCAATCAATATTCTCTTAGTCGAACAGTTTCCGATTGTCAACTGTATGACTAGAGCGTCATGATGTTTATGATGGACCCCCTGTGTATCGTCTTGGTCGAACGTGATTGCCATTGCATCGAGCTCTTTTTCTGTCTTTGATTTGGCTTCTCCGGGGATAGGATGTTCGCTTGGACCATCTCGTGCATGTCGCTTTGCAGCTGAATATGTAAGTCCACAAACTTCTGATCCTCCAGTGATGCAGTTTATGACTTTTGTATGAACTGGTGACGCTGGTCGTCCTTGTTCTTCTGGGATGAGGCCTTTTAGATGCCCCTTAGATTTCAAATACGAAATCTCCTTCTTTAAACTGATGCATTCATCCGTCGTATGACCATGATCGTCGTGGAAATCGCACCATCTGTTCTGATCTTTGTCTTTGCTTGGTTTATCAGATTTCTTCGGCCATCGTACGTTTGCATCAATCTTTCGTAGCGAATCCACCAAATCTTTCGATGTACCTGCAAAATTGTAAGTAGATAACTCTGGATATCGTATTTTAACAGTACCTTTGCTTGGTCGAGTTTTCGACTCGTATCGAGGATTTCCAATCTTGTTTACTCTTTTATGCTTAAAGTCATGTTTTTGAGCACCAAGAGGTTTCTTTTCTGCGGAATGCTTTCGTCGGAAGAGAGCATCATCTTCTATTCTCATGAAAGCTAGTGTTCTAGCTCGTACGTCGTCGAAGTTTTCTGGTGGATATTTCGTCAATTCCAGATATAATCCAGAGGAATCTTCTAATCCACGTTTGTATGCCTCGATTGCTGTTTTCACGTCGCAATTTTTTATTTCAATCATTGCTGCATTGAATCTGTTGAAGTAGTCACGGATTGTTTCTCCAGATTTCTGTACGATATAGTACAGGTCGCTGGTCTGCTTCTCCATCTTACGACTGCTAGCGAATTGTCGAGTGAATTGGTTCACCAATTCTGCAAACGATCCGATACTTTTTGGCTTTAGGTTAATAAGCCATTGTAATGCTGCTCCTGTTAAAGTTGATCCAAAGCTTTTGCACATGCAGACTTCTTGATATTGCGCCGGTATAGGAACTGTCCACATAAGTTGCTTGTACTGTGCTATATGTTCGACCGGATCTGTGATTCCAGAGTATTTTGTTGCGAAAGCTGGTATGGTATATTTCTTAGGAACGTCAACAAGAGCTAATTCATCAACGAACGGTGAAGCCTGAAATCCAGTTTTAGGTTCGACTTCGACGGGTACTGCTGCTCCGGGTAGCTTTGTGAGTATCGCGAACAATTTTTGGTTTTGCTCTTCCAGGGATTTCAGTCGTACGTTTAGAGGATCTTCAACGTTTATTGGGTTTGTCGGGATACAACTAGAAGCGATTCCAGTACTGGGTGGTATTGTCGTATGAATGGTGGAACTAGCAGCTGTGGGTATATGACCAGGAATAGGAATTTGTTGGGAAAAAGGTTCGAACGTGAACATGGGTGCTCCTTGAGGCATAGAAGGTGGACCTCGAGGCATAGGTGGCGGACCATGGGGTATTGGTGGAATAAATTGTGGTAAAGATGGTCGTACGTTATCGTATTGTTGGTTCACAGTTGAAAATGGCATTGAGGCATTGAACTGTGGTCGAGGTGGTGGTCTTAGATGTTGAGGAGGATATGGCGGAGGGATAGACATTGGGATTGTCATCGATGGTCCAGGTAGAGCTCGGAGACGTTGAATTTCGTTGTTAGCCTCTTGCAATTGTTGCTGGAGTGATGCTATGAATCTGTTATCCATTGTCCTGCGCTAATAGCTCAAAGAGAACTCAAAGAAAAGGTTAGTACTAAGGCGCACTTTTCACCGAATGAAATTTTTCTCAAAACGGAGCCCCACGGTGGGCGCCAAACTGTTTATGTAAAAAATTACACAACTCGATGTCGAATAAAACTTGTGTGAGGCTTAACCGTCGAGAGAAAGAAATTACAATCAATGATAAGTGCGGAAAAGTAAAATGAGACAAATAATTTGATGACGCAGGAAAAACCTCACGACGGAGGAAAAAACCTGCGGTCGACCTAAAAGATAAGTCGACAGAGCACTATGATCACCAATCAGGGGTGATGTCCTTCAAGTATACAGCTTTGATCGTACGATTACAACTGAGAAAACTATGAAATCGAATGTAAATTACAGATGATTCTCTAGAATAGTGATTATAGAACTTGTAAGCTTCGGGTAGAACTTCGTGTGTTGCAATGTTGGCTTGATTCTTCTTATATAGTGGCTTGATAATAACGGTCCAACGGTATTGTGGCTCATCAATGATTGAATCGTAACCGTCCAACGTTATTGTCTTCAATTAATGCTCGGAGAGTAACTGTCCAACGGCATTGTTGAGAGTTAATGTCCAGATTGTAACTGTTGCGAGATTCTTGCTTGTAACGGTCGATCTTGATGCTGTCGAACGATACATAACTTACGACTTGTTCGATGTAGTGATGATCTTCAATAAGCATAGCATAGTACTCAATTTCCGATTTCCTCAAAGGTGGACAATTGTTAGATATGATAATCAGCATACCTGCATCAAACATATAAACTTTGTATATTTATTCGTTAGTACCGTCGTACGATATTGTGGATATCGTTCGACTTATTCGATGTATATGTTCGATGTTTAATAATCTTTGTTCGATAGTTCTTTTAGGCTTTATCTCAGGACCTTATCTTAATACAGGACTATCGTCCTAACACTTATCTTACGATTATAGTCGATTGTCGTGCGATCGTAGATTTTTACCCTAACACATATAAACTTTGTATATTTATTCGTTAGTACTGTCGTACGATATTGTGGATATCGTTCGACTTATTCGATGTATATGTTCGATGTTTAATAATCTTTGTTCGATAGTACTTCTAGGTTTTATCTCTGGACCTTATCTTAATACAGGACTATTGTCCTAACATTTGCCTTACGATTATAGTCGGTTGTCGTGCGATCGTAGATTTTTACCCTAACAATATTCTTTTAGAATTAGTAAATTATTTAAGATACGTTAAGTTGATCAATTTATTTTTATTTTTTATTATATTTAATAGTAATTTAAAATATAAGTTAATGTAGATTTTTCTAAAATTTGTTTTAACAAATTTTAAATTTATAGTGTGTATATATAATAATAATAATAATCAACTCTATATTATTTCAATATATTATATTATATAATTTTTATTTGTTTTTATTATTTAACATATTATATTATTATAAATTTATTTTAATTATATTATTAAAATTTTGTCTTAATTATATTATAAAATATTTGTAATTAATTATTTATTAAGGATGTCCTTTTTTGTCATTTTACATACTCATAAGCTAGTTTTTACCAAACATGATTTGTTCATAAGCTAGCTTATCAGTCACCAGCTAGCTTATCAACTAGTTTACCAAACATAGCCTTAAAGTTCACTATTCATCTTTTCTGTTATCTATATATAATAAAAGAGTAACTAAGCTACCAATTGTAGTATTCTGGTGAGATGCTTTCAAGATTTTTTCCGCATAAACATGTATTTGGACGCATTTTACACTTTCAGTTCTTTTAAGCTTATTTGATTGACATGTGTTCTCCTATTTATCGCCTTCTTTTTAGTTATTTATTTTTAGTTTTAATCTTATATTTTTTACTTAATACGCATATAATTAGTTATTTATTTAAAGGTTTAGTTCCCCAAAATATATTCAAGTTGTCATCTTTTGCTATTGTCTGTATTGTACTTCAAAAACTACCATTTAATACATCAAAGTTTCAAAGTCTATCATTTCATGCATTGTGACCTGCTATCAAAGGTTACCAGCCGGTCACCCTCTCCGGTGACTTTTCCGGCCATCCAGTCATCTTCTCCGAAGATATTCCAGCGACTTTCCGGCGACTTCAACCTTTTTCTCCGGCCATAGATACGTCTGTGTGTCTCCGGTGTCCCCCATCTCCGCCACCCACCACCGCCAACCTCTCCCTCTCCGCCACCCACCACCGCCAACCTCTCCGTCCCCGCCACCCACCACTGCCAAACTATCATCTTCTCCGGAATGAAGCTCAGATTTGTCGGAGAAGATGATATCAGATATGAGCTTCATTTCGGAGAAGATGATAGCAGATCTGAGCTTCATTCCAGAGAAGATGATGGTTGGCGGTGGTGGGTGACGGAGAGGGAGAGGTTGGCAGTGGTGGGTGGCGGAGATGGGGGACACCGGAGACACACACACATATTTATGGCCGGAGAAAAAGGCTGAGGTTGCCGAAGAAAATGGGTCGTCGAAAAGTCGCCGGAGTGGTGCAGTCGCCGGAATGTCGTCGGAGAAGATGACCGGATGGCCGGAAAAGTCGCCGGAGAGGGGTGACCGGCTGGTAACCTTTGATAGAAGGTCATGATGCATGAAATGGTAGGTTTTGAAACTTTGATGTATTAAATGGTAGTTTTTGAAGTACAATACACACAATAGTAAAATGTGACAACTTTGATACATTTTGTGGAACTAATCTCTTAGTTTTTGAAGTATAATCTCTTAATTTTTTTCATTATATATTTTACATACTTATCATATAACATAAATAATTGTATACTATGAACTAAAATACATTAAAATTACGTTTCTTTTTTTTTTACAAATTATATCACTATAATAGCCGCATCAATACATTCAAATTGAACCCAATATTGAATATTTTTTATTTAATCTTATTATTAAATAGTAAGAATATATATATAAAGTAATATATTTCATATTTTCTTACGTTTTCATTTTTCATTCTTATCGCATTAAAATACATAATGATGGATTAACTAAAAGATTTTTATTGTTTTCTTTTAATAAATTATACCACTATAATTTCAGATTGAAAACTTTACGTTGTATTGTGCCCAAGTATAATCTATTTTGTTATATAATAAATAATATAGAGGCTTTGACTTCTCATCTCATGTGGCTTAATATATTTTATGAGTCCCTTTATTTACAAATTGTGTAATTTGTGCAAACTTTGCAAACTAATATAAACCATTGATTAGATAGATTAATGGACAAGATTAATTGCCGATAATTAGGGGGTTACAACTAACCATTTGAAATTTAAATTAAAATTAATACTCTTTCAAAAATAAAATAAACCTCTTCTACTAATCAAATTTCTAAGAAGATAAAATTAAAAAATATTTAAAAGTTATTGTATTATTGGGGTTGACATCCAAATTAATAAATTAGAATCATGATTGAAGAAGTTTTGGTTGGTCAATGACTTGAAAATTGACCTTTCTATGTAACGTAAAGTCAAACATAGAAAATCAAATATAGATTTGTAGATTCCAATTTAATTAAACACAAAGTATATAATCATAATTCATAAAACCATAAGTTTAAAATCAATACAACTAGATGCAAATTGATAAATGTGCCTCAAGAAATTAAGAACTGAAATCACATTCTATTATTTATAAAATATCTAAATGGTAGGGAAAGTATCAAATACAAACCAAGTAGTTTGTACAAACTCTACAAACCTAATCTTAACCATTGATTTCCATTGATTTTGTTTATCTCCTAATTTTTAGGCAGTTTTCAAATTTGGTTGAGAAAAAATTTAGGAACATAATTAATCCACACCATTGATCATGTAAATGTATGGTTGAGATTGGTTTGTATAGTTTGTACAAACTATCCGGTTTGTAACAGATACGACCCCTATATATATATATATATAGGAGTGGGTTTAAATGTAAACCATTTTTTCATTGTGAATCGTGAGGACGAATCTCAGTCATACATCTCGCGGTTATGGTGGACGTGATCACGGGGGATTGACGCGATACATGGGAGGGTAGAGCTTATTAAAGGGGGGACCAGTCAAAGCCGTCTTTGTTGACCGGATGAGTAGTTAAGATTCGTCCTCATGTTCACAATCAAAAAGTGGTTCACATTTGAACTTTTCTCTATATATCTATATATATATATATATATATATATATACACACACGTTTAATTTGGAAGGTGTTTTAAAACATTCATTTTAAGAAAATATGTTCATGTGAGGAAAACCAATTCTTGACATCTACTCTAATATTTTTGGTTGTTTCTATCCTTCACGAATCAATGTTTTGAATCTTTTGATGCCACATGTGACATTTATTAAAGTGTGTTTGTGATTGTTACGGTTGTAGAGTCAATTTCATGTCTTATCTCAAAATAACACATCATTGCTTATGTTATAATAAAGTAAGTAGAAAGAAAATAACTTTCAATATGTACTTCAATAGTTTTAGATTTTTAAAATTGAATAGTAGATACATGCATATATATATACATAAAAACAGTTCTGGTTTCGCCTTGATCAAAGTATTTGATCTAATTTTAACTATGTAAGAGGTTTTTTATATAAAACATGTAAAAATAAAATTAACATTGAAACCATTATATTGTAGTGTTGGCAAACCCATGAGTTTAGGTCAACCCCAACCTTCATGATCCTATTTGTTCATCATTTTAAAAAAGAAAAAGAAAAGAAAAACCCTTAAGTTAACTGATTTTACAAACAAAAAGTCGTTTCATAAAACACATGAAAATTTCATATATGAAAGTGTATCACTAGCAACATGCATTAGAAGCACGATGTTAAAAATCACTTTGTATGCTAGAAGTATACAATCATATACATTTTTGATAAAAACCACGATGCAAACTTTCATCTCCGAATGACAACACAAGCTTTTTCATCTTCATCTGATCAAAGTCACGAATTAAAGATTCATTGTCTTCGTTGCTTTTATCCAAAGGACTAACCAATAGAATTCAAACTACATGTATGTTGACTTTTTTTATATCCTAAATATGATTTTAATTTTCAATTAAAAGATGTATCAAACTATCAATAACATAAACAAAACAAAAAGAATAGATCTCGAATTTCTTTATAGGTGTGGGTGCCCAAGTTAACTTACGTACATCAAATTATTCTTCGAACAACCACGAATGACCTAGAGATATCACACGTGAATTTTCATGACCACAAAGACTTTGAGATTGCCTTAATTTAATTTAAACCAAGAAAGATGAAACTTGTACTATATCCCTATATGTTTTTTGAGCAAACTAAAGGATAACTATCAACAATTCCAACGGGTCCCACATACAACACACAACTCCCAAAGAATTTAATAAACACACAAAATGTTGTTATTGATAAATCCTGAATAAGAACTTAAAAAGGTAACACTCCATTATATATTTTTGCAACTTCAAAAAATCAATTGTTACATATGAAGGAGTAAATAAAAATTGCAATTCCCAAATTGCTTTAGGAAGAAAAAAAATGAATTTATATCGTATCTATATATCATGTATATAAAAAAATTTGAAGAATAGACCCTTTGGGTCAAAGAACGATCGATCGATCGATCATCTGGTAGCAACTGGTTCTTCTGCAATCGTCTCCAACAACGGCTTCTTCGATCTACACATCGATATCATCTGCTTAAACTCCGGCGTCGACAACTCCTCGATGTTCTCCAGGCTCAACCTCGGCGGCGTGGGTGCATTTTCCGGGAGGATCCGGACGCTTCCGATCTTCTTCTTATTACCGGATTTGGCAGCAAGGAAAAGCGCCCCGAGATCGGCTGTGGCCACGACCGTGTTGAGCCGGTTCATCGGGAACATGACGTAGACGGAGGCGATCTCGAGATCCTCGTCGGCATTGAGGGCAGAGAAGCGAGCTCCGATGCGGAGCGACTTCGAGTTCACGAGAAATGTATTCGGCGACTCGAGCATCAGCTCGGCAGCTTTGATCGGTTGCTGGACTCGACGGATTTCGCCGTCGAGGTAAATGACCTTGGTGCCCTTGGAGTGTTTGGTTAAGGTGCAGGAGACGTAGTTGCCCATGACGACGACGTTAGAAGAGAAGTGGTATAATGGAAGATGGATTATTATGGATTATGGTTTATGGAAAATGGGGGTGTGATTGAGGTATATATGGGAGTTGGGAGTTTGACAAAATTTTTATTAAAAAAATAAAGAAGTGTTTTTGTGTTTTTTAAATAATAAAATAAAAAAGAAGGTGTGACAGTTGTGTTTGACAATGGGAATTCCGCGTCCCCGAAATTAAAGTTAAGAATGTTGATCTGGCTGCGGTGGTGCGACTATTTTAAGGGAAGGTACATTCCAACTTATGGAAATAGGAGCACTAATCATTTATCCCTTATAATAAAAAATAGAATTAAGAATTATTCTAACCAAAGGACAAACCTATTAACGTCTTAGTGGTTAATAGGTCAAATCGCCTTCACTTTCTCTAATGTCAACCTTAAAAATGCAATTGCTTGGTAGATTTCGGATCCGATGCTAAAAAAAATTTAACGGCAAATTACACAGACACTCAACTAACCTACTCCTAAGGTCATCCTTAACCGTACCCCTCATATCCTTCATACATGTTGCCACATCAGCTTTACCAACACCTTACCAACACAATATCATATCATCCTTAACCGTACCAATTCCATACCCCTCTAATTAATTAATTAAAAATACAAAAGAAAAAAAGAAGAAGAGAGAGATAGAGAGAAAGGTGGGGTGGGCAGGGTGGGGTGGGTAAGCAACCGACAATGTGGTACCAATCCCCTTCCCTACCGGTGGCATACCTCTCATCGATGTGGTATACCGTTTCCCTTTAAGGATGGCCTAATAACTACTCATATACACAACATATAACCACTCCGAATACCGCTGGGCTACAAGCCCGTTGGCCGATGCTAATTTTATTTACTTATAAATTTTCAATTGAGTTTTTTATGTTATGGATGAAAAATGAAATAATTTTTCATGTTTCTTAAAAATTTGAGAAAATAAAATCACTTTCATAATTGTATTCTTGAAAAACATATCATTTATAATGAATTTTTAAAGTAGTGTTTGTACGTTTATTAAACTTTCAAATGGTTTTAATATCTTTTTTTTCTCTTCTTTTCTTCTTCTTCCTTTTATATATAGGTTGCGTTTACCAAAAATAAGCTAGTTTATAAATTGGTTCATCCAAACATGTACAATAAGCTAACTTTTTGAAATGCTATTTTAAGTATTTTTTTTCCAATTATACCCTTATTAATATTAATTATTAAATTCAAAGATACCATTTTGGTCATTTTACATACTCATAAGCTAGTTTTTGCCAAGCATAATTTGTTCATAAGTTAGCTTATCAGCTACTAACTAGCTTATCAATCAACAGGTAGTTTGCCAAACATAGCCTTAGGCTGTATTTGGTAAAAATAAGCTAGCTGATAAACTAGCACATGTTTAGTAGATTTTAAACTAGCTTATTGAAACGCTAGTTGGAGTAAGTTTCAGAAGTTTTTTGTAGTTTCTTTTTTCATAATTATATACCCTTACTAATATTAACTGTTATACCTCAAGATATCTTCTTTGATTATTTTACATACTAATAAGTTAATTTTTTTAAACATACTTAATTAATAAGCTAGCTTATCGCAAATGACTTCCAACTCAATTGGAAAGATGCATCCGGGTTTGATAACCCACATGGGGAGAAGGTCGCGTGTTTGATTCCCACAGACCGCATAATTCCTTTACAAACCCCTTTGTGTGGTGAAGTTCTCCCTGGAACCCCCATGGGTTTGAACTGCCCCTTTGGGATGTCTCAAACTCAGGTCGTCTCCTGAAATATGGAGGCGTACGTGGCTTCCGTTGCACCACCTGCCGGTTTCCAAAAAAAAATAAGCTAGCTTATCAATTACTAGTTAGCTTATTAGCTATTGACTACCAACTCACTTATTATCTATCAGTACCAGCTAGTTTGACAAACACAAAGAAAAAGGTTTTGAAACTCTGGGTTTTTTCTTTCATTTTTCTGCCATATCCGTCTCTCTTTTTTTCCTTCGTAAAAAATGATTTTAAGAGCACTAACACTAAAGATTATGCAATTTGTTTTTATGCTATTTATTAATATATTTTTAAAATGATTTGTTGCTGTTGGGTTTGGTCCCTGACTAACTAGGTTGGTATTATGATGAAGTAAGCTCTAAGTTTATTTGATGAACAATTATTTCTGGTTGTTTGATTCGAATAGTTCCAAATTAACTTATAAATATTTAGTTGTTGATTTCAGTTTATATAAATATATTACAGTTAATTAAAATACATTCTACGTATCTTAAACTAAAAACAAAAATTAAATATTGTGGGACCAATAAAAATATCGGAAAAAAATCATTTAAATGATAATGACAAAGTGTAAAAATGATTTTGGGAAATGTTGAAGGAAACAACGACTTAAAATAAAACATGATTTATAACTCTATATGAAAAAGAATATAATTGAATGAAAAACTTAAATGAAGTGTTTAAAATTTTATATGAAAAACCTCCATAAGTAGAGGATTTTAAAAGAAGTGTTTAAAATTTAAATTGAGGAATGAAAAACTTAAAGGTTACTTCTGAAAGATCTCGTAGGTCGTTATCCACTTCGGTTATGGAGGTTGTGTATGTTGCCAGGGTCAAAGCCTCCATCAACTTTGCGTCTATTGAAAGCATCATCAACACAACCATTTCCAAATAATTCTACACTAAAAAATACAAGTTAAGAGTTGGGTTTTGACGAATACTGTTTTTATAAGAATCTTTTTAGAGTTGTTGATCTTGTATATCGACCAAAAGGTGGATAGTGTGTTCATCTTATGCTATTTTTGCATCTAGACACGATCTGACCAATTATCAGATGTATGTGAACGTTTGTGAATGCATACTATGGGTATACGCCACCCTCTAGGGCTCCCCCATCGCATCGGTCCCACAGTCATCACGGGTGAGGTAAATCATCGCATGCATCCCATTGGTAAAGGTGTGGTCCCCATGGTTTGAACCGGGGACCTCACACTTATGGATTACACTCACACCTTTACCGCTAGGACTGAATACTAAGGGGGCGCTTGGTTGGAGGTACTGCAGGATAAGAAATGAGAATGATAATGAAAATTGTTGTTTGGTCTGATATTATTTAATGGAATCATTCCTACAGATCCATTAATTTTCATTTCTAACCAAATTGGGAGGAATGAAAATTTTATTTCTACTAGTTCTTTTTTTCATATATCATTCCATCTTTTGATGTTGAATGGAACATTTTTTGTATTTTTAAAGTGGGGGAATATTTTTTAATATCAAACAATTTTTCATTGATTATAGTGCGTAAATGAAGCAGCATCAATACAATGCATATTTTCATTCCCATTCTCATGCATTCCCATTTTCATTTTATTCCGTAAAATGAACCAAACACCCCCAAGATATATGACGATTGGTAAAGGTATATGTTAGGGGTGTTTGTGGACTCAGGGTTGGATTCGCTGACAAGTGTCAAATTTGATGAGAAACGTGAGAAATGATTATCAATCGTTGAAGGTTGAATGAGAAATGGATGAACATTATGATGTGATGTATCGAACATGCACGAATCTAATGTTTAGGAAGAGGGGGATGGGCCCCCACTAAAACAATTTTTTCTTCTTTTTTCTATGTTGAAAACAAGTTTTTTATTAACTTTCTGGTGTAAGTCTCCAAAGTAGTTTCTATCATGTGCCCCCACAACCAAAATTTTTTGAACCAAACAATAAAAAAAAAACTCTCAAAATCAACCAGAAACATGAAAAAATATATCGAAATTAAAAAAGAAAACCCAAAAAAAATCTCTTGAAATCAATTAATTAATTTTAAAAAATTCTAAAGAATAATGAATTAGGCTAAAAGTACACCGGTCGACTTTGCAGACCTTTATCTACCTTAAATGTTCCCGCACTAAGCAAAAATTATGGATTCCCCACTATCACCAAGTGAATTCCCTTTTAGCGGTAATTCATGGAAGGGTATTTGATTAAAAGTGATCAACCGTCTAAATGTTACTTCTCATGCTTCTCACAAAAAAATAGCATTTCTCTATTGATCCCATGCTTGTGGGATCGTTTGGTTGATTTAACCCCTCAAACCAAAAGCCAAAACGTAATGATGTTATAGGAAAATTTCCAAAACAAGCGATTTCATAATCGTTGATCAAATTTGTCAAATCAAACACAAAAGACGGGTTGGATTGATCGGTTTAGACAGTTTG
Organism: Centaurea solstitialis; assembly: GCA_030169165.1. NCBI lineage: Eukaryota > Viridiplantae > Streptophyta > Magnoliopsida > Asterales > Asteraceae > Centaurea > Centaurea solstitialis. The sequence goes on from CM058046.1 coordinate 19,651,492, forward strand.
GGCTTATTATGTCTTTAATAAAAAAAAACATGAGCCACTAGAAATAAAATTAAATCCACCAACAAATAGTTAAAATTTTAGACAAATATAAAGAAAGTCAGGATAACGATTTTGGAATTTTAAATTTTGATTCCTCAAATATTTTGGAAATTTTACAATTTAACATAGACAATTGAGAAATGGAAACAAAAATTTAGGTTGCGTTTTCATTTCCTATGAAACGTTTTCTATATAAAGGTTAGAGAAACTGATTGTGCATATTTTAGCCTACCCACATGCTATTTCAGTATTTGATTTGTTGGATATACATTTGATTTGGTTACTTTTATATTTATATATACAAATAGGAGAAGGTTCAAACGAGAAGCATGTCAATTTAAGAAAAAATGAGGAGCAATCTCAGCCACTTATCTCGCGGTTACGGTGGACGTAATCACGGTGGATTGACGCGATTCATGGGAGGGTAGAGATTATTAAAGGGGGAACGGTCAAAGCCACCTTTGTTGACCGAGATGAGTGTTGAAATTGCTCCTCGCGTTTTCTTAAAAAGTTATATTTTTCGTATGAACCTCCCTCTATACAAATATATATATTCTGATTATTTAAGTTTAATAATTTCGAGATATCAATACATACAAAAACCAAATTATAGTAAAACAATAATTGAGCCATTTGATTGGCCAATTAAAAGAGAATCATCAAATGATGATGTCATCAATTATTCTTATTATTTTAATACCATAATTATCTTATAATTTACATTTTTTATCATTAGAATTATTTGATTAAATTGTTTTTTACCATTAGTTTTTCATCTTTCACTTTACATTCTTATCATTTTAAGATAATAATATATATTAATTAAAATGTATTAAAATTTTTGTTTTTTCTTTTTAATAAATTATATCATTATAATCGTCTCGACAATACCTTCAAAATAAGGTTAATATTGAATATTTTTTTAATTTAACTACATTATTAAAATTAGATATAAATTAATTTGTTTAGATTTTATTACAATTCTATTCTTGATATTCTTGAAATTTAAAGATTTTATTTTTTTAATCTAACTATTTTTATAGATTATTTATAAGTAATTAAAATTTATTTTATTTAAAACTCCATTGTTGATATTCTTGAAATTCAAAGATTATATCTTTTTAATCTAACTATTTTTATAGATTATTTATAAGTAATTAATTTTTTTTTAAATTCTACAAATAAAAAACACTACATATTTTATTTTTGAATGCCTCCAGTTATAAAAATAGATATAAATTAATTTGTTTAGATTTTATTACAATTCTATTCTTCATATTCTTGAAACTTAAAGATTTCATCTTTTTAACCTAATTATTTTTATATATTATTTATAAGTAATGAAATTGATAGATCTGAATATCAATCCACCATGATTAAGAAGCTTCAATTTCAATCACAAATCTCACTTTTATTAATATGAACAATAAGAACACAATATACACTCTCAACTTTCTCTCTCCTCTATCAAACTCTAGATCTGACAATTACGTATCTCTCTCAATGTTCTAATTGTTACAACTAACACAAAAGCTTTTATACCCCTAGGGTATTTACACTCAGCTCCCCTCAACTTTACAACAAATACAAATATAAACCCAAACTTGAATACAACTATATTTTTAACCCTAACAATCTCCCCCTTTGTATTCAAGTTGGAAATAACCAACTAACACAAAACTTGTAAACATATACAATCTTCAGAAACTTCACTTTATCTGAACCAGCAAAGAACAAAACTTGACTGCACCAGAAATCTTTACGAATAGCAAGCACCAACTTGAAAAACTTCTCAAACAAATTTAACTTGAGAATCTCTTGACTTTAAAAAATCATCAACGGTCTTCAGAAAAATTTCTCAACCTTTTCAAAGTAAACAATCTCCCCTTTATCTGCAAAATCGAGTTATCTCCTTTGAAGTATACACCTTCAATAAACTCAGCTTGAATCAGAATTCACCAACTGATAACCATCCAAGTATCAATCTCCAGATATTTTCATCCAATAACTCTTTTTCTCCATAAACTTCAAACTTTTATCTCATCATCCAGAAACAACATCTTTGAAAGCTTCAGTCTTCTCTTGACTTTTCTCCAATGTCTTCAAATAACCAAAACTTTGACAACATGATTATTTTGATAAAACTTTTCATCTTGATCTTCCACTTAAGCACAAAATCTCTTCAGAACTCAACTTGAACTTTGAGCAAATATCTTCAAGTACATTGAAGAACCATCTTTCTTTGCTCTTTGAATCACCAAAACATTCACTAAATTTGAACATTTCTCAAGCACTTTACCAGATACACATATCACATGTATTGATCAAATAATCATTTCTCTTTCTTTCTCCCCATTTCACTTTCTTTCTCCCCCTATTTGATGAAAAAATGATTTTATCATCAAATCACAATGTAGAAATGATTAATCTTGAATCTTGAATCGCCATATCAACCAAAACATTAGAAACAATCTGATCAGTCACCATCCTTTTCCTCCCGAACCATCATCCAAAACTGTAAACCATCCGTCAATTCCAAAAATTATCCGAATCTTTTCAAATTCAGACATAGAGTGGTAACCCTGAATCAACATATGAAACAGTTAAAATGCCTGTAAGTAGCACAAAGCCACTTAGTAGAACGGATGTACTGTAAAAAGGGCTTTATTGACATTCACCTCCCAGGACTTCCATTCAATCATTGAAATACCGGTGTACTTCTATGAATGTTCCGACAAAGAAACAAATTCCTTGTGTGCAAAGTGTTGAAAGAATTAGCATAAAATGCTGTAAAAAGGCTCAAAATAGTGAAAAACATATTCACTGACTCAATGTGCAAGAAATGAAGTTCGAAGGCAGGGCAGCTTCCTTCTTTTTCAATATCGACTTTCCGAATGAAAATCTGATAGATTATATGCTGCGTCCCCGTGCAAAAATGAAACATTTTCTTGTTGAGAAGAAAATGAGTAGCTGGTGGGGTTTAAACGAGAGTCGGCATTGGGCTTTGCCTTGATTCAATATCAGTCACCAAAGAACGTGAACCGATAGATTATGTGGTTGCCCGGCTTAGAAATGGTTGGTGCAGAGTTTTAATTTTCTTTTAACTCTGTTCTCACACCCTCCAATTCTTTTAATCTTCCTCACTTCTAACCAAGCTCTCTTATTCCATGTTTCCGCTCTAACACTATGAGAATAACCAAACCGGATGAGTTATCTCCCCCACTCTTTGATTGAGACCCTTCACCCCTCATTTCTCTCAGGGATAACTTCTTGGGTAGGGCTACCGGCGCTGGCAGTCCATAGAAGTTTAATAACCTCACTCCCCGTGAAATATGTTTCCTAAACATGCAAAATCGATGATTCATCGGTTGAATCATATAGCCTTTGATAAATTGTGCTCAAAAGATGTATAGAAACAAGACATGAGCAAAAAGATATCTCCAAACACTTATATATATTGAATGCACATGAAAAACAAAGAATTGTTTGAGAAAACTGTTTCATCAGATGGTATGATCAAAAAGAATGGTTCAGAAAGATAGGAAAATATCTATATGAACGATATATAGACATATCTTTATGAAACAAGGTGTATCGGACTGATCAAACGAACGCTTAGACGCAAATTGGAATTTCAAACGAGTGTATTACCATCGAATAATTGGATCGTTTTAGAGACATGGTAATAACTAAACAAGAAAAACATAAACCGGTGTGTAGGAATACTTAAACAGTATAAGAAAAGATAATACACAAGTATCAATCTTTGGAAACACACGGTTTAGAAAAACATGCGTCAATTCCTCAATATGAAAACATTGAAAATTCACTTCTAGATTCATGAAAAACTTTTGAGAATAGAGAAGTGATTTGAACAATTATGAAAAACAGTTTTCATACTTGAAAGTTGTTCATCTTTCAAACATGTGTTTATGCCAAACTATATATATATATACATATAAGCTCCCCCTCGAAATGTGAATTACCTACAAAACAGATAATAGACTTTGGTATTCATGTAAAAGATGAATCCACTTTAGTTAGTAGCTCCCCCTCAAAAATATGTTGTACCAAAACTGGAATGACCTCTTTTTGATTTATTTATTTATTTATGTACTCCCCCTCAAACAAAGAAACACACTTTATAACACGTGGTAATTCGTGAAACGATTTAGAATCGGAAAGAAACAAACACAAGTAAGTTCCTTATGATGAATCCCACGGTTAACACAGTTAAGCACAAATTCTAAGCTAAGGGTTTAGAAGGATACTTACAATAACGCTCATATAACACATTGATGCTCGGGTCTTGAACTGATTTATTCAAGAGCCATCAGACATTGAAGACCGGGTCCTGAACTGAGTTATTCAGGAGCCATTCACCTGCAAAATCAAGAGAAACAAGATTTTGGTATCCACGTGGATGTGGATCCTCTGTTATTAGGTGTAATCGGTTTATAAGAATAAATCTTGTAAATCCCAAATCGTTCATCGATATAATCTTCACACACAAAATCATTTATGTGAAAGTAAGAACCATATGAAGTTCTTTTGGAAAGACTAAGAAGTTTATTTCTAGAATAAACTAACCGAGACTTACCAAAAGAAGTATCTTGAAAAGATTTGTTCTTTAGAACGTTAGATTTTGAAGCAAAAGATTTTGTATGATCGACATTTGCATTCGACCCCTTAACTTGCCAAACAAACTTGCATTTAGAACAAAGATGAATACCTGAATGATCAACACGACTATCATAGAATAGATTTGTAGAACGAATCTGACCACTTGATTTGATGTTACCGTGAGTAGGAACATATGTATGAATGGAACCATGAGCTTTAGAGAGTACCTCTACAAGTCCCTTCACTTTGGTAGAAAGCATGTTCCTCTCGACAAGAAGATCATCAAGCTTCTTTTGTTTAACCAAGCGCATTCGTTGCTCATTCATGATATATGTTGATAAACCAGCTAACTTGCTCGTAAGTTTCTTTATTTCATTCTTAAAAGCTTTCTTTTGATCCTCAAAATCTGTTTCCACAAGACTTAGCTTCTTAGGTTCAGCAATTATCTGTTCCAAAACAGTCTTTTCATGTCGAAGAACCTTCTCTTTTTGTTTAAATTGATTTCTTACATCAGATAACTGATTTTGTAAGATAACAATCTGCTTTTGAAGCTCAACACTTTTCTTTTCATCAAATTTCCTCTCGGATTTAACAACATGGATCTCTTCTTCAAAATCATGCATCATATTTTGATATTTCCCAACACGAAGACTCGGCTTCTTCAAAGAATTCTTCTTACTCTCAAAAACACTTTTCGTTTTCTCAAAATCTTTCCTCTCAAACAGAATTTGGTTCTCTAAATCAGAAATCTTCTTTGAAAGTTTAACACTGTTTAATTCAAAAGATTTTCTCTCATTCTCAAAAACCTTTTTCTCTTCTTCAAAATTGCTTCTCTCAATGATCACAAGTTGTTCAAAATCAGTTACTTGCTTTGAGAGTTCCATTACTCTGGATTGAGAAGAAATAAGCTTGTTTTCAAAAACCTTCTTATCTTCATCAAGTTCAAGAAATTTCTTTTGCAAACATTCATTTTCTTTTCTCAAAGAAGTTACAAGTTTTAAGTTTTGAGCATTGCCAAAAGAATGCTTCAACATTTGATCATGCTCATTTTGCAAATCATTTTTCAAACTTGTAATTAGACTTCTTTCGCTTGCAAGAGAATCTTCAAGATCAGTAACTTTAATAAGAAGTGCAGCTTTTTCACCCTGTGAAACAGATAAAGTATTGTTTAACTCATCTATCTTTAGTGACAATTTAGCAATCTGTTCTTCAAATAACTTTCTTTGATTCTCAAAACTCTTTGTCTCCCGTTTTAATTTCTTGATAAGAACAACTTGTTGATTATATGAATCATTTAACTTCGAGAATTGAGAAACCAATTTTATCGCTGTCTGGTTCATTTCCTCCTCTGAATCTGAAGCAATTTTTAAAGCTCCTCTCGTCGTCATGATGAACTGAACGAATCTTTTGATCAGTAGATGTTTAAATCTGAAATTGTTGAAAAATTCACCAAACGGTTTTCCTTGAAAAACCTGAAGTAAATTCAAATACTCTGAAACACTAAAACAACTGATAGTTAGTAACGCAGAGTATATTCAGAAAAATTAAAACTTGTAAGGTCGGACAATCAGAAAAATTTGCTCTCCAAAAATCATAAAGACTCGAGACTTAGTAAAAATAAAATGAAACACAAAAACCATGAAATGACTTAAGATACTCAAAAACTTAAAGAAAATAATATGTCTCGAATTATAAAAGTCAAAAATTCACTCAAAAATCAAAATTGCTTGAGACATATTGAAAACACTCAAAAATGTTAAAATATCTTGAAAAATATTCAAAAGGTAAAGCACAAGACTTGAAATACTGAAAAATGGCTCGAGATACAGTATCCACGTGCCAAAATACGCTCGAAATACACTCAAAATATACTCCCACTCGAAATACACTCGAGATACTATTTCACGTGCCAAAAAATGTGCCTAACGCTCGAGATACTCGAAATACTTGAAAAAACACGCTCGAATTGTCTACAAACGTGCCACACGCGCTCGAGTTACGAGAATACGCGCCTTCACGCGCCACAAAAAGAAACCTGACGCTTTCACGCGCTGAAACGCACTCGAGACATGCAATCACGCGCCGGTACGCGCTCGAAACGAGACTTAACGCGCTTTGACGCGCCTCGAGATGATGTGTCACGCGCTCCCACGCGCTCGAGAAGATAACCCACGCGCCTGATGTACGTCTTTCAAGAGGCTGACGATTCACGCGGCTCGAGATGACAGCCGTCTGACGTGCTTACCTGCTGACGCGCCTGACTCCACACATACTCCTCACGCGCCTCGATACCTGCTCAAGATGCTCCACTGCTGACGCGATGTTGACACGCGCCTCGAGTAGACTTCTCGAATTAACGTTCACTGAAGATGCACGTCTGATACGCGCTCGAGTTGACCAACCCCCTGACGCACGCGCTTACACACTCCACACGAGATGTTTGACCATCTGACGTCACTCGCCTGACGCGCCTTACTCTTCACACAAGACTCGAGATGTACTTTTAATGCTGACACATAGACTAACTTTTGCTTTCTTGTCCCCTCTCTTGCTAACAGCTCTCACTCGAGTTGACTACTTCTCTCCCCTCATTTAAATCTGATTTTGACATAAAGGACTCGAGTTGAACAAAAATGCGCTCGAGTTAAGACTCGAAATAGCAAAAATTTGAAAAATATGCTCAAAAATTTGAAAAATACGCTCGAGATAACAAATTAGACTCGAAATAACAAAAATGAGGCTCGAAATGACCAAATCTAGACTCGAGACATAAGAACATCTTCTTCAAACCTCCATTGAAGGACCTCCATTGATGAACTTCGAACAAAAACTCGAAAAACCTTCATTTTAGGCTCAAAATTCATCAAATCTTCACTATTAAACGCTAAAAAACTCAAATCTAACAACAAAATAACATCAAACTACATCCAAATCTTCAAATCTTCAAGATCTTCAAGCTCTAAACCCAAAATTTCATCATTTTTGCTCCAAACTTCAAAAATCCATGAAATTACCTTCAAATCTTCAACAATTTCACTGATCTCCTGCTCTGATACCACTTGATAGATCTGAATATCAATCCACCATGATTAAGAAGCTTCAATTTCAATCACAAATCTCACTTTTATTAATATGAACAATAAGAACACAATATACACTCTCAACTTTCTCTCTCCTCTATCAAACTCTAGATCTGACAATTACGTATCTCTCTCAATGTTCTAATTGTTACAACTAACACAAAAGCTTTTATACCCCTAGGGTATTTACACTCAGCTCCCCTCAACTTTACAACAAATACAAATATAAACCCAAACTTGAATACAACTATATTTTTAACCCTAACAGAAATATTATTTTATTTATAACTCAATTGCTAATATTCTTGAAATTTAAAGATTCCATCTTTTTAATCTAACTATTTTTGTATATTATTTGTAAATAATTATATTTTATTTTATTTAAAATCCTACAAATCAAAACACTACACATATTTTATTTCTGAATCCCTCCAGTTTTAAAATCATTCACGAAATTCAAATCTTTTGTCAAAAGAATAATAAATTTTCAATTTTTAAAATTTTAACAACTATTAGATAACTAAAATATCTATTGTACTAAACAATTATAATGGCAATTGTCGTATAACATATAATTTACATAAGTATTTAAATGGTAATGACAATTGTCATGTAATAATTATTATAAATTAAAATAACATGTTTCAAATGCCCGTATAATATACGGGTCATTAACTAGTTTGTATTAAAATGCATCTTAATATAATTTCACCATATCAAACATAAAATCGCAAAATCATAAACATCAACCAAAAAGATACAAAATTAATTGATAATGCATCATTATTAAATAAACATTTAAATAGATTTAAATAGTTATTTTTTAAACAATAAGCAAGAAATTTATCAAAGTAAAAACAACAAAGATAAAAACTCTAAATAATGCTAATTTCCGAAGTCAATAGTTATCGGTTAATAACTATTGTTGAAATAAAAAAAAATCTGAATGCATAACATATGAAAAATGTAATTTTTATAAAGTGAAAGGAGCAACTCTTATCAAGCAATATTTTATACATATTACATCTTCACATAGAATAATAAATCATTCATTGACGGACCTTATGAATGGTACACGGTGGCACATGCCATCGTATTATTTGTCTAGTGAAAGGTGAAAATTTTTGGTTTTATGAAAGTACAACCGTATTGTTTTGAAGAGTGCTATCGCAATATTTTCTAAATTTCAAGGGTTGCACCAGGAAAACAAAAAGAAAAAAAATAGAAATCAACAAAAAAACCGAAAAATTCTTTTAGAATCAGCCAAAAACTCAAAAAAAAAAATCTCAATTCAACAAAATAAATTTCATCAAAATTAATAAAAAGAACTTAAAAACCTTTCAAAATCAATCAAAAAGTAAAAAAGAAGTTAAAAAAAAAAACTCTCAAAATCAACCAAATATTTAACTATATGATGCCACCATTTGAAAAATGTTCTGAATCGTTTCTAAATTCATTCATGCATAATTTAAAAAAAAAACGCAATTATTAAATTTCATATATCAATTTAAAGAAACAAAAAAAGAAAAACCCATTACTTATTTTTAATTTTTTTATTAGCAGCCAAATGATTATAATCCGGGTCAAATGCTGTCGTAAATTAATATGATTTTATATTAATTAAGTATTTAAATTATAATAAAAAAACATGAAGAAGTTGCCATAACATTACTACACGTTCTCCTCGATTAGCCCAAGGCCCCAAACGACTTTCATTTCATATGTATTCAAATTCATTATATCACCGTCACATGCATGCGATGATAATTAATCGGAACGAAGGAGGATTCTTCCATCTAAACTTTTTTTTATTAGCTTTCAAACTCATCATTTTATGTCATTTCAACGACATATACCAAAATGAACATGCCAAAATTAAATCATCTTAGAGTTAATGTGCATAGTATTAATAAGTTAATAATTAAATAACCTAACCCATAACCATTGACTAAAGAAATGCCGATAGATCGACTTGATCTAAAAATGCAAAAAAATTCAGTTGAAACTCAATCTAGTTAGGCCTAAAGACCGGAAATATGAAGATTGGGTTTAAAAGAGTTTAACCTGAAAAAGTTTGGTCTAAAAATTCACATCGTAACTTTTTTCAACCTCAACCTGTTCTTGAGTTTTTTTAAGGAATGAAAGAAAAAGATTTCTAAGAAAACTAACAAAAATGTGTTATTGAGTTTTTTAAAGAAAAGAAAGGATTTGAAGGGATATATGTGTTCTCGAGTTTTTTAAAGGAAGGAAAGGAAAGGATTTGGAGGGATTATGAGGAATAACTCTTCCTTTATTTTCTCTTGCAAGTTATCCTTCCCTTTACTCCTAAAAGTGGGATGATTCCCCCCTCCTTTCCTTTCCTCCCTCTCTTTTCTTTCCTCTCATTCCCTTTCTCTCCCTTAAATTTTAAACTCGAGAACGGGACGCAAAGCTTGACCCAGGCTTAAAGAAACCTGATTTTTTTTTATTTACTTTTTTAAAAACAGGTTTAAAAACCCATACTTTGTGTGTATGTACAGGAACCAATGTTTTTGTTTACCCATTTATCAAAATTGAAGGGAGTAATTAAATCAATAAATAAAAAGAATAATGACATTGCTTGCTAATTGAAACATAAATCATCACATAATCAAACCAAACATTAAGATTAATGAATTCGTACTCAATTGAACTTCAATGATGTTTGAGTATGTAATGAATGAATATTATCATTGATACTTGCTATTAAAATAATGAAGGTTAAGTTACCATTTATCTTATTTGTCTTACAAAAAAAATTGGAAGTTTGAGTCAATATATAGCAAAATCAACAAGAGAGTACAATATAGAAATCAACGTATCAAATGTCTTTTTACGCAATTAAAAGAGACACAAACAAGTAATGAAAACATGTCAAAATCACATTAAAGCGTTCTATCTCGTCTTTATTTTTGATATAATCTTGTAACTAACACAAGGTTATCTACCCTTCATATCCTCTTCTACATCTCAAAAAATATTAACAAATAATATGATTATTATCTCAATGCTTAAAATTATCAATAACCTCATTGATTGAGATTATTTTTGTAAGCCTTGAGGAAAAATGTGATCATCAGTAACTAGTAAGGTAAAACAAATGCAATATGTAGATAAATCTAGGGGTGAGCATAACCGGGTACCCGGCTTTTTTTCATGGAACCGGAACCGGAACCGTAACCGGCGGTTCCTTGAATAAAGGAACCGGAACCGGAACCGGTTAGACCGGTTCTTAATTTTTTGGAACCGGTCCCGGAACCGCCGGGAACCGGTTCCGATACCGGGTACCCGGTGACCTATTCTTTTTATTTTTTTCAATAATTGCATACATTATAAATGTAATAATACCCCAAGTTTAACGAATAAATATGACAAAATATAAAGTATCAACTTAAAAACATAATAATCCGATAAAAACTACACGTAAAGTCTTAACAATAGATACAAAAAAATAGCGAAATAAAACATGAGTCTTGAATCTTGAGGCAAAATGACTTTGATAATACTTCATGTCAAGTCGTCAAACACGTAATAAGACACGAAAAAGACAAGTTCATAAAAGATCTAAGTTACGGCCAAAGAAAGTAATCTATTTAAAATATAAAATATATATATATATATATTTAAAAATACCGGGTACCCGCCGGGTAACGGTTCCAAAATTTTGAGAACCGGAACCGGAACCGGTTTTGACCGGTTCCCTATTTTAGGAACCGGAACCGGAACCACTAACACCGGTTCCGGTTCCGGAACCGGCGGTTCCGAAGCGGTTCCGGTTCCAAAAGCGGGTACCCGCTTTTTATGCTCACCCCTAGATAAATCAATATTAGTAATCTCAAGCAATGGTTACCAATAAATGAAAAGAAAAAGTACGATTAAGAACGTATGAGAAGACGATGTTGATCTTTTTGTCCTAACTTTATAATGAAAATGGTAATATAATAGAACATACAAATGAAAACATGAAACAAAATGTAATCAAGTCTAACATAATCTTGATTGTACTTCTAGTACGCATACATCCCTATTTTTGAAACCACGTTCCTAAGTTTTCCGGTAACAAAATGAATCAAATATTGGAGAAAACTAAGAGTTAAGGATATTTGTCATAAAAAAATACTCATTTATCTATTTGTTTAGTATAGATCAAACTTTCATTTATCTATTTGTTAAAGAAGACTAAGAGTTAAGGAAGTTTGATCTATACTAAACAAATAGATAAATCTAAGTCATTCATTTTGTTAAAGAAATCAACAAAAGATCGCAGGTTAAAGAATGACTTAATCTCTCATTTATCTATCTGTTTAATATTAGATCAAACTTCCTTGTGTAGTGACTATTAGGACTAGAAGTACATCTAGTGGCTTGGAAGCAAGCTACATATCTTCAAACACCTAAGAACAATTTAATATGTTGTATACATATTTGATTATGCTTTAAATAACTTAAATTGTTCATCTTCCTTCGTTTTTTTATGAACAATATTTTTAAGTTTTTCCTTGAGAAATTAGGCCTAATTTTGTTACCAATATGAAAATTATGAGAAAAATTGAATTCAAATGTTATTATTAATGAAATATGATCCAAATTCATCAATTTCCACATAATAAGTTAAATTTGTCACATATATTTTTTGGCAGATAGAAAAAAGAAAAAAACCGAATTACATGACTTCGTAATCTTTCTTTGATCGTTAAGGAGTAAACTCACTAGATGCTAATAGATCCATTTTATGCACTAGAGGGTTTTAAAATGATTTGAAACCTTAAATCGTGGAATTCGTAAGTGATTAAATTTAAGCCCTTTAAAATATAGGTTATGTAAGCCCTTCATTACAAATTAACAAAACACTGTTTGGTTGGGAGTATTGTCGAGAATGATAATGAAAACTACTGTTCCATCTATAAATGTTAAATGAAACATCTTTTGTATTTTCAAGTTGGAAAAACATACTTTTTTAATATAAAACAAAATTTATTGATTATATTGGGTTAACCAAACAACAGTAATGCAATCGTTATTCCTATTTCTGTACTCCTGTGTTTCCATTTTTATTTTCATTCCCTTGAAATGAACCATTCGTCCTTTAAAGTTATGCACACATTGGGTTGGGTGTCTAATTAGTGTGGGCTGGGCTTGAAGAAATGCTTCACGTTGCAAACCTTATTTATCAACATTGGAACCCATATTTTTTCTTTCTTTAGAAATACTCCACCGGTCCACCCCCCATGTTACATGCTTGTTTTGTTTTATTTAAACAAGACAGTAGCATAATTTATTAAAATGATCATATCTTTAGAAGCTATAACTAAAATATTTCCAGTACATCGGATAATGAAGTGGTGACATGTTAATGTATGTTCGAAACTATGTCCGTTCATGGTTGTTCAACCCTTTTTATAAAATTACGTTTTATATTACTTCATCCCACTTTATCCTATCACAATGATTGTCACCGTCATCACTGCCACCACCATCGTCATATCACCGCCACTGTCGTCGTTGTTGCCACCAACACCGTTATAATTGTTGCCTTCACCATTATAATCCCACCACCATTATAATCATCACCATCATCATTGCCGCCACCGCCAACACCACAACTATTGCCTCCGCCTAAGTTGATAATATTGGGGGAATGTTTGTAGGTTAAATAATCTTCTTACCATAATCCCCCCCCCCCCCCCCCCCCCCAAAAAAAAAAAAAAAAGTAACGAGGGGTGGAACACGATCTTTGTAGTCTCAAATGCCGAAATATAACTAGTTTATTTTGTTGTTAAATTTTAGAAAAATATTTGGTTAATGTTGGATAAAACGCAACATTTAAACTTTTAACCGAAAAACAATACTACAAAAACTTGTTATGCTTTTCAACTATTATGAGCTGATAAATGAGCCCCTTAGATTAGTAATATAACACTAAACGAATGATCATGTAAAAAATTGATGTTAACATGAGAAGTACCTGTACCAAGTTGTTCTAAACTATTGATCACTCTTAATACATCTTATCCTAATTTACATTCATATTTCATTTAACAGTTGATAATCACTTCATCATGTTACAATACATATACATTCTAACTAATATTCCAATTCACATACATCCTAACTTGTTTAACAGATTCAAATTCCAATTAATTTCATTAACACAAAGATGCTTTTATATTATTTTAAACCCAAATTATTTTTTGGATATTTTGTAGCAGCAGACTATGGTCGGTTGTCAGTTGGGAGATGCCACTTCCCCCTTTTCACTCCAAATCCAAATCCAAAATCCAAAATCAAAATCAAATTGAAGTCTGCAACTACTCTTTGAATCCACCATCTTCTTCGCTGGCGGCTTCAATCCACTTGCCAATACCTAATTCCATCATAATCACATCCATTCAAACTCTCTTCTTCTTCCCAAATTCACTTCACCTACTCAATTACTCCTTCTCCAATGGCTGAATCATCTACCTTAATCGACTCCAATCTGCTGGTAGCCAAAGCCCTAGCACGCGCCGGCGTCGACCGCATGTTCGGCGTCGTCGGAATACCAGTCACCTCCTTGGCCAACCGCGCCGTCGCCTTAGGGATCCGATTCATCGCCTTCCACAACGAGCAATCGGCGGGATACGCCGCCTCCGCCTACGGATACCTCACCGGCGTCCCCGGCGTCCTCCTCACCGTCTCCGGTCCAGGTTGCGTCCACGGCCTCGCCGGACTCTCCAACGCCGCCGTCAACGGCTGGCCGATGGTCATGATCTCCGGATCCTGCGATCAGAAGGATTTCGGACGAGGTGATTTCCAGGAGCTCGATCAGATCGCTGCGGTAAAACCTTTTGTTAAATTCTCTGTTAAAGCGAAAGATATCAAAGAGATCCCCAATTGTGTGTTTAGTGTAATTGATCAGGCTAGGTCAGGTAAGCCTGGTGGTTGTTACTTAGATATCCCTTCTGATGTGCTTCATCAGACCGTAACCGAATCGGAAGCGAATAAGTTGCTTGATGATGCTGAGAGTGGTAGGAAGGTAGTCGAGTCGGTTAGGAGCGTAACGAAGGATGAAATTGCGAAAGCGATTTCTTTGATTAGGAAGGCTGAGAGGCCTTTGATTGTGTTTGGGAAAGGTGCAGCCATGGCTAGGGCTGAGGGAGAGCTTAAGGATTTGGTTGAAAAGACCGGAATTCCGTTCTTGCCGACTCCAATGGGGAAGGGTTTGTTGCCGGATACACATGAATTGGCGGCCACGGCTGCGAGATCCCTTGCGATCGGTAAATGCGACGTTGCGGTTGTGGTCGGTGCACGGTTGAATTGGTTGTTGCACTTTGGAGAGCCTCCGAAGTGGTCGAAGGATGTTAAGTTTATCTTGGTTGATATAGACGAAGGAGAGATTGAGCTTCGAAAGCCGTATTTGGGGCTGGTTGGGGACGCGAAAAGGACTCTTAAAGTGCTTAATAAGGAGATCAAGGACGATCCTTTTTGTTTGGGGCGGTCTCATCCTTGGGTCGAAGCCATAACCACGAAAGCGAAGGATAATGTGTTGAGAATGGAGGCTCAGCTAGCCAAAGATGTCGTCCCTTTTAATTTCTTGACACCAATGAGGATTATTAGGGATGCGATTCGTGGGTTAGGTAGTCCTGCTCCTATATTGGTCTCGGAAGGGGCTAACACGATGGATGTTGGTCGGTCTGTTTTGGTTCAGATGGAGCCACGGACCAGGTTAGATGCAGGGACATGGGGAACAATGGGGGTTGGTTTAGGTTATTGCATTGCTGCAGCCGTGGCTTCACCTGATCGGCTTGTGGTTGCTGTTGAAGGGGACTCCGGGTTCGGGTTCAGTGCCATGGAAGTCGAGGTTCGCTTACATATACCCTTTTATGTGCCATGAAAAAGGTTCAAATGAGAAGTGCTAAAAAATACGAAGTAGAGCAGTGATCTCAACCGTATAGTTGACTAGTCAAAGATTACGGCTTTGACCGGTCAAAACCGTCATCTTTGATTAGTCAACTATGATCTCAACCGTTGATGGACGGGATTCACCGTTCACGGAGGGATTTTGGTCAAAGCTGCCTTTATTGACCAGATGAGTGGTGGAGATCACTTCTCTACTTCGTATTTTTTTAGCACTTCTTATTTGAACCTAATACTATGTGCCATTGGCTCGGAATCTTTATTTATATGGGTTTGTGTTTTTGCAGACTTTGGTTCGATATCAGTTGGCTGTAGTGGTGATCGTGTTCAACAATGGTGGTGTCTATGGTGGTGACCGAAGAAGCGCTGAAGACATCACGGGGCCGTTCAAAGACGATCCAGCACCCACTTCGTTTGTGCCTGGTGCAGCGTACCATGTTTTAATTGAAGCTTTTGGTGGAAAAGGGTATCTTGTTGGGACTCCGGATGAGCTTAAATCGGCTCTCGATGAAGCGTTTGCTGCACGGAAGCCTGCAGTGATAAATGTGACGATTGATCCGTATGCAGGTGCCGAAAGTGGTCGAATGCAACACAAGAACTGAGTTATGTAAGTTTCTCATATGCCATAGATTTGGAAGAAGAAGAATAAAATTGAAATGAAGCACAGTTTGTAATGTTATTTAGTTTGAAATTTTGTTACAGAGCAGATTGCCAGATTGTGATATTAGACAGAAAGAATATGTATGTTGAAGAAGTGATTTGCCACTAATGTCATCATTGATTTTTACCTCTTGTCTTTTGATTGGAGTCAACTTCTGATTTAACCAAGAGGCCAAGATGGTCTTGGACCATGTGTATACTTAGCAAGAGCATGATTTTCTATTATTCAATGCCTACAAAGCCATCTGAGATTTTTTAGGAAAATTGACCATGGTGACAAAACACAACCCCACAATTTGCCTCCTACCGGTTTCCTTCTCATTTTGTGCAAAATACCCATTAGGTCTGTCAAAATCGGTGTGTTAAAAAACAGACCCAGCTAAAAAAATGACTCAAATGGTCAGGTCAGCTAAAAATCGAATTTAGGTCCGCTAGAAACTTAGGTCAATTAATTTTTTTTCTTTTTCCAAATCCTTCCTTTCTTTTTATCTTTTAGTTGGGTCTGTTTAGTTTAACGGACCGGATATTTTGGAGAAAATGAAAGGAAAAAGAATAGAAAACTGATAAGGTGGTTGGATTCGATCACGAGACCAATTTCCCTTTTTCTTTGGGCTATTTTCTTAATCTTTTGGAATTTGAAATAAGCCGAAGCTTTACCGGGACAGCGATGGTTAAAAGAGAAATCATCCACAATGGGGAGCTGATTTTCTAAAGGAAATTTTTGTTTGTTTTGGTGAAAAAAAGCTTTTCCAGGGTGGATGTTCTAATACCATCTTTAATCAAACTATTATAAAAACCATTAAAAGTTGCTGGTGTATTAAATATATTTTGTATTTATCTTCAACCATACATTAAAAACATATTTAATATAGGCATATTTATTTATTATAAAAGCCCTCCCTCCCTCTCTTTATTTCTCTCTTTTGAAACATTATAAAGGGTTTTGAAACATTATAAAGGGTGTTTGGACTTGTGGGTACCGGTACCCCTGCTGAGAGTTGGGTGATGGCTTGTAGGTAAAATTAATGTGACACTCAGGGCGTTAAAAGCTCATAGGTTGCGGTACTGAAGGCCTAAAAGTGGATTATAAATATCCTAACATGTGTATTTCCTAATTAAAGCACACATTCTCAATTTAGCATCAATCTTTTAAAATCAATGCATTACTTACCAATCTAAAATTTAAGTATATGAAATGGTGAATTTAGAGATGATTATTTTTTTTGAACTACATCTTTGATGTAAAAACCATTACTTAACATCAAATAGAAAACAAGTCTTAAGAATGTAAATAGAAAAGCAATAATACTAAAATAAAATAAGGCGGGTATGATAAGAAGAAAAAAACAAAAAAAAATTTAGTCATTAATCATTCATCAAAATATTAGATTAAATAACATTTTAAATTATTTTTAAGCATAAACAACTAGTTTTAGTTATAACTGATAAAAACTAAAAACTGATCATTTGATCCCTAAACATTTAGAATCACACATCATATTATCCAAACAGCAAAAACTAATATATTTGCCAATTTAGTTTCAAACCACAACCTACTAATAAACGAAAATAAACCTTTAGAGCATGCTCAACCAACAAAAAACTTTTAGCCATCACGGTGGAGGAGTGACATCATTCCACCCTTTCATCCCTCTTGCCACATCAGCATTTTACTCTCTCCCTCTTTCACCATTTTACCCCTACAAAACCCATGCAGTGGTCACCATTCCACCCATGCAACCCGTTAACCATTTGAAAAAAAAAAAGGAAAAAAGGAGAGAGAGATAGACACAAATGAGAGACAGAGAGACAAGAAATCGGAGGATTCCCAACAGGGTGGCCAACTCGGCGAGGGTGGTTTTCATCATCCCAGCAGGCAGTGGGGGAGTGTTCACCGCGCATCCCGCAACCCCGCTGAGCGGGGTCACCACATCGCACATCCTCAGAACTCCTCATAAGTCACCATTTCAAGTAAATTCATTACCTCTCAGTTGATATCTTTAGGACCCTATTTAATTAGATAGCAATAGCATGTAAAAATACCCATTTGGGAAATACTCCGCGTATATCATTAGATAGCAATAGCATATAATATATACCCATTTGGGAAGTGCAGCAGCAGCAATGTATGTTTGATCTTAAACTGCTGCATTATTTGGCCAACTCATGATATGCAGTCTTTCATCTCAACCAACAAGCAACATGTACAAACACCCCACATGAAATGAAGTTGATGATCTTTTGACTACATCATAAGAATCTACCCATTCAAACTCTTGTCTATAATTTATGCACAAACCTTCCACATTCTCCCATTAACATTACCTCAGCGTTTTCTGGCCTAATGGAAACGAAACGCGTTGACGACTATTTCCCAACCACTTGCTCTTCTGCTCCTGTGCTGCTTTCGGAAACGAACCAGGATTTGGAGGCAAATTGGTCCCTTGATCAATATCCTCTTCTTCTTCTTCAACAACTTTACTGGATTGGTTCTTTTGGCTTTGAAGCTGCTGGTAGTAGTTTGAAACGATCAACGTCTCTTGCTCTGGAGGAAGTGAGGTCCCTACACCACCTGTTACTAGCCTTGGAATTTTCCACTTGCTCCTCTTCTTTGCCGCTATTGTCACCTGATATAACACTATATCAGTTTCTTAAGAACACCCCCATCAAATTACTTCCAAAGAAGTCCTTCAACAGAGAAAGGGGTTTCTAAAATCTAAATATAATGAGAAGAAGGATAAACGAGCACAAATGTCTGTTAGTGGGCTCTGATACCATGTCAGAATATTTAAAACCCCATCAGATTAAATCTCTAAAGGTATCAAGAAACTCAGATGCAAACAATTTTGAGAACGACGGAATTTTAGCATTGATGATAGGTGGATAGGTAGGTACCTCTGGTAGAGGGGGGTCAGTGAAGCTGAAATAGGCTTTAGACTGAATAGCGAGATTGACATCAGCAGAGTCAATGCAAGACTTCCCAGCATGGTTTGAGTACGTCTTTGCATCCATCAACAAATCCACTGCATTGCGATAAAACAGTTCTAGGAACTGGCGTACAACACGAGGTTCATACTCATGAACCCCCATTGATGCCAGCAATGTCTTGATCATCTTTGCGTCTTTTGGCAAGTTGTCCTCTCCATCAGCCATTTCCTAAGTTGTCTGCTTCTCTGGTCTCTGCAACACTAGTTTACGTTAAAGCAGGCCAATGTTTTTTTATGACACTTCCACATTGTAGGTTATCTGAAACATGAGATGTTAATAATGGACACAGAGACGATGAAGAACAGAAATGACAGATTATATGTACGTGATATGAACAGATATGACACCAATTGACTCTTTTTATTTGAGTTCGTATGCTACGAAAAAGATGCTAGACCAATAAATGAACAAGAAGCTTATACAAATTAACAAAATACTCGAAATAATAGTGTGTCAACAAGTACTTGCAAAGATGACAAAAGTCTTACACATTTACCACCTCTACTAATTCACCTTGAGTTTGCCATATCAATTCTAAAAAAAATGTAGAAGCATAGAAAGACAAGAAGGTGGGTGAGAAGATAGAATTGAAGTGAATACTTTTCAAACTAAATCCAAAAAGGAACTTGTATCCAATTTGAACTTTTGTAACTAATTCCAACATGGAAGTATGAAAAGACCCACATAGTCTTATGAGCAAAAAATCACAAATATCTGTGATCATTACGTATATAACAATCACATTAAGATCCATAGTAATGGTGGTAAGTGGTAACTAATGTTGCATGAAGTATATGAGGATTCCCTACGTGTAAATGATGTTATAATACAACATACATGGAACTTTATCCTCCTAGGAGAAAACTAAAACCATGTAGCAAATTTTATCCTCCATAAGAACTGAATCCTGTCACAAATTAGCTATGTTGCATAACACACACAAAAAGTATAATATATATATACACACACACGGATACTAGTACATACATAAACATCAATATATAGAAACAATGTACCAAATCAATCAATGTCTCATAAATATAACTACAAGCCTGTAAGAAATCAGGATAAAACTCAATGCTCCTGAGTTGCATAAAGCAAAAAAGAAAATGAATGTCAAGAACTCGAAGTACATGGTTGCTTTTTAATCCTATCATCCTCTCCCTTATCTTGTATGCCATCTGCTAATATTTTCACAGCTCTCTTATTGAAGTTTTAGCTATCCACTTAGGGTATACAGAGGTTTCTGATAGAGCCTTTTGATGGCTAAATTTGTTGATGTTGTTATTGCTACAGTCTTAGCATCTAAGCTCTGATACCAAATATGTAGGACAAATTATGGCACACAAATGGACAACTAGATTATAAAGAATTAAAACCCCTAAGACTATGATCTCTGAAAATTTCAACCACAGATGATAGGCTTCACACAAAGAGCAGAAAAAACTAATATAAGAATATATTCAAGTAAATTTCAAATTATACAATACATCATAAACAAAAAAATCTTTGCCTCTAAATAGAATAATGAAAACCAAATAAAAGTCTAAGCTCCAAGTGGGGGACATAAGTAAATGCCTACAATCATTCCTACTATCACTCCCCTGCTGTAGTTTTGTCTATCACCACACCCCTCCATTGTCCCCCAGAAGCAAATGATCAGACTAAAGAATTTCAATATTGCATCAAATAGACTATTCATGGTGATACCTTATACTTACCGATTGTTTGTCAGATTCAGATATATCATGTTCTGCCTGTATTACAACCTCTTGTAAACTTGTAATGCATTATATTTGTTTAATGTTCTGCCTCTGTTGCAGTCTTGTCATTTAACATAAAGAGCACCATATTTGTGCAAACCTACTAGACTCCACAGCCCTTTAAGAACTATTGTTGTTTGCTGTTACACAATCAACTGAATCATATTTATTTCTTTACCATACTAGATTATGCTCCACTTCTTTGGCACGACTTTATCAGTCTCACACTCTCACTATGGTGGCCAGAGTGCCAGACTATTGATAATACTTGTTTTACATCTCAATGTAGTTCTTTACGATATCCAATAATCGAATTGAAAGTTCAAAAGGGTGTCCTACAGTACATGTTGTAAATGCTATTTTTATGGCTGCTACCAAAGTCCTAATTTTTACATTTTGTGCAAAGTCCACACATGTCACATGCATATCAATCTCATAACATGGGGAAAAAAATTGGATTGGAGAGAATAAAGGGAAACACACACAGACAAAAACTCATAACTCACAACCACAAGGCTTGTGGTGTAGCGGTAAGGCCTGTGGGGGTTGTGGATGGTATCCCATTCACCCCAGGTTCGAATCCCTTCGTGCGCATCTTGTGGCCAGGCTTAGTCTCAGACGGCCGAATTTTGAGTTCTAAATTGCCAAGGATGTAATCTAGGCGAAGCCTAGAAGAACCTTATCAAAAAAAAAAAAAAAAAAAAACTCATAACTCACTGCCACCTTCTAGCAAACTTGACATCCTTGTTTCAAAAGTTTTGGTACATCACTAAATTATCTGTTATAGTTGCATTGCATGAAAGAAGACTACTACACTTCAATAATCAAAGGGCAACTTAGGCTTTGTTTGGCAAGCATAAGCTAGCTTATAAGCTAGCTGATAAGCTAGCTTATAAGCTAGCTGATAAGCTAGCTTATAAGCTAGTCCATCCAAACATGTACCAGGAAGCTAGCTTATCAGCTAGCTTATAAGCTAGCTTATAAGCTAGCTTTTTGAAACGCTACTTTGAGTAGCTTATGAGAAGCTTATTGTAGCTTTTTCCAATTATACCCTTATTAATATTAATTATTAAATTCAAATATACCCTTTTTGGTCATTTTACATGCTCATAAGCTAGTTTTTGCCAAACATAATTTGTTCAACAGCTAGCTTATCAGCTACTAGCAAGCTTATCAATCAACAGCTAGCTTATCAGCTATCCGCTAGCTTATCAGCTACCAGCTAGCTTATAAGCTACGCTTGCCAAACATAGCCTTAATCTCCTCCTATTGTTACTATTTCTTTCACCTTTTCTTGCAGATACAAAAACAAAGAAGAAATAAGTACATATACATGTCATTCTAACCCTCAAAAGGAATGGTTGCCTAAAATAATTGTTATTTATCTTCTCTTACCAAAAAAAACAGAATGTACATAGCTACTTGTATTCCCATGATTGATTGCAATTCATTACAAATTTATCAATACCAGAAAATTGTCAAGGATAAAGAATAATTGTATATTTGGAAGGAGAAAAGGGGCAAAGTTTGAACTTAGCTGAAATTGTTATGATTTAGGCATGGAAGAGTGTGTGGTTTATGATGAAATCTATAAATTTCTAATTCTACAAACCAAATGTCAAAATCAACGAAGTTATCAACCACAATAGTAAGAAATTTCGAAAACCGAAATCATAAAGGCCGCAGATTGAAAACAATAGCAATAGTTATAGAATCCCTAATTCATAAAATCTAATTTATGAATAACTCAAAGTCGTAGTTTGTAACATGTAAATCATCATCATCATAGCGTATGATATAATATGAAAATAATTGAGTGAATAACGATGGAGAGAAAGTGCAGTAGCAGTACCCTGGTTTGTTTCTTCCTCGCCGGCACCGGTTGAAAGAGAGTTGACCATGGAAGTTAGCGGGAAAATGGCAAACATTTTGGGCTTTTTTTTCTTACTTTTTTTTATACTCTTTTGTAATTCCAGTAGGCCCACTAATTTTCTTTTTGGAGTTAACAAATTATAGAAAACGTCCTTTATGTATTGCGAAAATCTTGGTTTTAGTCCTTAGACTTTGTTTATAAGCAAAAGAGTAATTTAGTAAATTGTGGTTCACACTTTCTATTCACACTTTGTACCGAAATTAAGATAAATATACGAATGAGATTCATGGTTTGTATTTTCGTAAAATTTCGGTCCCTCCCTCTAACTCTGTTAACAAAACTCGGTTAGGATTGGTGTATCTTTGTCTTTTTAGGGTCCTTTGTTATTTTTATTAAAAAGCTAAAATTGTTATTTAAAAAAATTATATTGTATGTATAATATATATATATATATACACAAACATAACACGGGAACGGTCCCTAACGTCCCTCTACATCCACCATCCTTGCCGCTCACCAACTCCGGCGTCAATCTACATCCACCATCGGCATCGACAACCATCTCCTCTCTTTCTTACATCTTTATGATTGATTCCAATGAAATTGGGCTTGGGGATCCACCAAGTTCGACGCTCGATCGTTGGAAGAATATATGCGTGTATGGTCGAAAATGATTCTACATTCACCGGAAGTTGAGAACTCACCATCTTCAGTCGTACGTCCTATAAATTGATGAGGTGGCAACTAGGTTAAAATTGCAACTCCACCAATTTCGTCCATGTGAGATCCCTTATTTGTGGGTTTGTTTGTAGAGGGCCCAAACCGTTGATGTGGAGAGGGTAGTCGAGACGAAGACAATGTCGTCGTGTGGCAATGATTTGGGGAAAAGAAACAAAGGTGATGGGTGACATTAATCAAGGGTGGGAAATATATGTAGGTAAGAGTTCCACCGACGACCCTTCCCATGTCCTCGTCCTTTCTCCAGTGGTGGTCAGATAAGGTTGCACCAGCAACCCCCTTCCCATGTGTGTATATACATAAAACACAAAATAAGATAAAGACAAAAAAAGTTTACTAAAACAACCCTAAGCTTAACTGGGTTTAACAAAGTTTTTTATTGGGTTAGAGGGAGGTAAGGTACCAAAAGCTTGTGAAAATGCAAACCATAAGTCTTATTTATATATTTATTTTGATTTTGGGACCACTATCGATAGAATGTAAACCACAAGGACCAAATTCGTAATTTACTCTAAGCAAACAGATGCATTATAATTTATGATGTTTATTTTGTTTTGAGTTTGGTTTTTGTACATATTAGCTAAGCCATTATTTGTAAATATAAACTAGCTAACTTTTGAAGTTTTTGTTTGGATGGAAAAGCTAGTAAAGGGTATGTAAAATCTGAATGATATGATATCTAAAATCTAAATACAAAATAAGATGATTGTATCAAACTCGAATATCCTAAAACTTGAAAATTTGAAACCTGGTTTTTAGAGGGATATTTGGGTTTATGTTGCATTTATTTTGCCACTGACTAGTTCGAAAAGCGGAATACACACACATATATATTTAATTATCTTTTGAAAATACTAAATTCTAGTTGTTCATATTGTTTTCTAATTTCTAAGCCTACTATCGATTTTCATCAATCATATTAACCGATTGAATTCATTTTTAAAATCGTATATATATATATATATATATATTCCATTATGACTATACTTGAACCTGACCAACCGCGACCTAAAACTCGACAAACGTTTGGTTTTCATATCCAAAAATGTAATCGGATTTTTTATTCATTCACCCAAATCTGCCCAACCCGCCTGATGCAATATGTATAATAATAAGTTTTTAAATTATTTACTATCTTGTTTGTATTAGTTAACATATAATGTTATTACAGATGTGTTTTAATCATATCAAGTAAAGTAGTGATCGACTAAGTTTTCAAGATTTTCTTTTTTGTCATTTAAAGTTTTCTTCTAGCAAATCAACTAAATTTCGCTAAATGTGGTTTGAACGACTAACTTATATGTTACTAGCTATCTTATCAGTAATCAACTAAATTATCAAACATCAACTAGTTTGTCAAACATACCCTAAATTTATTAATTTGTTTTTGTTAATTTCCATCATGGTCGGTGTACTTGGGTGGGGGACATTTTATTTTATCATTGGAAAGTGATATGCCATACAATAATAATGTACATTGTTTTTGTTATCACGATCGTTTTAGCATATTTTGATAGCGAAATAGGAGCAACAACACTAATTAAATCGTTGCAGAAGTCATATTTAATTAGTAAATAAATACATCTTAAGTGCATATGAACAAAAACAATAAATGTTCAAGTTTCTTAAAAAAAAACTTGTGATACATTAACTCATGTAAAATTCAAACACTAATTAAAACCTTGTCTATTTATATAGTGAACTATATAATCAAATTTACTTAGGTCTCTGAAACTTGTGGAACTCATTAGTTGTGATATGATCTTATATATGGGGGAGTAAAATCAAAGATGAAATATGGATCAAGGCAGTGGCGGATGTAGTCTAGGAATAGTGGGGGGATGGGACCCCACTGGAAGATGTATAAATAAGTTTTGTTAAGGTTAAAAATTCTAAAATTTTACTATTACATATAGAGTCCCCCCACTAAAATTTGAGTGGGACCCCACACACATGACAGAGTTCCAACTTTGCTGATGCAAAATCTGACAACCTCCCAAATCCAAAGAGGTGCATCAATTGTTTCTCCATTTTCCACAGTTGACTCCTTTGTCAAAACCCTCAAGGCTCAAGGCATATTCATCTTTTCTTTTCTTTTTAAGTTAATTTGAATCAACATTGTTTACTATTTTCTCTTAATTATGTGACTGTGAATATGTCCAATCATTTGAAAAACAAAAAAAATAGAAATTTTTTAGGTTAAAAACATAATCTGTTTAGGTTTTTAGTATAGCTACCCCAGTAACTCTGTTTGACCCATTAATCATAAAATTTTGTTTTTGAGATTAACTGAAACACTAAAAAAGACTTTGACATCAATCACAAAAATATGTTTTAAAATGAATTTAAATGTTAAATTTCTTTTTTTGAAATCAACGTAAACATGCAAAAAAAGCTTTTGAAATCAATGGAAAAAAAAACATGTTTTAAAATCAACATAAACATAATAAAAAAACTCTTGAAATCAATCAAAAAAATCGAAAAATTCCATTAAATCAACAAAAATACCTAAAAAAAACCTTTGAAATCAAGCAAAAAAACTTAAAACGGTTGATTTAGGCTAAAAATACCTCGGACAACTTCACAGGCAGACATTTAAGCTACTTTAAAGGTGCCCCCACTATGAAAAAATCCTGGATCCGCCACTGGATCAAGGACTATAGAGATCCTAAACTTGTGACATGACAAATATAACAATAACTACTATTTAGGTTTTGACAATAAAATTAAAGGGGTGGGCATTGCTAAATGCATCTTTTATATATTAATTTTCTTCTCAAAAATATTAATATGTTTATTTTTTTATTTTATCAATATATAATTTTATCCAATTCTGGCATAAATAAATATGGTACATAGAAACACCCAAAATATTAAAATGGCTTTCATACAATTGCTCTTTCTTACACTTAATTTGAGAAATTAGGTTGAAGGCACAAATTATGTTTTACTGGATAGTCAAATGGTTGTGATAGTTTTTTTTTTTTTTTACTTTTTATATATCATGAAAGTATTAAAGTTAGTTACGACATAAAAAAAAGCGTTCAATCCTTAATGTTTGTTTTTTATAAGGTTTATCTAGCATTTGCTTAGACTATATCATTAGCACTTCTGCATTCGAACCCGGATGGATGGGATATTCCACCACATTCCCCTAGGTCTTTTGCTAGTACGCCACCACCCTTTTGGTTTTCAACCCTTAATGTTACATTCTTGAATTTAGAAAAAGAACAAAACAAAAATAGAAATTTTATTTGTGTTCTTGAATATGAGAGAAAGAAACAAAAATGTTGTTTTTATAAATACATCATTTAAAAAGAAGACAAATGATGTTGCGAGAAGTTTCATTAACGTTGAAAAGCATGAGAAGTAAATCTAAACCATTGATCTGTTTACGAGAATCACTTGTGTGCTAGAATGACTAGAGTCTAGAAGTGGGTCTTCATGGTTGTTTAAGTACTTCTTACCATTCTTATCCACGTCTTTTGAATGTGATATACTACGTCGATTGATTTGATACTTATAAAAAAAGTATAAACCAATTTTAGTTTTCTGAAAATTGGGTATTTATTAAATACCTTTTTCTATATTTCGTTTTAATATTAACAAAACAACAAAAGCATAATCAATGTATTCAACTAACATCAAATTTCGGTTTAGTCAATGTTAATTGCATCTTATAAGTCAATAATTATGAGTTTGAAACCGAATGTTAACAAGATGTCTCCATTTCAACTGCTTCTTCATTGTTAATTATTTAAAGTATTTATCAAATATTTTTGTTTGTTTTTAAGATAAAATGACATCTTATTTTTCAAAATTTTAAATAAAGTTCTTTGTTTGTTCATTATAACAATCACGATTCACGATTGATGAGTCAACTCGGTCAAGTGCACTCATATTGGTCTATAAAACAAACGTGTATGGTTATATAAAAATATACAATATTCGTTATAATAATATTACTTACTTAAAAAAGGAAAGATAGATAAAACAAAATATAAAGACATCAATGTGAGCATAATAAAGTCAACATATAAATAACAAACTTAGAATGAAAGTAACCACCAAACATGAAACATAATCCAATACACGTAATACATGTTAAAGTGACAATTGAAAAGTTAGTACATGTACTTTGGTCTATGAGTATTGTCTATCGTTTACACCTAAAACATAATGAAGGCATATTCGTAATTAGGATTCATAAATTAGTCATTCTAAACATAAATAAAAGATACAAGGATGTATCTTGATCTTAATAGGAGGGTTAATAGTTCAAACCTCATGTTTACCATTGGTGAGACTTATTTATTAGTATTTATGGAAGATAATATTTTCATATTAACGCCAATGACATGTAGCTTGGTACCAAATGGTGGGTAGTAACTGGTAGGTTTTCACAATATCAAATGGTTTTGGGTTTAAGCCAAAGGCGTCCCCATAGCCCCAACCATTGAGTGAGTTAGGAATGCCTTTTACATTACAAAATTGGCAGTCGATTGTGGGCCGGTTAAGGCTGCTGGTATTAACCTTTTGCACAATATTTACATATCAACTTATAATCGAGATTTTGAATCAGGTTAACGGAGACATGGTAATCGGAATGCACCGGTGGATTAGAATTGGATGCACATTAGCATAAGATGCACTAATATAAGATCTACCGGAATGCACCGGATCAATTCCATAATAGAGCGCAACTTATGGAAGGGTGTTAGTGTCCCACATCGGCTAGACTTGGACCAAATCTTCACTATATATGTTGGAACCCCCCTTCTCTCCTCAAGGGCTCTTTTGGAGATTAATCTATGAGTTCCACATATTCTAACATGGTATCAGAGCCAAGGTCTACCACTCTAGGGACTAACACGTCGGCACTCTCCTAAGCCGGCACTCTCCTCGCCGCTCCGCCCTTCTCAGCCCTCCATCTAGCCTCGTTGGAGGGGGCGTGTTAGTGTCCCACATCGGCTAGACTTGGACCAAATCTTCACTATATATGTTGGAACCCCCCTTCTCTCCTCAAGGGCTCTTTTGGAGATTAATCATGGGGTTCCACATATTCTAACAAAGGGCATGAGAGAAAAAGTGATCAATAGTTTAAATCCACTTCACACACTTCTCACGCTAAACTCAACTTTTCACACGATCCTTCGCCTAGCCAAAAACAATTAAAAATCCACTGACCCTCCAGATAAAAGATAGTGTGAAAAGTTGAGTTTAACAAAAACAATTGAAAATGAAATCCACATAACAAACTCAAGGAGTGAGTGAAGCTCCTCTGCCTTGTAATTTTGTTTTGGGTTGGATCATAAATCATAAGTCGGTCCGACATGATCTAGACACTCAACAACCAGAATATATGCCTTGAAAGGTAAAAAGTGCATGCAACCACCCTTTCATTTTCTCATGATAATACAAATCAACCAACATTTTCTTTCAACTTTCCCATCCAAATATATCTGTTTCAATCAATAACCTGCATCACTACCATGTATTCATTCAGTCTCCCATTTCAAAAACTTTATACAAAATTGTTGATCCATATGAGAATATGTAAAATCCCCATATACTCTCTAAAAAGGCGAGACTGAGTGCTCAAACATATATAAAGGATAAATGGTTAAAATCTAGCAGATTTGGGACTCCTCCTAACAACCTGTTCTTGTAAAGGTTGTGTACAAATTGAGAAACCATCTATCCGAATGTCTCGGCAGGCACCCTAAAGCCAAAAACATCATATCAAATTAACATATGAGGCATCTGTCACTGGTCACAACTAGTTCAGAACACAATACAAATGGCAGAGACAACCAGATTGCCATATAATTACAAGTAGCACCAAAATAGTACTATTCAAAGCAGTACCATGTATAGAAGAAGGATAAACAAACTATTGCAGACCAAATTGTCAACCTATCAAAACATTCATCATAGATAGTGTACTTAAAATGATGCCTTGAATTAATTGTCAGCAATCATGGTATATGATCATGCTGCAAAACTGTCCAAATAAGCACATCAAAACAAGGTCCAAACATACTCAAGAAAAAACAGTTATTCTGGAGAAAAAGTTGATTCAAGTACAATTGATCAATAAGTAATGATCCCAAGCAAAACAATGTGCCACTTGTTTATCAAAGCTTAAACACTTTCAATCAGCATAACTTTCGATTGATCGGGATCCCAAATCGATTACAAGTACCTAATTGCGAGATGTAGCATAACATCATCATCTTAATATGTAAAAATTGGTACATAACAATAGCTACACTCTTGGAGAATGAAATCTCTTAAAATGGTAATAATCATTGATCAATAATCTTCATTTCTAGGGGTATATACTTAATTACTCTACAGAATTACTTATTTTAGTGAAATTAAAAGATCGGTAGACGGACCTTTCATTTACATAACCTCATCATCCCCATTCAACGTTCCCAAATAATCAGCGTGGATTCACCGCCATAAGCATCTCTTCGTCAGTGAGGGAATGACGAAAGTGACAACGGTGACCGTAAGGGCAGATGTCACCAGCAAGCACCATACGACACACCTCGGTTTTGTAGCGAGGGTGCCTTATCACCGGTCGAAGCTCGCTTATTCCGTGTGCAAAGTGACAATTATCTCCATAAGGACAGCTTCCAGTCTCCTGCCACTTATTACACAGCTCAGTTTTTGACATTCCCTGGTTGTATACCTCAAATTCCAATCCCTCTCCGGATTTCTTCTCCCCAGGCACACGTACGCGTTGCTGTATCAAACCACAATTAATTGATCAATTATAACGCTTATTCGATTAGGCAAAATCAGAAGAAAACAGTCCTCAATTTTAAGCATACATGATGTGAATTTGAAGGTCGAATATACAGAAAATAGTGATCCGGATTTTGTGATAACTTCCGCAGATTTGTTACTAATTATAACTTCAAAATTTTAAATCAGATTTTGGTTGAAAACTACTCCTGTAAAGGCAAATTGCTTGATAGAGATGAATTAATGGATATGTATGATATCTGATCAATTATGCCTTATGCGTTTGAATCACTTCTTCTCTACAAGTGAATAATGATGAGTATCTGACCTAATTATGGCATTGTTTAGAATTTTAGATCAAATAGCCACTTACCGATTGACCTAACGAAGCGGTTGTGGCTTGTTGGCGACTCGGTCGTTGAGAAGAAGCAGATTTCAGATATCCTCTGGAACGAACTGAAATGCTTTTCGGCATTGAAACTCTCTCGCCGCCGTGCCTCGCGAACTGTTTCGGTTCGATCACGCTCGTCGGACTCACGCTAGGAATTTTTTCAACGGAGGCATTATTACTCTCGCAAAGTCCGGCTCCGATGCCGAGACGGTTGAAGTCTCCGATCAAGGCAGACGACGGAGACGGAGCTGGACGAGAAACGAGGCAGTTCTGCATCGAAGCCTGCGAGAACAGGTTCAACCTCTGCAGCAAATCGCTGTTCGCAAGGCGGAGAGCCTCGTTCTCCTGACGAAGAGCATCAACCTCCTTGACGGAGTCCTGGAGGCTCGCGAGACACATCGTGTAGCAGTTGTAGAGCTGCTGGTACTCGAGGATGAAGCTGGCCTGGCTGAGCCGGTTCTCGGTGGCGATTGCGTTGGCGCTGAAGGCGTCGTCGTCGAACGAGCAGTCGGACGGTGAGGAATACGAGAGCTGCGACTGAGGTATGAATTTTGGCGGGAAATTCGAGGTGCAAAACGAGACAGGATTGAACAGCTCGCCGGAACCGAAATCGAATTCCAAGAGATCGCTGTGAGACGAGGTGGAAGACAGAAACATTTTGCAGATAAATTAGTAGCGTCATTATCCGAAGTGGATGAACCGATCTCCTTCTTCTCCATCTCCATTATTCACACAGAATCAAACTATCTGTGCAACAAATTCAAAGACGAGATTAGAATCACACACTGAAGAAGGAAGAGAAAACATTATTTATGAACATTAACATCAACCGCCATAGCCATACCTGCAAGTGGAATAGAATAGGTGGAAATGGATTTGGGGAAGAAGGTATAAAGGAGTGAGATATAATCTGGTGTTATGCGGAATTGGATAGGCTTTGTAAGGAAGCAAGGATGGAGGGAGGCGATTGATAATAATGAGAAGAAGAGAGAAGAGAAGAGAGAGTTGCTTGAGGCGGACGTTGAAACCGTTAGAGATGATACACAACAGCAATGCCAGTGCGTCCACTTCTAACAAACGACCTCGCTTCACCAACCTACACCAATACCATTCTATTCTTTTCTATTCCTTTTTATTATTAAATATTATACAAAAATTATAACTATTTATTTAGTGGAATTATAAATGGACTTCATATGGGGTATGGGTAGATTTACGTATGTATATAGTTAGGACTTTATAAGAGTATCTTCAACAGTTTCTCCATTTTGGAGAAAATGAAGATTTTAAGCGAATTTGGGCTCCAACAACATCTCCAAAACGAAGAAAGCAGGAAACTGAGTGTAATTTTCTGGAAATTTGGAGATAACCCCAAATATGATTACTAAGAAGGAGAAATTGTTTTTCACCAATGAAATACTTTCAAATGAAATGATTAGGTGAAAGGAATAATATTTAATTACATATAAATAATATTTTAATACAATAATCATAAATTTATCTCTAAAATGAAGAATCTATTGGAGATGATGTAACTTTTATTAAAATTTTTGACTTTTAAGTCTTAATTTTAGAGAAAGTTTTGCAGAAACTATTGGGATGCTCTAAAAGATCTAAATAACATCATTTATTTAAAGAATAGGTTGACATATGAGGTTATTTGATTTTAAAGACAATTTATGATGTATTTAACTTACATTTATGTAAAATCATAGTTAGAATAAGAATAAAATGAAATTGATTACTTATTTATGGTTGTTGTAGATTATTTATTTTTTATTGAAACAATTGAAAACAAAAGTATCGTGATAACGTGGGACTAGGCTACTACGATAAGGGCATAGAGGTAATTACACCACCTAGAGTTTTTTTGTTGGGGCAAATTAATAGGCATAGCGTTGGGATGCCACATGTGTGTTGGGTGGATGATTGCTCTGTGAGAATGTATTAGGATGACGGTGGGGTTATATGTGTGATTGTATTAATTGTGTGTATATATTTGTGTTCGTGTACATTGTGTACTTGTATGTATATTTTATTTAACAACAACTATAAAAATATAGTTGAATTTATGATATTCAAACAACCACAACTATGAAAATAAGTAACCCCCTTCCTTCCTTCCTTCTATTATCCGGCGAAGAATAGTATGAGAAACTAAGTTACCATAAGAAATGCAACAGCTGGATTTAAACTCTTGATTGCTTTTAACCTTAGCTCACTCATGAAGTACGTTTGATATGATTTTAATCCAAATGAATCCCATCCTAATATGCATCTAATAATTAATAATTATGTCTCATGTTTCTCGTCTTAACTTAACTTCTCACTGAAACCGGCCCTCTCTTACCTTTGGGTGAAGAGCTCATAATACGTCTACAAATGTCAATGCTTTCTTAACAACCTGAGCTGTTTCAAATTTTTTTTTATTGAAACATAAAAGATTTAACTAAATACAAGTTAAAACAATTTTGAAATCAATAAAAATATCTATATGTGTGTGCGTGTTTTACATATACATTTATATGAGTAAGTTCATACGAGAGACAGCTAACAATTTAAGAAAACACAAAAAACTGTCAATGTACAAAATTACATATAATTCACGTACAAAAATCATATGAAATTCACGTATAAAATCACATATGATTCACGTACAAAATCACATGATTACGCGACTTTGCCTACGACTTTAAGTCGCATGACAAGTCGTCCGCGTCCATTTTTTTCCCGTCACTATAAAATCTTATATGATTTTTATACATGAGCAAAGTTTTTCGTGTTTTCTTAAAAAGTAATATCATCATTGAAATCTAATTTCCACAACTATAAGCTTATATTGACCCCGGGCTGCATGCTTTAGCAGTCGGGCTTCGGCCCAAAATTGCCGAGGATTAGTCTGGGCCCAATGTGGTCTGGGATACCTCTTCCAAAAAAAAAAAAACTATAAGCTTATATTGTTTGTGATGTACATAATCTGAATACTTTTTCTTTATTTGGTAATAAACTAATGATGGCATAAAGTATTTGAGTTAGAAAAAACAATAAATGATTACATAGTAGAAAAGAGTGAAAAGAAATAGCAGTAGTTATAGTTTGGTGTTAGAGAGAGGGTCGCTATTAGACGTGAGAATGAAATTAGTTAGAAATTAAATTAAAATTGACACAAGAAAAGAAAAGCAAAGCAATTTGCCGAAATAGCGTCACCTCCAAGTAATTCATCATGCTTATCAGCAGCTCAGCTGTTGGCTTCTCTTAATCACACCACCCCCCCTTCCCTTGCTTCCTTATTACACCTTTAACTAATTATTTATTTATTTAATTATTTATTATCCCTTTTAAGTTTTAATATATATATATATATATAACAATTCCTCAACCATAAAAACGCATATCCCATGCCCTTTTATTTAATAGCATACCAAAACATAATTTCATTCCAAAAACACATGATTATTATAATGCTTCAAACACACAAAATAAGGCTAAAATCCAAGGTTGCTTCCCGGTGAAACCAAGACTAAGCTGGATCTTTAAGTGTGCCCAATCCATTTTGTTATTTTTTGTGTGTGTGTTTCACTGTGTATTATCTGTGTAGATGACAACATTGTAAACACCACACTAGGTGTGTTGTATACTTCTGTTTGTATTATCAAATTTTGTGAAGCCATTACAACTTAAATTGTGCATATTTGTTTTACTTTTAGAAAGCCACAGGTTCTCTTTCCACAAAGAAAACGCAAACCGACTGCATTCAACTTCAACGGGTCATTGGCCTATCGATACTAAGAGTCTAGCCTCTAAAAAAGTCGGGATCAAAGAGAAAAAGTCACCCTTTTTGGCTTCACTCCAACTACCAAGAGAGAACATAAAATTCAATAAAAACCCAAGCAAAAAAAAAAAGAACAAATTAACCTATGGTTTACTAGAAAGAAATAAGATAAGAGTATGAAACCATTTCAAAAATATTTACAGCAAAATTGGGTCTCATTCAAAGCCCTGACATCGAAGAAAACCATAAGGCTATGCGTAACGGGAAGTTGGGTTCAACGGCTTCGAACCCGCCGGGCTCAACGGGTTCAGCGGGTACCGCTACATGGCCAACGGGTTCGACAGGTTGAAGGCTAGACGGTTTGGTGAAGGCGATGATAATCAGAGAAGGTTGTGTGCGTGTGTGGTGTGTGAGAGAATTGGAAGAGTTGGGTACTAATCAGAAAGGATTCCAAAGGGTTAATTGTGAGGTTGATGTGACAATGAGATTGGGAGGGTTGGGTACGCATAGCCTAATAGCATGCCACGAGAGCACAAAATTGATCCAAAAAACCCAACGCAAAACACTGATTACAACATACCAAGGACCACAAAACATCTTGAGTTTTAACATGACTGCTAAGTTGTCAGCCGAAATTTTTTTTTAACCATAATACAAACCCTATATCCTAATCAACATTGTAAAAGGCATGAGATGTGGCATTTTCAAAACTGACTTTTGACATCAAATTCCTATTTCATATTTAGTATTCTATTTAAAAAATATATTTTATAGTGTAACCCAATGAGTCAATAATAAAAAGCATATTGAATTGTGTTATACATTAAAAACTTGGAAATAAAACATTAAAACCGTAAAGAATCAAATTCGCATTACAAAAACTGCACACTAGACCATGGCATGCCACAAGCTTAACGTGGCATAAGATATGCCACAATGGCTACGCCTACGCGGCGAGCTTTTTTAGAACATTGATCCTAATCTTGCAAATATATCAGATAAAACTATTGTGAATCATGTAAACAGATACAAGGATTACAAGTTTACAACTAAAGAATAAAGATGAATGACAAATTAACTATGAAACATACATGCAGGACTAAAACACACATCACCCAATTGAGTTGCCTATAAAGTGAAAACAAATAGTGACTAAAAGGGCCCAAATCAGATTCATAAGGCATCCTTTATGGTACCCCTCATACCTGCTGCTACATCAGCTTTATCACTACCCTACCAACTCCATACCTTTCATCCACTATCGTACCCCTCATACCCCTCATTAATTATTTAATTAAAAAAAAAAGAAAAAAAGAAGAGAGAGAGAGAGAGAGAGAGAGAGAGAGAAAGAAGAAAGAGATAGAGAGAAAGAGAGGGTAGAGAGAGAGAAAGACGATCGGTATGTGGGCACAGATGGTATCCCCTACCGGTACCCCTACCGATCACACACTTCGGTGTTCCCGGCGGTACCGGGGTGGGCACAGATGGTATCCCCTACAAATACTTTTAATGTGGAATCCAGAAATCAACAGACCCCAGCTTCCAATACATTCAAGAAATGAAAACAACTTTAGGGACTGGCTGATCAGAAAGCATATTAATACTTAAAGACTTATATGAAAGCTCTCTTCAATCACTTGGAATAAGCAATACATAGGCTGCAAAGCTGTAACACCACTGGTTGCATTAATTTAACCAGCAACCCCCGAGGCAGACCAAACCACCCTACAGGCCAACACCGCCCAAACCCTGCCCCAAAAGCTCACTGAGTTCATGCTTTACACAAAAACAGGCAAGTGCCCCAAAGAGAAGCGATTAAGTTACCAGCCCAAGACCCAAGATTGGCCACTAGAAATCTGTAGGGACAAGGAATACAGAGGTACAAGCCTATAGAACGGATCCTGTTCAAGTAAGGTCGAGATACCCAACATCTAGATCGCTCCTTAGAAAAGAAAGACTCCTATGAATGAAAGAGAACTCCTTCATAAATATTCAATAAGCCAACAAGTATTACAACAAAACACACCAAAAACTCTGTTTGGAAATCTATTCGCTACTTTACTCAAGTTATCCCACCATATCCCTTGAGCAAGATTTCAAGCTAAGAAACCATCCATGAAACAGCACAAGTTCACTGTTAGTTTAGGCATAAACAATAACCCCATGACTCATAACATACTTGAATTCAGCTCCTGAAAAACTGCACAAATATCTAATGTAAACCCATAATTGAAGTGAGCAAACCTTCTAACAAATCTGATTTAAAGGATTCTCAATTGTCAACACTCATTGCATTTCGATGGCCACAACTTCCAAAAGCTTAAACTTGGATTAGGATTCATTTCATAATATTCAAAAATGAGTATGCTCCAATTCCAACTTATAACAAACAACTTTTGACCCATCCACATTTTGCTGAAATTAGACTTCTAAGACATATCCTGAATCAACACTAGGTCCAGAACCATCATCCAAGGACAGCTTTGCAACTGCTCATGCTAATTATATAGACAATAGATCAAGTTTTTAGCCATGACAACAAATAACAACCACCTACGTTTCCTTTTGCCATCCTATGCTAAAGGGGCTGTTTGTTTACTTCTAAACAGTCTCATTAAGAGGCAGTCTCTGAATCATCAAGAGGTAAATCCTGTTTGGCAAAAAGAAAAATGCCTCTTAATGGTTCTAAAACCCTTTGAATGGTTTTTTTTATCCTGCACCTTCCTTAACCACTAGGCGCCCTGATTAC
Source organism: Centaurea solstitialis (assembly GCA_030169165.1). NCBI lineage: Eukaryota > Viridiplantae > Streptophyta > Magnoliopsida > Asterales > Asteraceae > Centaurea > Centaurea solstitialis. The sequence goes on from CM058046.1 coordinate 19,688,838, forward strand.
ATTCTCAACAATTATCAAACAATCATATTCCATTTTACACCATATCATAAGAGCATGTTAATCATTCTGACCACATAATCATTCAGCACCAAATCATTCAGCAACTACCAAACAACCCCTAAATATTTAAGTTCTAATACAACTTCGATAAAATAGCATCTCAAGGTCCTATGATAGGCATAAAGCAATCACCTTGCTAGCTCTGAACCAATAAAAAACCACAGATTGAAGCATCTAAAAGAACATTATAACACTATAATCTATACTTAAAACTACACACTTAAATACCTATTAGCATTAGGTCAAACCAAATCAAGAGAGAAACATTATGAAGTATATATTATATTGTATTACCTAAAATTGAACAAAACAGATTCATATATGAAATACGATTAACCACATTAAGCTGAAACATAAACTCCAAAAAACAATCCTCAATATAACATAACATAAAAGCAACATTTCAAAAGGATAACAAAAGGATTACGAAAACCTAATCGATCCCTTGCATAGAGGCACCAGTAGCCACATCCTCCTCGGTGAACTTCCCCTTGGACTTATCAGCAGCACGGCCCTTAGCCTTCCTATCGAGCAACGACTTCCGGTCCTTATCGAGCTTCAATTTGGTGACCACAACCTTGGAAGCATTGATTCCGACATTGACGGTCTGTCCATTGACCTTCTCGCGAGTGATCCTTTCGACATGGATGACCCATTTGCGACGGTAGACCTGCACGACCTTGCCTTCGCGGCCCTTGTAGGTCCCACGGACGACCTGCACCTCGTCGTCTTTGCGGACGGGGACTGACCGGACGTTGTACTTGCTGCGGAGCTCGGTGGAGAGAGGCGCGCTCATCAGGACACGGCGGACGCTGGACGGCGCCGAGAAGTGTGCCTTGCGGCATTTCCGGCGAGAGCTGGTGACTCGTGGATTGTACTTCATTGTTGTTGTTGTTGTTCTTCTCTCTCGGGTGGCTAGGGTTTGGGAGGTGGGAGATCTGGAACGGCGAGAAGGAGGAGGATGGTTGTGGTTTATAGGAGATGTGAAGAGTTAGGGTTTAGGTGTCAAAAGACTGGAATGCCCTTCCATATTCGCTTGATTTGCGAAAATAGTTTTTTTTTCTACATTTTTAAACCCCAAAACAATTTCGGAACCAGAATATGTGGTGGGAGGGCTAAAAATGCAATTTTGATATTGTTGTTACATTAAAAATAGGGTTTATGACTTAGTAGGGTAACCAACTATTCGATTTGTACAAATGTTACCATTAAACTATTTTTTGTACTCAATTGACCATTAAACTCTTTTTGACTGTATATATTCTACCATTATGACCGGGTATAACCCGTAAACCACCGTGAACCACCGGTAACCACCACCACCACCACCAAAACACCACCACCACCTTCACCACCATCTTCAAACTATCACCACCACACCCACTACCACCAAAACACCACCACCACCTTCACCACCATCTTCAAACTATCACCACCACACCCACTACCACCAAAACACCACCACCACCTTCACCACCATCTTCAAACTATCACCACCACACCCACTACCACCAAAACACCACCACCACCTTCACCACCATCTTCAAACTATCACCACCACACCCACTACCACCAAAGCTGCCACCACCACCCGCCACCACCACCACATCCACCACCACCATAGCCACCACCATCTTCAAACCATCACCACCATCTTCTGGATCTGCTGATGCGTCTTCTTCATAGCCGGAGAAGAAATCCTCTTTTTTTATGCGACTGATGCGTCTTCTTCACGGCGGCTTAGAGATCGTCTTCTTCACGGCGGTTAGAGATCGTTTTCTTCACGGCCGGAGAAGAAACCCACTGCCGCCGTCACCATCACCACCACACACCACCATAGCTTAGGGCACCAATCTTCTGCGGTGTTTGATCCCTCTAGTCCGATTCCAGATTCCAGATCTGCAAATTTCTTTAGTCCGATTCCAGATCTGCAAATTTCTTTAGTCCGATTCCAGATCTGCAAATTAGAAGATCTAATTCCAGGTACCGATTTCGATTTCAGGTACCAATTTCTAATTCCAGGTGCCGATTTCGATTTCGATTTCGGATCGTGAAGATGGTGATGGTTGTACCAATTTCGATCGTGATGGTTATAGGGATTTGGAGGTGATGGGGATGGTGATGGTTGTACGATTTCGATTTTGTTTTTCCGATCAGAAGTTGTTTTGGAGATCTGAAGGTGGTTTGGAGGTGGCTGTGGTGGTGGGTGGTGGGTGTTGGTGGTGAGTGGTTGGCTGTTGGCGGTAGTGGTGGGTGTGGTGATGGTGGTGATGATGGTGGTGGTAGTTTGGTGGTGGTGTTTCAGTGGTGGTGGTGGTGGCAGCTTTGGTGGGTATGGTGGTGATGGTTTGAAGGTGGTGGTGGTGTTTTGGTGGTGGTGGTGGTTACCGGTGGTTTACGGTGGTTTACGGGTTATACCCGGTCATAATGGTCGTATATATACAGTCAAAAAGAGTTTAATGGTCAATTGAGTACAAAAAATAGTTTGATGGTAACATTTGTACAAATCGAATAGTTGGTTACCCTACTAAGTCATAAACCCTTAAAAATATCATGATTTATACATTAATATGATTATTTATTTTGTTAGATTTAATGAATGACTTGGCTTGACTAAAACATGAATAGGATGCATGTAACAACGCTTTTTGGCTATGTTTGGCAAACATAAGCTAGCTTATAAGCTAATCTATCCAAACATGTACCAGGAAGCTAGCTTATAAGCTAGCTTTTTGAAACACTACTTTGAGTAGCTTATGAGGAACTTATTATAGCTTTTTCCAATTATATCCTTATTAATATTAATTATTAAATTCAAATATACCCTTTTTGGTCATTTTACATGCTCATAAGCTAGTTTTTGCCAAACATAATTTGTTCATACGCTAGCTTATCAGCTACTACCAAGCTTATCAATCAACAGCTAGCTTATCAGCTATCCGCTAGCTTATCAGCTACCAGCTAGCTTATAAGCTACGCTTGCCAAACATAACCTTTGTAGTCATAAGGCTTATAACATGGACATTTGATAAAAACCAATATTAAATGCCCTTTGGTCCAAAAACTTTGTCCAATATTGTCCAAATACTCATAATATGGACATTTTATAAAAACCAATCTTAATAAATGCTCTTTGGTCCAAAAACTTTTATCTAATTTTGCCCAAATGCTTTCACCCAATCGAAGACCTAGTTCTCGGTCCAACGTCAACCCCTGGTCCTTTTATACACAGATTAGGAGTTTTCGCAAATGTAGTAGCGTTTAGAACCAAATTTACCAACCAGATAGCATGTGCGGTTTGAGTGTTTTCTGCAAACCACACCACAATATATGATGCGTGACGGCTTTATACGATTTGTGTGTAAATATAATGTATTAATGTGTACAAAGAAAAGTTGAGAACACTATATGAATCCAAATAAAAAGACTAAATTATGTTTCTAATTTAATTTACAACTTATAGGATTAAACATAAGTTTCATAGCACCTAGAATTAAAGGATGGAACTACAACTCATCTTGATCTACTATAGTTGCAAGATGGTACATACAAATGTACAAAATTTTCTGCTCCATCTATTCTATACACTTGACACTTGGGCAGGTTTTGAACCAGATACACTCGTCCACATAGATTACGTACAAGTTTACAAAAACATATAAACAAATGAACCTACTTTTCTAGCGTTACACGAGACATCATGTGACTAATTAAGACCGAGTACCCGATTCAAGATCGTCTGCCGAATTGTTATTCCTTTCATGTTGCTGAACTTCTACCTCACCAACAGTGTTAGCAGTCGGACGAGGTCCAGAAACTTGACTAGTGTTTGCACACGACTCCTCTAAAGCCCGGAAAAATGCATAAGGTCCCCAACCTTTACAACCACATGTTTATGGCATTAACAATATGCAACTCAACAAGAAGCAATCAGCATACGAAAATTACGTTCATAAATAATTATACCTTCGCTATGATATGGTGGAGCAAAAAACTGCAAGTAGCAAAATATGGCCACGGTCATACCTGCATTACATCATATTGGAAACTTCTTAAGACAACCTAGAAATACAGTTTACAACAAACGGTCGTTCACCTGGCAGTATCCGGGTTACCAGTAGATCCCAACCTTTTTGAGAGTAGAGGGTTCAAGCCTCACCCAAGGTAAAGAGTGTTTGTAAGTTTTACCATATATAAATATTAATATATAAAAAATCAAAAAACTATATCAGGATTGCACCTATAAGACCTCCAGCAAATACATCCTCCCAGTGGTGCCGATAGTTGTCCACTCTTGAAATAGCAGCAAGAGAAGCAACGAGCAATGGGAGAAAAACCAAGCATAATTTTGCAGCATGGCCTTTGCGATCAAACGCTTTTATTTTTCCAGATAAATAGAGTGACAAAAAACCCAAACCAGCAAAAGACCCTGCAATAAAAGCACAAAAGCTTTGTGTTGCTGCAACTTCTAGTAGATGATAACTCATTTAGGATTATGAATCTTGAAAGAAAAGACACATAATTACTTAAAAAAGCCAAGTGATTGGAGTATAAAAGGGAATCTTTTGCTCACATGAAGTATGCCCACTTGGGAAACTCTTGTAGCCGTCTCGTACGACTTTGATATCACCATGACATATAACTTCTCCCCATTGATCGTACAGCTGAAATATGACGATTAATAGCATAAAAAACATTGGCTAAAAGAGAGAGAAAAACAAGAAACTGAGCGATAGAATCCTAAAGAGCATACATCTTTTCCATCTGGAAAACAACGCCAGAAAAAGTCCGGGCGAGGTCGACCGACTGCATCTTTTAGAGCTTGTGTTAAAACCCCCGTTATTAAAACAGAGAACAAAAGCCCTGTGAGAAAAATCCAAGATCAAATTACTCCGATTCATTCAATTGAGCATAACGACAAGCTAAAACATTCGATCACCTAGTACAGCATGATGAAGATCATAAACGTCTCTTCTACGAATATAGAAGCCCGAAAAGACGGCCATTGGCAAGAAAACTGCATATAGCTAATTGAACAAACATGAAATTAGAAACCACCATTTGTTAGTTTGGCATTATGTGTAGAAAGACGAAAAGTTAAACTCACTGGAACGGCCCAAGATGGGATGGTGCTATCCTTCATCGGATACTTGACATCGCTCATCATGTGTTGTCCAACATAACGATGGAAAGGATGTATAAGGTATAAAATGATCAAAAGTGCTACTAGTAGTGTAAGAATTAACCAATCATGCATGTGAATCCTTGCCACCGCTAGTCCATGAGACCTTACGGTATGTGTAGCTTGTTGTGACTCCATCATACTAGTCTGAAGAAAGGTATAAAAAGAATGTATAAGCGACATACTCAACCCATGTGAAAGAAAATGTAAGACTTAAATTCACATATGAATGGATTAAATGATGACTTGTTTCATTTATTGGTTCACATATATGTACACCAAAGTATATAAGGTGTGGGATAAATTAGGAGTTATGCTTGATTTTATACAAGTCACTGGATATTTAAGCATAAGAGAAAAGTATGGCTCTTGAAACTAAGCTATATTGTTACCAAATCATCTTCTTTGTTCAATTGTGTTCTAACACCATGATTCCCATCTACTATTTTCACTTGTTAACTTATGCAATAACTATTTTCACTAAGGGGGCGTTCGGTTTGATGCAAGGTTTTTGAGGGATTTTGATTTCGTGGAAAGATTTGGAATTAGAATGATTGAAACCCAAAGGATTCGAAACGAATGTGAATTCCTTTCTTTATAGATGATTCATAAAAAAAAACAAATTATAAACTTATAAAAATTAGTAGTTGATTATTCCAAAAAAAAATGTTTCTAACATAATTTAGAACATTATTATAAACAAATTCTAGAAAATCCTATCAAATACCAACTACGAGTCTATGACCTAGTGACTTATAATTCAATGTTTGTGGGATTTCAATTTCTTTTCTTTTAAACCAAACTCGGGATCAGAATGATATTCAATTCCAAATCCCACAAACCAAACGGCCCCCAACAGTCTAACACACCTAATCGGCTAATCCTTATCTTACTCCAAACTACTTGACCTATTTTTTCACCTATTTTTTTATTTTATTTTCTAAGTTGTTACCTTTTGCAAACCATTGATACCACTTAGGCCATGAGTACCCAACCCTCCCAACACCACTACCACCTCAGCTTCCACATCAATTTTTTTCCCAATCCCACAATTAACTCTCTCGAACCCTCTCTTATTAGTACCCAAACCCTCCCAACTCTCTCACACAACACAACAAGCGGTGTGGCCAAACCGCTTTCCCCCAACCCGCCCAACCTGCTCAAGCCGACGGCTTTGAAACGGCCCAACCCCACCCCCCGCTACGGATAGCCTTAGTCCTTGGGGTATAAGAACAAAGATAAATTACCTTTACCATACAGCAAAAGTATGGAATCCTGCTTAAGCCATTTGAATTTGGAAAGCCCCACATATTCAAGTAAAATTCTTCCGTACAGATTAAATTTTCAAAACTGTGTGATGACTTTTAATTACTCGATTTGCAACTTCAATTGCAATTTCTTCTTTTCCTTAAAATCTAGCAGCAATGACAAAAAGGTGTCTATGTACACACTACTAATAATATGTTAGCCATAATCATAAACAAATAGCTTGAAAACCTAAAATCAGATAGATAGTATTCCCATTAAACCTACATGATAAATTTCATGGAAATCCTGAAATTGAATTTTTAAGCAACTCAAATTCCAAATATTAATGGATCGTCATCATACAAAAACATGTGGATTAATTAAAGGAAGCAAACGTATATAGTAAGCATTAAACGAAATAATAAGTATTGAAAATTACAAATAAAATGGGGAGGAAGATAGACGTACTGAAGAGGGATGGTATTTTAGTCATTTCCATATGGCAACATTGGAGAAAAACTGATAAAAAGAGAGTTATGTTACAGAGAGAGAAGGTGTGTGTATTTCGTTGGTGATGCCACGTTGACACGTTGAACGGCGGTTTCAAGTTAACTCCTCTACGATTAGTTTTCTTCCGCTGTTGATCGAAAATTTTAAAATTTAATTACATTTTGCATAGAGAGATAACTAGTCCAATATCCGTGCGATGCGGCAGGTGTAAAAGTTAGTGTAGATCAATAACATATAAATTAACAACTCAAAAGTGTTGTAAGCAACTAAGCAATATAGATCGTCCCTGACTCTTTCTCTCTCTCTCTCTCTATATATATATATATATATATATATATATAAAAGTCTGATTAATCCCCGACAATTTCGGGGCTACACATGGACCCATTTAAATACCCGGATAATTAAGTGGGTATTATGCGCACGTGAAGGTTCGAACTCGGTTAGGACGCTATGAACCCTCGAGCGATAACCAATCCGCCACAACACTGTTGATTGTGTTTTACAATAGCAAAAGGAGTACATACAATAGCAAAAGGTGACAATTTGGATACATTTTCAAGAATTTTTTATTAACTTAAGGGTATATTATGGATTTGGTATGAAGATGATGATTATGAACATGACGATGATGAACTGTAACAACCCGTTCCATATAGATAGAAAATAGAGGTTGTTAGCACCTTATAAGCCTCAAGTCATTGGCTACCAATAACTTCCACCATGGTTTTTAGTTGAACTCGAAGTTATTGGGCCAGTCTATAGCTTTGGGCTTTGGGGTGTTACAAAATGGTATCAAAGTCGATCCTTGTACCATCGGGATGGTGGGGCAAACCTCATCAGATATGATGAGTCCTCTAGAGGGGATGTTGGTAACATCTTAGGGGAATCCCACATCGCCGATGACAAGGAGAGAAAGATTCTGGTAGGCCTGACAAGGACGTCAGGATTTCAAGTGGGGGAGTTTGTAACAACCCATCCCATATAGATAGAAAATAGAAGTTGTTAGTGTTAGGATTATGTGCGAGACAGTAACGGGGTTATCGTGTCCAATGTTATAAGACACTAGTAGGTCACACCGCTGCACACCAAAAGGAGTATGTTTGGATTATGGGAATTAATTAATTGATTAATTAATTATTTAGAGAGATAAGGGAATAAATAATTAGTTTAATTATTTATAATTAATTAATCAGTTAGATTAATTAATTGGATAATTATGGAAATTATTTCAGAGATAATTACCAAGAATTATATATGGAATCAAATACTGCTTGTTTTGTCCATATAAATAAAGGGCTTGGGGTATCAGTTAATTGATTGATTCAGTTCAAAAACCCAGAAAACTCTCTCTCTCTCCCTCTCCCAAAACCGGCGCCAGAATCCAGCAGGAGGAAGGTCCGCATCAGTTTTCGGGTAATCCTCGGTGGTGGTCTAGCAACCCTCTCAACCGGTGCCAGTAGCGGTGTACCCCCTGCTTGCCTTTCAGAGTTATTGTTCGCAAAAGGTAATCCACTGAAACACCCTCAATTGTATCTGTATGGTTTAGGATTGGATCCTCGATTGGGAATCAGGTTTTTGTTATCCGCTGTGCATGTTCTTGTATCCCTTGATTCCCAACAGTGGTATCAGAGCCACTTCCTAAAACCTTCAGATCAGGTTTATCAGTTTAATAGGTTTAAAAAAAAAATTTTAATTTTATTGATTTGTTCATTGTTAAAATTAGATTTTTGTATAAACCTAGACTGCAGTGGCAATCGACGGCAGTTAGCCGATCAAACCACCAGCACCACCATACACCACCGCCGGCGACACCACAGTTAGTGGTAGCCGGCGGCTGTCCTCCCGTCGCACCACCACGCCGCACCACAGATCGTGGATACGGCTGTGGTTGGTCGCACGCACCACACCACCGTATGTGGTGGTGGTGGCGATTGATGATGGTGGCGATGGCCACTATTGTCGATAGTGACGGTGGTGGTTTCCGGTTGTAGCCACCGCACCACCGACAGTGGTGGTGGTGGCAATCGATGGAAGCAACGAGAAATTAAAACCGCCGCACCACCGATTGTGGTGGCGGTGGTGACAATCGAACCAGAAGCCGTGATCAACCACCTAGGCGGTGGCGATCATGCGGCGGCGATTGAATGGCAGCGGCGAAGCCGGCCGTACCATCAGACACGGTGGTGGCGGCGTTCGTCGTTCTCGGCACAAGACCGCGGCGGCGGTGGTGGCTTTCAGCCGCTGCTGTCGCCGGCGATTATTGTTACGATGGGCGGCGGTGGTGGCTCCTTAGCTGCTGCCGTCGCCGGTTGTTTTGGTGTAACGATGGTGGAGGTGCTGTTGTTGCCCAGTGGTGGCGGCAGTAGCGTGGAGGTGGCGACGGCCTTGGCCGTTGTCACCGGTTGAACCACGGACCACCGAGCCAACCGCCGGCTGCCTTACGGCCTCGCCGGGCGGTGGCGGTGGCTGTTTGTTGTCTCCCGCAAGTGCAGGCCACACCACCGAACGGTGGTGATGGCGGTTGTTGTTGCACCGGCAGGCGGTAGCAATGGCGATGAGATCGTGGTGGTGGCGGTGATCGATAACCGCCGCAAAGGGGTGTCGACCACTGCCAGAATCGGTTTCCGGAACACCAACCAGTACGGGGGCAGCGGCAGGTAGCTGTTGTTGCTCGCGGTAGGTGGTAACGGATAAGGGTTATCTAAACCAGATAGGTTTTAAAACCCTAGGGATAATTTTATTTTTAATCTTTAAATCTTTTGATAAATTAGAAATTAAAAATTATCTGTTTGCGTCATAGTCAAACCCTTTAGACCCGTGGTTGTGTTTTTCATGCTTTATTTATTTAATTGTTGGTTACGGGAGGCCTGCGTGCCATTTGCAACCCGCTTTTATAATGTAATAAATAAAATAACCAAAGAAACTGAAGACGGAGCACGAAGCCAAAGATGGATCTTGGAGCCAGTGGGAGCGCCGAGAAGTTCATGCCTTGTGTGTTGCTGTCACTTAGGGTTAAGACCGTCGTTTGTGTTGGCTCACAAAACGACAATAGTTTTAAGGGTTTTGGCTATGACATGTCTTTTAAAATTGCGTGGTTGCTTATATTTAATTGTGTACTTGTCCGAATAACGTTAAATATAAACTGAATGTTTTTAAAAGACAAAGATGGATACAAATACAGTTTGTGTTTTGAATCCAAGTTTTTGAAAACTGGCAGACTTTTGAGACCCTTATTAAAAATCATAGATTAGTAAGTGCAACCCACTTTAGGGGCACTTCCGGTGTAAGGTACATAGGGCGTTGTAAGTGCACACACTATGAACGCCCGTGTTCAAACCGAAACTGGAAGGAGATAAAACTCTGCGAATTATCTCCGGGTGGTACCGGCCAGAGTTTGTCCAGGTCCCGGGTGGTGCAATCTATTTTGGTAATTATTTATTCACTGGGTGGTACCAGGCCAAAATGCACTAGAGGGACTAAATATGCACGGATTATTGATATCCGATGTCCCGACGATCTAGAAGTCGTATTTTCAGATAGGAATACGATTGGTATAGTGTTACCTACCATAGATCGCATGAGTCGGTATGACATGATCACATGCTTCCCGACACATGTGAAATATGGATTCTAGTCTAATAAATTTATTTTAAGGGTAATAATTTATTAGAATTATATAATTATAAACTAAAACTGGAATTTTATATTCTTCTGTAGATGTCTCAAATTAGTATTCCGTTTTATTCACCTGAAGAGTCACTTCGCCTTATTACGGGCAAGTGGAAGCTTACGGGCCATAACTTTCCAGTTTGGAAGTTACACTTGAGGAACGTTTTATGTGCCCAGGATAAGCTTTATGTGATCAACAAACCCGTATCACGACCTAAAAGCAATGCCCCTGAAGAGGAATTTGCTGAGTATTTTAGATACTTGACAGATGAATCGGATGTAATGTCCATTCTGATTTTCTCTATGTCACCCGAGTTCACGGGAGATTTAAGAGTTAAATCATGTCACGAGGTTGTGAGAGATGTGGAAAACCAGCTAGGTCTCTACAAGCACACGGGAAAGCTATTGATCATGCAAGAGATTCTCTCCCTGAAGCTACAGAAGGGTCAGTCAGTTAAAAACCATCTTGTTGATATGAGAAGGCTTTTTAAATGTTTATCACGTCTGGGGTACAAGATGACTCAGGAAGAGTTAGTGTATCTCATGTGGTTCTCCCTCACAAAGGAAGTTCAGGACACAGCTAGTGCCTACATGAAGGAACCAAAGAGTGACGTGGATAAAGTTCATGAAGATATCCTGGCCAGTCTAGAGCCAGTACCCGAACCTGCGAATCTCATGGACACTGACATAATAGATGAGCTGGGAGATCTGAGTTGCCCAGAGTGCGGCAGCGAGGATATTTGCGAGCACTCGATGAACTTCGACCAGATGGATATCGGTTTACCCGATACTCCAGGTATCTTTATGATAGATTGCTTAATCACTTCTTATGAATCATGGGTAATTGATACAGGCAGTGGTAACCACATTTGTAATCATTTACAGGGATTCACTAGAAGAAAGACTCTGAGGAAGGACCGTTCGAACCTACGAGTGGGCGAAGGCACTCCGTTGATTGCTGAAGCCGTGGGATCTTATAGTCTTAGTTTACCCTCGGGTCTAGTTTTGGAACTGAATAATTGTTATTATATTCCAAATATGATTAAGAATGTATTGTCTTTTGATTTGTTGGTAGACCAAGGCTTTTACTATAAATATTCTTATAAGATGATTTCGGTTTTTAAAGATAATATTTTCTATTTTAAAGCTACACCTGTAGATGGTCTATACACTGTAAATCTTAAAGACAACAATAGTGAAATCTATCATATAAGTAAGCGATCCAAGGATATTGAGGATCAGACTTACCTCTGGCATTGTCGTTTGGGCCATATAAGCAAGAAACGCGTTGAACTACTCCTAAAAGGAGGTTTTCTTGGCAATTTCGATTACAAACCTTTTGATAATTGCGAATCTTGTTTATCTGGTAAAATGACAAAGCAACCTTTCAACAGTGAGAATGAAAGGGCTACTGACTTGCTTGAAATAATCCACACAGATGTATGTGGACCTTTCAGTCATGTAGCAAGAGGAGGATACCGGTACTTCATTACCTTCACTGACGACTTCAGTAGGTATGGATATGTCTACTTGATGAGACATAAATCTGAAACCTTTGAGAAATTCAAGGAATATCAGAATGAAGTACAGAATCTACTTGACAAGAGGATCAAGTTCTTACGGTCAGATCGTGGTGGCGAATATCTCAGTGATGAGTTTGACAATCATCTGATGGAATGTGGGATTGTATCCCAACTTACACCTCCGTATACACCTCAGATGAACGGTGTATCAGAAAGGAGAAATCGTACCTTACTTGACATGGTACGAACGATGATGTGTCATTCTTCGCTGCCAGTATCATTCTGGGGACACGCGCTCGAAACAGCAGCACACATACTGAACAGAGCGCCAACAAAGTCGGTGGAAAAGACTCCATACGAGTTATGGAAGGGTAAGAAACCCAACATATCTTTTCTGAAAATTTGGGGTTGTGAGGTTTACGTCAAACGACCTACCTCAGAAAAACTCAAACCCAAATCCGACAAGTGTTTCTTCGTTGGATATCCCAAGACCACCGTGGGATATTATTTCTACAACCCTGAAGAGAACAAAGTGTTTGTTGCTCGAAATGGAAAATTTCTGGAAGAAAAGTTTCTCAGTTTAGAGAACACCAGAAAGGATGTAGATCTACAGATAGTAGATGAAGAAAACACTACACCAGTTGTTGAGCCAGAAATTCAACATGACAATGTTGAACCTCAATCAGAGCCGATTGAGGAAGTACGAACACAAGACCTTCGCAGATCCAGTAGGGTAAGACAAGAACCAGATAGGTATCTTGGGTTCCTAGTCTCACAAGACAGTGGAGACTTAAATGAACCAACATCCTATGGAGAAGCTGTGTCAGGCAGTGAGTCTGAACAATGGCAGGAAGCCATGAAGGCCGAGATGCAATCCATGTATGACAACCAGGTCTGGGAGTTGACTGATTTGCCACAACACTGTAAGGCTGTTGGACGCAAATGGGTTTTCAAGAAGAAAACCGACATGGATGGAAATGTACACACCTTCAAGGCCAGACTGGTCGCAAAAGGATTCACACAAACTCATGGTATTGACTATGATGAAACCTTTTCACCAGTGGCCATGTTAAAGTCAATTAGGATTCTAATGGCCATCTCAGCGTACTTTAACTACGAGATTTGGCAAATGGACGTCAAGACAGCCTTTCTGAATGGAAAGTTAACAGAAGACGTCTATATGGAACAACCAGAGGGGTTTGAAGATCCTAAGAATCCTAATAAGGTGTGTAAACTGCTAAAATCTATTTATGGATTAAAGCAAGCATCTCGAAGCTGGAACTTACACTTTGATGAGCGAATCAAAGAGTTTGGCTTCGCTAAAAGTGAGTTCGAGCCATGTGTTTACACTAAGTTCAGTGGGAGCATAGTAACCTTCCTGGTCTTGTATGTAGACGACATACTACTCATAGGAAACGATGTACCAACTTTACAGAGTGTTAAAGAATGGTTAAGTAAATGTTTCCAGATGAAAGACCTTGGAGAAGCCGCTTATATACTAGGTATAAAGATCTACAGAAACAGATCTAAGCGGCTTATCGGACTTAGTCAGAGTACATACATTGACAAAGTACTGAAGAGATTCAGGATGGATGAATCCAAGAAAGGATTCATTCCAATGCAACATGGCATAGTGTTAAGCAAAACACAGTGTCCTGTTTCTAGTGAAGATCAGGACAGGATGAAATTGGTCCCATATGCTTCTGCAATTGGATCAATTATGTATGCCATGCTATGTACTAGGCCCGATGTTGCTTACTCAGTAAGTGTTACGAGCAGATACCAACAGAATCCAGGTGAGCCCCATTGGGTGGCTGTCAAGAACATTCTCAAATATCTGAGAAGAACAAAAGAAATGTTCTTGGTCTTTGGAGGTTCTGAGGATGAAATTAGTGTCACAGGATACTCTGACGCTAGTTTCCAGACCAACAGAGATGACTTCAGGTCACAGTCACGGTACGTCTTTACCCTAAACGGAGGTGCGATCTCGTGGAAGAGCTCGAAGCAGGACACGATTGCAGACTCAACTACAGAGGCAGAGTACATTGCAGCATGTGATGCGGCAAAGGAAGCTGTCTGGCTGAGGAATTTTCTATCGGATCTCAGAGTGGTAGCCAGTATCTCGAGACCGATAGATATATTCTGTGATAACTCAGGAGCCGTGGCGCAAGCAAAGGAACCTAGAGAGCATCACAAGTCGAGACACGTGCTCAGAAAGTATCACCTCATCCGAGAGATCATTGGAAGAGGAGATGTAAGAATATGCAAGATTCCAATAGAAGACAATGTCGCAGATCCGCTGACAAAGCCACTAGCAAGGGCAAAGCATGAGGCACATGCGAATTCCATTGGGATGCAGTACCTGGAAGCCAGTAGCTAGTACTTAGTTTATTAATTATTACTATAGTCTAATTTAGAAACAATGTAATCATGTAAAGTTTTTATTTCACAGTGTGTTGGAAATAAATGGAGGTTTTAATTTCATGATTGTTCTAAATTAACTATTTTTCGCATATTTAACGTATCCTTGATTCTACAAAGTCTTGTATGAAATCTAAATTTCCGTAGCCACTTATTGAAATGGGAATTTCAATAGGGAGTTTAACGCTATTATGAATACTTGATGATTTATTCAAAGTAGAGAGTAAAAGCACAAGTGATGTGACCAAGTATTTATAGATACTCATCAGAGTGTTTGAGTATTGGAAGTGACCAGTAATCAAGTCTGCTTCATGGAGCCTCAGTCATAGGCACTGACTTGATAGGTTGTCCTTAGACCTGAGATACTTGGTTTGGGAACACGAGGACCACTGTACTCTTAGCACGTACTAACGCTGCACCGTAACTGGGTGGCTATACGGGACGTGACTAGATGCAGCGGAAGCCGTGGATCCAAATGCAAGTAGTCAAGAAGGGATTTGCACCTCTTTCAAAAGAGAGATATTTCCGGGCCCCTTGACGATTAAGATTGGCAGAAAACGCGTGGCCACGCTCGGATAGAATAACAGGGGTTATTTAGTAATATCCGTTACTGCAGGCAATCGAAATCAGAGTCAAGAAATACTTGATTTTAAGAAATGAATCCTCCACTCCATGTCTTAAATCACTTTAGAAATATCGTGTGCAAAAGGAATGAACCTGTGTACAAATTCAAGCGTGAATTGTATCTCTGAATATAAGAGATCTTATAACCTGGTTAACCTAAGCGTCTGGCTAGGGACCTCCTTAGGCGAATGATAACAGTTCAGTTACATGTCTAGCACAAGTGGGAGTCTGTTAGGATTATGTGCGAGACAGTAACGGGGTTATCGTGTCCAATGTTATAAGACACTAGTAGGTCACACCGCTGCACACCAAAAGGAGTATGTTTGGATTATGGGAATTAATTAATTGATTAATTAATTATTTAGAGAGATAAGAGAATAAATAATTAGTTTAATTATTTATAATTAATTAATCAGTTAGATTAATTAATTGGATAATTATGGAAATTATTTCAGAGATAATTACCAAGAATTATATATGGAATCAAATACTGCTTGTTTTGTCCATATAAATAAAGGGCTTGGGGTATCAGTTAATTGATTGATTCAGTTCAAAAACCCAGAAAACTCTCTCTCTCCCCTCTCCCAAAACCGGCGCCAGAATCCAGCAGGAGGAAGGTCCGCATCAGTTTTCGGGTAATCCTCGGTGGTGGTCTAGCAACCCTCTCAACCGGTGCCAGTAGCGGTGTACCCCCTGCTTGCCTTTCAGAGTTATTGTTCGCAAAAGGTAATCCACTGAAACACCCTCAATTGTATCTGTATGGTTTAGGATTGGATCCTCGATTGGGAATCAGGTTTTTGTTATCCGCTGTGCATGTTCTTGTATCCCTTGATTCCCAACAGTTAGCACCTTATAAACCTCAAGGCATTGGCTACCAATAACTTCCACCATGGTTTTTAGTTGAACTCGAAGTAATTGGGCCAGTCTATAGCTTTCGGCTTTGGGGTGTTACATGAACAAAAAAGCGGCCAAATCCAGATCCAAATTTGAGATGGGTTTCATGGAGTATTCTCAAAATCTGTGAAGTTTATTGGAAAATTCAGCCATTTTTGATGAACATAGTGGCCATGCAAAGTGAAAATACCTTAAAACGATTAGGGTTTCAAACCCAAATTCAACTTGAGGGCAAAATCTATAAAAAGATTGAAATTTTCAGATGGTTCTTGAGTTAGGGTTTTTGATCTTCTTAGGGTTAAATGTCGCGGGCAGATTAAGGTTGTTGGTCCATGTGCGGCCTGAGCTTCCAACGCCACCATCTCGAAGGTCGTATCGAAGGCATCGTCGAGAAGCTTCAAAACCAGATCAAGAAATATATCACGAAGAAGGAATCATTAAGCCCTAAGCCAATGAAGAAACATTTTGCTTCAAAATCGTAGGAAAATTCAAAGTTCGGCAAAAGTAAAAGTAAGAAGAAAGAGACTGATTTGAAGAGTATGATGGTGAAGAGAATAATACGACGAGAAAGTGGCCGGTGAGGAAGCTTTCCGACGAGTTCGAACACCTTGTAAGTGTAAGTAATTCATGATTAATGATTTTGAGAATTTTATTGAGATTAATGATCCTTGTATTTTTGGGGAAGATGGGTTTTCATTAAGATTAATGATTATGAAATTTACTAAGATTCAGATTTTGATTTTGGGATAATTTATTGTTCTAGAATTAAGGTTATTGATCTTTTTGGGAATGAAGATGAACACTCAAGAAACTACAAAGCTGTGGCGTACTGGTTAAGGCCTTTGGGGAAGTGACTTGTTAACCCCTTTACCCCAGGTTCGCATCCATGCGCTTCCAGATTGTGGCCACTAGGATTAACTTAGGGCAAACCTCAGATACCCTTCCCAAAAAAAAGATGAACATTCAAGAACAAGAAATAATTAAAAATATTAAAATGGTAGAAACCTATTGTAACTTGCAATCAAAGGTTACAATACATTAAATGGTAACAAATCATGTCTAACTCAGTTGGTCTTTCTAAGGGCAGCAACATCCTGGGGGGACTGTGGATAGGATCTCAGTCTACCTGGGTTCGAATCCAAGGGGAGTCAATCAAAGGCATGAGGAGTACCCAGTCCTTGGGTTGGTCTAGTCATAGACTCCCCCCCCCCCCAGCCCAGTCAGAGACTGTGGATGGGCTCTAGGTCGCATAAGTTGTGTTGGGACAACGACGGATTAGTGAGTTGCTCGTGGATGCCTGATACTGTCGGGAAGGCAGGCGTGTGTGTGTTCGTGGTAGTCGTTCGTTGGTTCGATGCCGCTATGCCTTCCAAAAAAATACATTAAATGGTAGTTTTTAACACTTTGATACATTAATTGTAAATGCTTTTAAGTTCAGAACATACAATTGCAAAATGTGACAACTTTAATACATTTTTAGAAACTAAATCTATGTTGTTATTAAATAAAGCTTTTGATCAATGGCAAAAAGAGGGGGATTCATTAGCCCGTTATTTAGTATGAATTAGTGAAATGACAGAATCCATAAAAATTATTTAACAGGCTCTAGAAGGAATTCCGAAAGGTACCTATAAAAATTTAGAAATCCACCTCTTTGATAGAGTAAAGGATAATTAATGTATGGAATGAGTTTGACTATCGATTCATCCTATCTTACTCATCCAATAATATGTTTGATATTTGATAGCGGTTTGATAAAGGAATCTTATAAATTCATAAAATGGTTTTTGGAAGGGAAAATTCATAAAATAGTTATGCTTCTTTTAATTTGTTCACTTAACATTGTTGTTTGAAAAATAATTGCATTTAGATAAAATATGATTATAATAATTGATCATGTTATAAAAGTTTCATCATTGTAAAGAGAAAATAATTATATTTTACCCAAAAAAAAACATCCAAGTTACCTCCTAGCCAACCTCTCCCTCTGGTAACCAAAATACCCACTGACCCGCTCCCGGCCGGCCGCTCTCCGGCGCCGGCAGCCGGTCCACGGCGGAAATTCATTTGAGCCGCTCCAGGCCCGGCCGCTCGGAGCGGCCCAATCACCCTTTATATATTAATAATTGCAAAAAACCCAATAAAACCTCTTCCAGCCTAATGGTAAAACGTGTAACTTTAAAAATAGTGACCTGGGTTTGAATCTTGTAGATGACATCTTTTTTTAAATAAATCCAGTTTTATACGAAAAAAAAAGTGGTAGGCAAGGTTCGAACCTGCACCACTCCATTATAAGTTACACATCTAAACCATCTGGCTAGGCATGCCACATCCATACAACAATCCTAATAAATTATATTTGTTCAATAACAATAGAGCCGCTCCGAGCGGCCGGGAATGGAGCGGCCCAAATGAATTTTGCCGGACACCGCCGTGGAGCGGCTGCCGGTGCCGGAGAGTGGCCGGCCGGGAGCGGGTCGGTGGGTATTTTGGTTACCGGAGGGAGAGGTTGGCTAGGAGGTAACTTGGGTGTTTTTTTTTTGGGTAAAATAATTATTTTCTCCATTGTAAATACATTGTTATAGTAATTCTTTAAAGTTATTTTCAAAAAATTACATCACATTCTTGGCGAACAAATTTGTCAAAAGGGATCTAACCATTTGATTACTTTGTAATCTTTAAGGTATCCTATAAATCTAAAAAGTTAACTTAATACATCTCATCTCAATATGCATTTAAAGACGAATGAAAATTCATTTTTACCATTTTTCCACTCCTTGATGAAATGTCGAAATCCAACCCCGCATTCTTCAAGAGAAAAGATTTAAAAAAATAGTATATTTTTTATATAGTTTTGTCCATGATTCGATATTACACGACATCTTTGCTCCTCTAAGTCTAACCTGTGTTGGAAAATGCATGTTAGTCTAAATTTGTTGAAAATAGTGTGTTAGAGTTTCGTATTAGCTAGATGCATAGATTTAGACACTTTCTTTTCGAAATCTCCATTTCCATATATGTTTAGAGTTTATTCTAATGCAATCCATATATTCTCACAACATCTTTCCACTTGGCTATACACAAAAAACTTGTTCATACATGATAAAGAAAGCTGAATGGTGGACTTATGAACTCTTCAACCCTACATCTACAACACACTCATCTTTATTCATCATACACAATGTCATCAAAAACATCCAACACACTCAACCATCCATTGCAATGTTCTTGCTGCTAAACAACTTTGTCAATTTTGGCATCATTTTTCCCTTCCTCGGCTTACTCGTATACCGCGCTGCCGGGGACCGTAACTTTTGCGATCTCGCTCGTTTACCGGATCCCGTGTTCCCAACTCTATACACCACCGATCTCCTAGGAGAAGCCACCACTTTTTCCATGCTTTTCGTCCGTCTTCCGACATCCGGTGGGCCGCTTATATCCGCCCCCATTGCCATCGCCCCCTCGTCCTCCTCGTCCTCTTCCACCGCCCCCACGTCTAATTCTTTCATTTCCCTTTCTGCCATCTCTACTTTCATCAATATCTCCCTTTCGTTTGCCTTCAAAGCTTCCACCCACGCCTGAGCCGCTGCGATTTTCTTATCGGCAACCTCCGCAGCTCCACCCGCGGATCCCTTTAAGTACTCGTATTCGAAATCCGTGATCCTTATTGTCGAACTATTCATCGAGCCCATGTCTCTAGCTTCTACCGTAACGTTGATCAGATTTCTTAGATTACTTAAAGCTTTAGATTCTGATGATTTCACTGCTTTCAGTTCCTCCATGGCTGCTTCTAATCTTTCCTCCGCTAATTGTATTTCGGATTCCGTTTTCTCGCTTTCTGTCTTCATGTTTTCGACCTCCTCCACGACGTCATCTCTCTCTTTCGTCGCGGTCTCGGATTCTTCTCGTAATTGTTGGAGCGTGATGACTAAATTCGATGCGATCGTGTTCGATTTTCTTTCGGCAGCCGAAAGAGATTCTAGTTTCGCCTTCGCTCTCAGAATCTTCGAGTTGAGGTTTTGAACGGTTAGTTCTCGTTTCTGTTCGGCCTTCTGTAACCGAGCCGTTTCATCTCGAACGTGCTTGAGTTCGTCTCGGATCACATCCATGGAGGTCATGAAGTTAAACCCTTCCCCTTTAATGGTGGCAAGTTCTCGTTTTGCCGTTTCTAGTTCGTCCATAATCGTGCTTAACGGAGACCCGTCTTGCTTTCTTGAATCTTTTCCCATATTCAGTTCATTATCCAACAGATTTACATCAGAAAGTGTGATTTGAAGCTCTGTTGCCATTTCATTCTCTTCTGGTTTCTTTCTAGCTTCCAACAATCGGGTTTGGCTCCGATCGGTGTCTTCTTTTCTCCTAGCTTCGATGGCTTCGTATTCTTTAACTGCTTCCATTCGCGCCAATTCAGCGAGGGCTTGTTCTTCGCCGAGTTCTTGAATCTCTTTCTTGATCAATCCCACGGAGGCCGAGAACGTGGCCGCTCTGGAATTCCATGCTTTCGATGCTCTTTCCGCGTGTCGTTTCTCCTTTAAAACCCGAGCCATATCGAGCTTAAGTTTGGCTAATTCTTGTTTCACGTGTTGAAGTTCTGTCATGACTTGTGCGTACCGAGCATCCTCGTTGTTGCTGCGTAACGATGTTTCGGCTTCTTCTTGTTCGCGCCATTTTGGTTTTCGTTGTGGTCCGTTGGCTCTCGAGTTGGCTTCTTCGATCTTTGAAGCGAGATCTTGTACAGCTCTTTTGGCGTCTGAAAGCTCGGATTCTACAGAATCTACTTCAGATTTCCACATTGGGGATTTGTCTTTGCCCTCTTTAGGTTGATAGCTTTCGCTTCTTGGAGATGGCTGTAATACAAATAATTCAAAGAACAGATGCTAAAATGTATCAAAATGTAAATAGAATTTTTTTGGTCTAGTTACTTTTTAGTGTAATAAGGTGTAGTAAACTATTTAATTCTTTTGGTCTAGTTACTTCTTAGGTCATCCGCATTGGAGGCCGGTACCAAACCAGTACCGATCGGTAGAGACCGGGAACACCACCGAGGGTGGTTGGTACCGGGTAAAAACTTCAAGGCCATGCCGGTTGAGAATGCTACCCACCCCACCCCACTCCACCCTACTCCACCCCCACCTTCTCTCTCCTTTCTCTCTATCTCTCTCTTCTTTTCTTTTTCTTTTATTTTTTTAATTAATTATTTAGATTGATATGAGTGTATGAATTGATAAGATAGTGGAAAATTGATGTGGCGCTGATATGGCTGCTGGTACCATTGGTACCAAGTAAGACCGCTATGGATGGTCTTAGTGGAACAAATGAAAATATTATTTTTCTTTCATTCTCATTTCTTCTTTTTTTCTCTTTTTTTCTTTATTTTTTAGAACACAACGTAAATGCACATCCAATGCATCACTAGCACCAGCTCTGACCTTCTGGCCAAAAAAGTACAATGTTTAATCGTAGTGTTCTTGAAACTTTTTTAACGAGGCAAAGTAGAGAAGGGCAAACAAAAAATAACTTGTGTTCACGAAACTTTTTTATAAGGAAAAGAAAGATACTGGTAGGAAAATAAATGATATGTTTCTTTTCGGAACTTTCCACCAAACATAAGAAAGTATGGAGGGAAAGAAATGAAACCGATGGACATTTTAGTAAGATTACAAAATTATCTATCAATTTAAAATCATAAGAACAAATAGAAAGACATGTTTAATTACTTATAGAAATGACATCTTTTATTTTCTTTCTTTATGTTCATTTCGAGTATGAGAATATATGAAACCGATATTATTCTCGAAAAGACATTTGAGGACTTCAATGGAGCTTAGACGGACACATGTTGTCCCAAAACGTCAACATGGTCTAGATAACTGAGGGGGCTCCATGAGTATAAATTGCCCCGAAGTGTCCCTAAAGTTGTAGACCTCACCATTCGGTTCATGAACATAAAAACTTGTTTTTTTCCTGTTTATTTCAATAATTGTTTTTCTTCACCTTTCAGGAACACAAATAAACGCCTTTTCTTCGTTTCTTTTCGTTCTTTCCTTTTATTTTCTTCCCAAATTTGAAAACAGCAGAAAAGGCATAATTGATAACAGCATCACACACATATATATGATACACAATTGAAATTAGCAATGAAAACAGTGGTAGAATTGGAGAAATTACTTGAGGAATCATGAGTACAATCTTTCACAGCATCACACACCCTGCACAGCAGCAATAGGCTACCCAGAAATCAGAATAAAGTACAAGTAGTGAAGCAAAAGGTACAATCTTTAACTGCAACTAACAGAAAGAAAGAAAGAAAACAAATAGACAAGAGATATTGGGATGAATGAGATTATATCCACCTGAAAGTTTTTGGATAAAATAAAAAGGAGATTTGTTGGTGTATCTTTCCTTCTCAGAGTCATAGGTGGAATGGAATGGTTCTAGTGTTGGATAAAAGTCAAGGAGGAGAAATTGAAACCTTGATGGTTGATGGGCATTGTAACAATCAACCTATAATTTTGATGCCCTTCTGGCTTCTTGGGTTGGCTTGGGTAGGGTCCCACTCATTTAATTGTAGATAACATCTTCTCTTCACTAAAAGTTGAACAATGTCTCCTTGCTTGTTGCAATTTGCAATTGTCAATAATCATCTCCTATTTTTATAAATTCACACATGTTTTTAAATGAAAAGTTACTTATTAATCGGTTAAACTAGTTATTAAATTAACTAAGGGGGCGTTTGGTTGAGGATATTGTAGGGTAAGGAATGAGAATAATAATGAAAAATGTTGGTTGGTCTGATATTGTATAATAAAATCATTTTTGCAGATCCATTAATTTCCATTCCTGACTAAATTGGGGGAAATAAAAAATTTATTTCTACTTAATTCCTTTTTGCATATATCCTTCCACCTTTTGATGTTAAATGAAATATCTCTTTGTATTTTCAAAGTGGAAGAAATTATTTTTTAATATGAAATAATTTTTCATTGATTATAATGGGTTAACCAAGCAACATCAATACAATGTTCATTTTCATTCCCATTCTTCTGCATTCTCATTTTTATTTTCATTCTCATTCCCTAAAATGAACAAAACACCTCCTAATATTTGATAAAGATTTACCAATAAGCTAATTGATAAATACAAAATAATTAAAATATCACGTAATACTAATAGTAACATAATATAACTAAAACATTACCATTAAATATATTTTCTTCATATTAAATAAGTACCAACTAGAATTAATAGTTTTTCAGTTATTTGATTTTATAGATATTCATTGTATTTGTACATCAACGAGGGGGTTTGCCCGTGCTTCACTGCGGAGAGTTTTGTTAATATTGTAAAGGTCCGTTGTCGTGAACAATATTTTAGAGAAAGTTACCTATTAAGAGCTCGGGCTTCACGCCGGGTTATGTGGTAGATTTGATCGTAAGTAGTAACATGAAGTTTATGTTAAGATTTTAGACAAAGTTACCTATTAAGAGTCCGGCTTCACACCGTGTTATAAACTGTGGTAGTTTTGATCGTAAGTAGTAACATTAATTTATATGAAACTTAAAGTTTGTACAAATGTTATCATACGAAATGTTTTTTTTTTTTGAAGGGAAAACCCGGCAATATTATGAAAGAAAAAGACAGGTGGGCACTAACACCCAAACAAGCAGTCAAAGCCATAGACAGGCCCTATGGCAAACCAATCTAACAGACAAGAAAACAACCAACCAAAAAGAAAAGAACCAAAACAAAACAACAACCACAAAGGAACGCCCACAACCCACACACCAAAAAACAAAAAAGACCTTAACATGAAACAGTCTTCTTTCCAACTCTCCAAGAGGCCGAATGAAGCCTGATCTGATCCCGAATCTGCGTGAAAGTGACAATAGGCGATTGCTTAACATCTCTGAAAAGTCTTCTATTTCGTTCCTTCCAAATGTAGTACACCGTTCCTGACAAAGCCAGCCTATGTACCATCCTCGAGGGACCTCTGTTGTCACATAGCTGATCCATAATGTCACTCCATATTTCCGGAAAGCCAAATAAACCAAATTCCGTCTTAATGCGTCTCCATACCTCATTTGAGTAAAGGCAACCGAAGAACAAATGATCATGTGAATCCATGCATCCATTACAAAGCGCACAAGATAGAGTCATAGAATTGAGCATCCACGTCCCTAGGCGATCTTGTGTTGGAAGCCTCCCATAACAAGCAGTCCACATGCAAAATGAAAACTTCGGGACATGTCCTTTGAACCAAACGAACTTAGTCCAAGGAACAGTAGGAGCAATGCCAAATATTGACCGAGAAGCCTCTCGAATCGAAAAATCAATCGCATTCCCATTGACATCCTTCCATCGTAAAACATCATCAACATCATCATTCACAATACCTGGCAAAGGCTGAGCAAAAGCAGCTGGGTTCAAATTTACCCATGAAATCGGCCAAGTACCTTCACAGGCAATAATAAGATCACGAACCAAGGTGTGAAGGCGATAACCCTCTCTAGTGAACCTGCGAAAAGGGATGAGATCTGACAATGGCCCCGCATCCAACCAGTTATCAGCCCAAGCATTTACCCGCAACCCAGAACCAAGTTGGTATATAAAGAAGCGCCTAACCAACAAACGAGTGTCCAAAATCTTACGAAAAACCCAAGACCAAGATGGTTTCGGTTTTAGGAGCCAAAAGGAATGTTGACGGATGTAATATCTCCATATCCAATTTACCCACAAAGAATTCCTTCTAGTAAGCAAATCCCAAATATGTTTTGCAATAAAAGCACGATTCCAGGCACCTATCCTCTTGAAACCTAACCCTCCATGCAAAATAGGTCTACAGACAGTATCCCAGGATACCTTGCACTTACCCTTAGAGTTGTCCCCTTGCGCCCATAAGAAATCCCGGAAGCACGATTCAAGCTCATGGACAACACTAGAAGGTAGCACATAAATAGACATCCAATAAAGCTGCATGGACTGGAGCACAGAAGTAACAAGCTGCTTGCGGCCTCCAAACGACAAAAATTTAGATTTCCAGTTATGTATACGCAGCTTAACCTTGTTTACCAAAGGTGCAAAATCCGAAACACGCAAGCAAACCGAAGACAAAGGCACCCCAA
Organism: Centaurea solstitialis; assembly: GCA_030169165.1. Classification (NCBI taxonomy): domain Eukaryota; kingdom Viridiplantae; phylum Streptophyta; class Magnoliopsida; order Asterales; family Asteraceae; genus Centaurea; species Centaurea solstitialis. Next base: position 19,714,094 of record CM058046.1, read on the forward strand.
GATACCTGATAGGGAAGATACCTTGCTTAAAAGGCAAACAATTAAGAATGACCGCTCGATCCTCCGGTAGCACATTACAGAAAAAAGCGTCACTTTTAGAAATGTTTGGTTCGAGACCAGACATCCGACGAAACATGTCCAAGGCTCTCTTGAGCACCTCAACAGACGCTAAATCTCCACCCGTAAAGACGAATAAATCATCCGCAAAGCATAAGTGAGTAATAGCTAGCTCATCACACCCCTGATGATACAAGAAGCTTTCGGCCTCCATAATACACCTCTTGAGTATCATTGAAAAACATTCCATAACAATGGTAAAAAGATAAGGGGAAATGGGATCACCTTGCCGTAAGCCTCTCGCTCCCTCAAAAAAACCAGAGGTCTCGCCATTAAGAACAACCGAAAAAGACGAAGTCCGGAGCATCTGATCAATCCAGTTACAGAATACTGGATGGAACCCAAGACCACGCAACATGCCAAGCAAAAACCGCCAGTCAACCGTATCATATGCTTTCCGCAGATCAATCTTAAACGCACATCTCGGTCGACCAGAATCACGTTGGTAACCAGCAACAAGCTCATGGGCCATTAGAATGTTGTCTGAAATTCTTCTACCAGGGATAAACGCCGACTGTTCCGGCCCAATTAATTGAGATAGATAAGGTTTCATCCTTTCAGCAATTACCTTTGAGATTACCTTATACAAAACATTACAACACGAAATAGGCCGAAAATCATTTACCCTGGACGCATTGGGAACTTTCGGAATAAAGCACAAAAGCGTATGATTGATCTCCTTTAGCAACCGTCCCGAATAGAAGAAATTGTGGACCGCAATCTGTAAATCCTTACCCACTATGTTCCAAGCTGATTTAAAGAACTTGGACGTATACCCATCCGGTCCCGGTGCTTTGTCATTTCCAATATGAAAAACAGCCCAACGAATTTCCTCATCAGTGATGGGTCGAATCATATGTAACGCCTCCGAGAGAGAAAGAGAGTTAGTAAAAAACTCATTTGGCACAAGAGGATCCACAATCGGGTCAACCATTCCAAGGAATCCTTGAAAATGGTTAACAAAAACCTGAGCGACACCATCATCCTGAACATAGGTCCCATTTGAATCAACAATGGATCGTATCAAATTACGATTCCTCTTTTCCTTCACAACCTGATGAAAAAACTTTGAATTCTTATCACCCTCATGCAACCAACGCACCTTTGCACGTTGCCGAAAGAAGGACAGCTCATCCGCACGTGCATGCTCAAAAGCAAGGATAAGATGCGCCAGATCCTCTCTAAGGATGGAGTTTGAAGGATCACGGTCGCACGCAATTTGGGCCGCCTCAAGTTCCACTCGTAGCTTATTTGTACGAATCGTAACATCACCTAACTGACTCCTCAACTGTCTCAACGGCCTCTTTAGATGTTTCAGATGACAAACAAAACGATGCATAAAAGAACCATAAACCGGGACCAGCCACTCATGAGCAACAGTTCCAATAAAAGCCGCATGTTCAGTAAGAAAATTATCGAACCTAAAACCCCTCGTTACCTTTCACACCAAAGAAGGAATGCTCATAACACCACAAGCATGATCAGAAACACCATGTGGAAGGAATTCAGCCGACGAATTTGGAAAAGAATGCAGAAAATTTGTGTTGACCATTATACGATCCAATTTGCGAAACAACCCGTCAACACCTTTCGGCTTCTGAATCCAAGTAAACTGAATTCCTGAATAACGAATATCGAATAACTCAGTATCCTCTATACAATGAAAGAAATCCTCCATGCTTTGGTTACGTCTAGAACAACCTCCGAACCCATCATGAGGAAACAAAATAGAGTTAAAATCACCCATTACCATCCAAGGTTTATCACCCATAAGAACCTTAGCTTTTCTTAGCCCAGACCAAAGGTCTCTTCTTTCCATCAAAGAGTTGGAACCATACACAAGTGTAATGAAAAAAGACTCATCAATAGCCCGCAATTTAACAAAACAATGTAAAAACTGAGCATGCATCTCCAAAAGCATAACATCGGCAATACGCTCATCCCACGCAAAAACAATACGAGTACTGCTAGGCGACACTTGTGAATTAGAAAACCATTTCCAAGAACCAAAAACACTAGAAAGAATATTTTGCAAACCAGCTTGTTGAACATGAGTTTCAACCAAAGTACAAAACGAAATACCAGACTTACGAAACAAATCCCTAACCTCCAACTGTTTCACGGTAGCATTAAGGCCCCGTGTATTCCAACAAGCAACTTTAATCATTGAGATAAGTTAGGAGAGTTATCAGGGTGCACCAAAGGAGGGTCGACAGCCGTTCCCAAACCAGCAACTTCCACATCATCCAAGTTAGATAAAGCATGAAACGCATTCGATTGCGGAATTCCCGTATTTCGAGATTCCACTGGCGGTGTCCCCGGTTTTTCCGGAATGAAATTACCTCGTTTTGCAATGAATTTCGAAGATTGGAGGACAGATTGCTTAAACGCCTGATCAGAGGAACCCCGCGAAAACCTTACATAATTAGGCCCAGAGGGAGGAGTAGAAGCCGAGCCACTCCCATCCCCTTTAGGAGGTAAAGAGGCCGAAGCTAAACTGCTTCCCCCCACTGTGTTTGGAACAATAGGCGGTTGCGGAACAGTACCAACCAAAGGCGGATCCTTAGAAACACTAGCATCCTTGGGCTTTACACTAGGAGGGCCCTTAGAAGTAGCTCCCGAGTGAGAAGCACCATCCCCCGTAGACAAAAAATTAAAAAATATTTAATAAAATATTTAAGAAATTAAAAAATCAAAAAATTTAATTTTAGGAGATTTTAACAATACTAACAATAACCAGGAAGCCAAAAGACTATTCATGAACAGTAGACACCGACAATTTAACATATTCCATCCAATATACAATATATGACTAAAATGCAAAATGAAATATAGAAAACTAAAAGGTATAAAGTGAATAAATATTATAAGTTTAAAGGGGCAAAATGTAATTTCTCCAAATGTCGGTAGCTATTGTTCATGAATAGTGTTTTGGCTTCATATAATCGTACTATATATAGTATATAATAAAATAATTACATCAAAAAATATTCAATATTAGGCTCATTTCGATCGTATCGACGATACGATTATAATGACTAATTTGTTAAAATTAAAACGTACCTTTTTAACATATTTTAACAAATATACGATATATGACTAAACATAAAATGAAATATTGAAAAGTAAAAAGGTATAAAGTGAATAAATATTATAAGTTTAGGAAGCTATTATGTAAATTTGAAAATGAGTATAGGATTGGGTGGGTTGGAGCGTATATATAGTATATAATAAAATAATTACATCAAAAAATATTCAATATTAGGCTCATTTCGATCGCATCGACAAATAAAATGGCGTAATTTGTTAAAATTAAAACGTATCTTTTAACATATTTTAGCTAATATACTATATATGACTAAAACATAAAATGAAATATTGAAAAATAAAATGTATAAAATGAATAAATATTATAAGTTTAAGAGGATAATATGTAAGTTTGAAAATGGGTATAGGATTATATGGTTTTTTTTATAATCCTAATATATATAGTATATAGTAAAATAATTACATCAAAAAATATTTAATATTAGGCTCATTTCGATCGTGTCGACGATACGATTATAATGGCGTAATTTGTTAAAATTAAAACGTATTCTTTTTTAACATATTTTAGCTAATATACGATATTTGACTAAAACGTAAAATGAAATATAGAAAAGTAAAAAATATAAAGTGAATAAGTATTATAAGTTCAGGAGGCTAATACGTAAAATTAAAAATAATTTTACATTTGGAGCATGGGTTTGGGGCGGGTCGGGTCGGAGTCGGTGCGCCTGCCATTTGTATGTTATATATAATATATAATGTACAATATTATTACATATTTATTGTGTTCTATGACATAGCCATCACATGTTACCATGACTAGTAATTGAAACTAGCAATGAAAGTGTCTCAACATTTAATTCCTTTACAACGTTTTTTTTACGATATTGAAAACTATATATGTTATGTTACACTTTTGAATATAGTTTATATACTTATACAGAACAAATGTTTCTATTATCAAATAATGAGCTTGTAGTTTATACTTTATACTACCTGTCTCGTTTATGGTCTCTTAAACCATCTTTCGATGGATCCTACCATACCACTTTGAAAATAGTGTGAAATTATATATTTTGAAAAGATAAAAATATGGTTTTATTTATTTAAAAAAAAAACATAGAATGTTGATTAAATTGTTTTCTATAAGAATATATTGATTTATGTTATCACCCTATAAAGTGTTATTAGTGTTTTTTAGAAACATATATTAACTTAAACTTTTTTTCCAACAGTTTGTGGCAGTTCCCAACGATTTGCTCCAACATCTCGTATTGTCATTGTCTGATAGAACATTATGGCCAATGTTAGTTCGTTCACGTTTTCGAGGATTTCCTTTCCGTTATGTCGGTCGAGGTTAGCATTTTTTGAGTTCATCGGGATACTGTACTTAAGTAGCTTGCGAGTTTTTGGTTAGGGTTGTCAGCTTCGTCCTTATATGTTGGGTATTCTAAGGGTTTCGTTTAGAGTATTCGTGGTAAAAATGTCGTGTATTTTCTAGCAACTTACTAGTTTTTTTTGTTATATTACCGTTAAAAGAAGTATTTCCTTAGTAAATATTAAATTTGCTACGGTAGTTAACTTATATTATCGTATAATAGAATAGTAATGTTATCATGATATAATAATTATAACACTAAAATGTTATTGTAATAATTATAGTAATAATATTTCTTACAAATAAGCAAAAAAAATCACTCAAAATGCATTTAAGAATTTTGCATTTAACTATATGAATTGAATAGTTAGTTTACATTCTTTCAGTAACTTAATGATTGTGAACCTAAATCTAAATGTTCGTTAACTAAATCAATAATGATTAAAGATTTGAAATTTATAAAAATACCATAAAGAAAAGCCAAGTGAACTAACTAGCTAATGTCGACAATGGACATTATAGATAAATGTACCATTCACAAGTTAACAAAAATTCGTTTTTATTCAAGTTTTTGTCTTTCTTCTTCATACATAGAAAAGGTCATTTGACAGGTACAAACCTAGGTTTTGACATCTGTATCGTAGCAAGAACAGAATCTTGTGTAACTTATTATCCAAGCTCTGTTAACAAGTTTTGTCTTTACTATGTCAATTGCAAATGCGAGTTGTTAAAAGAGAATTTCTTGTGAAAGTTGAGACGGCTAACATGTCTAACGAGTGACAAGTTTCGCTCTTAAACGATGGAATAGTAATTTTTTGATATTAAACTATTTTTACACTAATCTTGTTTTAAAAGTTTCACATCATTGACCAAATCAAAAAAGAATGTTGAGATCATACCGATTATTCATATACTTAAAACGTTTGACATGTCAAATATCAGATAGAAAAATAACAATCTTAAAATTTTGTTATACAAAATAATAACAAGATAAAGTAGGTTACATTTTCATGAAATTTATACATAAGAATAGTGAAATAACAATTTTTTATGTTTTTGACCCCACGATGGAAATAGATGGATTACTTTTACGACATTCCTAGTAATATTTTGCTTGTGGAGGCTTAATGGAGACAAGTGAGAGGTCTTTGCTTATTACATGTAGTGATTTTGGCTTAATGATTTTTACAATCCAACTGCAAAAGAAACACTCCTGTGTGGTTGAATTTAGTAAGCAGTCGAGTCATTAATAAGTAAACAAACTCCAAAGTTTGTTTTGTTTGCAAAATTGAAATGGATTATGGGAATTTGGATTTCAAATCCATTCAGATATGTTTGGTTTGCATGAATGTAATAAGATTTGGATTTAAAATACATTTCAATTCTATGTTTGGTTTACAAAATTGTCAGGATTATAAATTCTATGACTTTTAATCCCTTAAATATAAGATTTTGAAATCCAAATGTTAACAGGGAATTTCATAAGTTTTTTTGGTTGTGTCTTTGGACATGAGAAAAAGAATTTTCAATGTTGTTATTAAATAAAAACCCATTTGACATCAACGTAAGTTTGTTCATACATCGATAAATATAATATTTTTATAAAATATAGGATGTTGCGTTTTAAGGCGGTTAAAAATATAGAAATCCTAGAATGGTAGAGTAGAACAGTTTGGAATGTTAACATAATGTTTCAAAGTAATTATATCTGAATTATATTTGGATCCATAACAATTCAATAACTTTGTTAGTTCGTTTTTCAGTCCCACCTCGAGTTAAAACGTAACAAATGTTTGAGATTGCTTCACTACTAACCTGCAAAGTAAAAGTAAATTATGTCACAACAATCATCTATGGCACAAATCCAGTTCGTGAGAAATTCAAGTATTTTTGAATAATATTAACCCAATTGGTTGTTTGTTTGTTTTTGTGTGTTGAAAAAATTGTATATCCGTTTTTGAACCACTTTAAATGCTTTCCGACAACTTTGAAGCTTGAATATTTGGGCCGAATCCTTTTTTGCAGGCTTAAATATTTGTCCTTCCTTTTTATTGTCCTATTACCAATTTACTATAAATAGATTGGGCTATGGGTTAACGGGGCCCAAAGATATTTTTACAATTTTAAGAAAATAAAATGTTTATAAAATAACAAGCTATATGCAAATAATTCAAGATATGTAACAGATTTTTAAAATTAAAACAAAACATCAATACATAACATACTTATATAATTTACGAATAACTTGTTTCATAAAGAATTGAACATTGATAAAGGAAATGATAATATGTGATAATAAGTGGGTGTTTGGGATTGCTTGTTCAAACTGCTTATTAACTTTTTTTTGGAAGGGTGTCCGGGTCAAAACCTGACTTATCCCCGACAATTTTGGGGGCTAAACATGGCCCCACTTAAATGTATCCAAGTATGTGCACGAAAAGACTCGAACTCAGTTAGGACGCTATGAACCCCCGAGCGATAACCAATCTGCCACAACACTGTTAACTTATTAACTTATTTTGTTTTGTCATATTTTAGTGTTCGGATGAGAGAACAAAAAAAATACTCATAACTTTTTATCACTACTGATAAGAAGTTTTTGATAAATCAACGTTACAATAATTTTGAAGACTTAATTTTTTCTATAGTTTGTTTTATTCCAAATTTGAATATACTTTAAATACTTTAGATATTAAAAATACCAACTACTTTATCTTCGTTTTAACATAAAGTTTCACCTAATTCCAATTTGTAATCATCATAATTTATCCCAATTATCCATTTATTTATTATTATTATTATTATTATTTTGAAAGGCATATTCCATTTATCCATTATTCTCTTTTTCTTGAAAAATCATGAACCCACCCACATATTGTGTAGATATACATAACTAACATACGCGTTTATAAACCGAAAAACCAAAAAATAGGAAGTGAAATAAGGAGAGATTTTGACCACATGAGGTTGTTTTCCGTACGCGTTAATTATGAATGCATGCATATTTTCCGGTTGATTTTGCAATTTGTGGACAAGTTCCATAAAACATGATTGAATTTGTTACATCTTAATTCCCCTTAATTAATTCATGATCTTCCCATCATTTCTCATGCACCATGGGAAAGAAAAGGGTCCCCTACGATTTCAATGACCCTAAACCACCCGATATCAGTAATAATAGTAATAATAATGATGTCGTCGTTATCGACCACCATCACCACCAGCACCAGCACCACCACCGCCATCACAACCACCAAAAATCCAGGAAGATCAAACCCGAGGCTAAGCTTTTACACACCCTCAATTCCCACCTCAAAAAGCTCGCCAAATCGCGTTCTAGAAACATGACCCGTTCCCTCTCTCCTACTTCTTCCACGGCCGTTTCTCATGACAATAACAAAAGGTATGACCATCATCAGCGATTTCATCGTCGTCATGATTGGTTTACGGGCTTGGATTCAGATCACGAGGATGATGGTGGCATGATGAGGGTGGGTGATCATTTTGGTCAAGAATTTAGCTGGAAAACGACGTCGTTGTTGTCCGAGGAGATTAATTGTGAGGATCTATTTGGTGGGGAGAGTGTGTTTGCTCCAGATTTGAATGCTAGTCAGAACTTGGTGGTAGTTTTTGAAGAAGATGGATCCGGGTATATACCCGACCCGGTTATGAATTTGGATAATGCTGATCATGATGGAAAGTATTTATACGACATATTGGAGCTTTCGTCTCAAGAAGATATGATTAATGAGTTTTTAAAGGTTAACCTTTTTGTTGCTTGATTGAACTAAGCTTCTTAATTTATTAATTCCCTTTAATTTAATTTAAAAAGATAAATAGATCAGGAATAATGCAAAAAGAAAAAGTTAATAAAGGCATAATAACTATTAAATTAAATTTCAATATTTTTTTATAATTCCTGATCAAAAACTATATATATTTTTAAACAATAAACTTATAAATCGGTAATAGTTGGACCGATCTATTTAAATATTAGATTTAAGATCGTTTGCTTGATGTTATATTACATCTGGAACCATTTTTTTAAAAGCTATTTAGATCTTAAAACTTACGATATATGAAATACATAATTGATAAGGCGGACAAAGTTGCATGATCTTCTTCTTCATCCTACTCGTCTCATCTATTTTCTCAATAGCTTATAGATTTTGCATAGATTATAATAGTCACAACTTTTTGTCTCGTTGGAAATTCAAGAGAAGCTTAAGGTTTGTTTGGTTGTGAAAAATTATGAAGTTTTATTAAAAAAAAAACAAAGAAAATAAAATTTTAGGAAATGTTTTTGGCTCATTTAGTTTTCAAAAGTTTTTCAAGAAACCCTTTTTTATTTTCTAATTTTTATGTGGATTAGATAACTGGTTTCAAGAGTTTTTCAAAATTTTCTAAACATATTTTTTAATTTCTTCTAAGATAGAAAAATAAAAATTCAATCATTTCAATCAAACATCTTTTTTAAATATTTGATAGAAAACTAAAGCTAAAAACCCAACTCTATTTATTGAAAATGTTTCTTTAACAAAACAAAAACAATGTTCTATAATCAAACTCACATTTAAGATATTTAAACAAGAACCCTCGTTCTTACTATGATTATTCTACTATTATGGTTTTTCACTAGTTTGATGTATTTTTGTTTAATAAACCTATAAAACGTATTTACAAATATCTATATTAAAATGAATACAAATATTTGAAATAATAGTTATAGATATGTTTATTAACCACCTTTCACTTTTTTTATTCTGTTTATATATAGTTTTTATATCATTTTTTTCGGACTTAGGATCAGGTGAGACTAAGTTGTTATCGTGAGACCGCGTGAGACCAATACCTAACGTATGAAACTTCACAAAAAAACACCGTGAATGTACATAAAACTCGAATACGCAGACCTAAAATTCACTTTTGATGCAAAAAAATATCGAAAACAATCTAAAAAACGAAACCTTCACAGCTCAAGTTCTGTGAAGGTTACATATATATAATGCGAACCTTCACAAAAAAAACTGCTGTGAAGGTTTCGTTTTTTAACATTTTTTTGGAATTTTTTTTTCGATAGTGTTTTTTAGTATGTTTTAACGGTGAATGTTCAATTTTTTTTACCTTCACAAATGTTTTGATGTGAAGTTTCAAGTAAAATATGTTGGTCTCACCGGTCTCACCAAAAAAGGTTGGTCTCACCGGAACTTAACTCTTTTTTTCGTGTTTTGTTTTAATAAATTTATTTTTAAGATAAGTACATAAATTGATATAATTTTTCATGAGTGTACCAATTTTTGGTTTAAAATAAGTATAGAGGTGTTTACTCAAATGTAAACTTGGTAGTTTCTGATAATTGTGAGAACTTCTATTTTGCGATTTTATACATGTTATTTTTGTCATCTAAAGATAATATCTGACGTTTTAATTAACATATATTTATTCTACAATCTGATTGTTTGGTACATACTTTAGATGAAAAATATTTAAATGAAATAAAATGTGATGCACTAGTTCTCAAGGGTACCATAAACAACTGAGTTCTCCCACGAATGCACTAGTTCTCAAGATTCATATATGAACTTCATATGAATCTTCATATCTAGACTATTGTAAAATTTACGAAATTACCTCTTCGTGTCCCACATCCTTTGAGAGAAATAATCCAGTGTTTCACGATTAGAGTCGTCTTTATTGACCAGATATGTGGTGGAGATCACTTATGTACTTCTCCAATTTTTAACACTTTTCATTTGAACCTAATACCATATATATGGAGAGATTCAAATGAGATTATGAGAAGTAGTGAAAAATTATAAGATGGAAAAGTGATCTCTAGCCCTTCAATCGGTCAACAATTGCGGCCATGACTGTGAAGCACTAGATAAACGGAAGAAATTATATTATTATTATTATTATTTAAATTACAATTTTGGTCTATGTGGTTTATTGTTTTTCTCATTTTTGTTGCAAGAAAAATGATATTATATGCAAAAGTGCTCGGTTTTGGTTTCTGAGAAATAACATCGTTAAATTTCTCTATTAAGTCCCCCTATGTGTCTTGCACATGAGGGCATATTTGTCTTTTTACCAAAATCAAATTACAGGGACCAAAATTGCAACTTACTCTTTTATTATTATACAATTTATTTTAAAATTAACCTTAAATTAGTTAATGAGTATGTAACACCCGTATTTCGAAAATAATAGTAACCGATAATTTTAAAAATAAAACTACACTTTTTTTTCCATTTCAAATAAAATAAAATAACATTTACGTTTAAGGAAAACGCTAAATAAATAAAATTATTACAGTTATCCCGCAACAAGTAATTAATTACAAATAATTATGTTCCAATAATTATATTAAGAAAAATATTCAATTCCCTTGTCGAAACCATCCTCGCGGCTAGCCTCAAAGTGGGACCTTGCCTTAGTCCACACCCGATCCCGAACCTGGAAAAAGGAGAAACAACTAAAGGGTAAGCTATAAGCTTAGTGAGCAAGCACCGTACGTACCTTACGTTACCATGCACGCACATACCATAACCGGTGCCATCACAATCACAACAACAATCATATACCAATTCAACATTTCCATTACAATAATTCCAACAAATAAACCCGACAATATATCCAACAATAATTCCAACCAATAAACCCAACAATATATCCAACCATAATTCCAACAAATAAACCCAACAATATATGCAACAATAATCGACCCTCATGAGGTCATAAAGCTCCCGTCAGTTTGGACACGGGTCAGCCCCCACAACTCACCAAGGGCATGTGGTTCCCTTTCTCCCGTCAGTTTGGACACGGGTCGGCCCCCACAACTCACCAAGGGCATGTGGTTCCCTTTTTCTCGCCAGCTTAGGACGCGAGTCCGCCTCCACAACTCATCAAGGGCATGTGGTTCCATTTTTATAACATACCGTGCGCACACATACAAGTCATATAGCAAGCACATATATAAGTACTCACACACAAATTATGTATATATACATTCACAATAAAATAAAGCACGTACAGTGAAACTCACCTGATAAGTAGTTAGCAACACCAACACTTCTCAAGCCACACAAACATGTGATATGGTCATCTTGTATCCCCTAGTCAACAACACATGCACAACACATATCAAACATGGCCCTTAACGGGTCTCTAACTCACTCCCGACTCTCTATCGTGAAATAACCAAGCTACCCTCGACCAACTTCCACGAAACTTCATGTAACGTCTAATTATACTAGCCCTTAGGGGTCTATGAACAAAAGAACCCCAAATGAAACCCAAACGCAAAACTCAAAAGTCCGGACAGCGGTATCAGCGGGTTGGCCGCGGGTGGCTACCCGCCGATTGACCCGCGGATGCCCGCAGACTGGTTTCCAGTCGCGGGTCATGACCACAGCCGAGGGTTTTCACCCCACAAATCCAACGTCATCCCATTTATGTCAAAACCAAGACCATAGGTCATCCCCATACATTTATACACAACTATACGACATCAAATTCGACTCATCACTTCCGAATAATGATCAATTGGCCATCATTCGCAATCCATAACCTTAACTCACAAACTCTACGTAACCAAACTCAATCCAACAATTAAAGGGGTTTTATAATCATACCTTATGAGTAATTATAACTCAGTACTTGATTCTCCATCGGTTGCCTTCGAGAATCGCACACGCACAACACTTAAATCCTCAAAATACCGGAAACGACTTCCTGGAAAATCAGCCCACTTCTGCCATTTACTGCTCCTTACTGGAGCCTCCGATGCTCGATCCCTCCGGTCAGATCTAAGAACTATGAGTCGTGAAGCTGCTGTCCAAATTTCACGACGATCCGACGGTTAACGAGTGAGAACGAGCCAATCTCCCATAGCCGCGCAATTCTGACGGGAATTCCGAAAATTTCCCTTTTCTCTCTTTTCTTGCTCTAGGACGGTTTTCATGATCAAATCAAGCCAAAATCATGTTTCTACATCATCCATGGTCAAAATCTAACGTTTATAGACACTTAATTTCATAGAATTCAAACCAATTGATGATCAATTGATCATCACTTCCACAAATCTAGCCCTAACTCATACCATGACTCGAAAAAGACATCAATTAAACTATAATCGAGTGTAGCATTCATACCTTAACGTAATAAACGAAACTATTCGTCCAATTGCTCGATTCCAAGACTCCAATTGAAGCCCTTGCCTCATCTCTCTTCAAAACCGTCGCCCTCCTCTCTCCCTTAATCGATCTCTGGAGTAAACTGAATAAAGAGACAGTATGAGGGTTTCACTTCTTTTAAATAGCTTACACTAAACCTCCTACTTCCAGAAACAACACTCTAGTCCTTGAACTCCTACAAAACAAGGTAAACAAGTTAAGTTGCTTACCAATCATCGTTAAGTCTCCAAATCTGAAAACGGGGTGTTACAACTCTCCCCCACTTACCAGGATTTTGTCCCCGAAATCAGTCTGTGAAATGTTCCGGGTACAATTCCCGCAAGCATTACGTACAACTGCATTCTAAACTCGCTGGACTGCATTCCAAACACCTAATCTCGCCAGTACCTACTTGACCTTAAAGCCTACGGGTGTAACCACCAGTGCAGGAAACACGAGCGTCAAGTAAGACTAGTCTGGATCACAACTCGACCTCCACAAATCCCTCGTACCTAAACTTCCTCCGTCCTTAGATATTGATACAAACAACATCTTCGCACGAACAAGAACTCGTTCCATGCTTTATGAATGTCTTCCTCCTCCTCCTCCTCCTTAAGATGGCGCTAACCCGAACGAAGATCAATTCTAGAAGCCACGCCGCTTCCTTCAACTGATCAATCAAGTCATCCATCTCAGGTAAGGGATACCTATTCCTGATGGTACCCCTGTCCTTCTTCTTCATGACCCGTAGATGGCGAATCCTAAAACTAGCTACTCAGCGGTAACCCCTTTTTCTATGAGAGCTTATGCAACCCGCTAGTTCTAAGAGCTCAAATGACGCTAAACGACCGGGGTCCCCACAACTGATGCTAAACCGAGTATCACGTCAAACCCAACCCAGCCTGCCAAACGACCGGAAATTCCATAGATCTTCCAGAGGTACATCCGGACATCAACTGACTACCGGTACTTCCTCTCAACCGACCAACCGAGGCGTAAGTCAAATAACCTGTGCACCCACGCTGCAGGTACCTTCTCCTCATCGCAACCGAAAAGAACGTCGACTTGGTTTGCTCCTTCTCTCCATACACGACCAACTATCCCCCACTCGGGCCTTGGATACGAATCATTTGGCCTGCACAATCCACAATCGCTTGATTCCGACTCCACCAATCCATACCAATCTTCACATCAACTTCTTCCCTGGGAATTGGTATGAGGTTGCTCCGGAACTCGACCGTAAACTCTAAAACATCAGGCACCGTTCTCCCAAACAGCCTCTTAGCGTAACCTAAGGGTAAGGATGCTAACCCAACCCAACACGACCCTAAGCTTCTCTTATCCTTATCTATTCTTCCAAGAAAACTAACGATTATAATCAGTCCACTACCGACGTAGGGTGCATCTTCCGCTTCTAATATCCATCACAAAACAACCACCGACTCCCCTTTCCCTTAAATAGGGCATTAGAACACGCTTCACGTCGACACAGACGAATCCCCGATCCCCACCTTTGTCGTAGACCTTGACTTCAAAATTTCTGGCTGCTAGAGCTGACTCACCCTTCGGGTCTATCTCTTGGCTAACGCCTCTCTCTAACTAGAGAGGTTATCCTAACCACGACAGCTGGAGTGTCTCTCCAACCTTAAACATAAACATCTATCCTTGAGTCAGGGCTTTCTGTCTCTAGGTAAACCCCCTTCTATTGGCCACCAAAAACTAAATCCAACAACATATTCACCAAGGACCATATCCTACGACACACACTAGCGCATACTCAACCGTACTGCTCTTGGATCTCAGTCGACCGACTGAGTATTCTAATGAGCCAACTGCTCTCCTCACTGACTCTAGAGGTTTAACCAACCTATAGCGCACTCCAACTCTAAATCAACTCTATAGGCTAAATCCAACCTATAGTGAACCCAAACCACGCAACCAACCTTTTCCAGATCTTTAGGATGCCTCATAATTCCGACATGAATCAAATCCGAACGAAAACTATAAACACAACTTTTTAAAATCGAGACGTACGATTTTCAGCATTTTACACGTTTACAAATCCAACAATTTAGCATATTTGAAGTAGGTTTTAGAAAACATTTGTAAATAGAAGTTTTAGATCAACGTCTTAGGATTCCAGCGAATCAAGAACGGACTAAATCGGATTTAAAATAAATTTTGTGCAGATTTTTGAAAAGTAGAGTGCTGTCCTCGTATAAAACAAGGGTTGTTTAGAAAAACGAAGGTTTTAGCTAACCTAGCTCAAAATCAAAGTTTCATTGTGTGAGGACAGTTTGTTGAAGATATTTCAAGGTTTTTAAGAATATATCGTATGCGTTAATCCGATAAACGAGCGATTAGTTATGAAATTTATAAATAACACGAAAAATTTAAAGAAAAATATTTCAGCACCTTATAATTAAAATTTGACGTGTCCAGAATATCCCAATCTCATTTTATCGTATATAAACAAAAGAACTCATTGGAAAATAAATGATCGAACGATCAACCAATCGAACGGGATATGAAAATAACTTTGATGAAAGTAAGAACATATTATAAATCATGGAATCGAATGCGACGCTTCAAAGAAAAAACCATACTCGTATTTAAAGAATCAACTAAAACGAATCAGAGTGGAATTCATATATGTACACACATATAATGAATTGATAAACGAACCGGATTTAATACATATACAATGAAACGAATCAACGTAACGGAAGGAAATCTAAGAATCCGAACACACGTAAAACATAAACGTACTTTGATGAGTCAAATATATATATATATATATATATATATATAACGGAAGAATAAAGAATCCGTACCGGTCCTCATCATCCACCGAGTGGGAATAAACAGTTTGTTTACACAACCTTATTAATTCCTATCAATTGAACGATTTCCCAAGGTCACTACTCCGAACACCCAACAGGGGCCGCTTAGAAACATGCCTAACACAAGGCAATACTAGTATTTACAACTAGAGTGTCCACCTACACTCACTACTCAACACTAAAGTTCTTGCAACTTCCAGTCATTAGTGCGCACGCAACTCTATAGGCCAGATCTCTTACCCTACTCATGTAAGTACATCACGCATCAATTAACCTCACTCAATCACCAACAACTAGAGTGTCTCACTACACTCCTCTATCATAACTAGAGCTCACGAATGTACTTATCACTAGCCATTAGTGCTCATACCATCCTATGTACTAGTTTATGCCCCTAAGCACTTAAGGTTTCGATAACCACATCCCAATCTCATACACACATGTCAACCATTACACATTCACAATTTCTCAACTGTCGTCAATTTAATGAGGTTCCCAGGACTTAATCACATCCAAGCCCATACAAACGTTTATAGTAGTACTATTATTTGGGCCCGTATTACTATAACCGTTCCAAGATGATAGTCGTGTCGGGATCACTCGACAACATCAGACAAGAACATGTCTAACGACCCCTCCCCGACATATCACAGTACAAGCTTAGTCGTGATACCATCCTTAAGCAACCCCATTGCATTAACTAAGTAGGTAATTTAAACAACAAAAAAAACCACATCAATTTCTAGGTACATAAGCATATCCATGTCATACACATTAACACCCAACCGAGTTTGGCATGCCATAATTACACCATACTAACTGCAACGCACATTTAGCATGCCACAAACAAATATTAGCATACAACTCAATGCTCACTCTAGCATCTCGGCAGTTTATCAATAAACGCACAAGTAACGTAAGTATTACTCACCCCCGTTTTGAAGCTCTAGCCGACGGTTCCGACTCTTTTAAAATTTTCTTTTCTAAAAATCTCCTGGTTTAAGTCCAACCACACACACACTCGCAAGCGTGTGTGCTGATTCTCTTAAACCTAGGCTCTGATACCAAGTTGTAACACCCGTATTTCGAAAATAATAGTAACCGATAATTTTAAAAATAAAACTACACTTTTTTTTCCATTTCAAATAAAATAAAATAACATTTACGTTTAAGGAAAACGCTAAATAAATAAAATTATTACAGTTATCCCGCAACAAGTAATTAATTACAAATAATTATGTTCCAATAATTATATTAAGAAAAATATTCAATTCCCTTGTCGAAACCATCCTCGCGGCTAGCCTCAAAGCGGGACCTTGCCTTAGTCCACACCCGATCCCGAACCTGGAAAAAGGAGAAACAACTAAAGGGTAAGCTATAAGCTTAGTGAGCAAGCACCGTACGTACCTTACGTTACCATGCACGCACATACCATAACCGGTGCCAATTCAACAACAATCATATACCAATTCAACATTTCCATTACAATAATTCCAACAAATAAACCCGACAATATATCCAACAATAATTCCAACCAATAAACCCAACAATATATCCAACCATAATTCCAACAAATAAACCCAACAATATATGCAACAATAATCGACCCTCATGAGGTCATAAATCTCTCGTCAGTTTGGACACGGGTCAGCCCCCACAACTCACCAAGGGCATGTGGTTCCCTTTCTCCCGTCAGTTTGGACACGGGTCGGCCCCCACAACTCACCAAGGGCATGTGGTTCCCTTTTTCTCGCCAGCTTAGGATGCGAGTCCGCCCCCACAACACATCAAGGGCATGTGGTTCCCTTTTTATAACATACCGTGCGCACACATACAAGTCATATAGCAAGCACATATATTGTTAGTAATTATGTGCAGAAGTTGGCAAACCAGTGATTACACATCCAACGTTACTAGACACTCGAGGGTCACACCTGTGAGGACCTGTAAACCGAATAAATAAGATAGTCCCAGTTTGGAGAGATTAAGGTTTATAATAGTTAATTATAAATCAGTTGGACATTTTCCGTACTAAATCCCAAAGTTAAAGGTTTGTTAGTAATTATATATTTATTAGATAAATAAATATATAAGTTTATTAATTATTGAATTATATATTTATTAGGTAAATAAATATATAATAGGATAATAATTAATAATACAAATAATTATCTAGTTATTTTTCTTTAAGGAAAAGAAAAGAATATTTGCCAAAGATAATTATGAAACTAATTATGGAAACTGAGTTGTATGGAAATTCCTCCATATAAAATAAGCCTATGGCTTATCAGTTTTCATAATTCATTCCACCAAGAAAAACAAACCAGAAAATTCTCTCCTCCCTCCTCCTTTGAAACAGGCGCCGATCCAAGAGCAAAACCAGTTCGGTTTTTGGTTCTTTGATTAATCCTTAGCTGTTTTTCATCGTATCGGGGACTCATTCCTGCTAGAGGGATCTTCGTTTGGTCAATCACGGGTGGATCTAACTCGAGCATTCCAGGTAACACTCTAACAAAACTATTACTATTATAATTGAAACGAAAAGATCTGTGGATATTTGGGTTTTATATCCAAATCGCTTCCGCACGTATCAAACCAGTTAGGTTTGATTCGATAAACTTATTGATCAGTTTGATCACAAAGTTTTGTCGTGTATCTCATCCAGTTAGGATTGAAATCCACAGTTTTCTTCGTGTCAGTTTGATACGAGGAACGCATAAAAACCCAACAGTGGTATCAGAGCCACAGGTTTATTCGTTTTATTCTTTTTAACTGTTTAAAGATCCGTTAAAAATTGTTTCTTGCGAATAAAGTTTTATTGATAATCGTTTCGTATAAAAATTCAATTTTAATCAGTTTGGGAAAAAATTTGATTTTTATCAGTTTAAAATCTTTTTCAGTTCCGTATAAAGATTTAATGTTTATCTATTATAACTTTTCAGTTTTATCGTTTTATGTTTATCGTCGAAAAAGCTATCACGGAAAAACCCCACAGGGTAGTGGGAATCGGTGGCGGAACTGCGGCAGATAGCCGACCGAACCACCCACCGATCGGCGACCGAGGCTAGAGGCGGCGGTACGGCGGCAACAGCCGACCGGACCGCCAGATGGTGGCCGAACCACCACCAGGCCGTGGCCTAGATCGCACTCGGCCGTGGCCTGACTCGCCACTCGGCCGTGGCCTGACTCGCCACTCGGCCGTGGCCTGACTCGCCACTCGGCCGTGGCCTGACTTGCCATCAGACCATGGCTTGATCAGCCATCAGCCCTTGGCCTGATCAGAATTCAAGCCGTGGCTTGAGTCGACACTAGGCCGTGGCCTGATCAGAGTTCAAGGCATGGTCCACCAGCTTGGTTGGCCATGGTCTATACCCAAATCAAGCCATGGCCCGATCCCTTAATGCACCAAGGCGGCGCTCGGCCGAACCATCAGTTAGTGGTGGGCCGAGAGGAGTGCGACCACCAGCGGCCGCCACGACGACGATGGTCAGTGATGGCACCGGCGGTCAATCGCCACCAGGCGGTGGTGATCGACGGCGATGTGAGCGGCGATAATATCCCGGTTGATCGTAGGTAGCGGTTGGTTTCAAGCGTTTCTCAAATTTTTTTTTTTTATCTTTCGGGGCCCAGACTTATCAATTTGGTAATGGGCCGAAACCATGGTATTTTGGACCAAGTTTATGGCCCAAAAGGGTTTATTGGGTTTTAAGCTTTTTGACCCAAATTAATTTTATATAGATAATATATTTTTATATATATAAATCAGTTACATTATATTATAAAATTATGTTTAAGGGATTTTTAGTTAATAATTATCCCGAGTAAAATTGTGTTTTATCAAACCTGTTATTTGACCCGTTTGGTCAAATAAGTCTAGTATCATGTTTTGACCAGTTGGTCAAACCACGACACAGTTTACGGTCCAATGTTTATTTTTCCGACCAGTTTGTTCGAGGACCGGGTTTTGATATAACTTTTAGATAAAAAGCAAATATTTTAGAAAATCGGTTTTGCTTTATAAATAGATTTATTGATTATAAATCTTAGTATTTTTATAATTCAAGTAAAAACCGTTTTCAGTTTAAAATATTAGTTTCGGTTTATAAACATTTTGTTTTATAAACCAAGTTTTGCGATAAACGGAACAAGATAATTTTTAACGGATCTAGGATTTCTTTATCGCTTTATTATATTGTTTAATATATATAAATGCGTGGTTGCTTGAGTATATATATGCTTTCGTATATATCTATTATAGGGCTTGCCAACTTAGACTTTTTGGATTAAATTTGGGGAGGCCTGCGTGCCATTTACAACCCCTTTGTAATAATGACCATAGGATAGTTATTTTTCCTTTTTTTTTGGGAGTTCCATCGAGGATACCGGGGAGTCAGTGGGAGCTACGCGAGGTGTTAGAAATCCTTTAGAAAAAAATGGGTCATTATTGGTCCTTAGGAATAAAAGTTGGCAAACCTATAATTAGTTAGCTCTAACTGCGTGGTTGTTGACATATTAACTGCGTGGTTGTGATTTTATAATTATATCAAAATGTTTTAAAATAAGAGAATTTTTTAAAACTAGATAAAATCACAAGAGCGGACAGGTTTTATAATTAAAATTACCAGTTTTATAAACCTTTTTGAAACGGCAGATTTTATTTAAAACCTCAATAATAAGACTGTTTTGTATGAAAAGGCAAGTTGATAAAACAGTTAGTTTTGGTCAACAAATATGCTATCAAGACAGGTAGTTTTGATTAGCAAGTGTGCTTATTAAAACAGTTAGTTTTTAATTAGCAAGTGCTCTTTAAAACAGTTAGTTTTAAAATAGCAAGCATGTTTAAACAGTTAGTTTAAACATTAGTTACCTTCTAAACAATCAGTTTTTCAAAATTATAGATTTTCAAAAATACTGGAACTAAAAGGTTTTTCAAAATTAATTAAAAACCCCGAAAATCATAGATCAGAGTGCAACCCATCTAGGGGCACCTCCGGCGTAAGGTACGCGGCCGTTGTAAGTGAACACACCTTGAACGACCGCGTTCAAACCGAAGCTGGAGGGGATTAACAAGACTCTGCGAATTATCTCCGGGTGGTACCGGCCAGAGTAAAGTGTCCAAGTCCCAAAATGGTGAGATCTGTTTTGGTTCTGTTAAGTTTACCGGGTGGTACCGGGCCAAAAAGCACTTAGAGGGACTGAAACATGTACGGATAATTACCGTTGTCCCGAAAAGATCTAGGAGTCGTGTCAGTTAGATATGATTGGTAAAAGTCCTTACCTACCTAGTTAGTACGTGGTCCTGGTGAGACGTGAACACACCGGTCATCAGGGCGTATGTAATTAGGATCCTAGTCCAATAATTGATCATTTAAGGGTTTATTGATATTTATTGGAAATAGTCTTTCACAGTTACTAAAACCAAAGTTTTTAAAATGTGTAGATAGCAAACACTATTACCAACACTGATAAACTCCCTCTTCGCTCCATTCTCGAAAAGGACAAACTTACTAGGTATAATTTTTCGTATGGGAGCGCAGTCTGATGATTGTGCTCAGACACGAGAGAAAGTAGTATGTCCTAGAAAAGCCTCTAGGTGAAGGCCCTTCCAGCAAAAGCTACTGTCACTGTCAGGAACGCTTATAGAAGGCATTCCGATTATTTGCTGGACGTAGGCTATCTTATGCTTGCGACTATGAGCCCAGTTTTTCGTACGAGGCTCATAAACACAAATGCCTATAACATGATCCGCCAGTTGAGGGACATGTTTCAGACGCAAGCACGCACAGAGCGTTATGATGCCAGTAGAGCACTGAACGCGTGCAAGATGGCAAAAGGGGACCTCAGTTAGTGATCATGAAAATAAAGAGGCACATTAATCACCTAGAGAGGCTCAGTCGCCCAGTTTTGTTACAGTTAGCAACAAATACGATACTCAACTCACTGTCTGAAGATTATAAGTAATTGAGTTGAGGATGGAGACCAAGACCAAAGATGTGCTTATGGTCAAGAATGGTGAAGTAAAGAAGAAGCGTGGGCATGGGAACACCAGTAAGGGAAAGGGCCAAGTTCTGGCTACCCTGAGTGCACCCAATGTTTATGATATAGGCAAAGGCAAGGGTAAAAAGGTTAAGCCTAACAGAATAATAACCGAGAATCAATACTTCAAGTGCCATGAAGTCGGTCATTGAAGGCATAACTGCCCGAAGCGTTACGAAGCAGATATAAACACCTCAGGTATTCGTGACTGCTTCAGATTATCACTTTCGCTTGTTAGTTTACAAGTGTGTTGACACCTAGAAGCAAATGTTTATTTGCAGGTGGTCATTAAAAGTGAAATGCCCAGATTGCAAGGATCAGCATGCAAGATTACTTTTAGATATTATCAAGACAATTTTAAATTTTTAAAACAATCTTGTCTTTCCAAAATTTGAATTTTTGTTTTTTGAATTCTTATCGGTTTTAAAATTTAAAACTATTGTCTTGATATCTTTATGCATGATATTTTGAATCTGTATAAGTCAAATTAGACTTGATTCAAAATTAGATCCGAGATGTTGCCTATTACACTAACAGTATTGCTTCAATCAAAATAGTTTGAAGTAATGTATATGAAAACTGTCAAAAACACACGAAGTACTATAATTATAGGAATGTGTTTTTAAATAAAACATTTATGAGTAAAAGATTATGGAAGTATTTTATGATCAAAATTTATTACTCATATGTTTTAAGAAGAATTTAGGATATTATTTCAAATATCATTGATAATATCAGTATTTATAAAACTAGGAAAAATTCCAAGTTTCGGAATTAGGATTTAATATAATCCAGTTAAGTTTTATAAATGTTAAAATTCTCGTGTTTATTACTTGAAATAGAATTGACTAAGTAATCAAGTTTTGACTAAGTCAATAGTTAATTTTAAGTAATAGTTGGTTTTCATATAGGTTAGTGGGAGCCCAGGTTATTCTCTATCTAGTGCATGATAAAGAATAAAAGATAAAATTATTGATTTAGTATATATCTCGGAATTCATGATCCAGAAAGGATGTAAATTCATAAGATATACGAATCTATCTTTTAGTCAAAAGGGTAGAACGAAAGTTTCAAAGTCTTTGAAACTAAATAAGGTCATAATTGACTTCGAGAGAAATCAATAATTAAAATGTGTTGGAATAATTATTAAAGATATTAATTATCTTTCTAAAAGTGTCGTAAACACTAGAATAAATTTCCTGAAATTTGCCAGCTTGGTAAATGGAAATTTTATCTGATTTCAGGTAGAAATCATTCATCTACACAGCAACTAAGGGAAGTTGCAGTTTAAACTTTACATATTCAGGAAAACTAGGAGTTATTCCAGCGTCTCCAAGTTCATGGAATATGGTAAAGAAAAGTCTAATCTTTGTTTAAAAGTGTTTGCAAAACAAAGATTAGTAGAATCAAGTAGATTGTATCAGATGATACAAAACTTGTATTATTTTGGTTGTTACTTTGATTAATACGGTAAACATTAATCAAAGGGTTTAAACTGAAGTTAGGTGATACTTCATTTAAATCAGTATTTTAGTAAAACATTGAATAGACACCATAAAAGTAATTAAGAAATGCTATTAATTTTGTTATTATTACAGAGTGTAATATGGACTATACAAAATTATTTTCTTTATCACTTTTATATTTTGCATGTTTTATGATCCAGGAATGAGACTAGTTTCCAGTCTTTCATTCGAAATTTGTCCGTGACAACTTATCGTGGTGGGAACCCGTTAGGGCGTTAAAGTCATTGTGAGCCTCTGGGTAGTTATGATCAGTGGTTGAATAACAGCTACAAGCGTTGTAGACCAGGAGTTGCACAGATATTTGATAGAGTAGCGAATATCGGACGTGATCCGCGGTTGAGACTACTTCTTGGATTTTGTCATAAGTAGAATCTCACAGTGGTTGTCCCTATCACCTGAGGTATCCGGTTTGATATCATGAGGACTGCTGGATACTTAGTGCGTTCAACCGCTACGCCGTAACAGGGTGGCTATAAAGGGCGTGACTAGATTCAGCGGAAGCCGTGGTGTTAAATGCAGATATGCAAGATGGGATTTGCACCTCTTCTCCGAAGAGAGATATTTCTGGGCCCCTTGACTGACTGAATATACTGATGAAGTGCATGGCCATGCCCAAACGAACTGATTAGTTCTTTGTCGTTTACCTATCAGTAGAGGTCGGATAGTCGAGAAACAGAATCATGAGTATTTAGAGTTGACTTAATCCATGCTCATACTCATAGATGAAATATCGTGTTGCAAAGGGAAAAGCCAAGATATACCCAATTTATGAACAGTTGTTTCATTAATGTCATTTTCATATGGAAATTTTAAATCACCTATCTGGGTATAAGAGTTCTTGTAACCTGGTTAGCCTAAGCGCCTGTCTAGGGGCCTCCTTAGGTCCGTGTGATCAAGACGGTATTGCCAACTTGCACAAGTGGGAGTCTGTTAGTAATTATGTGCAGAAGTTGGCAAACCAGTGATTACACATCCAACGTTACTAGACACTCGAGGGTCACACCTGTGAGGACCTGTAAACCGAATAAATAAGATAGTCCCAGTTTGGAGAGATTAAGGTTTATAATAGTTAATTATAAATCAGTTGGGCATTTTCCGTACTAAATCCCAAAGTTAAAGGTTTGTTAGTAATTATATATTTATTAGATAAATAAATATATAAGTTTATTAATTATTGAATTATATATTTATTAGGTAAATAAATATATAATAGGATAATAATTAATAATACAAATAATTATCTAGTTATTTTTCTTTAAGGAAAAGAAAAGAATATTTGCCAAAGATAATTATGAAACTAATTATGGAAACTGAGTTGTATGGAAATTCCTCCATATAAAATAAGCCTATGGCTTATCAGTTTTCATAATTCATTCCACCAAGAAAAACAAACCAGAAAATTCTCTCCTCCCTCCTCCTTTGAAACCGCGCCGATCCAAGAGCAAAACCAGTTCGGTTTTTGGTTCTTTGATTAATCCTTAGCTGTTTTTCATCGTATCGGGGACTCATTCCTGCTAGAGGGATCTTCGTTTGGTCAATCACGGGTGGATCTAACTCGAGCATTCCAGGTAACACTCTAACAAAACTATTACTATTATAATTGAAACGAAAAGATCTGTGGATATTTGGGTTTTATATCCAAATCGCTTCCGCACGTATCAAACCAGTTAGGTTTGATTCGATAAACTTATTGATCAGTTTGATCACAAAGTTTTGTCGTGTATCTCATCCAGTTAGGATTGAAATCCACAGTTTTCTTCGTGTCAGTTTGATACGAGGAACGCATAAAAACCCAACATATATAAGTACTCACACACAAATTATGTATATATACATTCACAATAAAATAAAGCACGTACAGTGAAACTCACCTGATAAGTAGTTAGCAACACCAACACTTCTCAAGCCACACAAACATGTGATATGGTCACCTCGTATCCCCTAGTCAACAACACATGCACAACACATATCAAACATGGCCCTTAACGGGTCTCTAACTCACTCCCGACTTTCTATCGTGAAATAACCAAGCTACCCTTGACCAACTTCCACGAAACTTCATGTAACGTCTAATTATACTAGCCCTTAGGGGTCTATGAACAAAAGAACCCCAAACGGAAAACTCAAAAGTCCGGACAGCGGTATCAGCGGGTTGGCCGCGGGTGGCTACCCGCCGATTGACCCGCGGATGCCCGCAGACTGGTTTCCAGTCGCGGGTCATGACCACAGCCGAGGGTTTTCACCCCACAAATCCAACGTCATCCCATTTATGTCAAAACCAAGACCATAGGTCATCCCCATACATTTATACACAACTATACGACATCAAATTCGACTCATCACTTCCGAATAATGATCAATTGGCCATCATTCGCAATCCATAACCTTAACTCACAAACTCTACGTAACCAAACTCAATCCAACAATTAAAGGGGTTTTATAATCATACCTTATGAGTAATTATAACTCAGTACTTGATTCTCCATCGGTTGCCTTCGAGAATCGCACGCGCACAACACTTAAATCCTCAAAATACCGGAAACGACTTCCTGGAAAATCAGCCCACTTCTGCCATTTACTGCTCCTTACTGGAGCCTCCGATGCTCGATCCCCCCGGTCAGATCTAAGAACTATGAGTCGTGAAGCCGCTGTCCAAATTTCACGACGATCCGACGGTTAACGAGTGAGAACGAGCCAATCTCCCATAGCCGCGCAATTCTGACGGGAATTCCGAAAATTTCCCTTTCTCTCTTTTCTTGCTCTAGGACGGTTTTCATGATCAAATCAAGCCAAAATCATGTTTCTACATCATCCATGGTCAAAATCTAACGTTTATAGACACTTAATTTCATAGAATTCAAACCAATTGATGATCAATTGATCATCACTTCCACAAATCTAGCCCTAACTCATACCATGACTCGAAAAAGACATCAATTAAACTATAATCGAGTGTAGCATTCATACCTTAACGCAATAAACGAAACTATTCGTCCAATTGCTCGATTCCAAGACTCCAATTGAAGCCCTTGCCTCATCTCTCTTCAAAACCGTCGCCCTCCTCTCTCCCTTAATCGATCTCTGGAGTAAACTGAATAAAGAGACAGTATGAGGGTTTCACTTCTTTTAAATAGCTTACACTAAACCTCCTACTTCCAGAAACAACACTCTAGTCCTTGAACTCCTACAAAACAAGGTAAACAAGTTAAGCTGCTTACCAATCATCGTTAAGTCTCCAAATCTGAAAACGGGGTGTTACAGAGTAAATTACACTTTTAGTCCCTAAGGTTTGGTGATTATAACATATTTGGTTTTTAAAGTTTAAAAATCACACTTTGAATACTGTGGTATGCAAATTCGACGGGATTTAGTCTCCGCTTCTAACGGTTGTTTTGTCTCTCTGTTAAGTTGAATGGCATTATTGTATTTTTACTTTTTCTACGTTTTTAACAATTTTCAAATTTTTTTTTTGTTGGTGATTCTTTTGTATCACCATTTTCCTATCGTATCTTGTTCTAAGAAGACTATGTTAGAGCTCTCTCGACAAAAAGAGAACCAACTTTCTTTCCGCCCCTGCTTTCTTATCATTTCAAGCCTTGGCAGCAGTCCATTCCTTCTGAACTCCGGCTATTTAGAGCACGTACTATGAGTCCAAGTTCCCTAGTTTAAGACTTTTCATTCTGTGTTGGGAGCTTGCTTGTGAGCCTTCTTACTTATTGGACTTGTCCTCAACTCGACCAAAACAAAAGGATAGCTTCGAAAGTGGGTAGGCTAGGGAGATGCTCAAATCGGGGCTGGATCAAATTCCTGTAAGACTTCTATCCTTTTTCTTATCTTTGAATTTTCATCTTTTTTACTTTGTAGATCAAGAACAATGGAAGAACACTTCCATATCAGATCAAAATAAAAAACAAATCAAATCCACAAAATCAAAACCAAATGTGTAATGTAAACCAAATCAAAGCCAAATTTTAGAACCAAATCAAAACCAAAATGTCTTTTACTTAAGGAATATATTTTAAGGACATTTATGACCAGGGTCACTTTCAAAACCAAATAAGAACAAAAAAAATACTATATATAACAAAATTTCATTGTGACTTTCATACTTTTCAAATTTCAATATAACTTAATAACCAAAACTAAAGTTTACTCTTAATAAAATTATGGGTCAATTTATTTCTTGCCACCGAATTAGTTCGGTTTTAGTTACTTCCCACATTATTTCCTAACAATATAGTTTGAGGTGCTGAGTTTTTAATAATAAATACTTCAATCTAAAATTTCATTCAAACTATAATGTTTAATTTTTGCAATTCTAATTCTAATTATTAATTATATTGTGATTGTTTTGGCCAAATTTTATAATTTATCGAAAGTGGTTTGAGTCCCAACGATCTCACACATGCACACATACATATATATGAAATAAAAATATGCGATGAATATATGATTGAAAAATAAACAATGTATATTAATTGGTGATAAGATGGATAAAAGTATTGTGGAATTTTTAATCCATTAGTTGGGTAAGAATGCATGTTTTGTTGTCGACTAAAGAAATAATCATTCATAATTATAAGGTCAAGGCTTGACCAAAATAGAACAAAACGTTTAGGAACATTATGCTAGGAAAAGAACTTTTGTTTGTTAGAGGACGCTCATTCGTCAGTGAATTGAAGTCATTGTTTGTTCTCCTTTAAGTTGGCTAGACCATTTATCCTTGCTACGTTCGTTGACGGGCCTTGGGTTTGCATGTCTACGTGGTTGGACTCGGCTCTATTAAGGCTTGTGAAACAAAATGCCCTCTTATTAGCTTGCAAGGCTCTAATGAATTTTTGTAGTTGATATTGAGCTTAAATTAGTACAAGGATGACCCTTTATTGCTTAGGCTTTACATTGCAATGGCAAGCTTTACCCATAAATGTTTGGGCCTAATTTGGCTTTGCATACCTTAATGGTCAATTGGTCATTGCCTCCCCCAAAGAATCAAATAGTTTGGCTTTTTTTTTTTGGAAGGGTGTCTAAGACAAAGTAAGAATCAAATAGTTCTTGTTTACATTTAAACATCTTTGTTCAAAAAAAACCTCTTTTATTATATTTAGGACATCTATTAGACGGTTATTTCTGATTCAAGATTTAATCTATATTAAAAGATAAAACAATAATAATAATACATTTTCATTATTATGTGTTTTTGTTAAATATATAAATAGACAATTTTTTTTAAGAGTAAATAATTGTTTTACCCAAAAAAAAATACCCAATTTACCTCCTACCCACTCTCTCCCACCGGTAACCAAAATACCCACCGGTGCGCTCCAAGCCGGCCGCTCTCCGGCGCCGGCAGCCGCTCCACGGCGGTTTCCGGTGAGAAAACCCATCCGGCCGCTCTCCGGCGGCCGCTCCGAGCGGTCCGGCGAGTTTTCCGGCCAAAACATGATGCAACCTGCAACTTCGGCTGCTCCAAGAGGCTGCAACTCCGGCCGCTCCAAACCCGTTTTTGGTTTTCACCAGTGAATGTGGAGCTGGTAGACGCACTCCGGCCGCTCCAAGAGGCTGCAACTCCGGCCGCTCCAAACCCGTTTTTGGTTTTCACCCGTGAATGTGGAGCTGGTAGACGAGCTTCTAGTGGAAATCTTGAAGATGAGGGGGGGCCTTATTGCTGTTAAGGGGTTTGTGCAGTGGTTGGTGGTATTTGGCCGGAAAACTCACCGGTTCTTCAACATGATGGCCGGAAAACTCACCCCATATGGTAGACGATCTTCTGAAGTCTGACATTCACCGATTCTTTCATGTATTTGGCCGAAAAACTCCCCCCCATCATGTTTTGGCCGGAAAACTCGCCGGACCGCTCGGAGCGGTCGGAAAACTCGCCGGAGAGCGGCCGGATAGGTATTTTGGTGATAGGTGGGAGAGAAAGGGTAAGAGGTTAAATGGTTTTTGTCAAATGACTATATTAATTATTTTCTCTTTTTTTAACAAGTAATCACTCCTTTAACTCGATGACAATTTTGGGACGTGTTTTTCAATGAATATTCCTTTACGGAGTGACATTGTGTTGACGACTTGAGTCAAAGTGGAACAACATAACAATTTGAATAAAACTTGAGATTGTATGATAATTGTCTTTTATAGATGATATTATAACCCAAGTACGTTAAGGTGCCACAAAGTTCATTTGATGATATCTTCAATCACACTATACATTTTGGTAAAGATTGTATACATAGAGAAATCATAACCAATCGTAAATTGTAAAGAAAAAAAAATAAAAAAAATGTACTTGGAATTAACTAAACGGTAACAAAATTAAGTGTATACGAACCGGTGGAAACATCGATTAGTGGGTAAACTATCAGTCGATTCCCATCAACTGATAACCCATTAGAGTAAAACCATTAGCTGGCAACCATAAAAGATAACCCTATTAAAGTAAATTCATTGGAGGTAAAATTCATCGATATTAGCCTATTAGTACCAATTGCATGAGTTGATGTTGATGGCCCTATACCATTGATGGCAATGTTACATTTGAAGACCACTTCATCAATGTGTACAAACATTAGAAAACAATTACTGATACACCTTTTTAGTGTGAACTGTAACATAAAAACTATACTTTAAGATGAAAATATTTGTCATTACTAACAAACTATTTTTCATTAAGTCTATTTTTTATGCCATATCGTTTACGTTATCTTTTAAAATTTTTGTTTGAGTTATACAATCAATAGCAGTGGAGAAAATATTATTTTTCTATTAAAGGATTTTATTTAGCAATCTTGTTTGATACTAAACATAGGCTATTTAGCTAGCAATTTTTTTCTTTCTCTACCGTTTTGAGTGCAAAGCAAACTAAATTAAGATCATTGAGTCGAAAAATCACTATTTTAATTGTGAACTAATTATATAACATATACAATTAGCAGGCCGCCCGACCCAAAACGCCGACCCGACCCGCGACCCGACCCAGACCCAGCCATCCCTCTCACATTTTTTTACCCAGACCCGGCCATGACCCGGTCTTGACCCGGCATTAAACCCGCGCGCTCCAGCCATGACCCACCTCCAGTTTTACAGTTTTGACCCCTCAACTTATAAAGTTTATTCACTTTATGCCTTTAACTTTTCAATATTTAATTTTTCGTTTTAGTCATATATCGTGTATTGACCAAAATACGTTAAAAAAATATGTTTTAACTTTAACAAATTACGCCATTAAATTCGTATCGTCGATACGATCGAAATGAGCCTAATATTGAATATTTTTTGACATACTTATTTTTTTATATGGTATATATTGTAACGCCCCAATTTCCCATAACAGATAAATAAAGCATAAATAAGCAATCCCAGTGATCTAACGCAACGGAAATAATCTAAAATATAATAAAGGTAATGTCAAGTGCACGCGGAACATCCCTCCACGGCTGAGATATCAAATCAGTGTCTAAACTGCATTATTTACTAAGTCTGAATTCTATCTAGAAGTCAAACCTTCTCCTTTCCCTTCCAAGCATCGCGCTCGGCACCTGAAATTTTAATAAAAGGTTTTGAAAACGAGGGTTAGACCATAAGGTCTAGTGAATTCCCTCAAAACAACTATCTCGCAAACCCTTGGCCCAATGACCCAATCCATATAGATCAAATACAAGTGGGGCATTGTGGACAACCGAAACGTCACCCCGTGACAACGGATCCCTCGGATCATAACGTGGCAGGCCCAACTCGTAGATGCTCTTTTAAGGGAGGACGGATCTCATCCGTGCTCCCACCACCGGTCTCTTCTCCCAGGGGATGTACGGTCCCCTGATATTGTTGTCCACTATGCAACTCACCCCACATATCAACAAATTAACATATGAATTACCGACTTAAGCATGCTTAACGTAAATATCATTTCATGACATTCATCATGTAAAACATCAGTTATTGGTCATGTAAATCATTTAAAAACGGAATGGATAACTTAAAAAACATTTAAAACATAATCCATTCGTTTTAGGCAAGGGAACTCACCTGAGCTTATCTCACTGATCACGGCTCTCCCAGGTACTTCTCCTCCTAAAGGATCTGTAAATATCCTAAGGCATTAGTGATTCGCACTTAATGAAACCCACAAACTATGAAACCCCTAGGCAGACCCAGCACGGGGGTTCCGCTATGGGAATAAATCACTATGGAAGTTGCCATCCGAAAACTAGCCCTAAAATCATAGCCTCCCAAAATCCGACCTTAATTGCTCAAAGTCCGACCCGGACAACTCAAAGTCCGACCCGAAAACCTTAACTAATCCGACCCAGACATTACCAAGTCCGACTCGGAGAACAACCTCAAAGGCCGACTCGGAGAACAGCCCAAAATGCCGACTCGAAGAACAGCCAAAGGCCGACTCGGAGAACAATAATCCGACTCGGGAAATGCAAGTAGTCTGACTCGGACAACTCAACTATCCCGACTCGGGATTTTTGCAGAACTCAAAACACCCCTAAAAATCCATCTTAAACAGGTCTAAATCACCCAAAATCGATCCCAAATGTTTCCAACTTACATAAACAACATTATAGAATCAATTTACAGCCTAAAACACTTAATCTTACCTTGATTTGGTGAAGAAATGATGTCCTTTGATGATGATGAAGATGAATAACTCCTCCAAAACACACACTCCACACACACTAAACTTTGTTTTCCAAAATGGCTAAAAATCTAGGGTTTAGGCTTAAATAGCTTGGGCTTAGGGCCAAGCCCATACCTTAAATGGTATAATCTAAGTCCATTAATAAGTTTTAAAAGTTACACTTTCAACCCCTCATTCCACAGTTTCATTCAATTTAGGTAATTAACGCCAAGAATTTAAGATACTACAAAACTAAAATTCTCGGTTATTACATATATACGTTCCAACTTTGAACTGACCCAAATCCTATATTCATTTTCAAATTTACATATTAGCTTAGAACTTATAAGGTTTATTCACTTTACACTTTTTACTTTTTCAATATTTCATTTTACGTTTTAGTTATATATTGTGTATTGGCAAAAAGACGTTAAAAATACGCTTTAATTCTAACAAATTACGCCATTATGTTCGTATCGTCGATACGATCAAAATGAGCCTAATATTGAATATTTTTTTGATTTGGCTATTTTATTATATACTATATATAACCTCCAACCGACCCGAATCCTATACCCATTTTCAAATTCATATATTAGCACCTTAAACTTATAATATTTATTCACTTTATACCTTTACTTTTCTATATTTCATTTTATGTTTTACTCATATATCGTATATTCGTTGGAATATATTAAAAAAAATTACGTTTTAATTTTAATAAATTACCCATTATAATCGTATCGCCGATACAATCTAAAATATGTTAAAAAATACGTTTTAATGTTAACAAACTGCGCCATTATAATCGTATCGTCGATAAGATCGAAATGAACTTAATATTGAGTATTTTTTTCATGTATTTTTTTATTACATACGATATATGTACGCTCCAACCGACCCGAATCTTATACCCACCTTTAAACTTACATATCAGCCCCTAAACTTATAATAATTATTCAACTTATATCTTTTAGTTTTCTATATTTCATTCTACGTTTTAGTCATATATAGTATATTGACTGAAATGTGTTAAAGTGTCGGTAAGTACTGTTCATAAACCCGCTGTGAAACCCGGGCTTACCAACTAGTCTTATACAAATGCCAGGCGCACCGACCCGGCTGCGCCCCACCCGACCCGCCCCAAACCCAACTCCAACCATCTGCTTTAAAATTTACATATTAATCCCCTGGACTTATAACATTTATTCATCTTATACATTTTACTTTTCAATATTTCATTTTACGTTTTAGTCATATATCGTATATTGACTAAAATATGTTTAAAAAATACGTTTTAATTTTAACAAATTACGCCATTATAATCGTATCGTCGATACGATCGAAATGAGTCTAATATTGAATATTTTTTTGATGTAATTATTATTTGATATACTATATATAATAAGATTATATTAAACCATACTAAATTGAAAAGACACCGGAAACTTCTTATAGGTCGCATATGTCCAATTTCATGAAGGTTCCACGGATTTGACCATTTACATTTTACGTGATGACTCGGGCGACCTATAAACAAAATGACCCAAAGCATTTAATATAAATAACATATTAAGAATTAAGGGGCTGTTTATACAAGATTTGGCAATAGATAAATGGGAATGGATGTGAATCTTTTATTTGGGATAATTTGACTTCATTTTTTGAATGGAGAAATGTAATTCTCTTGAAAATCATTATAATGTAAAAGTAGAGAAATGCAATTCTCTCTATTTTGAGGAGAAATGAAAAAAAGTTGGTGTCTGATGTTGTTCAATTTCAAACCCGTCGACCACCTACATATGCGACGACCGCGCAACGACCATCTTCGACGACCACTAGCGTTGGCCACGACCGTCGATGACCAACAGCGTCGGCGACGACCGCTGACGACCACCGGCGTCGGCCACGACCGTCGACGACCGCCGACGACCAGCAGCGTCGGCGACGACGATAGTAGTCGTCAAGAGTTGCCGCCCGATGTTGTCGTCCGGCAACATAAGCCATCATTTCTCGTTTCATTTCTTTGATGATAACAAACAAGAGATTAATTTCAATTCTCCATCCCATTTTCATTTTTCTCCATTTTCATTTCCAATTCTCTCCAATTCTTTTCTCTATACCAAACGCAACCATTAGGAAAAAAAGTTAATTTCACGATTATATTTACTTTTTGGTCATTTTGAATAGAATTTTATTTTGGTCCGAGTTCATATAAATGCTTTAAAGCCAATACGGATATTTATGTAAATCTGTTTGAAGATTTTTTTTTGAGAAAATTATTATTTTACCCAAAAAAATACCCCAATTAACCTCTTACCCGATCTCTACCACCGATGACCATTTTACCCAACTAGCTACTCCCGGCCGGCCGCTCTCCGGCGCCGGCGGCCGCTCCACGGCGTCGACGGTGAGAAAAAAGGAGCCCAGCGAACAAAAGAGTTTGGGCCGCTCCAGGCCCAGCCGCGCGGAGCGGCCCACGCCTCGTCAGCTCCTCCAGTCCACGTGGCGTTCTCTCATTGATGCGATGGTCTCGGTGGCTCCTGAAAAATTAAAATAGATAACAGTTCATAATATTTGGCTAAACAGACTTTTTAAAATAAAGTATGTTTTTCGTAACGATAACTTACAAATTGCTGTGAGTTATGCATAGGATCAGCGGGCGGCGTAAACAACGACTCGAAACCACCCGTCCATGCGGGCACATGATGTGATAGTCTCGGTGGCTCCTGAATATTGAAAATAGATAACCAGTTTATAATTTTGGGTTGAACACACAGAAGTAAAATAACTTATGTTTTTCGTAAAGATAACTTATTTGTACGAATGGAGGAGGCGCCATACCACCTGAGTACGAATGTCGTCCACCCATCTAAAAAAATATATGCGTCAGTACATAACAAACAAATCTTATGTAGTTGAAAGCTATAACTTTGGTTCATAGTTTACCTGCATTCGTTCGATCTCTTTCGTAAGCTTATCAATGTCCTCCCTTTGTTTCTTCTGCTCTCGACTAACTTCCGTGTAGTTGGTTTCTAGGGTTTCCAGCCGCATCCATTTATCACTGTAGTCAACGGGGTCTTCGTGCACGTAACCATGACTGGGACCAGCCCCTGCATCGTCCGGTTGCGCCTGTCGACGGAACTCCGGTATTTGCTGATCACCATCATCACCACCGCGACCATCATCACCACCACGACCATCACCATCACCATCACCATCACCATCACTATCACCATCATCCTCATCATCATCATCATCATCATCATCATCATCATCATCATCGGAAGGGTCCCCTCCAACGGGGCCACGTCTAGCCCTCTTTTGAGGCCGATGGCTACTA
The DNA here is from genome assembly GCA_030169165.1 of Centaurea solstitialis. Taxonomy (NCBI): domain Eukaryota; kingdom Viridiplantae; phylum Streptophyta; class Magnoliopsida; order Asterales; family Asteraceae; genus Centaurea; species Centaurea solstitialis. The sequence goes on from CM058046.1 coordinate 19,749,182, forward strand.
GGGTGCTGAAACCACTCGACGCTACTTATGTACCACTGCTGCTGCAACTCGAAAGCATCTGGTACAAGTGCCATGCGTGGGATCCTATGGCGCTATACTCGGAAAAACAATTCATCATAAACTTATCATATTAATTGTTAAAAATAACTCTATCTACGAATACATTGATAATTTACTATATATCAAAATAACATACCTTAGGAAAGCGAAAGAACGGGTCAACCTCTGTTTTTCCCAAAGCCTTGGGAATTCGTGTCCAACGAATTCCCCTAGGATATACACCTTCCTGATGAGTAAAACGCCTATGGGAGACAGGGAACATCTCTAAAATCCATATCTGTAATTAAAGAAACAACAACAACGAGTAACTATATGGAGTAGTACGAATGGTGATTGTAATAAATATAAGAAATAATAATGCAACTTACGTTAAAGGCGAGCAAAAATCCAGATAATGACATTTTGCTGCTAACTTGGAACCGTCTGCTAAGTGCATTTTTCTAAAGTTCAGGGACTAAAAGTGGCAACTCCTAAAGTACAAGGACCAAAAGTGTCAACTACTTGTATAATTTCTCCTAACTCCATAAAGTTTGTTGTGATAGATTCTATATATTGCATCTCTTTTTCTAAATATATATAGAAGAAGTCTTTATATACAATTAATTTTATAGAACGCTTAAAAATGTATATGAACTAATAACAAACCATAAAAATTTATGAACTAATATATTAAAAGTGTCAACCCTATATATATATATCAACTAATAACAAACCATAAAAATTTATGAACTAATTTATATGAACTAGTTTATATTATGGCACAACCATAAAAATCATAACATTCATCATCTAATTTATGAACTAATTTATATTAACAAACCATAAAAATTCCTATATACAAAAAACCATAAAAGATAAACAATTTATAGCATTCATCTAAAAAACCATAAAAATCCATATATATCATTCATCTAAAAAACTAACTTATAACATTCATCTAAAAAACTAACTTATAAAATTCATCTAAAAAACCACAAAAATCCATATATATCATTCATCTAAAAAACTAACTTATAACATTCATCTAAAAAACTAACTTATAAAATTCATCTAAAAAACCACAAAAACTAAAAAACGCAAAACTAATTGCATACAAACTTGACAAGATAAACAAAACTTACAAACAAAACTTACTTGGTTTGCCATGAAGAACAACTTCACAAGATAAACCTTCACCACCAATAGCCGACAACTTCACGTGAAGTGCGTAGAATGTATACCCCTTTAATTAAACACAATTACAAAACACCTTGGTCCCCCCTTAATTAAAAACAATTACAAAACACCTTGGTCCCCCATAATTAAACACAATTATTTAATTAACAAGATAAAATTTGGTCCCCCCTTAATTTTTTAATACAGACGAGGAAGAAAGAAGAAAGAAGAAAGAAGAAAAGGAGGAGGTGTGGTAAAATACCCCCTTGTCGGCTGCCTTATAAAGAGAAACACTGATTTTAGGGTTAGGGTTTTACCATGTGTAGACACGTGGGCCAATGGGGAAGGGCCACGTGGACGGGGCCGCTCCGCGGGGTCGGATGGGGAGCGGTCTGGGATGAGGTGGCGGTGAGGTGGCGCGGACGTGGCGATGAGGTGGCGCGTATGTTGTTCCTCCGTGGAGGTCACGTGGAAGGGTAGCGGCTGAGGTGGCCGGTTCATGCAGGCGTGGACCAATGAGAGAACGCCACGTGGACTGGAGGAGCTGACGAGGCGTGGGCCGCTCCGCGCGGCTGGGCCTGGAGCGGCCCAAACTCTTTTGTTCGCTGGGCTCCTTTTTTCTCACCGTCGACGCCGTGGAGCGGCCGCCGGCGCCGGAGAGCGGCCGGCCGGGAGCGGCTAGTTGGGTAAAATGGTCATCGGTGGTAGAGATTGGGTAAGAGGTTAATTGGGGTATTTTTTTTGGGTAAAATAATAATTTTCTCTTTTTTTTTTCAAATGCATAAACTAAATTTTATTAATAATAATTAAAAATGAATTTCTTTTGGAAGATTACTATTTCAGGCTTTCAGCAATTTTCTTATAATTAATGCTTTCTAAAACCTGCTATACCAGCACCCGATATTAAACAATACATATGATTTTACAGCAATATTCTAAATAAGTTTTCCTTATATTCTAGTGTTGGGTTCCTGTACATATTTTCCACCTTCGATAATTAACATTGGAATTCATGACCTCTAGAAAGTGATTGATTATTAGATAGTGCTACCTTTTGTCTCTTTTCAAAGGAAGACTTGACCTTCAGTCACCTTCGCTATATACTTTTGCTTTTTACTTTTGTATACATGTCTGTATTATTATAACCGAAACCTTAACAAATTCATAAATTAAGGAATTTAAAAAGCTCATCTAGAGACTCAAAAATGTTTTCGCCATTGTCTAAGGATGGGCCGTAATTTTTTTTACATGCAATGACATCATTTGATTATAAGAAACTAATATATGAATAATTTCTACAAAATCATTATTGGTCTTTTGGTGAGTTTAAATTTGTTATTACAATTTTTTTTAAACATAATAAATCTAAATTAAAAGCTAAAAACTAAGGAAATCATACTAATGGGATTTGAACTCGAACCTAGGATGAAAAGAGAAGATTTGTATATCAACTTTACCAAGGAAAACTCATGTCCTTATTGTAATTTCAAAATATATAGAATACCACATAATTAATACAATAACATTTTTCACGTAGTTAACGTATCATCAAACTTAATTATTTCCACACCATCCCCTATATTTTATTTTTGTATACGATGATTGCTTGAAAACAACTTCCTATCACATAATTTAATTTTCCACATGAAATGTTTGTACAACATTGACTTGGATGACTCAACCATTAATAATCTCTCAACCCCTCCAAAGGTCTATAAATTGTGCCACACTTAACCACCATGCACATTCCATATATACAAATCTTTCTAGCTTAATTAGCTAACAAAAAGATGAAGGCAGTACACACCAATATCACCATGGCCGTCTTAATGGCTGTAGCGATGATGATACTTATAATTATTCCTGGAACAACTGCGGTGAATTGCAACTACATGGAACTCGTGCCGTGTGCGGATGCAATCTCATCATCACAAGCACCATCGAGCGCCTGTTGCAGTAAGATGAGAGAGCAAAGGCCTTGCTTCTGTGGGTACCTCCGAAACCCTAGCCTCCGCCAGTTTGTCAGCCCTGCCACCGCCCAGAGGGTTGCGAGCCAGTGTGGTGTTAGCATTCCACAGTGCTAGATCAAAATATTATATGCTTTTAATAACATCTTTTAATGTTCACTTAACTAAATAAGATCATGAAATAGATTGTTGTCATGGATCGATGTGAGTGTTCTTATTGATGTTAAGAAAATAGCTTATATATGGTTCGTTGTGGCAGTGTTTCCTTTATATGAATTAATTTACCACTTTGTAAGTTATAAAAATCAATTATTGTGTTTGATTTTTTCTTTGATATGAAGCTAGTTATAAACAATTATGTTTTTATAATACAGGGGAATCATTTAAAATAACCATTGTAATCTTAATAGGTTGCTTTCATTTCTTGGCTAATTTTGTCTCTAGAATTATCAAAAGGTTATTACCTTCGCAAGTGTCATAGTTATAACTTGCGCACGATTATTTTTCTCCAAAAACTCAGAGACCTTCCAAATCAACTAAATATTGTGACATGTGACGACACTTTTGCAAGTTACGGATCTTCTACATAAGGAGGGTAGGGGGAGACTTCGGTGGTATGGGGTGGACGGGTAGAAGTTGGCGGGTTCGGGTGAGGGTATGGAAACCTGATGAAACCGCCTCTCTCTCTCTCTCTCTCTCTCTCTCTCTTTCTCTCTCTTTCTCTCTCTCTCTCTCTCTCTCTCTCTCTCTCCCCTTCCTTCTTTCTTTCTTTCTCTCTCTTAGGTATATATTAAAATAATAAAAAAGTTCAGAGGGTATGAGGGTATGAAATGTTAGTGGGACTCCAACTTTAGGATTCATATGAGGGTATGAAATGTTGGTGGTACGGATGGCCTTATGCAAGCTGCGGCTAAGCAACTTATGGAGGTAGTAATTTTTTGACGATTTTCAGAGAGGGATGACTAAATGGTGAAAAAAGGCCGTTAAAAAGGTTATTTTGGACAATTTTCTATAGTGTAAATTACATATTTGGTCCTTGTGGTTTGGGTCCAATTACGATGGAGGTCCCTGAACCCTAATTTTCATGGAGCAGGTCCCTGTGGTTTGATTTTCGTTACGATGGTGGTCCCTTGCCCCAACGTCCGTTAAAAATAGCTGTTAAGAAAAAAGTAAAAGACGAAAATACCCTTCTTCTAAATATAACCCTTTCCCTTCCTTTTTCCCCAACCCCAAACCCTAAGAAGTTGCAGCACTCTCCACCCTCCATTGCCCGGCCACCTCCACCGCTGGCCACTTCCACCGCCGGCGACTCCACCGCCGATGACTCCATCGCTGACCTCCTCCTTTTTTCGGCACCTGGTTCAAATCTCCAACCATAGGGACCACCAACACCCACCACCAAGCTGAAATCCACCGGCCACCCCAACCCACCACCACCAAATCGATTTTGATTTCACAGATGTGGGTTCGACTTACTCAACCCTGGTGCGTCTTTAACCTATTCGACTTCACACCAAATCGATTTCGATTTCACAGATCCCGTCGGCTGCGTCTTTAACTTGTAAGCCTCCATAGACGTGAACGACGGATGCCTATGGTGGTGTTAACGGCGGTGGAGCAGCAACGGGGGTGGAGCAGCGGATCTGGAGGCTACGGGGTGTAAACGGCAGTGGAGCGGCGGTGGAGGTGCCCAACTAGTGGTGTGAAAAGTGGTGGAGGCGGGTGGCGGTAGAGGTGGCCGGCGACTTTTCTTTTTGAGTAGGCTGCTCAATTTCTCCGGGAAGGGGCAGCAGGATTTGGCGTTGGGAGGGTGACTGATCGGAGAAGAAGGTGGAGGGTTTAGGATTAGGGAAAGGATAAGGGTTGGGGGTAGGCTGTTGTCACCTGAAAAAGAAAGGAAGAAGAAAAAATGGGGTACACTGTTGTCGCCGGAAAAAGAAAAGAAGATGATGAAGGGGGTGGGGGGTTTAGGGGGTTGGTGTGGGGGGGGGGGGGGGGAGGGGACGTGTCATAATATAAAGTGATTATTGAACACTCTTAATTATTATATAAAATCTAATTTTTAATGTAAAATGAATTTTAGTTATAAATTGACCAAAATACCCCCGACTTAACATCTATTTTAATGGACGTTAGGGCAAGGGACCACCGTCTTAACGAAAATCAAACCACATGGACCTGCTCCATGAAAATTAGGGTCTAGGGACCTCATCGTAATTGGACCCAAACCATAGGGACCAAATCTGTAATTTACTCTTTTCTATAAGAATGCAAATTCCACAAAATAGCAACCCCGATTTGTAACCTGTTTATATTGGAAAATTTCCTAATAAAAAGCTCAAGTTAACTTTATTTTAGTTGCCAACTGGGGCTAGCCCGGTTGGTAGAGGGATCACCCTCTTGGAATAGAAGTTTCGGGTTCGAACCTGGACAGAGCTATTTCTAATCTAACTGAGGTGTAAACTAACAAATAACTTGCCGTTAAAAAAAAACTTTATTTTAGTTTTTTTAAAACGGACCTATAAATTTTCATTTTGATTAAACAATATTTTTTTCTGTTCGAATCATTAAATGTTATGAAACACTTCAATTCAAGTACAAATATGACATGTCTAACCAATTCCGGATGCACTACTACTCATGTCATTCAAAAACATCTAAAATAAAAGGTAAAATTGTTTTTAATAATTTCCTTTCACATGTAAGTAAATTTGTTAATTTTTTTTCATAAGCCTTAGGTGTCTTTTGTTTTTTACAAGATCTGTTAAATAAGAAGTGAAAGATACACCTTTTTAAATTTTTTTTCATAAGCCTTAGGTGTCTTTTGTTTTTTACAAGATCTGTTAAATAAGAAGTGAAAGATACACCTTTTTGATAAAAAGCTTTCAAATACCAAAGGAGTGTTAGCCTAGTGGTAAGACTTGGGCACTACATAGTGGTGAACTCGAGTTCGAGCCCTGGGGGACGCATTCTGAAGGTACGGGGGCTTCGACCCCGGGCCGCATGCTTTAGCAGTCGGGCTTCGGCCCAAAATTGCCGAGGACTAGTCTGGGCCCAATGTGGTCTGGGATACCTCTTCCAAAAAAAAAACTTTCAAATATTTTCTTAAAATTAAAACAAATAGTCATAAATGTGCAAACCCCTTATATTGTAAGCTATCAATAATTAAGTAGTTAACACACACATTTTACTTGATTTAGAGGTTATTTTGTCATTTTGTTGATTTCGCTTTGAGATGTTACATATAGTATCAAAGCCAATTGTTACATAACAGAATGGTAGATTATCGTCTAAGATGATGGGTCGCTAACCAGGACGTTCATAGCATTTTAGGCGAATCCTAATTTATAGTGAATAAAGGGGATGTTGGACTTTCAACAAGATGTTAGGAATTTAAGTCGGGGGACAAGGACAACCCATTCCACATAGTTAGAGCATCTTCAAGAGAAATGCTATAATTTTTCTAAAATAAAGTATCAAAAGTTAAAATCTTTTAAAAAATTGCATTCAACTCCAACACTATTCTATTTTAGCAGTTATCTCTTAACCGTTAATTAGTGAGAAATAATTAAATACTATTTCTCTATTTTACATATAGAGTTTTAGCATTTTTTCAAATTTAGAGATTTCTACCCATTTCTCTCTTCTTATTTTCTTTTTTAACATATAATATAGCATAGTTATTGGGGCAAAAATTTTACGTAAAATCTTCAAAATCTACATTTTAACATAGCTATTAGAGATGCTCCTAAAAAATGAGCTTCATGAGCTTTTTGTAAAGTTTAAGTTGTAAGAGCATCTCCAAGAGTTATGCTATAATTTTTCTAAAATAGAGTATCAAAAGTTTAAATCTTTAAAAAAATTTGCATCAAACTCCAACATCTATTCTATTTTAGCAATTCTACCATTAATTTAAATGTGTCATATTGGTGAAGAATTATTTCTCTCTCTTAAACAATAATTTAAATGCCTCTTATTGGTGAAAAGCTATTTCTCTCTCTTACACACTGAGTTTTAGCATTTCTCCAAATATAGAGATTTTTGTCTTGTCTCTCTTCATTTTTCTATTTTAGCATACATTATAGCATAGTTGTTGGAGCAAAATTTTAGCTAAAATCTCCAAAATCTCTATTTTAACATAGCTGTTGGAGATGCTCTAAGGAACTACTAACTTTCATCATTATATTTTAACTTTATTTAAAGACGTTGAGTAGTTGTAATACATTTCCAAATGCTTTGGTAATTGATAAACAACTTGAATTATTTTATTGACCGATATTATGAGTTATGTATTTGATTTTTTTTTATAATAAATCTTCATGTATCAAAAACTTTAAGTCCAAGTTAAGATTTTGCAAAAAACTGCTTCTAAAGTAATTAATTACCAATACATTTTGGGACAAAATTCGTAAGTGGATGTTGTTTGGGTAAAAATCCACAATCGTACGACGACCGACTATAATCGTAAGACATATTCCAGGATAATAATCTTGTATTAAGATAAGGTCCTGAGATAAACCTAAATAATACCCTCGAGTAAATGTCGAACAATAATACATGAATGTCGTACGACGTATATGCAAAGACGTACGACATATTACTAACGGTAACCTCTATCGTGAGTTTTCTTATTTATTACAGGAGATCGTCAGTTATCGGATATCTCGCCTTCAGTTAAAGACTTGGTCCAAGATCATTTAAAGACAATTAATGCTCAACGGACATAACCGACGACCAAATAAAGAAGCAATTATGGAGATCGACCGTTACGACCGACAACATTAAGAGCAATTAATGCACAACGACAGTTACGACCGTTACAAACATCGACGTTAATGAGCATTAACTCCCAAAGCGGTTACAAGATGATCAACTATAAAAAGGGATTGAAGCTCATTCTCAAGGACAACTCTTCTACACACAACATATTCTCTCTAAAACGATCAACAATTCTACTACTTTTTCCTAAGATTAGCATATGACTTGTTGTAATTTTCATACGATCATTGTCATTTTTCACATGTAAACGTACGATCAATGCTGTAACAACAAGGATATCACCCCTAGTTGGTGATGCATAGTGGAATGTCGACTTGATCCTAAGTCGACCGCAGGTTTTTTCCTCGTCTTGAGGTTTTTCCTGCGTCATCAAATCTTTTGTCTCTTTTTACTTCGTTTTCTTCATTTTACGTACGTTTTATCGAAATTGTTCCTTTCTCTCGACGGTTTAGCCTCACAAATAATTTTACGATGTAATTTGTGCAATTTTTGGCAAAAGCGTAACAGATATGCATGATATGCAGTCACTAGCATTATGAGTGATACGACAACCTCAAAGGCCAATGATTCGATTAAAGCTCTTCAAGCAGCAGGGCTAATTGTTATGATCAAATTCTAACGCTCGACCAACAAATTTATAAGATCAAATGTTACAGGACGAGTCTTGTATTTAGACAAGGTTCTTAAGATCGAATACAACAGACACATTTGTCTTACGATTTTGTCATTCGTCTTACGTTTTTGTCATACGTCTTAAGATTTCGTACGACCGTCTTAAGATTTCGTAAGATGGTGATTATCTAACCTATAACTGCTGCTTTAATGTTCATTTATGCAGGATTAAAGCTCATGTAACCGATAATGGACATAAAGCACAATTAATGGTGATCGACCGTTACAAATGTCGCCATTAAGAGTATTAACTAGCGGTTACAAGTTTTCCACTATATAAGGAACACTCCGGCTCATATGGAAGACCCCCCCGACAACCGATACAACCGAATCTACTTTCGAATTCTTTTATACATCGATATTTGTACTTACAACACACGTTACTTGTGTTTATCTCTTCTTTGTAACGTAAGACAGGCTATTGTACAACGAAAGACGTCACCCCGGATTGGTGATATATAATTCAGAGCCATAGCCATCGACAACCAGGATAAGGCATGAGCTAATTCTGCCTCTTCTTCCAAAGTCTTGAGAAGGCGACGATATCTTTCTTCTTAAGATCAGCCTTCAATTTCCGACGCTCCTTCAAGATAAACGATAAAAGACTCGGGGCAGTGAACAACGTAGATGACGAGTATTCTACAAACGCTCAACATTCTCCAAAACTGGGGCAAGAAACGTCCGCCCACGTATGCATGTGACTTAGTTTTAAAATCCAAAATCCAAATTAGCAAATTTGCTTTTTGAATTTTAGGGGCAAATTGTTTGGGTAAAAATCCACAATCGTACGACGACCGACTATAATCGTAAGACATATTCCAGGATAATAATCTTGTATTAAGATAAGGTCCTGAGATAAACCTAAATAATACCCTCGAGTAAATGTCGAACAATAATACATGAATGTCGTACGACGTATATGCAAAGACGTACGACATATTACTAACGGTAACCTCTATCGTGAGTTTTCTTATTTATTACAGGAGATCGTCAGTTATCGGATATCTCGCCTTCAGTTAAAGACTTGGTCCAAGATCATTTAAAGACAATTAATGCTCAACGGACATAACCGACGACCAAATAAAGAAGCAATTATGGAGATCGACCGTTACGACCGACAACATTAAGAGCAATTAATGCACAACGACAGTTACGACCGTTACAAACATCGACGTTAATGAGCATTAACTCCCAAAGCGGTTACAAGATGATCAACTATAAAAAGGGATTGAAGCTCATTCTCAAGGACAACTCTTCTACACACAACATATTCTCTCTAAAACGATCAACAATTCTACTACTTTTTCCTAAGATTAGCATATGACTTGTTGTAATTTTCATACGATCATTGTCATTTTTCACATGTAAACGTACGATCAATGCTGTAACAACAAGGATATCACCCCTAGTTGGTGATGCATAGTGGAATGTCGACTTGATCCTAAGTCGACCGCAGGTTTTTTCCTCGTCTTGAGGTTTTTCCTGCGTCATCAAATCTTTTGTCTCTTTTTACTTCGTTTTCTTCATTTTACGTACGTTTTATCGAAATTGTTCCTTTCTCTCGACGGTTTAGCCTCACAAATAATTTTACGATGTAATTTGTGCAATTTTTGGCATAAACAATTTGGCGCCCACCGTGGGGCTCCGTTTTGAGAAAAACTTTCTTTGATAAAACGTATGTCCGTACTAATCATCTTTTTCGAGGCTTGCGCTCTTTTGCTATTTCGCAGGACACGATTTTCCAAGAAAATCAAGATGTACTTCCTACTCAACTGCAACAGCAAAGTAGTGGAAAACCATCTCGAGCCGCATAGTCTGACGATGAACACGCAACTTGGGGCAACCAGAAATCTCTTGACAAAATCAAAGAAAATAGAATCCAAGGCTCAAGAAACACCCGAGTCGAGAAACCTTTTCGACAAAATCTTGAAACATTATATTTCACAAAAGTAAGTTCATAGGTTAATCATAAACATCCTCTCAAATTTTCATCTTATGAACTTGTAGGTACATCAAAAGACCTAGTAGCGTAAGACCGTTTCAAGCCTTTGAAAGTCATACGAGCAATTGTTTGACGACCTAAAAAAGTCCGACAAGAGCAACGATTCAAAGGACAAATCCAAGATGAAAGTTTACATCAACAACATGCTTGTTAAACCGAAACAATCAGTCGATCATGTTGATCACTAAAGCAGCCGTTCGATATTATGTGCAAATTGCATATGAAGCTCAACCATAATAAATGATCCATTGTTCACACCGGTAAGTTCTTGGGGTACACAATCGTACGACGAGGAATTAAGGCCAATCCAACTCAAAGTCAAGGATATTGACGAGATCAAGTAGCCGGGAAATCCTATAAAAGTACAAAAATTCGCTAAAAGAGTAACTTCTCTAAACAGGAGATCATGCGGTTATATTTGGCCATCATTCCAAACACAGTAAGTATGACAACACGATGTACAACAAGTTCCGATCTGCTATGTAAGTAAACCACTTCTGAAGCTAGGTATACTTTTAACCTTAGCCGCTAAAAATTTTCGAATCACATTTTATTTTATCGTAACTAACTTTCTTCTTAAGTCTGTCTTAAGAAAGCATGAGCTTACAAGCCATTAGTCAAAAAGAGCATCTACCCTAGTAGTTACGACATCAATTACAAAACAACGATCAAGTCACCAGTTCCGGTGAACTTCGCCATAGACTTTTAATTTTAGTCCCGACCTTAAGATTGAAGCACGACTTAAGAAATACACTGTGGCGATTTAAGACAACACGACTCGGGCGACGTACCAGCCAACACAAGAGGTTCGAAGTCGTCGGAAGATCACCACTTAGGGGCAATTGCTCTGCATGTGCGAAACGATTCACTCTTAATTGTGAACCAAATCATCGACGGTGAATTTCAAACAAAAGATTGAAGATATGGCACGCTTAAAGATCGCAAAATCTGAATCAGTTCACACGATTCTCGATCGAGCAGACTCTAAGAGAGAAGAATGTTCAACTGACGCATTAGCCAACCTTGGATCGAAATTCAATGAGCCATTATTTAACAGCATCCCTATAATTCATCTCATGACGCCATCCGCCGAAAATGAAAAAATTGTGCAAATGGTCGTTGGACGTGTGGAACTATCTTAAGTACGACCAATTGCCCAAAGATAAAATGGAAGCACGAAAGACAAGATTCAAATCTTCCCAACGATCAGTTATATAGACGATCTACCGCGGATGCGCAACAAACAAATCTCAAACAATTTTACGAAATAGTTTATGGAAACCACTCGGGTGGAAGAAGTTTGATAAATCAAATCTCACGACAAGGATACCATCGGCCGACCTTACGGGAGAACTCAATAAGGTACATTCATAACTGTGATGCTTGCCAACGACACACAGGTATGTCACACAGACCTTCCAAACTCTTATACTCGATGCTCGCATCTTGGTCATTCATACGATAGGGAATAGGTATCTTACCCCCTGCATTAGGGGAAAAAAATATTCCTACTTACAGATTACTTTCTGAAATGGATTGAAACTGTTGCTTCCTCGCAAGTTTAGGATAAAGAAGTCATATCTTTTATCCATACTAACATTATATACAGATTTGGCATACCATCCAAAATTATGTGCGACAATGGCACTTAATTTACTAGCAAAAGAACTCAAAAGTTCAGCGACGAATGAGGAATCAAACTGATAATGTCAACACCTCGATACCTAAAGTCCAACGGGAAGATGGGTCGAAGAACTACCATTCGTTCTATGGGCTAATCGTACCACTCTAAAAACATCCACATGTCAAACTCCATTTTTGTTAATATACGGTTGTGAAGCTATACTACTAATAGAATCGCAAGTATCAATCGCAAGACACGCCAACATCGATCGAAACTCTATCGACCTCAGCTACGGTGTGGATACCTTAGATGATCTCTAAGAATCAGTATTACTCAAGATGGCTTCACTAAAATCATGGTCGAACAATATTTCAACAGAAAGGTAAAAGCCAAAATATTTCAAATAGCAGATTATGTCCTACGACATGTGTTCCAAAACACTCAAGAGCAAAACGCTGGAAAACTTTCCATCAAATGAGAAAGACCATACATAATTTCCAAAGTAATTGGAAATGAAGCCTACAGACAATAAAAGGTATGAAATCCCACGCAGTTGGAATGTCAATCATCTCAAAAGGTATTATTTCTAACCTATTTACATACGGTTTATTCCTACCATCGATTACTGACTTGAGCGTCGGAGCGCCGTTGGTCAAACCAACGGCCACCCCATAACAACTATGTTTTTTCGCAGATATCGCACGACTAACGAATGTAATGACGCACACATATATCGCAAGTATCGCATGATTATCACAAGGATCGCACGATTAAAATTGCATGATTCGCAAGTTAATTGCTCTAAACGCACGATTATTACGCAAGCGCGCAAGACAACTCGCCAGTCGCACGTATACTCTTGTGAGTATAAAAAAGAAACGTTTCTAAAAATCTTAAATACCTAACATGCCTTGGTCGCATAAAGGTATACGCCCTAATCGCATGAATATTCGCTTGAACACCCGATTTGCTTGAACGCATGGTTCGCTTGAACGCACGGCTCGTTTGAACGCACGGTTCGCTTGAACGCACGGCTCGCTTGAACGCACGATTCGCTTGAACGCAAGGTTTGCTTGAAATACACGACTTATTCACATTTGCTTGGAATACATGATTTACTGTGCTTCAAATGCATGAATAACTACTCGGAGCATACAACTCCATATATTATTTTACAGGAGTAAAAACACTCAATTACCTTAGTTGCAATGGTGCTAATCGCATGATCTAAAAATATTTTTACATAAATGCTTTATTCGCAAAAGCGTAACAGATATGCATGATATGCAGTCACTAGCATTATGAGTGATACGACAACCTCAAAGGCCAATGATTCGATTAAAGCTCTTCAAGCAGCAGGGCTAATTGTTATGATCAAATTCTAACGCTCGACCAACAAATTTATAAGATCAAATGTTACAGGACGAGTCTTGTATTTAGACAAGGTTCTTAAGATCGAATACAACAGACACATTTGTCTTACGATTTTGTCATTCGTCTTACGTTTTTGTCATACGTCTTAAGATTTCGTACGACCGTCTTAAGATTTCGTAAGATGGTGATTATCTAACCTATAACTGCTGCTTTAATGTTCATTTATGCAGGATTAAAGCTCATGTAACCGATAATGGACATAAAGCACAATTAATGGTGATCGACCGTTACAAATGTCGCCATTAAGAGTATTAACTAGCGGTTACAAGTTTTCCACTATATAAGGAACACTCCGGCTCATATGGAAGACCCCCCCGACAACCGATACAACCGAATCTACTTTCGAATTCTTTTATACATCGATATTTGTACTTACAACACACGTTACTTGTGTTTATCTCTTCTTTGTAACGTAAGACAGGCTATTGTACAACGAAAGACGTCACCCCGGATTGGTGATATATAATTCAGAGCCATAGCCATCGACAACCAGGATAAGGCATGAGCTAATTCTGCCTCTTCTTCCAAAGTCTTGAGAAGGCGACGATATCTTTCTTCTTAAGATCAGCCTTCAATTTCCGACGCTCCTTCAAGATAAACGATAAAAGACTCGGGGCAGTGAACAACGTAGATGACGAGTATTCTACAAACGCTCAACATTCTCCAAAACTGGGGCAAGAAACGTCCGCCCACGTATGCATGTGACTTAGTTTTAAAATCCAAAATCCAAATTAGCAAATTTGCTTTTTGAATTTTAGGGGCAAATTGTTTGGGTAAAAATCCACAATCGTACGACGACCGACTATAATCGTAAGACATATTCCAGGATAATAATCTTGTATTAAGATAAGGTCCTGAGATAAACCTAAATAATACCCTCGAGTAAATGTCGAACAATAATACATGAATGTCGTACGACGTATATGCAAAGACGTACGACATATTACTAACGGTAACCTCTATCGTGAGTTTTCTTATTTATTACAGGAGATCGTCAGTTATCGGATATCTCGCCTTCAGTTAAAGACTTGGTCCAAGATCATTTAAAGACAATTAATGCTCAACGGACATAACCGACGACCAAATAAAGAAGCAATTATGGAGATCGACCGTTACGACCGACAACATTAAGAGCAATTAATGCACAACGACAGTTACGACCGTTACAAACATCGACGTTAATGAGCATTAACTCCCAAAGCGGTTACAAGATGATCAACTATAAAAAGGGATTGAAGCTCATTCTCAAGGACAACTCTTCTACACACAACATATTCTCTCTAAAACGATCAACAATTCTACTACTTTTTCCTAAGATTAGCATATGACTTGTTGTAATTTTCATACGATCATTGTCATTTTTCACATGTAAACGTACGATCAATGCTGTAACAACAAGGATATCACCCCTAGTTGGTGATGCATAGTGGAATGTCGACTTGATCCTAAGTCGACCGCAGGTTTTTTCCTCGTCTTGAGGTTTTTCCTGCGTCATCAAATCTTTTGTCTCTTTTTACTTCGTTTTCTTCATTTTACGTACGTTTTATCGAAATTGTTCCTTTCTCTCGACGGTTTAGCCTCACAAATAATTTTACGATGTAATTTGTGCAATTTTTGGCATAAACAATTTGGCGCCCACCGTGGGGCTCCGTTTTGAGAAAAACTTTCTTTGATAAAACGTATGTCCGTACTAATCATCTTTTTCGAGGCTTGCGCTCTTTTGCTATTTCGCAGGACACGATTTTCCAAGAAAATCAAGATGTACTTCCTACTCAACTGCAACAGCAAAGTAGTGGAAAACCATCTCGAGCCGCATAGTCTGACGATGAACACGCAACTTGGGGCAACCAGAAATCTCTTGACAAAATCAAAGAAAATAGAATCCAAGGCTCAAGAAACACCCGAGTCGAGAAACCTTTTCGACAAAATCTTGAAACATTATATTTCACAAAAGTAAGTTCATAGGTTAATCATAAACATCCTCTCAAATTTTCATCTTATGAACTTGTAGGTACATCAAAAGACCTAGTAGCGTAAGACCGTTTCAAGCCTTTGAAAGTCATACGAGCAATTGTTTGACGACCTAAAAAAGTCCGACAAGAGCAACGATTCAAAGGACAAATCCAAGATGAAAGTTTACATCAACAACATGCTTGTTAAACCGAAACAATCAGTCGATCATGTTGATCACTAAAGCAGCCGTTCGATATTATGTGCAAATTGCATATGAAGCTCAACCATAATAAATGATCCATTGTTCACACCGGTAAGTTCTTGGGGTACACAATCGTACGACGAGGAATTAAGGCCAATCCAACTCAAAGTCAAGGATATTGACGAGATCAAGTAGCCGGGAAATCCTATAAAAGTACAAAAATTCGCTAAAAGAGTAACTTCTCTAAACAGGAGATCATGCGGTTATATTTGGCCATCATTCCAAACACAGTAAGTATGACAACACGATGTACAACAAGTTCCGATCTGCTATGTAAGTAAACCACTTCTGAAGCTAGGTATACTTTTAACCTTAGCCGCTAAAAATTTTCGAATCACATTTTATTTTATCGTAACTAACTTTCTTCTTAAGTCTGTCTTAAGAAAGCATGAGCTTACAAGCCATTAGTCAAAAAGAGCATCTACCCTAGTAGTTACGACATCAATTACAAAACAACGATCAAGTCACCAGTTCCGGTGAACTTCGCCATAGACTTTTAATTTTAGTCCCGACCTTAAGATTGAAGCACGACTTAAGAAATACACTGTGGCGATTTAAGACAACACGACTCGGGCGACGTACCAGCCAACACAAGAGGTTCGAAGTCGTCGGAAGATCACCACTTAGGGGCAATTGCTCTGCATGTGCGAAACGATTCACTCTTAATTGTGAACCAAATCATCGACGGTGAATTTCAAACAAAAGATTGAAGATATGGCACGCTTAAAGATCGCAAAATCTGAATCAGTTCACACGATTCTCGATCGAGCAGACTCTAAGAGAGAAGAATGTTCAACTGACGCATTAGCCAACCTTGGATCGAAATTCAATGAGCCATTATTTAACAGCATCCCTATAATTCATCTCATGACGCCATCCGCCGAAAATGAAAAAATTGTGCAAATGGTCGTTGGACGTGTGGAACTATCTTAAGTACGACCAATTGCCCAAAGATAAAATGGAAGCACGAAAGACAAGATTCAAATCTTCCCAACGATCAGTTATATAGACGATCTACCGCGGATGCGCAACAAACAAATCTCAAACAATTTTACGAAATAGTTTATGGAAACCACTCGGGTGGAAGAAGTTTGATAAATCAAATCTCACGACAAGGATACCATCGGCCGACCTTACGGGAGAACTCAATAAGGTACATTCATAACTGTGATGCTTGCCAACGACACACAGGTATGTCACACAGACCTTCCAAACTCTTATACTCGATGCTCGCATCTTGGTCATTCATACGATAGGGAATAGGTATCTTACCCCCTGCATTAGGGGAAAAAAATATTCCTACTTACAGATTACTTTCTGAAATGGATTGAAACTGTTGCTTCCTCGCAAGTTTAGGATAAAGAAGTCATATCTTTTATCCATACTAACATTATATACAGATTTGGCATACCATCCAAAATTATGTGCGACAATGGCACTTAATTTACTAGCAAAAGAACTCAAAAGTTCAGCGACGAATGAGGAATCAAACTGATAATGTCAACACCTCGATACCTAAAGTCCAACGGAAGATGGGTCGAAGAACTACCATTCGTTCTATGGGCTAATCGTACCACTCTAAAAACATCCACATGTCAAACTCCATTTTTGTTAATATACGGTTGTGAAGCTATACTACTAATAGAATCGCAAGTATCAATCGCAAGACACGCCAACATCGATCGAAACTCTATCGACCTCAGCTACGGTGTGGATACCTTAGATGATCTCTAAGAATCAGTATTACTCAAGATGGCTTCACTAAAATCATGGTCGAACAATATTTCAACAGAAAGGTAAAAGCCAAAATATTTCAAATAGCAGATTATGTCCTACGACATGTGTTCCAAAACACTCAAGAGCAAAACGCTGGAAAACTTTCCATCAAATGAGAAAGACCATACATAATTTCCAAAGTAATTGGAAATGAAGCCTACAGACAATAAAAGGTATGAAATCCCACGCAGTTGGAATGTCAATCATCTCAAAAGGTATTATTTCTAACCTATTTACATACGGTTTATTCCTACCATCGATTACTGACTTGAGCGTCGGAGCGCCGTTGGTCAAACCAACGGCCACCCCATAACAACTATGTTTTTTCGCAGATATCGCACGACTAACGAATGTAATGACGCACACATATATCGCAAGTATCGCATGATTATCACAAGGATCGCACGATTAAAATTGCATGATTCGCAAGTTAATTGCTCTAAACGCACGATTATTACGCAAGCGCGCAAGACAACTCGCCAGTCGCACGTATACTCTTGTGAGTATAAAAAAGAAACGTTTCTAAAAATCTTAAATACCTAACATGCCTTGGTCGCATAAAGGTATACGCCCTAATCGCATGAATATTCGCTTGAACACCCGATTTGCTTGAACGCATGGTTCGCTTGAACGCACGGCTCGTTTGAACGCACGGTTCGCTTGAACGCACGGCTCGCTTGAACGCACGATTCGCTTGAACGCAAGGTTTGCTTGAAATACACGACTTATTCACATTTGCTTGGAATACATGATTTACTGTGCTTCAAATGCATGAATAACTACTCGGAGCATACAACTCCATATATTATTTTACAGGAGTAAAAACACTCAATTACCTTAGTTGCAATGGTGTTAATCGCATGATCTAAAAATATTTTTACTTAAATGCTTTATTCGCAAAAGCGTAACAGATATGCATGATATGCAGTCACTAGCATTATGAGTGATACGACAACCTCAAAGGCCAATGATTCGATTAAAGCTCTTCAAGCAGCAGGGCTAATTGTTATGATCAAATTCTAACGCTCGACCAACAAATTTATAAGATCAAATGTTACAGGACGAGTCTTGTATTTAGACAAGGTTCTTAAGATCGAATACAACAGACACATTTGTCTTACGATTTTGTCATTCGTCTTACGTTTTTGTCATACGTCTTAAGATTTCGTACGACCGTCTTAAGATTTCGTAAGATGGTGATTATCTAACCTATAACTGCTGCTTTAATGTTCATTTATGCAGGATTAAAGCTCATGTAACCGATAATGGACATAAAGCACAATTAATGGTGATCGACCGTTACAAATGTCGCCATTAAGAGTATTAACTAGCGGTTACAAGTTTTCCACTATATAAGGAACACTCCGGCTCATATGGAAGACCCCCCCGACAACCGATACAACCGAATCTACTTTCGAATTCTTTTATACATCGATATTTGTACTTACAACACACGTTACTTGTGTTTATCTCTTCTTTGTAACGTAAGACAGGCTATTGTACAACGAAAGACGTCACCCCGGATTGGTGATATATAATTCAGAGCCATAGCCATCGACAACCAGGATAAGGCATGAGCTAATTCTGCCTCTTCTTCCAAAGTCTTGAGAAGGCGACGATATCTTTCTTCTTAAGATCAGCCTTCAATTTCCGACGCTCCTTCAAGATAAACGATAAAAGACTCGGGGCAGTGAACAACGTAGATGACGAGTATTCTACAAACGCTCAACATTCTCCAAAACTGGGGCAAGAAACGTCCGCCCACGTATGCATGTGACTTAGTTTTAAAATCCAAAATCCAAATTAGCAAATTTGCTTTTTGAATTTTAGGGGCAAATTGTTTGGGTAAAAATCCACAATCGTACGACGACCGACTATAATCGTAAGACATATTCCAGGATAATAATCTTGTATTAAGATAAGGTCCTGAGATAAACCTAAATAATACCCTCGAGTAAATGTCGAACAATAATACATGAATGTCGTACGACGTATATGCAAAGACGTACGACATATTACTAACGGTAACCTCTATCGTGAGTTTTCTTATTTATTACAGGAGATCGTCAGTTATCGGATATCTCGCCTTCAGTTAAAGACTTGGTCCAAGATCATTTAAAGACAATTAATGCTCAACGGACATAACCGACGACCAAATAAAGAAGCAATTATGGAGATCGACCGTTACGACCGACAACATTAAGAGCAATTAATGCACAACGACAGTTACGACCGTTACAAACATCGACGTTAATGAGCATTAACTCCCAAAGCGGTTACAAGATGATCAACTATAAAAAGGGATTGAAGCTCATTCTCAAGGACAACTCTTCTACACACAACATATTCTCTCTAAAACGATCAACAATTCTACTACTTTTTCCTAAGATTAGCATATGACTTGTTGTAATTTTCATACGATCATTGTCATTTTTCACATGTAAACGTACGATCAATGCTGTAACAACAAGGATATCACCCCTAGTTGGTGATGCATAATGGAATGTCGACTTGATCCTAAGTCGACCGCAGGTTTTTTCCTCGTCTTGAGGTTTTTCCTGCGTCATCAAATCTTTTGTCTCTTTTTACTTCGTTTTCTTCATTTTACGTACGTTTTATCGAAATTGTTCCTTTCTCTCGACGGTTTAGCCTCACAAATAATTTTACGATGTAATTTGTGCAATTTTTGGCATAAACAGATGTTCTTTTTATAAGTCTTTTAGATCTTTTAAACTTTTAAAATAGTTTAAATATTTGGGTTAATGGTCAAAATGTTAATTTTGCGAGATCTTGAAATTATTATATTTATGTAAATAATTCACCTTAATAGATCTGATTTGTTTTTAAGGAAAGTTAGGTTTGGGGATTTTGTTGTATTAAAGTTTTAGGGCTTAAAAAAAACGTGATCTAGACAAATCCACATGTCCAAGTGATTTTGGAGGTATTTTCACATCTAGTGAAAGGATCCAAAAAATTCATGAACTAGGACACATAGAAATAAATAGATACATTCTAAAATTGTTATTTGTGACACTAGCAAATCCTTTTCTTTACAACATAACTTACCCAAATTGGAAGCATAAAATAAGGGTATATATCAAGAAAACACCCAAATTAAAAAATTGAAATGGAAAATATGTGTTTAAATTTAGAAGAATTTGGATCTTTTTATCTCGGTAAAAGATTAGACTCTTTATCCTTGTTTAATCCTACTTATTTGTAACTCGTAAGTGATTTGATTTTAGTACAAACAATCCCATTATCTATTGATTGTACAATAGTTTTAAACGAGTTGGATAGCCCACGCGTTGCGACGGGTCTACTAATCCTAAACTATTGGTTTAATAAAGTCATACAAAAGGTTATTATATAAGACTACTTATGTGATTTACGTCAAAAGAAACTAAGAGTAACATGAACTCATGCAACTACTTAAACGTTCAACAATATCTTTACATTCAAAAAAGCGATGCCCCGATTGTTGTTACTTACAGTTGTTAATAAAATAGAATAAATAAAAATATTAATTTTAAGAGATTTGAACCTAGAGCTTTTAAAAAAAATATATTATGTGGTTATCAATAGTTTCATAAAATTATTTAATTATTTTTTGATTAAAGTTACTATAATTTATGATTAATCAATAAAACAAAATGCATTGATAATATAAATAAAGTAAGGACTGTAAAAAATGTGAATTATGTAATTTGAGAATAAATAAATATAAAGAATACTCTACAATAATGACCAAGTATGTAATTTAATCAAACATTTTTTGGATGAGTTAACCACTTAATTTAACAAAATTGGATGAAATGAAATAAAAATAAAAGGCACTTAACCACTTAATTTTAACAAAGTTGAATGAAGGGAAGAAAACGATGAAAATATAAACCACATGAATGATAAAAACTGTTGTAAAAAAGCAGAGACGAAAGTCGTTACAAATATCAAACCATACGGCTAAATTCGTAGTCCTATAATTTAACCAACATGGCATGGCATGTAATTACAGTGACTTTCAATGGCAATTTGCTTTTTCCTTACATAATACATTCATGGCATGGCACGGTATTTAATTAAAGCAACTTTTAGTGGCAGTTTTCTTTTTCCTTACATTCATGGCATGACATGTAATAAAGGCAACTTTCAATGGCAATTTTTCTTTTTCCTGGTAAATGTAAGGGATATATAATGCTCATACTAATAGTTTGGCCTTGGTGGTGTTGGGCTGCAAACATTGGTCTAGCCCAATTGTGAAGTGAAATTTCAAAAACATATGACTTAAAATTCTTTAAACTCAATTGAAGCTTGCAAAAAAGTGATCTAGCCAAAGTGTTCAATAGTTTGATACATAGCTTATCTTTACACAATCATAATAACCAACTTTACTTCGTTTCCCATTTTAAGTAACGATGATATCTGTTTATGTAAAAAATTACACAACTCGATGTCGTAAAAAACTTGTGTGAGGCTTAACCGTCGAGAGAAAGAAATTACAATCAATGATAAGTGCGAGAAAGTAAAATAAGACAAATGACTTGATGACGCAGGAAAAACCTCACGACGGAGGAAAAAACCTGCGGTCGACCTAAAAGATAAGTCGACAGAGCACTATAATCACCAACCAGGGGTGATGTCCTTCAAGTATACAGCTTTAGTCGTACGATTACAAGTGAAACAAGAATGAAATCGAATATAAATTACAATTGATTCTCAAGAATAATCGCTATGGAACTTGTGAGCTTCGGATAGACTTCGTGTCTTCAAATGTTGAGTTGATCTTCCTTTTATAGTATCTTCAGGATAACCGTCCAACGGAATAATGATTCATTAATGTCTAAATCGTAACTGTCTAACGGTATTCTTGACCATTAATGCTTGGTTTATAACTGTCGAATGGTACTGCTGAGAGTTTATGTTCAGATTGTAACCGCTGCTAGAATCTTGCTTGTAACGGTCGATGTCGTTGCTTCCCATCGAACAACATATAACTTACGACTTGTTCGTTGTAGTGATGAACTCCAACGAGCATAGCATAGTACTCAATCTCGGACTTTCTCAAAGGTGAACAATTGTTAGAAATGATAATCAGCTTGCCTGCATCAAAGATATAAACTTTGTATGTTTATTCGTTAGTACCGTCGTACGACATTGTAGTCGTCGTTCGACTTATTCAATGTACTCGTTCAATATTCAATGATCTTTGTTCGATAGTTCTTTTAGGTTTTATCTCAGGACCTTATCTTAATACAGGACTATTGTCCTAACGTTTGTCTTACGATTATAGTCGGTCGTCGTGCGATTGTGGATTTTTACCCTAACAATTTGCCCCCAAGATTTAGAAAATAATTCTAATTTTATCTAAATCTTTAGTTTATTGGACAAGGAGTAAAAATACGTTAATTAACGGTCGAGTTATCGTTAGAAATATAGCCGTTATATAGCCGTTTGTTTCTGGACGCGTGGCTAATTGACGACGCGTGGTGTGATTATCTCTGATGACTCACGTATGATTCAATTGCTATAAATAGAGTGTTTGATAATAAGAAAAGATTTTACAAATCTTCTTAATTTCCGAATTGATTCACGAGATCGCAATCCGATTCTATTCTCGGCAAGGATTTCGTGCGACTAGTTATATAAGGTACCCTCTCTTTTGTGTTTCATGCGTTTGAAGTCAGTAGCGAAGAAGAGTAATAGAGGTTTAGATAATCTTAGGTTTACACGTTTGAGAAACAGTTTAAGTCGATTAGAATTTATCATGTCGTCGGAGGTTAGGAGTTCGATTACTGAGAGTCTAGAGGTAGTAGAGTTGAGGGAATTAGCAGGACTTCCTGAGAATGCCTTGGTAAGGGTGGCCGGAAAAATCCGTCCGGCGGATGCTCCGACGGGATTCTTTGCTCTGTTTGAGTATCTGTTCAAAATCGGATTTCGATGGCCGTATTCTCCCTTGGCAAGAGCGTTCATGACTCGCTTCGATTTATCTCCGGGACAATTGATGCCCCAGTTTTGGCGTGTCGTCCATGTAATCGAACGGGTGACTAAAAATTGGGATCGTCCTGCGTTCTCGGTCGACGATCTCCTTTCTGCATACACTGTGACTCGCTCTCCCTACAACCGTTTTGGGTTGTTTCCAAGGGGGAGGAGTGATGCTATGTTGGTCCACGGTACCCAAGTGAACGATCGTGGATGGAAGGCGAGGTACGTCTTTGTCCAAACATCCTCGATCGTGGGTGAAGAGTCGTGGGTCGTTCTTGAGTGGAACAAAGGCGGTAATAAAACTTTTCTTGTCTCCTTTGATCTTTTTTTGAATTATTTTCTTTTATTAATCCTTTGCTTCCCTTTTTGCAGCGATCGACTTCTCGTTCGAGGAGACTACTGAAGCGATTGAGCGCTTCCTTAGCTACAGTGTGACTGATCGCAGATACAAGGCGTCAAAGAGTGGTGAAGAAAGCGACGTCGAACCTGAAGTGCAAGTAATCGAAGAAAAGGACATGGAAGGTAATTGTCTTACGTCAATATCCTAATTCTTACTATATGTCGTTCACTTCTTAATTTTGGTTTTCTTTTTCTATGTAGGCTCAGCTTCTAAGAAGGCGTCGACTATGGAGGCTGCTGCTCGTGCTGCTAAGAGGAAGGCTGCGACCCAAGAGGGTCTAGTGGCTAAACGTACGAGATCGTCGTACGTTTCCCTGGATACACCACCTAAGGATACCGTACGAAAGGCTGAAGGTGGGATTGAGGCAATCCCTCTTAGCTTCGCTCCTCCCGCGAAGGAGAAGGGTGCTTCGAGTCAACCTGCATCAAAGGTTGACAAAGGTAAGGAGAAGGAGGGGTCTGGTCTTACGACCTTGACCATCAACATGCCCTCTGACTTCATGGTGGACGACGTCATTAGGACGAAGTCCATCTTCCCCGTTCTGGAGCAGTTCCACATTCCTGCCCAAAAGGCACGTATGGAGGAATCTGATTTCGAAGATCTGGATGCTTCCGTCGTGGGCATCTCCTTTCTGGTAAGTTTTTCTCATCGTACGTCTTTCGTTGCTTATTCTGATGTGCAAGATCTGATTTCTTTCTTTCTTTTTGCAGGCCCTCCAAACTAGTCTTAGCCTCCATACACGGATGGCTAAGATTAAGGAGGAAATGGCGATGAACCAGAACGACGCCAAAGTGGCTAGGAAGGAGGCCGACAAGGCCAAGAAGAAGCTGGCCCAATTGACCGATGAGGTTAACACCAAGTCGGTCCAAATTGGGGACCTCGAATCGAAGTTGGAAATCAGCGATCGGTTTCAGGTCGAGCAGCGAGAACGGTTGAAGCTAGCCTTGGATCGCACGACGGAGCTGGAGAAGGAGCTGCTATCCGTTCGATGAGAGAAGGCTGAGAGGGAAGAGGCCTTGTCGTCCAAGATCCAGGAACTCGAGGACAACGCTGCCTTGGTCCGAGTGGTCGCACGTACTGCGGTGATGCGACGTGTGGCTGCTGGGACTATCACCTCTCAGATGGCGAGCGAAGAGCTGGCCTCTTTTGTGCAAGTGATGGGTTCCGAAGATCTTCTTGACGAAGAAGATCTAAAGGACTTGGACGAAGAAGCGGCAAAAGAGAAAAAACTTGCTGAGGTCAAGGATGTAGGTGTCGAGGAGGAGGTTCCTGAAACCTCTGGATCCGTTCCTACACATCCTGAAGAAGCTTCCGTCGCAGATCCTCCTGCCTCTTAGATTAGTTTTTGTAATTTCTTTTTTCATCTTTTGTAATTTTGCTACATTTAGCAAAAATTTTAATGAAAAACTTCCGATTCAGTAATCGTTTGTCGTGTGTGCTTAGCTTTTAACTTTTATCTTGCGTTTTTAGCATCGTGTGTTATAGCTTATGTCGTGCGGTTTAGCCTTTGTTTTTCGCATGCGTTTATTTTTAAAGTCATAAGACTTAGATTAGAAACGTTTCTTTTTACACTCATAAGAGTATACGTGCGACTGGCGATTTGTCTTGCGCTCTTGCGAGATAATCGTGCGTTTAAAGCAATTTAGTCGTGCGATGTTTGCAGTAATCGTGCGATATCTGCGTCAATCGTACGATACATGCGATAGTTCGTGCGATACATGCGTTAATCGTGCGATACCTGCGAACAAACATGGTTGCTAGTGGGTGGCCGTTGGTTTGACCAACGGCGCTCCGACGCTCAAGTCAGTAATCAATCCAAAATAAATCGTATGTAAATAGGTTTAGAAATAGTACCTTTTAAGATGATGGGCATTCCAGCTTCGTGGGATTTCCATACCTTCTATTGTCATAAGTCTGTATGCTCCGTTTCCAATGACTTTGGAAATTATGTACGGTCCTTCCCATTTGATGGAAAGTTTTCCAGCATTTGGCTCTTGTGTGTTTTGAAACACATGTCGTAAGACATAATCTCCAACTTGAAAAATTTTGGCCTTTACCTTTTTGTTGAAGTGTCTTTCGACAATTCCTTTTTGTGCAGCCATCGTTCGTAATGCTTTCTCTCGGAGTTCTTCTAAAGCATCCAGGTCGTAAGATAAATTTACTACATTTTGATCATACGTACGACTTCTGGCAATTGGTACTTGGGCTTCGATTGGTAAGACTGCTTCGCATCCATATACCAGAGAATATGGAGTTTGTCCAGTTGATGCTCTTGGTGTCGTACGATTTGCCCATAGGACAGATGGTAATTCCTCTACCCATTTTCCTTTTGCTCCTTTCAGCCATTTTCGGATTGAATTGATGACGACTTTGTTGCTTGATTCTGCTAATCCATTGGATTGTGGATACCTTGGAGTAGAAGTGATTAACTTGATTCCTCGTTTTTCACAGAACGTGTGAGTCTTATCACTTATAAATTGCGAGCCGTTGTCGCACATAATTTCAACTGGTACTCCGAATCTATAAATGATGTTCTTCTGAATGAAAGATATGACTTCTTTATCTCGGACTTGTGAGAAAGCACCAGCTTCTATCCACTTTGAAAAGTAATCAGTGAGCACAAGTAGATAGACTTTTTGTCCAGGAGCTGGGGGTAATTTTCCCGCGATATCCATTCCCCATCGCATGAAGGGCCATGGAACTAGAACAGAATGCAAAGGTTCGGATGGTCGATGGATCATACCCGAATGTTTTTGGCATGCATCGCATCGTTGGACGTACGTTATTGCATCCTCTCGTAAAGTAGGCCAATAGTAACCTTGTCGTGAGATTCGGTTAGCAAGACTTCTGCCCCCTGCATGATTCCCACATTCTCCGTCGTGCATTTCTTGGAGAATTTGATTGATTTGTATCTTACTTGTGACACATCGTAGGAGAAGTCCAGTCGTGGATCTTCGATAAAGTTGGTCTTCAAAAATTGTATATCTTGAAGCTTTGGACCTTGTCTTTCGAGCTTCCATTTTATCTTCAGGAAGTTGGTCGTGCTTGAGGTAGTTCCATATGTCGAGCGACCAATTGTAAATTTCTTCGTTCATCTGTACTTCATCTTTTGCCGTAATTGTTGGTGTCGTAAGATGAAGTATTGGAATATTTTCCATGAATGGATCGTGAAATGCAGATCCCAAATTGGCCAGTGCGTCAGCTTGCATATTTAGATCTCTTGGTATTTGCTCGATCAAGAATTGTTCAAATCGTGCGATTCTATCTTTAACGGTTTTAAGATAACTCATCATCTTTGAATCTTTTGCCTGAAAATCTCCATTTATTTGGTTTACCACCAGTAGAGAATCGCTTCGAACATGCAACTGTTTTGCCCCCAGTTTAAGAGCAATATCTAGTCCTGCAATCAGAGCTTCATATTCTGCTTCATTGTTCGTGGCCTTGAATTCACATCGTATGGAGTATACTATATTTCCCCCTTGTGATGGTTTTAGGACAATACCTAATCCACATCCTCGTACGTTCGAAGAACCATCAACGTAGAGTATCCAAGGTTTGTTGTCTGAAATCATCACAACTTCATCGCTCGTTGTGGGTTCCAGTCCTGGAGAGAATTCTGCCACAAAATCTGCCAGTACTTGCGATTTAATTGCCGTCTTGGGTTTAAACTCAATGTCGAACCCACTGAGATAGATGCTCCACTTGGCTAGACGTCCTGTTAATTCTGGCTTTCGAAGCACCGTCTTGAGCGGATAATTGGTCACAACAACGATATGATGCGACTCGAAGTAATGCCTTAGCTTTTTTGCTGCTGTCATAAGACCCAGTAGCAATTTCTCCATTGATGTGTACCTGGTTTCTGCGTCGAGGAAAGATTTGCTTACATAATAAATTGGTCGTTGTTGCTGATCTTCCTCTCGTACGAGTACTGCACTTGTCGCATTTTTGCTTACTGCCAAATACAACTGTAGACTTTCACCTTCGACTGTTTTGTCAGCAGAGGAGGTGATGCCATGTATTGCTTCAACTCTTGCAAAGCTTTCTCATGTTCGTCCATCCATAAGAAGCCTTGATTCTTTCGTAGGACATTATAGAACAAATGGCATTTATCCGATGATCGTGAGATAAATCGGGTTAAGGCCGCCACTCGTCCTGTTAACTTCTGGACTTCTTTGATATTTCTTGGAGATTGTATCTCGGTGATAGCTTTAACTTGTTCTGGACTTGCTTCGATTCCACGTTGTGTTACCAAGTATCCCAAGAATTTTCCTCCTCGTACCCCAAAGGAACATTTTGTTGGATTGAGCTTCATCTGGTACTGTCGTAGGATGTCGAACGATTGCTTTAAATGCGTAACGTGATCAATCGATCGTTCTGACTTTACGAGCATGTCATCGATATAGACCTCCATCGTTCGACTAAGATGTTCTTTGAACATCATGTTAACCAATCTTTGATACGTCGAACCTGCATTCTTGAGACCAAATGGCATAACTTTGTAACAGTATATGCCTTTGTCTGTCATGAATGCAGTTTTTTCTTGGTCGTCCGTGTGCATCAATATTTGGTTGTATCCTGAATATGCGTCCATGAACGTCAACAATTCATGTCCTGATGTTGCGTCGACCATGGCGTCGATATGAGGTAAAGGGAAAGGATCTTTTGGACAAGCTTTGTTTAGATCCGTGAAATCAATGCAGACTCGCCATTTTCCGTTCTTCTTTTGTACGACGACCACATTAGCCAACCATTCTGGATATTTGACTTCTCGGATCTTCCCTGTCTTTAGCAGATTGTCGACTTCATCGTTGATTACTTTATTTCGTTCGGGTGCAAACTTGCGACGTTTCTGCTTGATTGGTTTGAAAGTAGGATCCACATTCAGTTTGTGTGATATAACATTGGGATTCCGACCATATCTTCGTGCAACCATGCAAAACAGTCTGAGTGTTCCTGCAAAAAAGATATAATCGTATTTTTTATGTCAGGGGGAGCGAGGCTCCTACGAAGACCTTTCGATCAGGATGTTCAAGGTCAAGGACGACTTCTTCTAGTCGAAGGTCGTCATTCGACTTCTTCCCATCCAGGCTCTGTAATTGCTAGATGTCCTGTGGCTTTGTCTTCATCGTAATCTTGTAGCATTCTCGCGCGACCTTGTTTTCACTAGCAATTTCTTGAATTCCCCATGGAGAGGGAAACTTGATCTTTTGATGGTACGTCGAAGGGATTGCTTTCATCTCGTGGATCCATGGTCTTCCAAGAATAACATTGTAGGCTGATTGGCAGTCCACAACGTTGAACTTTGTTTGTTTGTTGATGCCTTTGGCGAAGACAGGCAAGATGATTTCTCCGAGAGTGTTCATCGGGTCTCCATTGAATCCAATCAGAGTAGTACTTCGTCGTACGATTTCTGATCGTTCGATCCCCATGACTTTAAGAGTATCTGCAAAAATAACGTTAGCTGAACTACCTCCATCAATCAATATTCTCTTAGTCGAACAGTTTCCGATTGTCAACTGTATGACTAGAGCGTCATGATGTTTATGATGGACCCCCTGTGTATCATCTTGATCGAATGTAATTGTCATTGCATCGAGCTCTCTTTCCGTCTTTGATTTGGCTTCTCCGGGGATAGGATGTTCGTTTGGACCATCTCGTGCATGTCGCTTGGCAGCTGAATACGTGAGTCCACATACTTCTGATCCTCCAGTAATGCAGTTTACGACTTTTGTATGAACCGGTGACGTTGGTCGTCCTTGTTCTTCTGGGATGACGCCTTTCAGATGTCCTTTTGATTTCAAATATGAAATCTCCTTTTTGAGACTGATACATTCATCCGTCATATGGCCGTGGTCTTCATGGAAGTCGCACCATTTATTTTGATCTTTGTCCTTGCTTGGTTTGTCAGATTTCTTTGGCCATCGTACGTTTGCATCAATCTTTCGTAGCGAATCTACCAAATCTTTCGGTGTACCTGCAAAATTGTAAGTAGATAATTCTGGATATCGTACTTTAACAGTACCTTTGCTTGGTCGAGCTTTTGATTCATGTCGAGGATTTCCAATCTTGTTTACTCTTTTGTGCTTAAAATCATGTTTTTGAGCACCAAGAGGTTTCTTTTCAGTAGAGTGCTTTCGTCGAAAAAGAGCATCGTCTTCTATTCTATGAAAGCTAATGTTCTGGCTCGTACGTCGTCGAAGTTTTCTGGAGGGTACTTAGTCAATTCTAAATACAGTCCAGAGGAATCTTCTATCCCACGTTTGTATGCCTCGATTGCAGTCTTCACATCACAATTCTTTATTTCAATCATTGCCGCATTGAATCTGTTGAAGTAGTCGCGGATCGTTTCTCCAGATTTCTGTACGATGTAGTATAGGTCGCTGGTTTGCTTCTCCATCTTACGACTGCTGGCAAACTGTCGGGTGAATTGGTTTACCAATTCTGCAAAGGACCCAATACTTTTTGGCTTTAAGTTGATAAGCCATTGTAATGTTGCTCCTGTTAAAGTTGATCCAAAACTCTTGCACATGCAAACTTCTTGATATTGCGCCGGTATAGGAACTGTCCACATAAGTTGCTTATACTGTGCTATATGTTCGACTGGATCTGTAATTTCAGAATATTTTGTTGCGAAAGCTGGAATGGTGTATTTCTTGGGTACGTCGACAAGAGCTAATTCATCGACGAACGGCGAGGCCTGAAATCCAGTTTTAGGTTCAACTTCGACAGGTACTGCTGCTCCGGGTAGCTTTGTGAGTAACGCGAACAGCTTTTGATTCTGTTCTTCCAGGGATTTCAGTCGTACGCTTAAAGGATCTTCAGTGGCTACTGGAATTGTTGGGATAAAACCAGAAGAGATTCCGGTGCTGGGTGGTATTGTCGTATGAATGGTAGAACTAGCAGCTGTGGGTATATGACCAGGGATAGGAATCTGTTGGGATATGTTGTTAAAAGGTTCGAACGTGAACATGGGTGTTCCTTGAGGCATAGGAGGTGGACCCCGAGGCATAGGTGGCAGGCCATGAGGTATGGGTGGTGGAACTTGTGGTAAAGACGGTCGTACGTTGTTGTACTGTTGGTTTATAGTCGATAGTGGTACTGAGGCATTGAACTGTGGTCGAAGTGGTGGTCTTAGATGTTGAGGTGGATAAGGAGGAGGAATAGACATCGATGGTCCTTGCGAAGCTCGAAGACGTTGGATTTCGTCATTAGCTTGTTGCAATTGTTGTTGTAGAGATGCTATGAATCCGTTATCCATTATCCTGCACAAATAGCTCAAAGAGAACTCAAAGAAAAGGTTAGTACTAGGGCGCACTTTTCACCGAATGAAATTTTTCTCAAAACGGAGCCCCACGGTGGGCGCCAAACTGTTTATGTAAAAAATTACACAACTCGATGTCGTAAAAAACTTGTGTGAGGCTTAACCGTCGAGAGAAAGAAATTACAATCAATGATAAGTGCGAGAAAGTAAAATAAGACAAATGACTTGATGACGCAGGAAAAACCTCACGACGGAGGAAAAAACCTGCGGTCGACCTAAAAGATAAGTCGACAGAGCACTATAATCACCAACCAGGGGTGATGTCCTTCAAGTATACAGCTTTAGTCGTACGATTACAAGTGAAACAAGAATGAAATCGAATATAAATTACAATTGATTCTCAAGAATAATCGCTATGGAACTTGTGAGCTTCGGATAGACTTCGTGTCTTCAAATGTTGAGTTGATCTTCCTTTTATAGTATCTTCAGGATAACCGTCCAACGGAATAATGATTCATTAATGTCTAAATCGTAACTGTCTAACGGTATTCTTGACCATTAATGCTTGGTTTATAACTGTCGAATGGTACTGCTGAGAGTTAATGTTCAGATTGTAACCGCTGCTAGAATCTTGCTTGTAATGGTCGATGTCGTTGCTTCCCATCGAACGACATATAACTTACGACTTGTTCGTTGTAGTGATGAACTCCAACGAGCATAGCATAGTACTCAATCTCGGACTTTCTCAAAGGTGAAGAATTGTTAGAAATGATAATCAGCTTGCCTGCATCAAAGATATAAACTTTGTATGTTTATTCGTTAGTACCGTCGTACGACATTGTAGTCGTCGTTCGACTTATTCAATGTACTCGTTCAATATTCAATAATCTTTGTTCGATAGTTCTTTTAGGTTTTATCTCAGGACCTTATCTTAATACAGGACTATTGTCTTAACGTTTGTCTTACGATTATAGTCGGTCGTCGTGCGATTGTGGATTTTTACCCTAACAATATCTATGTATTTGTGATAAAATCTACAGTTGTTTTTGTTTTTTAGAAATAGATCAATCATGTTCTTTTTGTTTTGTGAACTCTGTTCGATGCGTAGGCTGTTTACACATCTGAGCAGGAGTTGTTAGAATTCAGCTGTAGGTGGCGGCTCGTAGGTGGTTGGCTGAAGAGGTGTAGCGGGTCTGCATTTCGTCTCCTCTCGGCTCTGTATTTTTGTTTTCTGCGGTAGGTGAGGTGTGGTTTAACACTGTTAAATCGGCCACTCTTGGTCATTAACCGTATGTGTTGTGGGATCGATTTCTGTTTTGAAATTCTAACAATCCGTCCCACATGGATAAAAAGTAAAAGTTGTTAGTACCTTATAAGCATCAAGTCATGGGCTACCAAAAACTTCCACCATTAATTTAAGTTGGACTCAAAGTTATTTGGCCAACATATAACTTTGGGCTTTGGGGTTGTTATAGAATAGTATCAGAATCGATCCTTGTACATCAGGATGGTAGGAGAAAAGATTTTGGGTAGGGCTTGATGAGGACGTCAGGATTTCAAGTGGGGAGTTTGTAACAACCCGTTCCATGTGGATAGAAAGTAGAAGTTGTTAGCACCTTATAAGCCTCAAGTCATGGGCTACCAATAACTTTCACTATGGTTTTAAGTTGGACTCAAAGTTATGGGCCAACCTAAAACTTTGGGCTTTGAGGTGTTATAGATATGCTTAGGCTCTTTTGAGTTGGTTGTGTTTCTCGATTTTCTGGGTTGAGGTGGTTAGCAATGCTATATAGGTGTATTGAGATGTTTTGATAATAAAATATTATGTTGCTATTTAAAAAAATATTTTTTGTTTACCATTGTGTAACACCCCAAAGCGCAAGCTATAGGTTTGCCAATAACTTCGTGTCCAACTTAAAATCATGATGGAAGTTATTGGTAGCCCATGACTTAATGCTTATAAGGTGCTAACAACTTTTACTTTATATCCATGTGGGACGGATAAATTTCAAAACAGAAATCGATCCCACAACGCATACGGTTAATGACCAAGGTAGGCCATGTAAAAGTAGTTTATTAAAAGTTTTTAACTATTCATATGATGAAATTGGTTATTATTATCATCGTGTTATTATTTTTGCTTTTGGTTTTTTCTAAATTTTTCTAAAAAGTTCAAATATTCAGTTATTTGTTTGTTAATCAATCTCATATTTGGGAAAGATAGCATATGTTTTATGAAAACTATGTTCTTTAACGCTTACAAAATGACAAAATAAGAATATTAAAATAAATAAATAAATTTGCATGTATTATTGACTTGTACAACATATTATTTTGATATATATTTTTGAGACTTTTAAAGGTAAAGTTGGGTTCATATAGTACCAATATATTTTTATAAGATCCGATGGGATGAAATTTTTACATTTAGAATTTTACAACAAATTAGCATAAAGGTAAAAAAAACTTTAAATCTTTACAGCAAAATTTTATAAAGTTTTACGGTTGAAGCTTTACAATAAAATAATGTATAAAATATTGGTCTTATGGATCTCATAAAAACATGTTAATTTTATATGATTTCAAATCTTAAAAGTAAAACTAAATACTAGCATAATGTAACATGTATATATATACCAGGTTAATATAAATTTATAGTTAGAGGCCCTCTTGAATGCTCCTAACAAAAATCACTCTTGGCATTAAATTATTACCTTAACATTTCACCTCATATTTATTTACCAACATTCTAGACATTTTTTTTGGGGTATGAACCATTTTTTACGCTTTTCACGTTAACTTAACTTATCACCAAAACCCAATCATTTGATTAAAAGAATCATAGTATATCTTATAAACCATACATTTAATTCACATTCCAACTCGATATCCCAAGTTTATAAGAATATAAACCAACGTTTTTCGTGCCAATGGCCAAAGGGAAAAAAGTTGTTATCAATTTTACAAAATTAGCAACCGAAAGTAGAAAAAAACAAGTCAAAAGTTCCCCCTCTCATTGTACTTTTTTTCAACTATTTGGTCCTTATAATCGTGCACCAAATCTTTTCATAAAAAAACACAAACACATCTCTCTATTGAAACTCCATTTTTGCTTCCTCATGGTGAAAAACAATCTTGTTTATAGTGTCATGGTGACGTTCTTGATGGTCGCAGTGATGCAAGAGACTGATGCGGCGGTTTGCAATCTGTTCGAATTGACTCCTTGCCTAGGACCAGCTTTGTTCTTCATACCACCATCTGGGTCGTGTTGTGGTAGGCTAAGGGAACAAGAGCCATGCTTGTGTGAGTACGTTCGAAGCTTGCGTTACGGTAGGTACCTGAGTTCATTTGGAGCTCGTAGAGTCGTTCAAGCTTGCGGTATGGTCACACCTCGTTGTTATGGAAATTAATGCAGTTGAAATGCAATATTATCAATAATTGAATCTAAATGTTGTAGACCGTGAAATATATATATATATATATATATATTAGATTTCGTATACATATCTTGTTATATGAGATTGGATTTGTGTATGAATCTAACAAATTTAATCATAAATATATTTAATTGTTTTCACTGGGCTAATTTTTCTCGAGTATTAAAAAAAATCGTATACCATATTTTCACTATATTTTTAAGGTACTTTGACACGAAATAATTGTTTAGGAGACTTAGCAAAAGAGAAAAGAGTATTATATTTACGATAATGATCGTGAGTAATCCCATAGGTCCATTAGCATCATACATTTTATTGTAAATCTAGAATAAAAACTTAATACATGTTTCCTTAAAAATAAATTTTAAAATTTTATGTTTGAATAAAAAAAACTATAATTGATGATCGAATATGTCTTGTTAATTTAAATACCCGATAAAAATTCCCAAATAGTATATGTTGATGTTGAAATAAAATAAAGATCATAAAGTAATATCTATTTGGTATAATTTATTTCATTCAAGATTTCATTGTAATTTAAATAACTCCGATTTTATTTTATTCTAATTAATAAGATAAATTTTGTAAACCAAACACATATGTTCCAAATTTACATTTCATTTGTGATGTTATAATTCATTTAACTAAACATTTGATATTTCATTCTAATTATGACATTTTCTACTCATTAAAAAAGATTTGCAAACCAAGTGTATGGTCAAATTCTCCTAAATTAAATTAGTAAATAGAATGTTTTAATAGAGTTACAAATTGTAAAGGATGAAAGATGTTATAAATTGCAACCTTAAGGTGACAATCCTTAATTATATTGAAAAACGGACTTCAAACATTATAGCACGTATCTCACAGGGACCAAACGTGTTTTTTATTTTTTAATTAAAAAGTAGATTACACTTTTACCATTTTATTTCGAATATTGGTTCAACTCAAATTCCTGAATCAAAAATCAAGTTCAGGTCCGAAATAAAAAGCTCAAATCTCTAATCCCCAAATCGAGCCTAAATCCCAAATTCAATATCTAAATCTAATTCCATGGAAAGCTGACAAGGACGAACTACAATGATCGAAGATGTTGAGAGTGCTAGTAAGGTAAGCAAAGAGGGTTGGGTCACAATCGTCAATGGTTGCAGAATGCACTTATTAGGTTATCGGTAGCGCCAATCCACAAAGCCTCTAAGCCCACTCTGTCACATCAGTTTTACCTACAAACCCATAATAAGCCTAAATAGAAGTACCACTGCTCACAACAATATATATATATATATATATAGTTAAGTTCCGGTGAGACCAAGCTGAATCCATGAGACCGGTGAGACCAACATATTTTACATGAAACTTCACATCAAAACATTTGTGAAGGTAAAAAAAATGAACATTCGTCGTAAAAACATACTAAAAAACACTATCGAAGAAAAAAAACCTAAAAAAGGTAAAAAAACGAAACCTTCACAGCATTTTCGCTGTGAAGGTTCGCATTATTTATTTGTAACCTTCACAGCATTTGAGGCTTTGAGCTGTGAAGGTTTCATTTTTTTCCCTTGTTTGGATTTTTTTTTTACCTCGAAAGTGTTTTTTAGGTCTGAGTATTCAAGTTTTATTTACCTTCACGGTGTTTTTTTGTGAAATTTCATACGTAAGGTATTGGTCTCACACGGTCTCACGAAAACAGCTTGGTCTCGTGTGAACCTAAGTCTACCTAACGTATGAAACTTCACAAAAGAACACCGTGAAGGTAAATAAAACTCGAATACTCAGACCTAAAAAACACTTTATCCAAAACAAGGTAAAAAATGAAATCGTTACAGCTCAAATGCTGTGAAGGTTACAAATAAATAATGCGAACCTTCACAGCGGAAATGCCGTGAAGGTATAAAAAAATTGAATTTTGACATAAAAAACATCGTGAACGTAACATTTACATTATACTTATTATGAATGTTCAATTTTTTTACCTGCACAAACGTTTTGATGTGAAACTTCATGTAAAATATGTTGGTCTCACCAGTCTCACGGAAACAGCTTGATCTCACGTGAACTTAACTCAATATATATATATATACAATCAATTTTGGTTGTGAACGCGAGAACAAGTAAAATCGCGTCACGTGACAATATTCACTTTGAATATCATGTATTATTTAAGTATTTACGACAAGTCAATATCCCTCTAAAATCGCGCCACGGACTTGTCTTAAGCAGCGGAAGAGTTCACACGCATGAGTTAAGGCTCTCTAACTCCATATAAGAGGTTCTAGGTTCGATATTGACTTGTCGTAAATACATTGTATACAACTACAAAGCGAATAACTCCTATCATTATCACTCTTACTTCTTTCAATTCTAAATCACTTTCACGAATGTCCCTAATTCATATTTAATCACATATTGAACACTCTATTAGTTTTATAACTGTTTCCAGTTTTTGTTGATTAATTGCATCATCGGGTCTTTTGGATTTATTATTTTCTTAATTAACAACTTTCCCTAAATACGTAAGTTTTTTCTCTTGTTTGATTGTATTTTGTGATTTGCTTTGAGTTATAAATTGATTATTGTTACTTGAAATCTTGGATGCATAAAGAATGAATAAGATGCATAATTAATTTTGATTTGCAAAACAGTACCATGAGGTTTAGATGCATAAAGTAACAAAATTGAAAACCTAGAAAAAAAAATAACAGAGCGCCAATCAATATATGTGACTAAAAATTAGAAAGTTTTATAAAATCAACCAAAAATGTTTCTCGTAGCTGTGGAATACAGCTAAAGAGACTCCAAGCTTAAAACATTTTGTGTTTGGCTAAAATGATTGTGGTTGATTCAATTTGAAATTTCTGTATTATTCGTGAATCGACATAATTGACTTTTCGTGAAGTCAAATCTTGCCGACTTTTTCGCTAATTAAATATGTAACTACCCAGACCTTTGATCCAACCTAAAGATGCGTTTCTTAAAGAAAATTCTTGGGCATGCCACTCACGTACAACACTTTGCTTTATTTCCTTTGGACATGTTCAAAAGTCTTATTGTTATGTATATTAGCTTGATTTGATTGAGATCGTTAAAACTTGTACATGTGTTTAGTTGATCTATTAGAAATTGGATGAAGGTGTATCGTAATCAACAAAAATTGATGATTGTCGTGGTGGATTGCAAGACGGATCTGTTGCCTTTCAACGTTTGAATGCATAATTGCTTACTACAACATATGGACAGATATGTAGAGGTCCATATGATGGCATGTGCCACCATATCGTTCATCTACTGTAAGCTAAAATTTTATAGGTTTGTGAAAGATACAACTATTTTGTTTTATAAGGTGTAAACGTATTATTTTAAAATGTGTAATCATACCTTGTAATCAACCAAAAAAACCTAAAAAAAAAAAGAACTCTAGAAATCAAAACCCAAAAAAAATCCTTTGAGATTGTTAAAAAAAACTTAAAAAACTATATAAATCAAGCAGAAAACCCCCTCGAAATGGTAGAATTAGGCCAACAGTACATCGAGCGATATCAAAAATCGGTAAAAAGACGAAGACACGTCGAGAAAACCGTATGAAAAATATTGTGTCATCGCATGAAAACTTTCTATATCCGTCCATGCTATAACTTTACTTAGGATTTTCATAATCGTTGATAAATAAACTACTTGAGCCACATTTACTCAAAATACTTGTCTTATACGAGATTTCATGACAGACGATTAAAGACCGGTTATGGTTTCCAGGATTAAACTTTTTGTTCAAAATTAAATTCAACTAAAAACTTTATACATCATAGAACCATTTCATTTATCGGGTAATTTAGTACCGATCTTTTTCCGATTGATTTATAAAACTTCATATCATACTACTAGAGGCAAAAATATAACTTATTGAATTTGTCGACTTGTTTCTAATAATGTTTCATGTGTTTTTATGATATATATACACACAGCTAGAACCAAAAATTTAAAGAATTTATGATATGTATATATATATATACACACACCTATAATACACATACTAAAATACTCTTTGGCCAATATATGATGACACAACTTCAACAATAAAATGTTCCTTTCACTTGTGCCCATAACCCGACCCGAATCTACCATGGCCAATTCCGTTAACATATTTATACTAATTCTTTTGGTTTTGTCTTAATTAACTTTTACCATCAAAGTGTAAAACAATTTACTATGTTACAGACATAATTTAAGCTGAATTGAAATATTTTCAATTATGATTGTTAATGCTGAGACAAAAATCGTAACTTTGTTTTAATAAATTTTAGAGGTCAATCGATATTTCAAGTGCACGATTCACACAAATTGACTAGTCCGATTTTTTGATTGTAGGTTAACTTTGAATATATTGTCCGTTTGATTACCTTTAAATCAAATCAAGTTTGTTTAGTCATTTTATCCCTACAAATTTACTAGGACATAGCAAAGTCGTGTGTCACATGGCCTTTGGAAATTAACTTCGAAAAAAACATGTGGTTTTTTTAATAATTTAAATGAGAACCGATCATTTTTTAACGAACATGCGTATCATGTATGCATGATAAATTCATTTAAACATAAAATTTTATTATTAAAGTTATTCAAACACGATATTTGTGAAAACGTTTGTTAAAATATATATTAAAGCCATTCAACAATAGATGTGTTTGTCGTCGTCGTGGTGACTCTGAGCCAATCGCATAATTACTTGTTTACAGACAAAATAAATGATATAATCATTATAGTCTTATAAGGCTACCTGCAGCGGTCAGCGGGTAAGGGTGCGGGTATGTCCACCGGGTTGGGAGGGTTATTTTGGGTTGGGTGTGCGGTGGTTGTTTGAGTTTTAAATTTATACCGCAAGCGTACGGTTGTGTAGCATACGGGTCGATCACAGGGAGGCAACGGAGTAAGCATAGATTTACCCACGGCGTTAGCTAGTTGCGCGAAATCGGTTTTCAAAGATTGTTGGCTAACTAGGCGAAAATAGAAACTAACTAAGATTAATCTAATTAACTAACAATGACCTAAACAAATAAACAACCAAATTAACTAGGCAAAGACAACGAGAATCAATAATCTAGATACGACTAATTGAAATCTAAAGCATTTAAGACTCTAAATCTAGGAGACACTTGACTAAAAAGAAGCTAAAAACACCAACCACAAGGAATGAAGTATCGTATTGAATCAACTCAAGTGGGATTATCGAGCACTAAAAGAGTCCAATTCCCCCTTCCGAAGGTAAAAGGATTACTCTTAAACGGAAGTTGGTTATTTCCATACCAAGCTCCGCAAAAGAACGATTACTCAATAAAATCCCCAATTGACCAAACACCTATTTCCATGGTAAGAGATCAATTTCCAATCAATTTATCTAAGTAAAGATCGAACTTCCGTTCAAATCAACACTAAAATGAAAACAATTTAGAACTCACGACTTAGGCGAAATCACTAACTTCCGTTAGATGATCATAAGGAGCGTTTGTTGAAAAACCATTTGAAAGCAAACCAATTGATTCGAACTCGAATGAGGCTATACGATACTTATCATTCTTAACGATTGGAATAATCAAGATCTATAAACTAATTGCATAAAGTGAAAGCTAAATATCAAGACCCAATAATCTAGGCTATAGAAACAAATAAAGAAATAAAATAAAGCATAAAAAAAGATAAGATAAGAAGATGTAATTACTCTCCATTTAATTGATTCTTGCTCAATGTTGAGTTCCAATCATCTCCATGGATTGTAGCTCCAAAATCCCAAAAAAAAGCTAACTTAATCCTAACATAATCTAGAGAGGAAACCCTAAAAATAAAAACTAACAAAATGGCTTCCTCCCCTAAAAATGAGGGGAGCAAAAGGTTTATATACTTGGGCCCAAAAGGCCAAAAGGCCAAAAAGCCCAATAAAAAGAAAAGTAATATAAAATAGGCCCAACTTCCATTCTTCAAACTTCCAATCTTCATCTTTTCAATTCTTTGTCTTTTCCGCTATCGGCATCATCACTCATCTATTTCCTTTCGCTTCTTCTCGAATCCACGCATACCTACACATTGGAAATAAAACTCGCCAAAAACACGGAAATATTCGCCAAAAGCATGAATACACCAACAACAAAGCAATAGGCATCGAAAAAAGAAAAACTATATAAAAAGATAAGAAAAATGCATGAGACACTTTCGAAAGGAAATGAAAAAGATGCAAAATAAACTATAAAAATAATAATAATAACGTGCAAAACAACTACCCACAAGCTAAACCTTCCTTGTCCCCAAGGAAGAACCTAAACTAGCTTTAAATAAACGGGATAAACGACAAGAGAAAGAAAATAAAAAAAATAAAATCAAATAACGACCTCCACAATTATCAAAACGAATGAATGCACGATCTCACTAGACATAACCCAATGCTTTGGTTTCCCATGTAAAATTGTAACTTACTTCCATGTGATCAATTAACAATAATAAAAGAAACAAATATTTACCAAGGTGTCAAGCCGACATAACACCAAGCCAAGCATATTGCAAGAAAAACGTACCAAATAAGACTTTGCATAAATTACCGTAGTCGCTAGGGAAGGGGAGAGTGATCTACAAGAATGGATGCTCACAGTTTCGCTAATTCACTCAAATGTGTTTAAGGGTGTTGTGTATACACTCAATGCCATCCCAGTCGAGAAATAAGAAATGCACTTTTGACGCATTTGAAACAATTCTCAAGTCTAAAGATTTCTTATATAATTGCATAAAATGAGGACTTTTGGGTAAGGCTAAAGGCTATAAAGGGGTAAGGATTAGATGGGTTAAAGGGGATAAAGTAAAAATAAAAGGGGTTTTTTTTTCTCAAGTTGGTTTTTCCCTCATGTTTCGATAGATAAACAATTTATTCACAAGAACTAGATGCATATTGTTCTTCTTCTTTTCCTTTTTTTTCTTTTTTTTTTCTTTTTTTTTTCGTGAACCCACAAGCTATGCTTGTTTTGGGGTTCAACATACTACCCACAAGCTATGCTTGTATTTATTTATAGTCTAAATGCCGATAATTGCGCCATGAAGGGAAGCTTAATTTTTATTAAAAGGTTATGGGTGTTGAAACGAATGGCTAATGTCCGGCTCAAAGTGGTTGCAAAGGGAAATATGTGATTTTTTTTTCTTTTCAAAATGGGGTTTATTTAGAAATGATGGCCTCTATGCAAATTCATAATCATTATAGACGAGAATTATGTCAAATACCTAAAGATACACCTCGATAGGAGGTAACACACAAAAAGAAAGAAAGTGGAATTGATTACATATGTGTCAATTCAATACGGCCCAAATTCTCACAAAGGTGTAATCCATTCACGTAGTCACAAGTGTAAATTAGGGGGACTACGATAAAGAAGCTAATCCTATAAGTGACGTGAAACAGTATACAAAGTGGTGTGTGTAAGCGACAAACCAAGGTAAAACATTGTTTCTTAAAAAAAACTTCACCACATGGGTATAAGACACAAACTACATTAGTACACCTAACAATTAGATCATGTAAAGTGAGAAGTGGTCACTACAAGCTCTAATACCGTGGAGAAACGTCAAAAATCTTTTTTGGATTTTTTTTAAAGGAGGGTAAGAATGTACAAACACTAAGACACGAACACCTAAACAAGACTAGACCACACAAAAAAAAAACTAAAAATAAAAATAGAAAACCTACCCACAAGCAAAAAGGAGCATTGTCCTCAATGCTCGAAATAGAACACACACATACGAAATGCAACTAACCAAATGCTCTCTATATGCAAAAGGAAAGATTAAAAAAAAATGAAAAACGATGCCTAAAACTCGCAGTGAGCAAAGTAACCGGCATTGGCCAAGTACTTGTGAAAATTTTCAATTAAAAGCCGTGTTGACGAGTATCGGTTGCTATCGCATCCAAACGTGCACATAAGTCATTGATTTGTGATTGCAATTCGGAAGTGCGTGCCTCTTGACTAAATTCTTGCCCTCGGGTGGATTGGGAAAGAGCCAATCCGTGTTGTGAGACACCCGAGGGTGAAAAGGGGCAACGGAAATATGTGTAAAGTGCGTGAACCAACAAGCCATCAAATCAAAATTTTAAGCAAAAATGCAACACACCAATGCCTGCCCAGTGATGGGGGTCCAAGACACTAAGCATAGATAACTCGACTAGGCTTCCAATATGACGATAAGAACACCAAGAACCACAAACATATAATCAAGTAAGAGCAAAAATTGCTCAACTCACAAACAATCAGGAAGAGGATACCAACTTGCAAGTAAGAAAAACTGCTGATAAGTAATTCTAGACATAAAGAAAGGAAGGAATGTACCCAAAAATGTGAAAAGGCGGCAGCGAGTGGTAGTCGGCGGTAGCGTCGGCGGTAGCAGCAGCAGTTGGCAACGGTCTTCGGTGGTGGATGATGGTTGCTGGTCGTCGGCGCGAATGGTGAAGAAAAGTGGCACCGGAGAGGTGGTCCATGATGGTGAGGTGATGATGGATAGTATCAGATGGCAGCGACGAACGAGAGTGGTGGTAGTTGGAGGCTGCTGAAAGTGAGTGGTGGTGGAGTGAACGGCGGCGGTTGTCAAGGTCGGCGGTGGTGTGGTTGCGAGTGGTGGTCGGCGGCGGTTTGTGAAGGTGGTTACTGGTGGTAGACGCCGCCGGAAGAGGAGGCGTGAACGGCGGAGATGGTGTCGTGTGGTGGGCGGACGTGATGGTGGCTGTAGATGGAGGGCGGCGGCGGCGCCAGGGTGGTGGTTAGGGTTTCTCGGCGGCGTGAGGGTGGTGGTTAGGGTTTCTCGGCGGCGTGAGGGTGGTGGGTGGATGTGAGCGGTGGTTGTAGTCGGCTGTGATGGCGGTATTGTGGTTGGGAGCGCCGACGAAGGCGGCGTATGGTGGCAGATAGCGATGGTGGGTCGACGCTGGTGTGTGGCGGTAGTAGGGCGACCGGTGGACGGTTGCAGGGATAGCAGACGATGGTGAGTGGTGGTTGGCGTCTAGTAGCAGCGACGGTTGGTGGCTAGGTGGTCGTCGGCGGTGACGACGGCAAATGGTGGTGCGGCGGCGTGAGATGGTGGCTAGAGGTGAAGAAGTGATGGTGATGGACGGTATGGCTGCCGGTTGGAGGCAGCGAGGGTGGTGTAGGGCGACCGGCGTAGTGTGGTGAGCGGCGGCGGCGTAGGTGACCCCGCCGGCGGCTGGTGGCTGGTGGTTGCCGGCGGCTGCAAGGGGAGAAGAGAGCATCTAGGGTTTGGAGAGAAATTAAAAAAAAGGGTTTTTTTTTTTTGTTTTTAGTTAGCGGTCGCTAACTGAAAAAAACCTCAAACAGTAACATTTTTTCTACTTTTCTTTTTTTTTGTCTTTTTTTTGTCTTTTCTTTTTATCTCTCTTTTTTTTAACTTTTTTTTTGTCTTTTTTTTTCTCTCTTTTTTTTTGGAATAATTTTCTAGTCTTTTCTCTTCAATCCTTGCCTTTTTTTCTCTCTTGAAATTCTTTCCGCATTTGGTTTCCTTGTAGTAGCTCTATCTCGGAACCGAAAAGTAGCTCGAATGCATAAAACTCAACGCCACTAAGGATCACAACATTGAACAAACCGTTAAAAGCACGTGCAGAATAAAGATAAGCAAAGATGAAACATAACACTTTTATTTTTAAAATACGAGTGTTAATTTTATTCAAACCAAAAATCACAAAGGGTAGAAAAGATAGGGAAACGCATCCTAGTACACCATGAGTTATAATCCTTGTTACTCAATTTGCCTCCCCGGCAACGGCGCCAAAAACTTGTTTCTAGTTTTAAATTTATACCGCAAGCGTACGGTTGTGTAGCATACGGGTCGATCACAGGGAGGCAACAGAGTAAGCATAGATTTACCCACGGCGTTAGCTAGTTGCGCGAAATCGGTTTTCAAAGACTGTTGGCTAACTAGGCGAAAATAGAAACTAACTAAGATTAATCTAATTAACTAACAATGACCTAAACAAATAAACAACCAAATTAACTAGGCAAAGACAACGAGAATCAATAATCTAGATACGACTAATTGAAATCTAAAGCATTTAAGACTCTAAATTTAGGAGACACTTGACTAAAAAGAAGCTAAAAACACCAACCACAAGGAATGAAGTATCGTATTGAATCAACTCAAGTGGGATTATCGAGCACTAAAAGAGTCCAATTCCCCCTTCCGAAGGTAAAAGGATTACTC
Organism: Centaurea solstitialis; assembly: GCA_030169165.1. Classification (NCBI taxonomy): domain Eukaryota; kingdom Viridiplantae; phylum Streptophyta; class Magnoliopsida; order Asterales; family Asteraceae; genus Centaurea; species Centaurea solstitialis. The sequence continues at coordinate 19,794,173 of CM058046.1, forward strand.
TTAAACGGAAGTTGGTTATTTCCATACCAAGCTCCGCAAAAGAACGATTACTCAATAAAATCCCCAATTGACCAAACACCTATTTCCATGGTAAGAGATCAATTTCCAATCAATTTATCTAAGTAAAGATCGAACTTCCGTTCAAATCAACACTAAAATGAAAACAATTTAGAACTCACGACTTAGGCGAAATCACTAACTTCCGTTAGATGATCATAAGGAGCGTTTGTTGAAAAACCATTTGAAAGCAAACCAATTGATTCGAACTCGAATGAGGCTATACGATACTTATCATTCTTAACGATTGGAATAATCAAGATCTATAAACTAATTGCATAAAGTGAAAGCTAAATATCAAGACCCAATAATCTAGGCTATAGAAACAAATAAAGAAATAAAATAAAGCATAAAAAAAGATAAGATAAGAAGATGTAATTACTCTCCATTTAATTGATTCTTGCTCAATGTTGAGTTCCAATCATCTCCATGGATTGTAGCTCCAAAATCCCAAAAAAAAGCTAACTTAATCCTAATATAATCTAGAGAGGAAACCCTAAAAATAAAAACTAACAAAATGGCTTCCTCCCCTAAAAATGAGGGGAGCAAAAGGTTTATATACTTGGGCCCAAAAGGCCAAAAGGCCAAAAAGCCCAACAAAAAGAAAAGTAATATAAAATAGGCCCAACTTCCATTCTTCAAACTTCCAATCTTCATCTTTTCAATTCTTTGTCTTTTCCGCTATCGGCATCATCACTCATCTATTTCCTTTCGCTTCTTCTCGAATCCACGCATACCTACACATTGGAAATAAAACTCGCCAAAAACACGGAAATATTCGCCAAAAGCATGAATACACCAACAACAAAGCAATAGGCATCGAAAAAAGAAAAATTATATAAAAAGATAAGAAAAATGCATGAGACACTTTCGAAAGGAAATGAAAAAGATGCAAAATAAACTATAAAAATAATAATAAAAACGTGCAAAACAGTTCCAGCCGGCGGGTTGCAACACCAGCGGCTTGTAGAAGCCGAACAAAAGGTGTGGGGGTGTGTGTGTGTTGTGTGTGAGAGGGTTGAGAGGGTTGGGTGTGAGTTGTAGAGGGTTATGGGAGGGTAAAGAGAGGGTTGAGAAAAAGCTGATGTAGCAGCTGATGTGGCATTAAAAAAGTGAGTGGATTGATTGGGTTAGATGCAGATAGCCTAAGAGCATCTTTAAAAGATTCCTTAAAGTATGCTTTCAATCATAGATCAAAGTCCAAAATTTCTATTAGAAAATCGGTTCTACTACAATAAAATTTTCATTTTGGTGGTAACTTTATTAATTTATATTATTCAAATATTTTCTGTCTTTCTTAAACATTTTATGAAAAATTTCTTATGGGTGATGTATAACTAAAAAAATCAATTTTCTTTAATGATAATCATTATTGATGATTCTTTTTGGAGATTTTTACATACTCCCTATATTTTTTTCATTTTAAAAAAAACTTTTGAAGAATCTATTTAAACAAAAAATGGTCTAAAAATCATATTTTTATTTTATTTTAAAGAAGTTGGAGATAATCTAAAAATTAGAGTTATATATCTGGAAAAAGATTATCATTTATATTTTCATAATGATTTAGGTTATAATAATTCATTTAACTAACATATATGAACTTGATAAATTTATTTAACTAACATATATGGCTAAGGCATCGGCTTGGCAACCGATCATAGATAAATTCAAGTCCCGGCTATCGTTATGGAAAGCCAAACATCTATCTACAGGGGGGAGGCTGTGTTTGATCAAATCAGTGTTGGGTGGTCTGGGAAACTACTTTTTCTCTTTATACAAAGCGCCAAACAAAGTTTTGAGTTCTTTAGAAAGCATCCGTCGTAGGTTTTTTTGGGGTGAGGTAAATCAATCCAGAAAAATTAACTGGGTGGCGTGGAACAAAGTTCTCCGTGATAAAAAGAGTGGAGGGTTGGGCATCGGTAGCCTGAAAGCTCTCAACTTGGCTATGCTCAGTAAATGGCGTTGGAGGGAGAAGGTGGAACCCAATGCTAAGTGGAAACACGTGATTTCCGCTATTTCGGAATCAATTAATGGATCGAGAATTGGGGTCTGGAACTCAATTCAGAGAATCGACAGAGAGCTCGAAGAATGGGGAATAAACTTGCAAAATTTAATAATCCCCAATGAAGATAACAGGGGCTGGAGTTGGCAGCTTGATGATAATGGTGAATTCTCGGTTCGATCCCTTAGAAAGTTCATTGATTGCCTCATACTTCCGTCTGCAGATTACCATCTGGGTGAAGGGGGTTACCAGTAAGGCCAACATCTATGGCGAGTAATGAACAATCGCCTGCCTACGATGGACAATTTGATCAAAAGAGGGGTTTTAGTAAACTCGGATGGCTGCAAATTTTGTATCTCCAACCAGGAAAGTGCCGATCATGTGTTTGCTGTTTGTTCCACAACCAAGACTGTTTCTACTTACCTTTCAAACTGGGTGAATTGGTGGCCGACAAGTGCAGGATCTATTTCAGAATTATGGGAGAGTATCGATTCCGGCTCGTCAGGTAGTTTGGATAGAATGATCAGAAGACCCATTGGGGCTGCGTTTTTTTGGGTTTTGTGGAACCAGCGGAATAACAAAACCTTCTCCGGAGCTGTGAAAAAAGAGAGGGAAATCGCAGAAGACATCAAATTTCTTGCTTACGATTGGATTCGGGGTCGTGTCAAGGCTGGTAAGTGTCTTATTTGGGAAAATTGGTGTTGTAATCCTCTTGTAGCTTTATCTTCCTGTATGGCTCTAGCCTCTCGCTAGTTTCTTAATAAAATGCTCCTTTCTTGCTGTCAAAAAAAAAAAACATATATGAACTTGAAGGAAATGTAAAAGCACGATTATCATGTGATTAATAATTTTTCAAAATTCCCAACTAAAATTCATAAAAATTAATTCTGATTTGTCTTGCCAAAAATAAAAAATTAACACAACAAACTTTTAAGATTTTTAATTGATTCATATCTTCTTTTTCAAAATTAAACGCAACAAAATTTTAAGATTTTTATAATGCTAGACAGGAAGTATTATAAAATCCTTAAAACATCATAAACTAAAAAATAATTAATTAAAACTTGAACTCTTTATTTTTTTAGGGAGATTCATACGATTTCAATTTCGTATAATACAAATTAATGTTTTATTTCTTTCTAATTTCGTAAACCAAAAAGTGCTCATGTCTTATGAATGAATTTAACGAATTTCATTCGTACAAATAAGCACTTCAAACGTGTATAAATAACATGAATTCCTTGCATTCTCCAAAATATCCACATTTAAATTTCAATATGAAGAACTTGTTACCCATGATCGTGCTTACATTATTGGCGATGGACTTTTCTATTGGTATGGCCCAGACTGAAAAAACAAAGTGTGACCCTGCACAACTGGTCTCGTGTCTGGGACCCATCGTTAAAGGAACAAAACCGTCGTCAAAGTGTTGTAGCAAGCTCAAGGAGCAGAAGTCATGCTTGTGTCGTTACATTAAGGACCCGAATTACAAGAAGTATGTGAATTCCCCTGGTGCCAAGAAGGTCACGAAAACTTGTGGTGTTTCTTCCCCTAAATGTAAAAAATCATGAAAAGTTGTGAAGACATAAAAGCGTTATAATCTTAATTTAAGAAATTATATCAAATATTGTATAAAACCGATTATATTTATCCTAAATTAGATTGTAAATGGATACATTTTTATCGGTTATTCATAACATGATGATGTATTTCAAAGAAACTTTGTATACTATGTAAATGCACGGATACATTGTACATAAGTGTTGTCCTTTCACGATCTCCATAGGCCAAAAACTTGTTTTCAAAGAGTTGTCACTAGACCCCCTTTAGGTTGGATTACATTCATTACCAACCTAAGGACTTCTTGATGATAGCAAGTATTTATTTTTTTCTCTAGTTTTTCTTGAAATTTCTTCTTCCTTATATTCACAAACCGACAAATAAAAATTGACTATTTATCCTTTGATTATGAAGGTGGCAATAAAACACATATATGTTTAGCTTGCTTTTCACATATCAATATGCAATTGGATAGACAAGTAATCGTAAGGTTAGGGTGTGGTTTGAAATTTGATCAAACTAGGGGGAAGAAATTAAACAAGTGATTAAATGTTAAATTCAACAAGAAAAGAGGATTACGATCAAAGAGTCAACAAAGTCCAATGGAATTATGACACCAACTTTACTCTCAAACCTTTTACTATTATATTTTCAACACCTTGGCCATCAAAAATTCAATTTTAAGCACTTCTAAATTACAGTAAGTAAAGTAATTGTTTGATTCAAAATAAGTCTTGTAGATTATAACAATTAATTATTATATAAACTTTGGTTGGAATTATATAGTAAGATGTACTATTTAATTGGTATTTAATTAATTATATATAAATACATGTCTTAAGTTAAATTAAATAACTGTGAATAGAGATAATCTTTAAAAACGGATTCACTAAAAACGATATTATTTGATTATGTCACGATAAAAACATTTATAAGTTTTCACTTTAATTAAAAACCATGAGGATAATTAAAAGAAAAGTCTTGTAGGGTTCCAGATATAGCGCCAATGATATGGGATGTGATTATTGAATGTAGAAATGAAAGTTTCGAGTAGCCTCATAATATCAGATATAATAATAAAATATGTGGAAATGACATAGACAATGAACAATATTTTTAGATGAAAAATTGGAATTTGGTTTGTAGATATAATATAAGGGACTAACTATGGTAGTGGATTAAATTGATGATAAAAAAGATTATCAAAAACCATTTTAATAATATGACCTAATGGTGTCCATTACCTACTTCCATTTATGGACTAATTATTTATAATAATAGAGACAGGGTTTCTAAATACTCATTCTAAAGATTTAGTTGAGAAATACATTACCTAATATAATCAAAATCCTTTCCCTTTTTACATATTTTTAAAATAATCACTTGATCATATCTCAATAGATTATAAAAATAGAGGCATATTCTTAATATAAACCTTATATGTGTATTAGAATTCCTACAGACTAATTTGAATAATTGGTATATCCTTTTTTTTTTTTAATAAAGTTATTAAGGAGTGATAATGATGTAACTAGATTTATTAATTTTAATTAAATGATATAATTTTTAATTTCATATACTTTCATCTTTAACACTATTCTTGTTCATCAATAGGCCTTTAAGAAGATTTTTAAGTTTTTGAATTAGATGCATCTGCATAGAAAGGTGACGATATAGCTGTATATGCCTTCACATATATACATTGTGCATTCATGAATTCGATATACATATATGAATTCGATATACATACTCCACTACACATTCATGAAACATTCATTTTCACATATACATGTGCAATTGTCATCTAAGATGGTATGCAAGAAATCCAATGGAGATTTTCCCCCCTAATTTGACATTCATTCCAACTTTCAGTTTAGCTATCAGTATCCAAGACCTCTGTCACGCTACATCTGCTTTACCATAAACTCACAATAAGCCCTCTGAAACCCTCTTTATTAGTACCTGAACCCTTCAAACCAAATACTCATTACAATTAAAAAAAAGAAATAAAAAAAGTGTGAGAGAAGGAAAGGATCGGGTAGGTCGGTATGGAGAAGCCGCACCTCTCCAGCCCACTGCCAAGCCACCAGCTTCGTACCAGAGCCCGCCCAACCTTTCCAGCCCATTGGCCTTAGCCAAATGAAGCCTCACTACCGCCACTCAAGGCCTTATGGTAACCATATATTTCATACAATCACAATTCCTATAATTGTTAAATACATTAGATAAAAAATTTGCAAGGATAAGATTGAATTTGAATTTGAAATTTCAACTTAAATCCCTAAACCGTTATTAAAAGGAACCCAATAAAATCAAGTATAAAAATAGAAAACGATAAGACGATTGTCGATAATCTGTAAATTAAATCACAAAAGCCAATGCATAATAAATGGATAAAGCCTCCACCAGTGATATAATTAGTTATACAAAATATATATAAACCTGCCACGTCATCCTCCCCTCAGTTTTGACCCTCCCTAGTCGTTTCGAATTGTCACGTGTCTTCTTCTCTCAACAAACCCTTAAATATCTTTCCACGTCATCCTCTCCCCCTATATATACACTCCATGTCATCACCATAAACTCCACAACCTCCATCCATATTCCCATAATATTAATTAATAATAATAATAATAATAATACCATCATCCGCCTTCATCTCCGCCCCTATCACTGCCATGTCAACCACCGATCTCGCCGTCCTTTTGCCTCGCGTTATCATCGTCTCCAGGCGCAGCCTTCGCAAGAACAAGTTCGTTGATTTCGTAGGTACGTATCTCTATCTCTATCTCTATCTCTATTTCATTGATTTCATTAACGAATTTGATATCGGTTTATGTACGAATGTGGTTTGTGCTTTTCGTTTAATTTCACTTTTTCCATGACCTAGTTATGTCGTTTAATTTGGAGATTGCTATTTGCACCCTTACGAACGTATGTCAGATTCAGGTCATTATGTACATTGAGAATGTAAAATAGACTATGATGTTGATGTGTGCGACGAGAGTGGGGTGCAATTAGTAATTATGGGATGCAATCAGCCTTCCCTTAATTTTACTTTTTCCATGAATAATTGTGGATGAATTGATTAGGTTTAGGTTAGAAATACGGAATCGTGTTGCTAATAGTTTTGTTATTCGTTTTAATTAGGCGAATATCATCTCGATCTTATAGTCGGTTATGGAGCGGTTCCGGTGATTGTACCTCGTGTGACCGGGGTCCATTCGTTGTTGCACAGCTTCGAGCCGATCCATGGAGTTCTCCTATGTGAAGGAGAAGACATCGATCCGTCGTTGTACGAAGACGAAGACACTAATCTCTCCCCTGAAGAATTGGAGGAGATCCGTCGGGTTCACGTTAGCGATACCGCCATCGATAAAGAAAAAGACACGATCGAGCTTTCGCTCGCCAAGCTTTGCTTGGAGAGAAACATACCTTACTTGGGAATATGCAGGGGATCTCAAGTCCTTAATGTTGCATGTGGTGGTACTCTTTACCAAGATATTGGTAAGGAGCTAACCAAAAAAAGTTGTCCAAAAGAGAACAAAGTGGTTCATATGGATTACGATAATTACGACGGCCATCGACATGAGGTTTCGATCGTGGAGGAAACCCCATTGCATCAATGGTTTAAGGATTCTTTGGAAGACAATATGGAGATTCAGGTTAATAGCTATCATCACCAAGGAGTCAAGAGGCTAGCGCAACGTTTTAAGCCCATGGCGTTTGCACCTGATGGTTTGATCGAAGGATTTTACGATCCGGATGCTTATAATCCGGAAGAGGGAAAGTTTATCATGGGTTTACAGTTTCATCCTGAGCGAATGAGGAAGCCGAACTCAGATGAATTCGATTATCCTGGATGCACTGCTGCTTATAAGGTAGATATAAACCAAACCATAGTTTCACTATTCATGAACCCTTCTTAAAATGAGGGATTTTTAAGCCATCATATATACATATATGTTGAATTACTTGTAAAATGGTTGTAGGAATTTGTGAAGGCAGTGGTGGCATATCAGAACAAGCTTAATAGCACAACAGAGGTACCAAAGTCTCTAAAGCTTGATAAAGAGTTGGAGAAAAAGCGAAAGGTTATCGCTCGTAGCTTTTCTCTTGCGAGAAATCTATACGAAGGAGGATCCGGTAACGGTCAACCAAAAGAGTCTGATCTCAAACCAGGAGCAGAGTTTCTTGAGGTAGGAATTGATTCATTTATACAAAGTTTAGTCGGGTTTTTTCGTTCTTTTTGTGATTGATTGATGATGGGGTTCTTGGTATTATTTTGATCAGTCAAATACAGCATTAAGTGTGCAACAAGAGAACAGACTGAAGCAGATGGGAGCAACAGTTAGGAATGCATCTTCATATATGGAGAGATTGAAGTTTAATGAAGAAAGAGAGAAGTTGGCAAGAGCTGTGATGGGGAAGATGACAGTTGAACAGTTATCTGATCTAAATTTGTTCTATCACATGATGGGGCAGATATGCTCTGAAATGCTGGAAAAGAAGCAGATTCAAAATGTTTAGTATTGATATTCCATGTTTAATACTATGTTGTTCTAAAAGCCTATGATGATGATGATTTCTTTAATAAAGAATCACATGAAATTAGGAAAGAAGATCTATCTTTTGTTCTTTCTGTAACTACCCCTTCCAAGATTTCTTTAGTGGTGAATGGCAAATCACCTTTTTCATGATCACATGCATTCATGCTGTCACCATCTTCCATCTTGTGTGTGGTTACAATTTTTTTGGGTGTGTATGGACAATTGGAAATGGGCCTATACTTGGGAATCTTATATGGCTTTTGTTGGTAATTCTTAATGGGCTTGTAGCTGGGCTAGTTGTGGTTAATTTGATCCATTTGTTTGTAAACTAGTGCCAGGTTCCTTTGGATAAGTTATATGGGCTACTGGGTATTTTGAAAAAAAAAAACATTGTTATTAATAATAATGTAGGTAAACCATTGAAAAAATTCATTTAAAGAAGCATATTTGAATCCATATAAATAATGTATAAAAGGGTTTTTTCAATGGATTACCTTCTTATTTGAATGGCTTTACTCCAATAATGTTGTTGTATTTTATCCTATAATTTACTCAGAAGTCAAATATTTTCTGCCTTTTACATAACCAAAGTCAACAAAATTCTACCAAAACATGACCTATATTGATCAAAATTTCTACTCAAATATGGTTGAGTTAGTTGGGTAATTAGGTGTGTAATGTTGAACAAACTAGCAATAAACCATCATGAATTTAACAATGGAGGTAAGAAACAACCATTGATCTATTACATTCCTGATGAAGTCCCAACTCCATTCTTGGTTTCCATCATCTCTAATCATCGTAACCTTGCTGATTCCAATCGCGGAATCACAAGCGAATTCAAGCCGTGTGCATGAACCGATCGACACCTGCACTGCTTCCTTCACATGTAAAACCATCTCCGGAATCCAATACCCTTTCTCGAGACGTGAAGATCCGATCTACTGCGGGTATCCTGGCTTCGAGCTCGACTGCAATGGCAGCAATTCACCTACTATCGACATAAACAACATGACTTACCATGTTCTCAGCATCGAACCATTCGTCCCAGATCTTAAAGATCGTTAGAGAAGACGTGATGGAATCGATATGCCCACATGATTTCGTCAACACCACCATCGATGGACAGCTCTTCGACCACTCTTCAACGTACACGAATCTCACTTTCCTCTACGGATGTCCAGACTCTTTCAATCTTCCTGGGGTTCATCTTAACCCATTTTCTTGTGATGATAATGGGATCGATGAAGTTTTGGTTTTGCCTGGTGAGCACGGCCCCGGAGTCTGTAAGGAGAGCGTGATCATCCCGGTTCCTGGTGCAGCTATCGGATCTACGGGATTGGTGAATTCAAGCGGTTTGAGCCAGGTTCTCCGTGGTGGATTTGAGGTTCGGTGGAAGCTGGACACAACATCTTGCAGCCAGTGCACCGAGTCTGGCGGCCGCTGCTTTTACAATTATGATGTAAATCGAACCTCGTGTGCTTGCCCTGGTTCGGCATTGATCACAGATATTTGCACCATGGCTAACACAACCCGAGCGAGTTCCTCAACAAAAGAGAGGTCCCTCACTATTGGTACAATTTACATCCCACGCGCAATAAAAGAATTAGCTTTATCGGATGTCAAATATGTTTAAATATCTTAACAGATTGTTGTAACATTTTCTACAACTGTTTTTTTTTTTTTGGATTCTAGGCCTTCCAATCGCAGCAGGTGGGATTCTTGCTACCATTGGCGTCGGTTTTGGATTGTTTGTTTGCAGACAACGAAAGAAAAGGCAAGCAGATGAATCGGCTCAGAACAAAGAAAGCGTGACTGCGGTTTCGATCAAAGAACTTCCTCCGGCCGCCATTGCTTCTTATACTTCCACAGCAACAACAGAGTTCGGAAACAGCAGTTATTTCGGCACTCGGGTTTTTACTCATAACGAACTCGAAGCAGCAACCGATGGTTTTGATGATTCAAGAGAACTTGGAGATGGCGGTTTTGGAACCGTTTATTACGGTAATAGAAATAACACTTATACATATATTCATTTTCACATGGTATCAGAGCAAAGATCTAGATACTCGACACTTTGGGAAAATTATTACCCTTCTAGCCTCGGTGTTAAAAGTCTCACATTGGCTATATTATATTTGGCATTTCTTTTTAATATATTTGAAACGAGAGCTCTTTATTTGAAACGAGAGCTCTTTTGAAAAGTAATCTAATTATCAGCCTGCCTATCAGGTAAGCTTGTGGATGGACGAGAAGTCGCGGTGAAGCGCTTATACGAGAACAGTTTCAAGCGTGTCGAGCAGTTTATGAACGAGGTCGAAATCCTGACCATGTTAGACCACGAAAACCTCGTCAAATTCTACGGATGCACTTCAAGACGAAGCCGAGAACTCCTCTTGGTTTACGAGTACGTCCCAAACGGCACCGTAGCCGATCACCTCCACGGAAGACTCGCCAACCCGAACTCAAATTCCTCTTGGCCTAATTGGCCCTTGCGTCTCAACATCGCGATCGAAACCGCCGAAGCGTTAGCGTACCTCCACGAGTCCGACGTCATCCACCGCGACGTCAAGACCAGCAACATCCTACTCGACGAAAATTTCCGTGTTAAGGTTGCCGACTTCGGGCTGTCGAGATTGTTTCCGTTCGACGCCACCCACGTCTCGACCGCGCCGCAGGGGACGCCGGGGTACGTGGACCCCGAGTACTACCAATGTTATCGGTTGACGGATAAGAGCGATGTTTATAGCTTTGGGGTCGTGTTGATGGAGCTTTTATCGTCGTTACAAGCCGTCGACACGGGCCGACATCGGCACGATATCAACTTGGCTAACATGGCGATCGACCGGATCCAAAACGGGAGGTTGGATGAGTTTGTTGACAAGAGGATCGGGTTCGAGACCGATGGCTTGGTGCGGCGGACGGTGACGTTGGTGGCGGAGTTGGGATTCCGGTGTCTGCAGCATGAGAAGGATATGAGGCCGACGATGAGAGAAGTGGTGGAGAATTTAAGAGGGATACAGAATGAAGAGTTGAATGTTCAACAGCCGGAGGTGGTTGATATTGTGGTGGATGACGGTGGTAATCCGCCGTCGTCTGATTCAGGGGCTGCCGGAAATTTGGTTGAGAGCCAAGCCGAGCCGGTGAGCCGGTGATTGGGTTCGATTTGGCAAAGTCTTGATTTCCTAGGAGTTAATTGATGTGTTCTTCCTTATGATTTACGTGGTTTTATTTGATATTTTATTAGCAAACTATGTATTCAAATTTATTCATATTAATTTCATTCAAAGATAGTTAAAAAATGTTTGTAATCATACATATTTGACAAAAGTGGTTAACCATCAAAATGTAGTATAACAAAAACTTGAGTCAAAAAGTTGATTGCCGATGACTCCAACAAATTCAAAACTCTGATCCAACACTAAAAACTTAAAAATATAATGTTTTCATCTTCAATCCTAAGTTAAAACATACAAAAAGTTAGAAGCTAAAAAAATATCTTCAATATTTGAAGGGAATTATAAATATACCCCCTTGCTAAGTCAATGTGTAAGTTATGTGAGTGCATGAAATAGTCAAGGGGGTCTATATAACAACACCCATTAAAGTCAAATAAAGTATAATATGATACTAAAAATATAAAATATTATAATGTTTAATTTTTATAATTAAATATATATTTATTATTAAAACTTTAATATATTAACATGTTTATTGAATATATCAAACATTATTTTTCAGCTTATTGTGTGTATGGTGACCTGCTCAACTGGTTACTGGGAGTTGGGGACGATGGTTTGCGGTGGTTCTGGGTTGGTGGTGGTGGTCGTCTGTGGTGGTCTGCGATGGTGGTTTGCAATGGTTGGTGGTTTGCGGTGGTGGTGATGATTGGGTTGACGATGACGGTGGCGGTGGTTCTTCACGGCAGCAACGGTGGTCCTGGGTCGGCGGTGGTGATGTTTACCGGCTAACCCGGTTACCGGTCATTTTGAAGCACAATAACCTCAAAAATAATGTTTGATATATTGAATATCATCTTTTTTAGTTGAATACACACAATAATATTTTAGGTATAATTTTAGGTATAACTGAATACATTTTAGAGAAGTAAACTATTTATTATAATATAAAAGATGTTTTTGTATGTGTTTTTTTGCTAGTGTTATATATTTTTTTTGAAAGGGTATCCGAGGCATTTGCACCGACTAATCCCGGCAAGGTTCACCGACAGCTAAAGCATGCTGTCCTGAGTTAATCCCCAGTGGCCACAATCTGGAAGCGCCTGGATTCGAACCTGGGGTAGAAGGGTTAACTAGCCACTTCCCCCACAGGCCTTAACCAGTACGCCACAGCCTTGTGGTTTTGCTAGTGTTATATTGGAGTTGGGGTTTTTTTAGTGTTCTACTTCTCCCATAATTTTTAGTGTTTGTAATTGTATTTATTCAAGTGAAATAAGATCCAAAAACAACAGCAAGTTGTTTGTGAATGGTTGATTCATCAACAAAAATTCCATCAAACTAAAACAAAATTCTTAATAAATATATTAGTTGGATAATAATAGTGAAAAAAACGCCAAAAATGTCTCCAAAAATCTGATAAAAAATCAATCAGTCTATTCAAGAAAATAAAAAAACCTAAAATTAATGATTACATAATTGACAAGAACATAGAAAAGAAAAGCAAACGGAAAAAACAATTTGTTTGATTACCGTGAATTGGAAACAAATTTTGGAAACTCGATTTCACCCATCGATGTCACCCAAAGATTTGGAAAGTCGGGGAAGGCAGTAACCATGGAGATTGTCGTGGAACTCTTGGGATGAGATGAGGTGAATGGCATGGAGAAACAGAAGTCGATGGTTGGAGAAACATAAATCGTTGGCGGAGAGCGGAGATCGATGTGAAGCTTTTGGAATCTATCAATTTGGCCGGAGAAACAGAAATTGAGTGCTTCCTGAGTGGTTGCAGAGAGAATGTCAAAGGAGATGGCCAGAGACAGCAACAACCGTGGGGAGAAGGAAAACAACGTGGTAAAATTATGAGAAGAGCATATATGGAAAAAAAAAAAAGCCTCTGAATCTTATGCCTTTACCCTCTATGCAAAATCGTATAGATGTGTTTGTCATGGTTCATAGGTGCCATATTTTTGCCAAACAGATAAAGCTTATGCATGATTAAGAGGTTACCTTTTAATAGTTACATTATGAAACAAAGAAACAATCTGTCTTTATGATTTTTAATCACTAAAATGAAAATGCCTTTAAAACATTAATATAAAAGAAAAAAAAAAATTTGGCTCATTGGATGGCTAAAACTAAGGGAGATTGAATCTGTTTTATATTTGAATAAAGTCATTTTACTGTATTATCATGGGAGGTATAAAACAATAAAACATGGAGAATTAGATAATAAATATAAGTTTGACAAACGCAACTCTGGACTTTATGTTATTTTTCCTTTGATTATTAAATTCAAAATATATTTAAAAATATATGATATGATAGACTAAGTTATTTTGACAACTATGGAGTAAATGAAATTAAATTGCATATTTAAATCTCTGTTTAAAAGTTTTGACGTGAAATTATTTTGACAACTGTAATGTATTTGAATTTAAATTGCAGTTCTAGATGGTCTCTTTAAAAATTTTGCATTATTGATGCATTTAATCGGTCAAAATGTATTTACTGTGTAATAAATTAAATCAGCTCTTTTATCATACTGATTAAAACTCACCACTCATCTCATTTGGAAGCCGTTTTTCTTTGAAATGTATTCTTAAACTTCCTTTTTTCCAGAAGAAAAACAACTACATATTTTGTGAAGGACTTGTCTTACAAGCAAACTCGTTTGATTTTAGTTCTCGAACTAAATTAACAAACCTTAAAACAATCAAGGATTTGGTTAATACAAATTGGGTTGAATAATCGTGTGAGAAGATGAAGTTAATGTAAGAAGTGTGAGAAGTAAATCTGAATCGTTATCGCTTTTAATCTCATGCCCTCTCATAAATTGTGCTTTAGAAAAGAATTGATCTGATGCATCTCATCATAATGTACATCAATTTTCATCAAACGTTTGAAAACCACTTTTCATGATTCTCATGTTGACCTCAACTTTTCACCGAAACTCAAACCTTACAAATTGGTGTGGATATCATATGTTCCAAAAATAACTAGTAGAATGAAAAAAAAAACCTTTGATTACTAGAAAGAGTTTTCCATGAGAGCTAACAAGTAAGAAGTGCATTATGAGGTATATCATATCAAATAAGGTCGCCTTTAATTTGTAAGGTCACATTAACTATTAAGATCGAAACTTTAGAAACATTTGGAAAATACCATCATCTAAATATGTGTATTGTGCTTCTAAGCTATAATTATGGCAATAACGAAGCTATCATACTTTGCCCAACTATTGGTTCAAATAACACTTCTCGTACCACCCCTTCAGACCTCGACTCGCCCAGACCCTAGTCATTGCATCCCTACATCTCTAGAAACCAAAGAGGTAGTCCATCTTGACAAGGCAAATGACTTCTTTCATAAAAATGCATAATACGGGTTAGGAAGTGCGTAGTACATAAATGTATAAGTTAACTCGAACACACAATTGTCGGATGGTAGGGTTAAGGGGCAGTGTCCGGCGTGGTGGTGTGCTTCAATGGAACTTATCATTATATATAAAGTGATATTAACATTGAATTTTATAGCTGCCATGTAACCACTGAAAACTTAAATAAACAATATTGAATTGTTTAGTGTTTTTTTTACCAAACTTGCTTCCCATAACCAAATGCTGAACAATCATCGTGTCGTGTTCTATTCTATCCAACTGAGTTTGTGCACCAAAAGAACCCTCGAAACCAAATATACAAGAAAAAGTTTTATAGTTAAGATATAATTAATTTGAAAACCGGGAGATAATATGGAAGTATAGTATTTACCTAGGCCGCGACACAGGGGATAAAATAGGAATATAGGATACTACGTGTTGGTGGGCCACGTGTCATACATATTTTATTCCACCATGGTATAAATAAGCGGTACCATCTCCTGTCACTTTAACTTGGCCTTCTGTTACCATCCATTGCTTTCCATCCCCTTCTCTCTCATCCATCCTCTTTACCAATTTCTAAAGTGTAGTAGTGTAGAAAAAACAAAGAATCTATACTTATACATACTACCAATGCTTATGCTTATGCCCATGGCCATGGCTACATCACAAGCTAAGCATCTCAGATCTAGGTTTCCTCCTTCATAATTAATCCACTCCTTCTCCTTAATTTCAATCAATTTCAACACTTACATACAAACAAACAGATCGGAATCAATGGCCACGATGCAGAAATTTAAGATGCTAGCCACACAATGTGCCGTCGCCGGAAGTCCGACTCGTAGTCCGTCCACAAGCCCTGTCATCCACCTCCGCCGGAGGAAGACGCTACGGATGCTGCTCAGCCGCGGCGGCGGCGGCGGAGGAGCGCGGCGGTTGCCGCCGACTAGCGAGTTTGTAGATCGGAGAGGAAGCGATGTTGATTCGTCGGAGGATGAGAAGGATAGCGATGGCGGTGCACGGCGGAAGTTGAAGGACTTGTTTGTGTCGTCTTCGCCGCCGGCGGCGGCGGCGGCGGCGTCGATTGACGGTGGAGAAGAGAGGAACCGGTGGAGCGGCGATGATGCCGATCTGATCGGCCGGCGCGGCGGCGGTGGTTCGAGAGGACTTAGGGCTTTGCCGGGGACGTTACGGCAGCGGTTACTGAGACGAGCGTGGAGGCCGGTTCTGGTGACGATTCCTGAGTAAATTTTTTGATTTTGTTTTTGGAAAAATGTAGAGATAATTTCCAGAAATAATTACAATAACAGAGTGGTTTTCTGTTAATTTTTTGTTTTAAAATTTGCAATCCAATCTCTGTTTTTGCTAAAGGATTATGATGTTTTTTGAATTATAATTCTGATAAATTGAACAACTGGACTTGGAATTGATTATTAAGATAATTAGAACTTCAATTAGAATCTCAATTGAAAAGGAATAACTAAGGATGGTGTTATTTTTGATGTGATAGATGATAATCTCAACTTGTATATTTATTTTGTTTGTAATAATAATAATCACTTTCCAGTTTCTGATCTCAACTTTTTTCATAATCATTCAGTTATTTGGAATTCCAAACTGGAAAAGTTCAACCCATTCAGGTTGCCTATATTTGGAAGATGTGTATTTTTTTTTTTCAATTTCCATGCTATTTTTCAAACAATTTTAGATAGAATTGGAAGATAAGGTACAATTTGAAAATTAAAATAGAAACATGAAGATTTGATTTTGGAATGGAGCAGGTAATTTTGATAAGAAAAGGGGAGAAGGAATGCTTTATGCAGAGAATGTATGGGGAAATCCATATGGGAATGGTCAAAAGTGGGATGTAGATTTACTGTCATCTCCTTTTCCCAATTTTGTTTTCACCTTCCATACTGTTGCCATCAAATAATTTTCACCTTCCCTTTATTCTTTTTCAAAATTATTTGATCTAAAAGTTTATTGGGTCGGTTTATTTGTGGTTTACAAAATAACTTTCATATATATATATATAATATATATATATATATATATATAGGGGTGGGTTCAATTGCAAACCACTTTTTCATTGTGAACGTGAGGACAAACGAGAGCGCGCCACGTGTCACTCTGAATTTCGGCGACTTAGTGTTATTCAGACTGAATAACGCTATATTCAGACTGAATATAGCGTTATTCAGTCTGAATAACACTAAGTCGCCGAAATTCAGAGTGACACGCGCGACTTGTAACCAAAAAGCCCGCGACTCTGTATTTCAGTCTGAATAACACTATTATTCAGTGTTATTCAGACTGAATAACACTAGGTCGTGGGAAAAGTCGCGCGTCTCATAAAATTTGTTGCCACGTGTCGCGCTCTGGGTTGTCCTCACGTTCACAATGAAAAAGTGGTTTGTATTTGAACTTTCACCTATATATATATATATATATATATATATATTTGAAGCATTGATAACTTACCTACACGTTCCAAAGCGAAGTCGACTATTTAGGATTCATATTGGTATCCGACTAATTCTTGGCAACTATGGACCGACGCGAAAACAGACCCATGTTCAGGGTATCGTCATATGCTCATCCTATGAATCAAACCCAGATAGACATGAATGCTGACCACACCACTAGCTACTAATACTTTGATTGTTTATGTATGATTTTGATGAATTTATAATTTTCGATCAAAGTATTTTATAAAATTTGAACATTAAGCCACGATTCTAAAGCTTTATTCACTTTACTAACCTTTGGCATTAAAGTTGTAAATTTTAGTTCAAAATGTATGTTTCCACTTTTGAATGTATTCCTTGTGTCTGTAAAATTGGAATATTTTCCTTTTTGAGTTGGACAAGAATATACAAATTTTGGTTAAACTTTCAATCACAACTTAACTTTCTCAATTAATGGTCATTACCTGTATTAATTTAAGTACATTACAATTTCTTTTTAACTTTTTTTTTCTCATCAAACGGTGTTTTCTTTATGTCAAATCAAAGTTTGCCTTCGTTTTTTGAGAAAGAAGATACATGAGCATTTGGTAAGCATAATATAACTTTGAATGATTGAAATTTTGTCAAAGAAATGGAAGTTGAATAATTAAAAGGGAAAATTGCCGAAAAAGATAACATAAATGTCAAAAAAATCCAATCAAGGGAACGTACATTTTTTTTGCCGAGAAAGGACTATGCATTTGATTTTGTCAAAAAAAAGGGAATGTGACCTGATTAACTTGATGATTGCTTAGTCAGCAGGTAACCTGCTGACGTGTCTGTCCAAGTGGCAGTCCAGTCAGCACCATCAAATTGCCGAAAAAGGTAACATAAATGTCAAAAAAATCCAATTAGGGGAACGTACATTTTTTTGCCGAGAAATGACTATGCATTTGATTTTGTCAAAAAAAGGAATGTGACATGATTTAACTTGATGGTTGCTTAGTTAGCGGGTAACCAGGTGACGTGTTTAATTTGTCCAAGTGATAGTCCAGTTAGCACCATCACACCTTTGATCAGCGTTGATCGGAGTTGACCGCCACCACCACCCACTACCACCACCACTCATCGTCACCCACCGCCATCGACTGCCATAGCCACGCACCGCCATCGATTGCCATCGCCACGCACTGCCACTGACTGCCACCCACCACCCATCCCCCTCTTTCTTAGAATTCAACATCTAATTGCGTATAGATGAGGTAGGCGAGTCAAGCAGATAAGCACCACCACCACCAACCTCCGCCGCCACCCCCCACCACCCACGTCCCCTGCCACCCACCGCTACCTGCTGCAACCCACGACTCCTCACCACCCACCGCCCCCACCACTCCCTGCCACTCACTCCCACCACCACTTACTGATTTTGCCGGAAAAGGTAACATGAATGTCTAAAAAATCCAATTAGGGGAACGTATATTTTTTTTGCCGAGAAAGGACTAAATATTTGATTTTGTCAAAAAATAGGGAAGAGTAACCGGTTGTACAAGTTACCGGTTACTCTTTCCCTTTTTTTGACAAAATTAAATGTATAATCCTTTCTCGGCAAAAAAAAAATGTACGTTCCCCTGATTGGATTTTTTGGACATTTATGTTACCTTTTTCAGCAATTTTCCCTAATTAAAATAGATTTTAATTAGGTTTGATTAAATATTCAATTAGCAGGAAATAGAATGAGATATATCTTTTTGGTTCACAATATGTAGCTTCAAAACCATTAAAAATGTCTTTCAACGTTTAGTCGTTTAATGCACCTTTTAGGGGCCGTTTACCTTGGTAATGCTTATCAGTAAGATTCAACATTTTAACTTATTTACCGTGAAAGATTATAGTCCATCAAAAATGTATCATATGCAATAATTTATCGGGTAAGCACTTACTAGCTAGGTAAAAGTCGTCACTTTACTTATCGGGTAAGGTGCTGTTTACTTGACGCTTACCCGGTAAGTGCTTACCGGGTTAATTTATTTTAGAAGATGAACATGACAAGAACTACAATCTTACTCAGTAAGAGTGTTGACATGAATCGAGAGTCTTACACGGTAACTGAGAGATTTACAAATCTTACCTGATAAGTGCTTACATGGTATTGTTGCATACGATATCTGTAACGCCCCGTTTCCCGTGTTAAGTTTTAACGAGGCCAGATTAGTTAATTAACCCAGTTAACGTATTTGTAGGAGCCTAGGGGCTAAAGTGTATTAAGTGAAAGTGCAAGGGTTGAGTGGTGGCTTGTGTATAAGAAGAAAAGCCCTCAACTTCCCTTCAGTTTTGTTTAGACGGTTTCCAGAGAAGAGAAGGGAGAGAGACAGCGAATCCTTAGAGAAATTGGAAGCAATTGAAGTAAGTTCAGAGGTTGCTATGGTGCAATTGAAGTGGTGGCTACGAGAATTGCATAAGGTATGATCCCAATTCATGTTTGTGTAAGATTGAGTTTATGGTTGGGACTAGGGTTTGTGGAGAGATGATCAATTGATCATCAAATACTTATTTATACTTCAAATCGATGATATAATTATTGGTTATTGGTATGAGAATGGAGTATAGACTTGTATTTGGTTGGATTGAATTGATTTTTGAAAGTTAGGGTTCCAATTAAATTGGTTTGGGAATTTATGATTAATTGATCATCAATTGGAGGTTTTGTAATGGTTATATGTTATAGAATGTAATTGAATGTTTGGAGATGGTTGTATACACTTTTTTGCTCAAAGAATGGTTGAATTTATGGGTTGGAGTGAAAACCCACGAGTTTGGGGTTGAAAACTCATGGAGAAAGGAAATCTGCCTCCTTTCGCGGCCGGGAAGAATTCTTCCCGGCCGGGGAGTTGGGCAGAAAGTTTATATATATTTTTTTGCGACTTTTTCTTGCGGCGACCATTTGGGGTTCTCTCAAGGGGTTTTCCGCAAGGGATTGTTTAAGTTAATAATGTAGAAAAGTTGATAGAGTTGGAGTAGGTTTTCCTTGAGTTTGGAGCCTAAGGCTCGGGTATGTTTATTAGGAATATTTAAATAGTTGTTGATACATGTTATGTATGCATATATGTGTTTAGGTGTTACGTGGTGACCCTTGAAGGTACCGTGAGCTAGTTGTGATCATTCTAAGGTGAGTTCACTACCTAGCTACCTATTGTTGTATGTGTATGATGATGAGACATGTAATTGCTTATGTTATGTATGCTCCCTCTGGGGATATGTTCTCCCTTCGGGGATATGGAGTTTCTTCCTGTTTCGGGTTTAGCCGAAGGGAAGATAGTGCAAGAGGCACGTATGTGGTTATATGATTTTGTTGTTATGTATGTATGATGATAGTTGGTTAGGTGTGTTCTCACTAAGCATTCCGCTTACCCCGTTGTTGTTGTTTATTTCATTTAGATGCAGGCACTTCCCGAAAGGGAAAGGAAAAGATTTGAGGCTCCGGGTTCCGCATGTTCAGTCTCCAAGGGAAGAGAAAGAGAGACTATGAGTTATAATGGATTCCAAACTGTTTTTATTAACTTATTTTGTCGGTTGGTTTTACCTTTATGATACCTGTGGTTTTGCTCGTTGGAGCGAGGTTTGAACACTATGGTTTCTGGAAGTTGATTTTATTTAAATCTTGGGGACAAGTTTCCGCTTTCTTCTTATGAATGGTTACTTTTCTGGTTAAACTGTCTTGTGAAATTTTGAGTGTTACAATATCGTTTTGAGAGACTAAAATATTGTTTGCTATGGTAGGTGATAGTGTTCAGTTTTACCAGTAAACACTTACTCGGTAAGTGTTTAAGTAAACGGCCCCTATGACTCTCCATCCTTATAAACACTATGCTTGGTAAGATTATTGGCCCTTTGTAATGTCCATCCTGTTGGGAATTGGTGCGTATAAACGCGCAGCGGAAAACAGAATAAAACAATTCCCAAGAACGGATCCAATCCTAACCTTTACAGATACAATTTAGCGAGGTTTGATAGTTTACCTTATGCGATTAGCTTCCGGAAAGCTTGTAGGGGATACACCGCTACTGACACCGATTGAGATAGTTGCTAGATCACCACCAAGGATCACCCGAAAAACGAACGCGAATCTCCTCCTCTTGTAAATCGGCGCCGGTTTTTGTGAGAGAGAGAGAGAGTTTTTCTGAGTTGTAGGGTTTAAAAACTGAATTGTTATATTTTTGATAAACCCTTAACCCTTTATTTATATGGATAAATCTTATCGGAGTTTTATTCCATATAAGATTCTTTGGTAATTATCTCCAAATATAATTTCCATAATTAATTAATTCATCTAATTAATTAATTTATAAATAGTTTAACTAACTATTTATTTTAACTCTCTCATTAAATAATTAATAATCAATTAATTATTTCTCATGTAATCCAAACGTTCTCATTTTGGTGTGCAGCGGTGTGACCTACTAGTGTCTTATAACATTGGACACGGTAACCCTGTTACTGTCTCGCACACAATCCTAACAGACTCCCACTTGTGCTAGACATGTAACTCTTCTGTTACCGTTAGCCTAAGGAGGTCCCTAGCCAGACACTTAGGTTAACCAGGTTATAAGATCTCTTACATCCAGAGATACAATTCTTGAATTTGTACACAGGTTCATTCCTTTTGCACACGATATTTCTAAAATGATTTTAAGACATGGAGTGGAGGATTCATTTTTTAAATATCAAGTGTTTCTTGACTCTGATTTCGATTGCCTGCAGTAACGGATATTACTAAATAACACCTGTTATTCTATCCGAGCGTGGCCACGCGATTTCTGCCAATCTTAATCGTCAAGGGGCCCGGAAATATCTCTCTTTTAGTAAAGAGGTGCAAATCCCTTCTTGAATGCCTGCATTTGGATCCACGGCTTCCGCTGCATCTAGTCACGTCCCGTATGGCCGCCCTGTTACGGTGCAGGGTTAAAACGCACTAAGAGTACAGTAGTCCTCATGTTCCCAAACCAAGTATCTCAGGTCTAAGGACAACCTATCAAGTCAATGCTTATGACTGAGGCTCCATGAAGCAGACTTGATAACTGGTCACTTCCAATACCCAAACACTCTGATGAGTATCTATAAATACTTGGTCACATCACTTGTGCTTTTATTCTTTACTTTGAATAAATCATCAAGTATTTATAGTAGTGTTAAACTCCCTATTGAAATTCCCATTTCAATAAGTGGCTACGGAAATTTAGATTTCATACAAAACTTTGTAAGAATCATGGATACATTTAAATATGCGAAAAATAGCTAATTTAGAACAATCATGAAAAATAAAACCTCCATTTATTTCCAACACACTGTGAAATAAAACTTTACATGATTACATTGTTCAAAATTTAAACTATAGTAATAATTAATAAACTAAAAACTAGCTACTGGCGTCCAGGTACTGCATCCCAATGGAATTTGCATGTGCCTCATGCTTCACCCTTGCTAGTGGTTTTGTCAGCGGATCTGCGACATTGTCTTCTGTTGGAATTTTGCATATTCTCACATCTCCTCTTCCAATGATCTCTCGGATGAGATGATACTTTCTGAGCACGTGTCTTGACTTGTGATGCTCTCTAGGTTCCTTTGCTTGCGCCACGGCTCCTGAGTTATCACAGAATATATCGATCGGTCTCGAGATACTGGCAACCACTCTGAGATCCGATAGAAAATTCCTTAGCCAGACAGCTTCCTTTGCCGCATCAGATGCTGCAATGTACTCTGCTTCTGTAGTTGAATCTGCAATCGTGTCCTGCTTCGAGCTCTTCCACGAGATCGCGCCTCCGTTTAGGGTAAAAACGTAACCCGACTGTGATCTAAAAACATCTCTGTCGATCTGGAAACTAGCATCAGAATATCCTGTGACGCTAATTTCATCCTCAGATCCTCCAAAGACCAAGAACATGTCTTTCGTTCTTCTCAGATACTTGAGAATGTTCTTGACAGCTACCCAGTGAGGTTCTCCTGGATTCTGTTGATATCTGCTCGTAACGCTTACTGAGTAAGCAACATCGGGCCTGGTACATAACATGGCATACATGATCGATCCAATTGCTGATGCATACGAAACCGATTTCATTCTGTCCCGATCTTGACTAGAAATAGGACATTGTGTTTTGCTTAACACTATGCCATGTTGCATCGGGATAAATCCTTTCTTGGATTCATCCATCCTAAATCTCTTTAGGATTTTATCAATGTATGTACTTTGGCTTAGTCCGATAAGCCGCTTAGATCTATTTCTGTAGATCTTTATGCCAAGTATGTAAGCGGCTTCTCCAAGGTCTTTCATCTGGAAACATTTGTTTAACCAACTCTTTACACTCTGTAAAGTTGGAACATCGTTTCCTATGAGTAGAATATCATCTACGTATAAGACCAAGAAGGTTACTATGCTCCCACTGAACTTAGTGTAGACACATGGCTCGAACTCACTTTTGGTGAAACCAAATTCTTTGATTCGCTCATCAAAGTGTAAGTTCCAGCTTCGAGATGCTTGCTTTAATCCATAAATGGATTTTAGCAGTTTACACACCTTATTAGGATTCTTAGGGTCTTCAAACCCTTCTGGTTGTTCCATATAGACGTCTTCTGTTAACTTTCCGTTCAGAAAGGCTGTCTTGACGTCCATTTGCCAGATCTCGTAGTTAAAATACGCTGAAATGGCCATAAGAATCCTAATAGATTTTAGCATGGCCACTGGCGAAAAGGTTTCGTCATAGTCGATACCATGAGTTTGCGTGAATCCTTTTGCGACCAGTCTGGCCTTGAAAGTGTGCACATTTCCATCCATGTCGGTTTTCTTCTTGAAAACCCATTTGCGTCCAACAGTTCTACAGTGTTGTGGCAAATCAGTCAACTCCCAAACTTGGTTGTCGTACATGGATTGCATCTCAGCCTTCATGGCTTCCTGCCATTGTTCAGACTCATTGCCTAACACAGCTTCTCCATAGGATGTTTGTTCATTCAAGTCTCCACTGTCTTAAGAGACTAGAAATCCAAGATACCTATCTGGTTCTTGTCTTACCCTACTGGATCTGCGAAGGTCCTGTGTTTGCACTTCCTCAATCGTTTCTGATCGAGGTTCAACATTCTCATGTTGAATTTCTGGCTCAACAATTGGTGTAGTGTTCTCTTCGTCTACTACCTGTAGATCTACATCCTTTCTGGTGTTTCCAGAACTGAGAAACTTTTCTTCCAGAAATTTTCCATTTCGAGCAACAAAGACTTTGTTCTCTTCAGGGTTGTAGAAATAATATCCCACGGTGGTTCTGGGATATCCTACGAAGAAACACTTGTCGGATTTGGGTTTGAGTTTTTCTGAGGTAGGTCGTTTGACGTAAACCTCACAGCCCCAAATTCTTAGAAAAGACATGTTGGGTTTCTTACCCTTCCATAACTCGTATGGAGTCTTTTCTACCGACTTTGTTGGCGCTCTGTTCAGTATGTGTGCTGCTGTTTCGAGCGCATGTCCCCAGAATGACATTGGCAGCGTAGAGTGACACATCATCGTTCGTACCATATCAAGTAAAGTACGATTTCTCCTTTCTGATACACCATTCATCTGAGGTGTATACGGAGGTGTGAGTTGGGATACAATCCCGCACTCCATTAGATGATTGTCAAACTCATCACTGAGATATTCGCCTCCGCGATCCGACCGTAAAACTTGATCTTTCTGTCAAGTTGATTCTGTACTTCATTCTGAAATTCTTTGAATTTTTCAAAGCTTTCAGATTTGTGTCTCATAAGATAGACATAGCCATACCTACTGAAATCGTCAATAAAGGTAATGAAGTACCGGTATCCTCCTCTTGCTACATGACTAAATGGTCCACACACATCTGTGTGAATTATTTCTAATAAGTCAGTAGCCCTCTCATTTTCTTTGTTGAAATGTTGCTTTGTCATTTTTCCAGATAAACAAGACTCGCAATTATTAAAAGGTTTGTAATTGAAAGTTCCAAGAAAACCTCCTTTCAGGAGTAGTTCAACGCGTTTCTTGTTTATGTGGCCCAAACGACAATGCCAGAGGTAAGTTTGGTCCTCAATGTCCTTGGATCGTTTACTTATATGATAGATTTCACTACTGTTGTCTTGTAGATTTACTGTGTATAGACCATTCACGGGTGTAGCTTTAAAATAGAAAATATTATCTTTAAAGACTGAAATCATTTTATAATCATATTTATAATAACATCCTTGGTCTACTAATAAATCAAAAGACAAAACATTCTTAATCATATTTGGAATATAATAACAATTATCCAGTTCCAAAACTAGACCCGAGGGTAAACTAAGACTATAAGATCCTACTGCTTCAGCTATCAGCGGAGTGCCTTCGCCAACTCGTAGGTTCGAACGGTCTTTCCTCAGAGTCTTTCTTCTAGTGAATCCCTGTAAATGATTACAAATGTGGTTACCACTGCCTGTATCAATTACCCATGATTCATAAGAAGTGATTAAGCAATCTATCATAAAGATACCTGGAGCATCGGGTAAACCGATCTCTATCTGGTCGATATTCATCGAGTGCTCGCAAATATCCTCGCTGCCGCACTCTGGGCAACTTAGATCTCCCAGCTCATCAATTATATCAGTGTCCATGAGATCTGCAGGTTCAGGTACTGGCTCTAGACTGGCCAGAATGTCTTCATGAACTTTATCCACGTCTTTCTTTGGTTCCTTCATATAGGCACTAGCTGTGTCTTGAATCTCTTTCGTGAGGGAAAACCACATGAGGTACACTAGCTCTTCCTGAGTCATCTTGTACCCCAAACGTGATAAACACTTAAAGAGCCTTCTCATTTCAATAAGATGGTCTTTAACTGACTGACCACTTTTCAGCTTCAGTGAAAAGATCTCTTGCATGATCAGAAGTTTACCTGTATGCTTATAGAGACCTAACTGGTCTTCTATATTTTTCACAACCTGGTAACATGATTTAACTCTTAAATCTCCCGTGAACTCGGGTGATGTTGAGAAAATCAGAATGGACATTACATCCGATTCATCTTCCAGATATTTGAAATACTGAGTAAAATCCCTTTCGGGAGAATTACTCTCTGGTCGTGAAACAGGTTTTTCCAGAACATACAGCTTACCCTGTGCACGCAGGACATTGTCAAGGTGCATTTTCCAAACTGGAAAATTTTGGCCTGTAAGCTTCCATTTTGAGTTGACGAGTCTTAGGGATTCCTCAGGGGTATAAAACGGAATTACAGATTTTGACATCTACAAATTAAGAACAAATTCCAAATTTAGTTTATAATTATATAAATTCTAATAAATTATTACCCTTAAAATAAATTTATTAGACTAGAATCCATATTTCACATGCGTCGGGAAGCATGTGATCATGTCAAACCGACTCATGCGATCTATGGTAGGTAAAACTATACCAATCGTATTTTAATTCGAAAATACGACTTCTAGATCGTCGGGACATCGGAAATATAATCCGTGCATATTTAGTCCCTCTAGTGCATTTTGGCCTGGTACCACCAGTGAATAAATAATTACCAAAATAGACTGCACCACCCGGGACCTGGACAAACTCTGGCCGGTACCACCCGGAGATAATTCGCAGAGTTTTATCACCCTCTAGTTTCGGTTTGAACACGGGCGTTCATAGCGTGTGCACTTACAACGCCCTATGTACCTTACACCGGAGGTACCCCTAAAGTGGGTTGCACTTACTAATCTATGATTTGAACAAGGGTCAAAAATGCCAGTTTTCAAAAAACTTTGGATCCAAACACAAACTGTATTTGTATCCAATTTTATGTTTTAATTTTATGTTTTAAAACCATTTAAAATTGTTTATATCTAAAAATTATGCAACTAAAACAACCACGCAATTATAACTGATAAATATAAACAATCATGCATCATAACATGTCATAGTCAAAAACCCTTAACTATTGTCGTTTTGTGAGCCAACACAAAACGACGGTTTTTATTCCTAAGGGACAAATCTTCTTGGCGCTCCCACTGGCTCCAGGCTCCATGACTGTCTCCTTGGCTCCGTCTTCAGGTCTCAATATTAAAACTAACTATTACAAAATGGGTTGTAAATGGCACGCAGGCCTCCCTTATAGAAACGGATAAAATAAAACACAACCACGGGTCTAAAGGGTTTGACTATGACTCAACATAATTAAACAAAATAAAATGCAACTGGATTTTAATAGGATAATTATAAAACTAAAAAATAATTTAAAAACGAATAAATTAATTTAATTCTGAACCGTTTTAAACCTTATCTGGTTAAAACGATTCTCATCTCGAAGTCTATCCGGAAACGGATCTTAATCGGGACCTGTTAACGATAAACAATCGAAAAAGAACAACGATTTCGATTACCACCGATCTGCCAAAACGTGGCCGTCGACCGGTGGTTTTCCATCGCCGGCGACGATGATGACACAATTGCCACCACCACCGCCCACCTTGATAAACCGGCAGCAGCCGACGCCACCATAAGGCGACAATCGACCACCGCCGTGGTCGTCTGGTGGGTAGCGACGACAACAGCAGCCACCGCCACCATTGCCGCCGTCTTGTCCGGTGAGATCGAAAAACTATCGCTGCCCCGTACCACCATCGCCATCGACCACCGATCGCCGTACTTGGCTGTCGACCAGTGGTTTATGACCATCGGCGACGTCAATGACGTAAACGCCATCGCCGCCGCCTATCGCAACAAGCCTCGCCACCACCACAATCGGTGGTGTGGCGGTTGACTTCAGATGACGACGGCAGCAGCGACAGCTGCCACCACCGCCACGGTCTCCGGCGCTCGCAATCGAAGGAAAAAGCCGCCGCCACCATGAATTCGATCGGCGATGGCAGCAATCGGCTACCACCGCCGTCGATCGCGGTCAACAGCAGCAGTGACTATTGCCGCCACCACCACAGACGGTGGTGTGACGGTTGCCTTGATCCGGCGACGGCAGTGGCTCGAAACCACCACCGCCACCGTCGATTTCGATCGATGTGGTTGCGATCACCACCACATACGGAGACCGATCACCACCGCCACCACAAGCGGTGGTGTGGTGTTTCCAGTCGGCCACCGCCGCAGCCACTAGCTGTGGTGCGGCGTGGTGGTTGGTTTCCGGTGGACAGCCGCCTGCCACCACAGTCTGTGGTTTCGCCGGCGGCGGTTTTCGATACGTATTAGGTTTTTTCAAAAATTCAATTTTTAACAAACGAAACACATATAAAAATCAAATTTTTTCAAACCTAATTAACAAACCTGATCTGTTGGGTTTAGGAAGTGGCTCTGATACAACTGTTGGGAATTGGTGCGTATAAACGCGCAGCGGAAAACAGAATAAAACAATTCCAAGAACGGATCCAATCCTAACCTTTACAGATACAATTTAGCGAGGTTTGATAGTTTACCTTATGCGATTAGCTTCCGGAAAGCTTGTAGGGGATACACCGCTACTGACACCGATTGAGATAGTTGCTAGACCACCACCAAGGATCACCCGAAAAACGAACGCGAATCTCCTCCTCTTGGAAATCGGCGCCGGTTTTTGTGAGAGAGAGAGAGAGAGAGAGAGAGTTTTTCTGAGTTGTAGGGTTTAAAAACTGAATTGTTATATTTTTGATAAACCCTTAACCCTTTATTTATATGGATAAATCTTATCAGAGTTTTATTCCATATAAGATTCTTTGGTAATTATCTCCAAATATAATTTCCATAATTAATTAATTCATCTAATTAATTAATTTATAAATAGTTTAACTAACTATTTATTTTAACTCTCTCATTAAATAATTAATAATCAATTAATTATTTCTCATATAATCCAAACGTTCTCATTTTGGTGTGCAGCGGTGTGACCTACTAGTGTCTTATAAAATTGGACACGGTAACCCTGTTACTGTCTCGCACACAATCCTAACACATCCTGTAAAATGACGCGATAAGTATTTAATAAACAACCCCTTACTCTTTCTCTCTCCCTCCCTCTTGGTTTTTATACATCTTTCTCCATCTTTATTGACTTGAAATCAGAACTAACAAGACTAAAACTGAACTCAAAACCACAAACACCAAAAGATAAGTCTATATTATGTTTTTCGAGTAAATTTGTTGTCTTTATTTTGTTCTTGGGTTTTCTTAGATCTGTTATGTTCGATAAGAGCTCATCTCTATATAGTAAACTTCAATTGCAGGCAATGCTCAATTATGCTCGATGGTACCCAATGGGAGCTCAATGGTCTTGGCTTGAAGTGATGAACAAATTAGTTGTTGATATACTTAAACTTGTTTTTGTTTAGAAATGTGAAAAGTTATTGGCTTAGTATTATTTCCTTTTCACATGAAAAGTTAGTAAAATGCCTAGAGGTGCGCTTGCTTTCTCGAGTATAGCCTCCCACCAGCTCAAACTCATAGGAATATAAGTCTCGTCCTTCTTAGTCTTGATTGTATGTCCTCTAAACAGACTAACATGTCTTTTTTTAAATTCAATTCAATTTTTTAATAATCTCAACATCTAGATAAGTTCATTTGTTAAATAATTTTGGCAGGCATACGACAAGCAAACATCACTTATAGCATGTTATCTTAAACAAAAAACATTTATGCATCCCTCGTTACCAAAACTTCAAACTTGGGGTCATAAAATCTAAACGCATAATTCCTTTCAAATATAAACAATCTAAACACATAATAAAACGCAACACAACAATTAGCATGAATGCAAAAGCTTTTAAAAAAATAATTCAGTCTTGAAATATATCCCCATTTTCTAAAACATACATATAAAACTCACAAGAAGTATTAACTCAACTTTGCGTTCAGGGCATGTTCAGAAAAGTTATGTCACCAAAAACTGAATGCAAGTACGCGACGTATTAGAATTTATACCGATGACGGTGATTTAAACATATTTGGCTTCTCTCTACAAGCAATATGTCGAAATGATTATAATTCTTAGTTATGTTTAAAATACGTTCGTTATTTGAATAAATTAAACAAAACTAAATGAATGGTTGATTCGGCCTATATATAACATTGGGCTTGAGCTAAATGAAATGGGCCCACTTCTTTTATAACACTATTAAGAGTTTGGGTTTTTGGGACTATTGAAGTCCAAGTCCAATACGGTTAATAAGTAGTTTCCAGCCCCAAAAAATTACTTTATTCAGGATCCATATGTATTTGTACGTAGTTTTAAATAGTAAACCGTTTTTTTCATAAATATAACTCGTTTATCGATGTTATGTAATCGAGAATGTAAATTGTGTCCAAGTTCATGTTTTAACGGGAAAATGCAAAAATTGGCTCACCAGAAGATGACACGTGTCATGCTAGTTACTCTTTTATTATATATAGATTCGGCATGGGATCCATATGTATTTGTACGTAGTTTTAAATAGTAAATTGTTTTTTCATAAATATAACTCGTTTATGGATGTTATGTTATTAGGTGGGCGGATGAGCCTCGAAGGCCGAGTATCCATAAGATTCTTTTTCTTATTCTTAGGAAAAATCTATGAAAAGGCTTAATTAATCCATGATTCTTACCTTTCCTTGCCTCTCTATCAATGATCTAACAAGCTCGTCACAGTTCATGCCATGGCTCAAGGCTCGTGGCTTACGCCAAGTTAAGCTTGTTGCACATCATGGCTGAATACATGATTTCTGAAGCTTTGATATTTGATTATTCTTACCTTTCTAACTTTTGGTATATAACTTAATTTTAATTGCTTAATATCATTTACTCATTGAATAATATTAGAAAACATGTGTAGACATACACATATATAATACGAATTTGTCACCGTAAATCATGCTTCGATAAATGTTGTGGTCATGACTTTTACAACTCTAGGATGAAGATACAAAATATGTTATCATAACTCATTAGGGCATCCACAATAGAGGTTCTTTATGAGGTTCTTTATGGGGTTTTTACAAGAACCTCCACTGTGAGACCGAGGTTCTTGCCCAGTCACAGGTTCTTACTGGAACCCGGGTGCTTGAACAAGAACCCACATTTTTATAATAGTTTTCTTTTCTGTTATATAATAGTTTACATAAATAAAAATTATATTATAAATAAGAAGAAGGAATTGAGGTTTTTGTAAGAACCTCCATTGTAGAGTTTTAAGAAGGTTCTTGATATATTGAGATGGTAATGACGTGGTAAGAAAAATTATGGTAAGTAAGGTTATTGAAGGTTCCACCAGTGTGGATGTTCTTAGCCTTATTAAAAAATTTACTCAATTTTAAAATATTTATTGGATCTTTTAATTAAATAGTTAGCAATAAAAATAGATGCGTATTGAAAAAGTTAACGAAATAAAGGCACTTGAGATGGAGAAATAAAAAAGGAAAAAATGGACTGAGCTTTTCCAGCTTTTGATATTTATAGTGGTCCCTGATCGTCCTCGTATAACACGTTATTATATTGACATATACGAGAATAGTATTATGATAATTATATTGTTATATAGTATATTATATCAACCAAGACTTTTTATGAGAGATAGAGAGATAGTGTCCCAATTGTTACGTCTATTTGGAAAACATTTTTCTTAATTTTACTTTTGTTTAATTCTTCATATCGTGATAAATAATATTCCTTGAATTGCCAATGCTTTAGCTATTCACCTGACGTGAGAGACATGTGATAACTCAGGAATTTTTTTTAAAAAGCAAATGATTCCTTTTATAAAAAGATATTTTAGTAAGAATATGATAAAAAGATAACG
This sequence comes from Centaurea solstitialis, assembly GCA_030169165.1. Lineage (NCBI taxonomy): Eukaryota > Viridiplantae > Streptophyta > Magnoliopsida > Asterales > Asteraceae > Centaurea > Centaurea solstitialis. The sequence continues at coordinate 19,826,116 of CM058046.1, forward strand.
TCAAAATTTTAATAACCATTATAAGTTTTATATAATAATTGATTGAAAATTATACTGTTATAATAATAGTTAATATAACTCTTAAATAATCATAAAATTTTGATGGAAACCAATGGAAGGTACTTGTTCTTTAAGAAAAGTAAGGGGCGTTTGGCCTATGGAACGAAATTTAATAGAATTGGAATTCATCAAACAAGTTGATTTTGAAGGAATTGATCATGTATTTTGGTCGTGTTTGATAGGATGGAATTGGAATGAAATTGTAAGAGGATTCGGAATGAGAGAGAGATAGATGGAGATGAAAAAGTCATAAAAGGAGAGGGGGAGTGAGGGAAGGAGGGAATCCAATGAGTTCCATGGGATATCCCGTGGAATGACAAATTTTATGATTTAAGGAATTTAACGGAATTTAAAGGATTCCGTCCCTTTCATTCTGTGAACCAAACGTGGCATAGGAATTTAGTCAAAGGAATTGGCCATTCCAATTCCATCGACTTCTATGAGCCAAATGCGCATAAAAGTCACATATGACGTTTGTTTTTTTAAAAGATGTTGAACTCTGAAATAGGTAAGTGCTTACCAAATGTTTACTAAAATTCAACACTATCATTACTTACCTAGTTAGATTTTAGTCCATAAAACGGTATGGACGTATGCTATGCAAAAAATTTCCCGACAAAACAAAGCGTGGTAAGAGTCTTCGCAATCACTTACCGGGTAAGACTCTTGGTTCTTACCTTAGCTCTAACTAAGGGGCCGTTTACTTGAACTTACCCGGTAAGTACTTACCGGGTCAATTTACCTTACGGGGAGAACATGAACATGACTACAATCTTACCCGGTAAGAGCTATAGCATGGACCGAAAGTCTTACCCGGGTAAGTGAGATCCACAACTCTTACCCGGTAAGAGCTTACGGGGTAAATTGTTGCATACGATACCGTTTTAAGAGACTAAAATGTTGTACCATATGGTAGTTGATAGTGTTCAATTTTACCGGTAAGCACTTACCGGGTAAGTGTTCAAGTAAACGGCCCCTAAGTTAGATTCTTGATCTTTGTCATTTTCAACAGGTAAGTTAATTTGTCTTAGTAAGTGCTATCCAGGTAAGTGTTTGAAAAACAGCCACTCTTTCACATTTTTTTATTACACAATACAGAGAAATTATGTTCTTGTCTTTTTCTCCGTCAAGTGATCTGAACTATATATGGCTTTTATATGTTCACTCTTAAAAAAATATGAATATGAATGAATTAATTTTTATGATTGTAATAGGTATTTATACTATGATTTATTTATTTGGGGCTTAATTATTTAATAACTCTAAATTTTGTTAGATTTATGAAAACTTATACATTATAACTTCATTTTACATGATTTTTTTATATAAAGATAGCATTTAATGTATCAATTAACATATATTTGTTTCATAATCGGATTGTTTTACACATGTAAAACAGACACATTATGAAAAAAATATATGTTAATCAAATCAAATAAAATAACATATGATACACTACAGTTTAAGATTATCACAATTTTATAGGTTTTCAATAAAAAGCCTCTCCTTATATATATAGGAAAAAGTAGATAACTAAATCAAATCAATATTTGATTTTTCTTTACAAATATAAAAAAAGTCATTTGTTAAAAAATAATCTTCTGTTTGTCACATAAAAATCATATTTAACCTTTTATTCTCAATTTCTTAAAAAAGTCATAGTTTCTGAAAACGGATAAAACAAAAAGAAATGGTCAACTTGAGAGAAAACAAAATTAGTGGTTATCGTGATTAGAAGAAACTCTACAACTAGATCAACTTCAATTGATGATTAATTGAGAATTATTTCCTAAGCTAATCCATGAACTATTGTGACTCATAAAAAGTTAAGTTTATCGTTAAAGTAGTTATCTACTATTGAATGGGAAATAAACGCACTATATGAGATGCATTGAAATAAGATGTACTAAGATGCATGAGATCAAAAACAAAATTTATAAGAAGACATGAGATAAAGAGTTTAGATCAACTTTTCACATTTCTCATCATTAACCTAGATCACCATTAATTAAAGATGATTAAGAAACTCTCCAACATATATGATAAAATAGAAAAAATAAAAAATTTAACTACTATACTATCCTCTATACTAAAATAAATAAAAGAGGAAATATGTAGTAAAATCTCCAAATTTATTATTTTAATGCTTCACTAATAGGATTAATTAAATATAAATATTTAAGAAAGAGAAATAATATTTTATTAAATATATTAAATATTTTAATAATAAATCAATATTAGAGTTGCTATAATAAAATAGTTGTTTGAGTTAGGGATGGCAAAAAGGCCCGAACCCGACAGGGATACCCGAAACCCGAAATAATTGGGCCAGGTATGGGACAATAAATGGGGATGGGGACGGGGACGGGGATCCCCGCTAATTTTTAGCGGGGACGGGGATGGGGATGGGGAAGTATAAATCCCCATTTACCCGGCCTGATTACCCGTTTAAATACTCATTAATATAATTTTTAATATACCTAACCTAATATCTAAATATACCAAAAGAGTAAAACACTAAAGGCAGTGTAACCCTAGTCCAAATAATTTCAACAGCTGCCTCCCTTCCCAATTTCCTTTAATCCTTTTCCAGATTCCTTTTCCAATTTCCGATTGCATATATATTTCTTATTATATTTGTTATTAGATTTCTTATATATATATATATTGCATATATCATGGTAACTGGTAAGTCACCAATATATCTATACTACTTTAATAAGCAGATTTACAAAAAGTCTTAAAAACAACTAATATTGCATAATGTACTACTTTTTTATGCACAATCTCTTAAAGTCTTAAAATCTTAAAATTTCAAATTTCAAAATAGCTGCAACTCCCGCTTAAATTTCTTTAAACCCCATCAAAATCTGACAATTATCAGTTTCCCATAAAGACTCTTCCCTTTCCTCCCAAATTGACTATTGAAGTTCTCTGTGCTGCAGCTTGGATTGAAGCTCTCAATTTAAACCTCCTAATTATAATTGAGTTTGTCTTCTACGGTCGGTCAGGTTCATATTCTTAACCTATTTCTTCTTAGTTTTTTTAGGTAATGTTTTCTTATTCTCGAATTCTCTTCATCAAGTTCCAATAAAAGCAATTCACTCATGCGGATTCGAGCTCCCATTGTGGCTCCCCTATACTACCTGAGATTGCATCTCTGGCTTTCTCTTTAAAATCATCAACCGATGGTTCCCATCTGTCGTTGGCTTCTCCATTTCTGATTTCAAGTTCAACTTTCGCCATCTTCAGGTATGAATTTGACCAAATTCTAAATCGAATGTGGTTTTTGGTGTAAAATCAATTGAATTCTAAATCTGTTGCATTACGTTTTCTTTATCTCAATTGCAAATAATCGGTATATTTATCGGTTCCTTTATTGATGAATTATGCTTTTATCGTGTTTCTCGTATGATGGTTTTCTATTTGATTTCTTGTGCAGATCGATCTCTAAGGTTTTAAATCTCGGATTTTCGTTTCGTAAATCGACCTTTACCTGTGAGTGTTGTAATACTTTTTGATTATATATTTGATTGATCGTTGTTTTGCCTTGTGATCGAACGGTTTTGATGATATGTTTTATTTCATTGTGTTTTCCTAGGTGATTTTGTTACTTTCAGAAGAAGCTTTAATGGAGATTTATCTGCAGTTATTTATCGTATAATGATGCGTAATTGCTTGATCTTTGTTTTCTTTATTGGTTCAAACAATTTAAAAAGCTTTTGACAGATCCAACCCCCGATTATATTCATGTTGAAACATGCATTACCAGCATGCGGGTATTGGTTTTGACTTTTGAGGATCGGTAACACCATATGGTATAAATAAAAAAAATATTTGGATGCTTTCTTTCACTATTTCAAGCAGTATGAGATATTTGATTGTTGTTGTTTTTATTGTCAATACTGGATTATATTGTTCATAGTGAATTATAGTTGACCTTTAACTTTTTATGACTAACAATTTTGTGTGTACATTATTTTATTGTGTTCCTCTGTTTATCTGATAAAAATTGCAATACTTTCAATTTGGATGTCACAAAGCATTGCTTGGTTTTGAGTTACATATTCACTACCATCCGATTAATATCGGTGCATCATTCCATCCTTTGGCATAGAGGTGGCATCTCAATCCCATTGTATTGTGTAACTATTGACTACAACACTTTTACTTTTATAATGCTCTTTGATCTCATTTTGATATCGATTTTGTTTAATTGTTCTTTATCTCTTTGTAGAATTCTACAGATAGAGCTGCTAGATGATCCAGTCTCACCAAGTAGCATGAATGGAACAGTAAAACAACTCTCCATCTTTGTAGGTATTTGTGTTTATCCTTGATTTTGGTACTATTGCAACCCATAATTTTTTCGGAGTACAACCTTCAATTGGCGAAACCAAAGAGGAAATCACGACTATAAATCCCCCCTTTCAAGTTACCTGGTAAACCTTCTTTCTATATTTACTGATGTTTTGGTTTAAGATCTATGATTTTGGGGAGTGTCATTATAATCTTGCACACTTGGAATTTTTATGTTAAGCATGTTAATGCTGTGTTGTTTTTTGATTTGGATGGAAATGGAAAATCATGGTGTAATGGATTGGGTGTAGGTATTATTGGGTTCCATATATGATCATAGGAGGTATATATATTATTAGTTTATTCTACTTTAGGTATATAAGTAATTGAGGGAGGTTCGTACGAGAACAACCCAATTTGCAAGAACAAAGGAACCAAGGAATTCACATGTGATTTTGTGCTGCGATGAAAAAAGCGTGTGTAGGCCACGCTCCGACAAGGCGAGTGGGTGTCCATGCACAAAATCACGTGTGATTTTGTTGGATCCTTCATTCTTACAATTTGGTTTTGTTCTTGTTTGAACCTAATTCATAAGTAATTAGTTTCTTCTTTTAGCAAATTGTGGAACCCTTGTTAAATTTCACCGCATATGTATTTATAAAGTTCATTTTGATCTATTGAATTCTCTGGCATGAATTCCCTTGTTAAAAGAAGTTCAGATATGAAACAACGGACACGGAATACATTTACACATTCTTTTTGCATTTTAAACTTAGATTGATACTTTGATGTATTAAAAACCTGCTCTTTCTTTTTTTAGTTTCTTGGAATTGACTTGAAAGTGTGTTTGTTCTTATGTATCTATTATGTCTTGATTTGTGTTAAACAATAGTTACAAATCTTTGTTACAGAAGTTGATAGTTTTTTGAATTCGGCCAGGTTTTCTGTTCCATCGTTGCCTAGAAACAATAGACGACTTCATCTTCTAGGCTATACCGCTATCTATGGAGAACCTTGTTTCCCTCTTATTTGCGTTATGTTTTTGGTGTAACTTTGAGCATCAGCACAAAAAGGGACATTGAGTAGGAGCATTAGGTGTGGTTCATGTTTCTTCATTGGTTATATTTATATAAAGATATAATTGAAAGATATTTGTTTATAGTGTTTAGGTGTCTTTGTAAAACTGTTTTTGCCTGTGTTACCATTTTCTGGTTATATAACAAGTTTTGGGAACAAGCATTTTGTGTTTTTATGGTGTAAATGTAGGATAAATGGTAGAATTAATAGACACATGTTTTTTTAGTGATAGGAGTATTTGTTTCAAATCTTGTTTTCCCTTATTTAAGCTTCTGGTTTTAGCTATTGGATGTGGTGGACTCAATGTTCTTATGATGGATAGAATCTTATACCACGTAGACTTTCATTTACTTTCTTATTTTGTTTTGAGTAATTGTTGCGGCATGAATTGAATTAGTCAAACCAAGTTTCTTATTAATAACAATTGTAATAGGCTACAAAAGAAAATGGTATAGTGTGGGATTATTCATATTTTGTAAAAGGTTGATTAGAATTCTTGTTTGTATGTCTAAAATGCATCTGCTTGCTTCAATTACAATAGACATAAACTTCTATTGCATTGTTGAACTTAGTGTAAGCATATGCATTGATAATATCATTAAAGTTTTAATATGTAAAGTTTCAAATGAAAATGTAACTCATATTCAAGATGTATTAATATGTAAAACTAATGGGACGTTTATCTAAACTAATGTACTTGTTGGTAAGTGCTTACCCGGTAAGCATTTGGTAAATGGCATTGGCAGGTACAACACTTACTTTATAGCGCGGGTAAGATTGCATGCAACAATTTACTCGATAAGCACTTAATGAACTTCTATGAAATGATTTCTTGTGATTTAACGAATTGTATTGATCTTAGAATATCATCTGGTAAGTGTTTATAAACTATCCTTAACCGTATATCATATCATCGTTATCTCTAGCAAAACCAAAAAAGCTTAAGATTTTTTTACATTTATGGCTCCCGCTGCATTGCGCGGGTACACTACTAGTATATATATATATATATATATGTTAATAAGAAATCTTCATATGTAAGTCACCAATATCATGGTTTACATTAATTTAGTATTTGGTGAAAAATCATCATTAAAGATTTAAAGTTAAAAGGTTTACATTAAATGGAGATACCCGATTACCCGTTTCCCCGTGGTTTTCCCCGATTACCCAACGGGGATCCCCGTTTAAATCCCCGTGGGTTTTTAAGCGGGGATGGGGACGGTTATTTTAAACGGGGATGGGGACGGGGGGACCAATCCCCGGCCCAAACCCGGCCCGTTGCCATCCCTAGTTTGAGTTTGATGGAAAACTTTTCTAGAGATTTTAACCCTTTTTTTATATTTTAGAAGGAAAAAAAATTAACATAATTGTTAGACATGCTCTGGCAATCCAAATATCTTGTTATCTGGACTCCTACTTTCAAAGACGGCTTCTATCCACACTCCCTTATAAGGCTATCAGTAGCCGAGCATTCGAAACCTTGCGTCACATCAGTTTTACCATAAACTCACTATAAACCCTCTGGAGGCCTCTCTGTTAGTACCTGAACCCCCCAAACCCTCTCACCTTTTATTTTATTTTAAACACACCACACACAACACAGAGCGGCCATGACGGATTTGCCACACTAATCACAAGATCCCGTCGGACTCCAACCCGCTAAGCCTACGGCTCCGTTACATATTTGCTTAAGAGCATGTGAGTAGGATAGAAGACACGGGAAAATAAATGATTGTGAGTATACAGGATGATGGGTGTGGAAATAGTAACCCCCTCTACAAATGATCATTCTTCTAAAAGATCATGAATTTACTTAAAATATCATTAAAAAAATCATATACCTAAATATCTCTAATATTATATATATCCGGAAGCCACCAAATGAAAATAAAAAAAAAGGATAAGTTGATAAGTGCTATAACATTCGACTATCTGTCCATATAAGCCGCAGTCAGTTAAAACAAAACTCCCCTCATTTCTCTCTCTCTCTCTCTCCAACCACCACCACCACCACCACCATATTCATTCACACGCGCCGCCACTCCCCACCACCAATCCAATTAAGATCCATCTATTAGATTACATTAGATTAGATTTAGATTCATCAAACAACCTTTTAATTTATGAATCCAACTCAAAAAGTTACAACACATGGGAGGAGTGACGTCATCTATCGCTGCCAAGCTCGCTTTCTTCCCGCCTAGTCCGCCGTCTTACACGGTGACCGCCGGCGATGCTTCTGGGAAGCTCGTTATTCCTGAGGTTCCGAGGAGGGAAGGTGTTGACGTGTTGAAGCTTCGGACCAAAAGAGGAAACGAGATAGTTAGCGTACACATCAAACACCCGAAAGCTCGAGCCACCCTTCTTTACTCTCACGGTAATGCCGCCGATTTGGGACAGATGCTCGACCTTTTTGTCCAATTGACTCTTCGCCTTCGCCTAAATGTTATTGGGTAAGTTTATATTTCTTTCTAATTTAATGCTCAAGAGTCAATTATGGACCTTTTTAATAATTAATTAATGTTGTTTATTTTAAGAAAGTTGTCATAGATACAACATTATTAGAATATAGATGGAATAATTAATTATACTAAAACTAAAGCATCAATCTCAATTTTAAATTTATGGCTTTCTGGTATCTTGTAGGTGGTGTGTTGGATCCTAATTGGTTCTTTAAGGATGTTTATTTGGCTGTTTTTGTTTGATTATGCACATGATTTGGTTTGTAATCCTAGTTTTGAACAATACTTGTTTGTTTTATTTGCAGCTATGATTACTCGGGCTATGGCCAATCAAGCGGAAAGGTTAGGTTCTATTTGTTTCTATCATCCCCTTCTTTCATAATTGATAAGGGGGTGTTTGAAAGGGCTTATTTGAAACTGGTTATAACTTATTAGGAAGTTCCTAACCAGTTTTGAAGTGTTTGGGTAAATTGCTTATGACTTCCTGGAGAGGCTATAAGCAGATTTTTAGGAAGGCAAATTCTTTTGACTTTTTTTGAAAAAAGTTGATAAGCTGGTAAGCAATTTTGCTGGTAAGCAATTTTGCTGATAAGCACACTAGTTGATAGTTGATAATCTAGTTTACATAAGATCAAAATCGAAACTAGCCAATAAGCTAGATAACAATGTAAAATTACTAGCCAATAAGTTTGTAAAACACCCCACGGAGATTATTGAAATGCTACTTCAAGTAGGGTTAATAAAAAGCTAGCTTATGGTTGTCAAACATATCAGTTAACCTAATATGGCATTTTGTATAGATATGACAACGATTCTGTTTCTTTGTTGTGTTGTTGTTACAGCCATCGGAGTGTAATACTTACGCGGACATTGATGCAGTATATAAATGTCTTAAGGAGAGGTATGGTGTTAAAGATGATGAACTAATCCTATACGGTCAATCCGTTGGTAGCGGTCCAACCATTGATCTCGCATCACGTCTACCGGACTTGAGAGGTGTGGTTCTACATAGCCCTATCCTCTCTGGCCTCAGGGTACTCTATCGTGTCAAAAGAACCTATTGGTTCGATATTTATAAGGTAATAAATCAATCACATTTTTACTTAAGACTTCCATATCAGACTTGGACCATTTCTCCTAAATATCTGATAAAAACCTTCCTTCTCTCTTCAAAGGCTCTTTTAGAACGTAATCTAATGAAGTTCCACGTATTTTGGTTTCAGAATATTGAGAAGATCAGTTCGGTGAACTGTCCTGTTTTGGTCATTCATGTAAGTGTCGCCTTTTTTTTCCGTTCAGGATGTTTATATCTATTTGTGATCAGCTGTGCTTAATGACCGAAAATGGCTGTGTAAACAGGGGACAGCGGATGAAGTTGTGGATTACTCTCACGGAAAACAGCTATGGGAGCTCTGCAAGGACAAGTACGAACCACTGTGGCTAAAAGGGGGCGGTCATTGTAATCTCGAGTGCTACCCGGAGTTCATCCTGCATTTGAAGAAGTTCAGTTTGGCTGTTGGAAGACCAAAAGCCGCCAACGATGATGGCTCTAAAGATGTCGAGAACCAGAAGAAATCGGCATCTGATCTGCCGGAGTTTTCTAGGAATAATAGTTTAGATCGTAGAGCGAACAAGTCGAACAAACGCGATAACTCTCGAAAGAGCATTGACATATTCAGAAGAAAAAAGGGCTTATCGTGGTGACGTTTTCGTATTTACTTATAAATATATTTATAATAAAATCAAATTCTTAATATTATTTTGCAATTGTTGTAATCTATATCTACAAAATGATACATTTATAGGCTTTTTAGTAATACACAATGCTTATCAAACAATCATAAGATTGTCCATTAAACCAATTATTCATTCTGCATTAAAAATCATACTTGAGCTTTCTACTATTCATGTATGAATATTCATAATGAATAAACACAAATATTCATAGAATATTATTATTCATCATGAAAAGAATTTTAGTTGAAAAGTGAAGATGCTAACTAGAAGCATTGAGGCTCACCAATTTGCACTTGAGTTCATAGATTTGCTGTTGTCTCATGTTTGCAAAAAACTTCAAAGACTGCAACAGAAATACAAAACAAAACAAAACCATTAATATTCATATTGATCATAGATTCTATCAGAAAAGAAGATAACAAAAACACACAATGAAGAACAAGTTTACTTACACCAATTCTTTGCATCTCCAAAGACTTGCGTAATGCTTCCCTCTTACTAAGGAGGTTTCTCGAAAACTTTAAAGGGCGTTTGTAGTTCTTCCCACGATACATAATTATCGCATACCCGAGTTTCAGCTTCTCGATAGAAACAAGTATCCCGCCACTTTCGGCTTCGAGACTTTGTGCAGTGTACAAGATCCTCGAAAACGCTCTTTGCATTGTCACCACTTTCACTATTTCCCTATGCTTCCAGTGTTGGTGCAAACCTTCTACTACGCCATCAAAAACACCCCGTCGTCCTAAAACCCAACATTTTTAACAAATTATACGATTAAGTACAAAAAAGAAACAATATATTCGCGATAATTAAGTCCATTCTACTTACCAAGTACTAACGTGCTATCCATCTTCAACCCCATCTTTCGCAAACACTCTCGCTCTTCACTTGTTATAATCTCTCGGTCCTCATTCAGCTCAGCAGGCTCCCATGAAGAGTTTAGCTTCGCCAACTCTTTCGACACCTTATCTATCTTCATCTTAAGCTGCAACGGCAATTTGCTGCATTAGTATGTCTTCATTTTTTTTTTTTCAACAGAATGAGAATTATACAAACATAATTGCAAATATACGTACAATGGAATACTTGCGCTCTTGATTTCGGATTTCTTTTTCTAACTTTAACTTTTCGGTTTCTACTTGAACTTCAGCTTCACTAATTCTAGGCTCAAATCCCTGATGATCTGACTGAATACTATGAAATTCTTGTAATGTACCAATGGTGCTAGAATCTGATAACGGTTCATCGATATAGTGAAGGGTTTCGATAGTGCGAGTGCGTGCTGCTTCTTCTTGAAGCTGGAAAGTTTTCAGCTCCGTTTCTCGGTCAGCAACTAGGTCTGCAACGTCGGGAGGAAGGAAATCCTTGCCTCTGTAGAGTATTATATAGAATTTATTACGTAGTAATAACACTCCGCCTGTGAGAAGCTGCATTTGCAAAGAAATCATCTTAAGTTTCCCAAATCCCAATATTATCCGGTATCAGAAATTTTAGGATCAATGATATTAAACACAAAATAACAGCAGAAAGAAATCAAACAGACAGTCAGAGGATAGTAAGGGTTAAGAGGTTCTGGGAAAAAAAACGGTTTAAATTGTCTTATGTCTGAATGAATCAGACATAAGTGGCAATGAAGAGCTTATTTTGAAAAAACAAACACCACCTTACTTTGAGCTCAGAAGCCATCTGCTCATTGCTTGTGTTAGGAATGCCCCACTTCACCGCGATCTTTGCAATGTGACATTTCTCCCACAGTTTCAAGATGGCTGCGGCCAAGCCTTGGAGGTTTCGGTTTCTCCCTGTACAACGACACAAAGAAATAACAAATTCAAATTCAATTACAATCTTGAATGCATCAAAAACAAGCATACAATTTCCATATCCCAAGTGCCAAATTTTCAAAATCATTAGCTACCGCTCTCTTTGAATCATTAAATATACAACGATCATAAAAAAGAATAACGAAAGCAATATAAATATACGGGAAATATGCATACCAAGGACAAAATGGGTAGGTAAAGGGTATGCAAGTTTCCTCAAATGTGTTAACTCGTTGTCTGTTAGCTTAGATCTAGCATTCATTGGGCAACGCCTTGATGGTGGCTTGTATCCAGGAACAAATTCTGGAAGCATGTCTGCATCAACGGGCAACGGCTTTGGCATCCACCAATCAATGAACCGAGGTCCCAATCCATCCAATAATCTATCAGCTTCTCTTTCGTAGAGTGATCCTTGAACCACCTTGGTTTCGTCTTTAACAACCATATCGAATGTGGAGTTTATGCTAAATTTATCACGCAAAAAAGGAACGCGTCCCAGATAACTGGTTTCGCAAGAATTGGGGTCTTGATCACCATCAAAGCTGGAGCGCGTTTCTCTGTAATTGCATCCTCTATAAATAACAAGGCTGTCCTTCTTACTCCATATCACAAGTCCCCCTGTCTTAATCTGCCAGCCATTAAGCACAAATGGGATTTCAGATATGGAGCTCAATTAGCATATACCCAAATCTTGAAAATAAACAATTATTCCGACAGATGGGATTTTTCTATCTTATCCTTTCCTGGCAACTAATATGTCATCTAGAAGTCACTAAGCATCTGTTCATTAGCAGCTTAATGAGCTTAATGGGACTCGCAGCTTATTCAGTCAGCTATACATGACCCTATGGTAGTGCCATAGTGGCTTAAAGAAATAGAAAGGGGCTTATTCATTAAGCTTCTATGGGGTAGCTTTATGCAGCAATCCAAGTTTTTTCCAAACTCCCAAACAAAAATGGTTAGTATTGAGACAAATTAAAAGACAACTTTATTTGTACAAGACTTAAAAAGATATCTGATTGCTACAAGAATGGCATAAGCAATCAAATCCTAACAATTCTAACACAAAAGAGTATTCATCAAGATTGTAGTCAGCCATTATCCTAACTCAATTATGGTGTCAAACTCATATCTAAAATAACAAAACTAGAAAAACAATGGCATTACTAACCTCCACGATTTCTCGAGCTCTATCCATATTTCGACACAAGGGCACATCAAACTTGACCATAGCAAGCTCATCACTCTTCCAAATCAACCTAATCTGTTCAACAACACCTTCATTCACTCCAGCTTTCTTAACCTTCACCCAATTCCTCATCTTCCTAGCCTCACCTCTCAACCTCTCAAACAAACCCTCATCAAGGCGCAAGTTAGCAGCAGTCACCACCACTTTCTCCTTCCTCATCCTTCTAAACACCATCCTCTCCGCCCTCTCCCACGGCAGTTTCCGGCGAAACCATCTCCTATCTCCGCCGTCACTATCATCCTCACCCAATGACAAATCGAACTCGATTTGTTCTGAATTTTTCTGGGTGTCGGTTAATTCTTGATCTTGTTCTTCAAGATTATCGATACTGTACAAGATTTTCTTCATTGCGTGCTTGCCTCTTCCGCCGCTGACTTTTTGGGTCAAAGATTTTGCTCCCTTTTCGTCTTTATTATCTGATGATTTCTTCCTGTTTTTGGGTTTTGAAAAGTCGAGGACTTGATTGGGTTCAAGAACAAGAGGGGCCTTCATCCATGGGGCTGTTTTAGTGGCTGAATTTGGAGGGTTTGGGTTGAATTCATGTTTTTTGTCATGGGTTTGAATTTGGGGATTTGAAGAGTGAATCTTTTTGGGGAAATTTGGAGCATTTGAGAGCATGGTGGGGGAGAGAAACATGGTGGTTGGCATTTTGATGGTAGCAAAATTTGTTAGTTTTGCTTCCACCTTGAATTTGGGACTGCAAGGAGGTGCTGTGATATCTTAACATGTCTACGTGGCAGGAATTTGCTGATTTGGCAAAGTTCTTCCACGTAGGCAATATGTGTTGTATGCTATGATTTTTAGATACGTCGGTCCAAATACGATAGTTGGTTGAAGGTTTGTTTTATGGTTATATTGGTTAGACCATCCACGATCGTTTTACCTCTTGCTAATGGTACCAGTTGTCACGTCAGCTTTACATCAGCTTTTCACTATTTTACCAACATCTTAACAATCCTTACCAAGTTACCAATTCATCCACACCCATACCAATTTAAATAATTAATTAAAAAAAAAGAAAAAAAGAAGAAGAGAGAAATAGAGAGAAAGGAGAGAGAGGGAGTGGGGTGGGGTGGGGTGGGGGTGGGGTGGGTAGTGTTCCTCAACCGGCACGGCTGTGCCATTTTCATCTCATACCGGTTACCTTCGGCAGTGTTGCCGGGGGTACCGGTCGGTACCAATCCATTTGACGCCCTCCATGCCGGTGCAATGCGGATGGTCTTATAGATCATCTACATTCTACTAAATATATCAACCAATGTAAAACACAGTCACAAAATAAAATAAGGGAAGAGATAATATTGGAGATTTTACGCGAAAACTCTTTAGAAGAACGGGTGCAAAACATAAACAACTTGTTCAATATTGATTTGATGATGTTATTAACTGATTATAATATTTGTGGTACAAAAGGCAAAACTTTGAAGAAAGTAACAAGTAAAGCAAAGGAATATAAAAGTAGCCCTAAAAACATTATAACCCACACTCTAGTAGTAGTATGAGCGTGAGCACCAGCTAATATTGGACCTCACCCTAATACGGAATAGTTTAGCCTCTAGGTGATTTCGGGCCACTCCAGTAGTAGTTTGAGCGTGAGCTCCAAGCTAACATTGGACCTCACCCTAACGTAGTTTAGCCTCTAGGTGATTTCTTGCAAAGCTGACTAAGTTCGAGTACAACAACTTGTAAATTTGGTGCCAAAACTTGGACCTTCTATGCAATCTCTTGAATGCAACTTGGACAAATGACCATTTTGGCAAAGACCTTTAGGGTACAAAACAAACTATGATAATACTATAAATTATAATAAGCCAACCATCTTACTGATTTTAACTTGGTGAAATTAGCAGCTTTACTTCCATTTTGAATGTCAACTTCTTATAAATGCACTTGATATTTTCAGCAATAACATTTTCTCTTTAGATCTAATAAAAAATCAATGACATTGTGTCTAACTTTGGTGCACTAAGAGTGTGTGTATGACTCTTACAATTTTGTTCGGTTAGACAAAAGATTTGAGACAAAGTTCACTAAATAAGATAATTTTGTTGTACCATTAAAATTGGTAACAAGTGAGACAAAATGAAAGAAAGTTAATATTTTCTTATGTCATCAATTTAGATGAAGCAATATGAGATAAAATTAATATTTTTTCTCTCAACAAAATAGGTGGAATAAACCATGGCATAGCAAAAATAATCCCATCTTTGCTTTTTTCTTTATATCCTCTCATCTTATATTATATTATGACATTAGAATTAGGTTCAAACAAAAATAAAACCAAATTGCAAGAATGAATGAACCAACAAAATCACACGTGATTTTGTGCATGGAAGCCCACTCGCGGCTAACCCACTCGCCTTGTCGGAGCGTGACCTACACACGCTTTTTCCATCGCAGCACAAAATCACATGTGATTTCCTTGGTTCCTTTGTTCTTGCAAATTGGGTTGTTCTTGTATGAATGTATAAATGTTCTTTAACAAAGTTTGTTAAATATTATGTATAAATGTTCTTTAACAAAGTTTGTTAAATATTATTTAGGGTTTAGTTCCCCAAAATACATCCAAGTTGTCACCTTTTGCTATTGTATATACTGTACTTTAAAAATTACCATTTGATACATCATACTACCTAAAACTTGACATTTAGTACATTGTGACCTGCTATCACAGGTCAACAGCCGGTCACCCCTTCTCCGGCGACTTTTCCGGCCATCCGGTCATCTTCTCCGGCGACATTCCGGCGACCCATTTTCTCCGGCGACCTCAACCTCCTTCTCCGGCGACCTCAACCTCCTTCTCCGGCCTAGCAAAGTTCCCGGAGTTCTCCACCTTCAACCACCATCACCACCACCACTATAACACAACCACCACCGCTGCCGCCATCACCATCCCTGTAACACCACCACCACCGCCGCCACCACGACCACCACCACCATTCCCGGAGTGTTGATGGTGATGGCACCGATTATCCGAAATGTCAAACGCCGACAACCGAACCAACGACCCGATTTGCGGCGGAATCGAACCCGACAGCTCGTTGCCGTGGAGGTCGATCACGTTGAGGTAAATGCACATCGGGAGCTCCGGCGGGATCTCGCCGGAGAGGCGGTTGGAGGAGAGGTTTAGGACGGTGGTGGTGGTCGTGGTGGCGGCGGTGGTGTTGGTGTTACAGCGGTGGTGATGGCGGCAGCGGTGGTGGTTGTGTTATAGTGGTGGTGGTGATGGTTGTTGAAGGTGGAGAACTCCGAGAACTTTGCTAGGCCGGAGAAGGAGGTTGAGGTCGCCGGAGAAGGAGGTTGAGGTCGCCGGAGAAAATGGGTCGCCGGAGAAGATGACCGGATGGTCGGAAAAGTCGCCGGAGAAGGGGTGACCGGCTGTTGACCTGTGATAGCAGGTCACAATGTACTAAATGTCAAGTTTTAGGTAGTATGATGTATCAAATGGTAATTTTTAAAGTACAGTGTATACAATAGCAAAAGGTGACAACTTGGATGTATTTTGGGGAACTAAACCCTATTATTTAACATGTCTAATTTGTAGTTATTATACGGTAAATAATGGTAACACAAAATTTAAGTAGACTCTATGGACCATCTATATAGCATTTTGGCTATGTTTTGGTAAACTAACTTGTTAGATATATAGTTGTTGGTCGAAGGGTATTTTTAAGTGTCTCGAATGCTAGAAGCAAGTCCATTCTTACACCAAAATAGCGTTTTTGCTCGTCTCTCAACTCCAACAAGCCACCAAAGAGAAGTACATTTTTGCCTGAGATATAAAGAAATGATAAATATACTGGCTTACCGTTCAAACAATACAAATAACATATACGATTGGATTTGCTCTAAGAAAACAAGGTCTTTTGCAGCCGACTACATGTGTAAATAATATGCAATTCTCTTATGACTAACAACTTATTTCTTTTAAATAGTTAAAATAAATACGGGATATCTTAGAATGACATTAGACTATACTCAGGGGCTGTTTACCAAATCCTGTCTGTCTGTCTGTATGGATAAATTTGTCTTTCTGGATAAACTTGTCTGTCTGGGTAAGTTGATACTGGCGTTTACTTTTTTAGCTGAATCAACCGTCTGAATGTCAGAAATGACCAATTTACCCCCAAGTGTTTATTCTTATCATGTACACATTTCCTAGCATACGTACCTAATAATGCATTCTATATATGTATATTAACAGAAAAGAGAAAAGAAATTAACAACTTTAAACTTTATTAACAGAAATTAATTGCATTATCTTATACAAAATGCATATTCATCTCATAATATTAACAAAAATCACATTCTCATGTACAAATTGCATATTTATCTCATAATATAAATAAAAATTGCATTCTAATAATAATACATGTACAAACTAATGTACAGTAAACAACTAAAATATTATATTTAATTATTTATGTTATATAGTAAAATCAAAGGGTTAAAATTACAAGCCCTTATCTTGTTCATCTTTTCCCAAGAACGAAGCTACCAGTACACAGGTATCACATTTCTTCTTGGCTTTCTTCTCCTCCGGTTCTTCCTCTTTTGCTTCTTCTTCCCCTCTTACTTTCTCTTTTACTTTCTTTCTTCTCATGTTTCGTTTCTTTCTCCCTTTCTTTCTTCTTTTTTTCAAGGAGAGTTTTTTGGTGCTTAAATCTCATGAACAAATATCCAGATCTGAGGTTAGATCTGACTTTTAAATCGATAATAGGTGGTTTCGTTTTTATTTTAAATCAACAGATGGAGAGTGATTGACTACGGGAGAATAATGTGAAAAGGGATAATCAGGTTGTATTTTCAACAAGGGTAGGGGATGTCATTTTAATGTCTGAATCTGGACAACATAGCAATGTTGGCTGTGCGAATAAGCCAGCTATTTTCTCATTAAGCCGCAAGTAAACATCCCAAAATGTCTGAGCGAATAAGCCGATCCAGCCATTAAGCTCATTAAGTCGTTAGTAAACACACCCTCAGACTAATCCCAAATAGGATTACTGTAAGACATAGTGGCCACACAAAAATGAAGTGAGGCCCCACTCAAGATCTACACCACCTATCTTTTAGCAAATATATAAGCAGAAACAAGGGGATCATCATTCATTCTTCACCAAATAATTCTACACAAACCAGAAACAAATACAAATACATGGATCTGATCAAGCAAATATTTAGATAGACTTCATACATTGATCAGATCACCCTTTTTACTGTCAAAGATAAATGTAAAAATTCTACCATGAGAGGAAGGAAACCTCCATCACCACCACCACCACCACCACCATACTTCTCTTCTCTCCCAATCAAACCAAACCAAACTAACCTACCTTAACCATTAAGCAGCCATTTGCGACCGAAAAAGAAATACAGTTTTTTCTAAATGATAATAGCAGTAGCTGCCAGCCAGCACAAGACTACAAGAGAGAATAATATCATATATTCTTAGTCTCGTCTTCCAAAGGATCACGAAGGGTACCAAACATCCAGTCCATCCAGACCGTATAATGCCCGTAGTTGTGACGGTATGTTGTGTGATGAATTGTGTGGTATCCCGCCCCCATTACCGGCCAGATTTTCCCATGAATGCAATCATGAATGTTGGCTGTCCAGATAGCTTCCAAAAACAAAAGCGCGATGTGTGTTGTGAAATGTGTCGGCACTAGGAAAAGAGCAATAACATGAGGCACTGCCTGCAGTATTCCGTCTAGAGGGTGGAATGCCAGTCCTGATACAGAAAAACTCGCCAATCAGATATCCAAAAAGATAAAAGAAGCTTAGCTTAAGCCCATTACTATATCAGTCACCCTTAAGGTTTCTTGTTTAACAGGCAGAAATGATAAAAATCCCAAAAGTTTTCTTGTTAAGCATTCCCAAATGACAAGAACCCTAAAAACATTCTTATTATGCCGAGAGCTGAAGAGGGTAGTGAGCCAGAACAGGATTAACATCGGTTTATTGGTTCAGAGCTTAAGGGTTCAACCTTTTTGTTATGAAAGAGATTGAAATTCAAAAACCCTAATGTTTTCTTGTTCAACAGGCCAAAATGGCAAGAACCCTAAAGTTTTTTTTTTCTAAATTTAAGAAGGAACCCAGAAAACTTAGACAAAGGATACTCACCAGCAAATGGGGAAAGTGTATTTTGCTTATTGTAGATATGATGAGTTGCATGAAGATATTTGTACAGAGGCTTAATATCATGCAACTCTCTGTGCATCCAGTAGATGCCAAATTCGACAATTACGAAATAAACGCCCAAATACCAAGCGTATGAAGCCCACCCGACGTCACTTATCCGTGAAAAACATCTTGTCCATCCATTTTCAACCATGTACTCGGATATCGTTGGAAAAGCACAGTACCATGGCATGGCCTTCATTGCAACATATATTTGCAAAAGCATTGCTTTTCTGGAAGGAATAGCATCTGCAACCCAATAAAGATTTCAATGAAACAATACTAGATACAAATCTTTTCCATATTCAGTGATGCTGCAACTCTTGTCAATTTACTAAAATTTCACCACATAATACGAGCCTGGAATCACTGCTCTGAATTGGGCATAGTTGTCAAAATTATATGATCTATGAAGTAAATGATTATTGATCCAAATGTTACCTGTGACAACAGAAACAGAAAGTACTTTTTGATTCAAAATTGACAAGTTTTTCATTGTGAAAGAAAATTTGATCCCCACATTTAACAATTAAAAAAGAACAAGAAAATGAAACAAAATTTTGAAGTAAAAGCTCTAGAAATCAATGTCATAAATTTGACTGGAAAACAGACTGAAGGTTGAATAGCTAAAATAAGTAGTGGGCTCCATAGTTTCAGGGATGGTGAGCATCATCTTTCAACTATGGGTAGCATAGTAAATCTACTTTAGTCAGCAGTACTCCCATTAATAATTTCTTGCTTATTATTAGGGTAACCATCAATCAATTTTCTCTCCTGAATTAAAAATCTAGCACCATACCAACAAATCCTAAGGCATATCTAGAACGTTCAAAATCGGGATCGAGATCAAGAAAAACCTTGAACACTAACACCATCAATCGCTATCATACGCTAAAGATTTGATCCAAATCACAAAACCCATAAAAGAAAAAACCGGCATCTATGAATCCGGATGTTGTGTGGCCCAAAATTGTAAATCAAAATAAAAAAAATCAACCGATCTTTTTATCAAACACATGGTGTGCATAAAACTAACGTTTGAATTCAAAACCACAAAATGCCAACTCGCTTCAAGAAAACAAAACCCCACAAGAAGTAAAGCCAATTGAAGCTTAGAGTTATCAAATTAAACCCAAAAAATAACAAAACAAGTGATCTTTAATAATCTTTAATCAGCAAATTAAGAAGAAGAAGAATTAAACCTTTGGGAAGATAAACGTTACGCTTAAGGTGATAGATGTAGAAGCACCAAAGGAGGCCGGAGATGAAGTAAATAAGGGTGGCGGCAATGTAGTTACGGAGCCACCCTTGGAGGAAATGCGGCAGTGGGGCCCACAAGTTTTCCGGCAGTAAAGTTCCGAGCACAATCTGGTTGTAGAAAGTGGTCTCCTTGATGAAAAGTCGCAAGTAGCCCTCTTCCATCAAAATGGCTGAATCGGATTCAGATGGGGGTTTTAGAGAAGAAGTTGAAAAAAAGAGAATTTTAGGGGTGGAAAGTAGGAGGACGGAGGGTGAGGTCTGAAATCTGAATGGCGATATAAATTAAGAGGAAGAGTTCTGAGAAAGAGAATATAAGAAGAGGGTACAAGTGATAAAGCGTGGGGTACAAGGGTAGAGAGAAAAAGAGAAAGGTATGAAGGAAGGAAAAAGGTCCAACCACTTTCACATCAAAATCTAAGGTAGAACACCAAGACCCTGTAATTCAGTGCTTGCTGTTTGGCTTTCAGTCCACCATCATATATAATATTTTTATATTGATAAAAGGACATTTTGGTATATATTCTCTTCCATTTTTTAATTATTATAACATCAGAGAATATAATAATTAACTTTATAGCAATTACGAATCTCATTAGTCTCAAAAAAATAGCTTAGTCTCATCTAAATTTAACTAGGGATCTAAATAAGTCGAGCTACTCAAACTTGGATCATTAAAAGCTCTGAACAAGCCGAGCCTTAATGAGCTTGAGCTCAAGCTCGAGCCTAGATTAAAGCTCATTTAATAAATGAGCCGACCTCGATCTCTAAAGAGTGGGCTCATTTAAGCTCGCAAGCCTAAACGAGCTCAATATATAAAATAATATATATTTTATATGTTTAGCTTTTAATATTTGTATATATCATTTTAACAAAAATATCAAAATAATACTTGAGCCTAAACGAGCCTAACTTAAATGAGCCGAACCCGAACTTTGTAAATCTTAAACCAGACGAGCTCCAGCTCAACATCACAAGCTCTAAGTGAGCCGAGCTCGAGCTCAAGCTCAAAAAAACCTAAACAAGCTTGGCTCGATAAGAATTTGACTCGACTCGACTCGGTTCGGCTCATTTACATCCTTAAACCTAACCATTGTAAATTAATATTAATAATGTATTATAATAATAACCAACTGGGGCTAACCAACCTGGTTGTAATTAAGTTGTCGTTTAAAAAAATAATGTATAATAAATATAAATAATACTATTAATTATCGGTAATGGTGATATACATTATATTTTTGCTATAATAGTAACGATGATATTATGATTTAAAAGCATTTAATATAAAAATAAATAATAATCATATTATTTTGATGTTAATAATACAATTATAATATAATATTACAGGTTGTAAATAGTATATAGATAGGATGCGTGACTATGTTTGTTTATTAATTCGTTGAATACTTTAAATATCATTTGATAAAGACAAACAGAAAAAAGAATTTGAGCTTTTAGTAGTAGTGTTATTTTTAAAGCCGGATAAAATCATCTTTTTGATTTAGCTATTTTATCATCTTATAAAAAATTTGCTCATATCATATTTCAAAATTTTGTTCTAAATCACAAATAAAAAACCCTTATCAAATATTGACTTCCAAATTTATTCTTAATATTTTATTATCATACTTTTAACATAGTACGAAGTTTATTTATTTATTTGATAAATCATATATTTTTTGCAAATAGGTTGTTATATTAAAATTGAAAAAAATGCTTTGTATAGATTTTGCAAATAATAATGTTATATATGATTTTCTTATATTGTAAAATAAATAAATCCTAAAGTGATATTAACTTTGAAAAGCATTAAAGATATGACAACGATTGATCAAGAATCTCCCAAGTTAGTTGTTTAGCATGCTAGTGTTTTGAATTATGTATTTTTTTTTTCTATCGGTTAGAGGCTTTTGACAGTCGCTCAATGATTTAGGTGCTGGAAGATTAAGGGGTTAGAATGATAAAAGACTCTTATGATACGTTGCAAAATGAAATTTGGTGGTTTAGTAATTGTTGAGAATGAAATCATACACCTGAATGGTAAACAGACGTCCAACATACTAAATCATTTAGAGGGTTTTGGAACCATTAAGAGGCAGTTCATTTTTTTTCCCAAACAAGATTTACCTCTTAATGATTCAAAGGCTGCATCTTAATGGAACCGTTAAGAGGTAAACAAACACCCCCTTAGAGATTATTTTAATATTTTAAAGAACCGTTATATGTAACAAAAAAAAACCCTCAAAGAATGCTTAAAAATTAATATTAATTATTTTTATTAATATTAAAAGGTTATAATCGAAAAAAGTTACATAATGCTTCTCATAAGCTACTCCAAGTAGTTTATCAATAATCTAACTTATAAACTAATTTATAAGCAGTGGCGAATCCAAAAAAATTTCATAATGGGCACCTTTAAGGTGGATTAAAGTCTCGCAAAAGTCGTCTGATTTGTCTTTAGCATAATTCCATTGTTTCAAGATATTTTAATTATTTTGTTGTTGTTGTTGATTTCAAGGGGTTTATAGTTTTTTTGTCGATTTCGAAGAAATTTTTAGGCCTTTTTGGTTGATTTTGAGAGTTTATTTTTGTTTGTTGGTTGATTTTTAGTGTTTCATTTATGTTTTTGGTTGATTTCAAAAGTTTGTTTTTTGTTTTTTGATTGATATAAAAAATTATCTTTTCGTTTTGATTAATGGGGTCCCAACAAAAATTAAGGGGGGATTTAATGTAATAAGTAGAAAAAATAATTAATCTTAACCTAAAACTTTTGTGTTTTTTATATTTTAATGGGGTAATGCCCCATTTTTCTCAACATAAATCCGCTTTTGTTTATAAGCTAGTTAATGTCTATCCAAACAAAGAATAAGGTAACTTATAAATTAACTTATAAGCTTGATATTTTTACCAAACAATGCCTAAGTTGTTTCCGATAAGTTAATAAGATAGATAAAGTGACTTATAAAAAAACTTCTCATTAAGAGTGATAAAAAATTGCAAACATATTTTTTTTCTTCCATCCAAACACTACAAATTGTTTATCAATGATGAGGAAAAAAAAGTTAATAAGCAATCCAAAACACTTCCTAAAAAAGAAAACTCCTAACGAGAAATAGATAAAAAAGAGGATTATACGTTTGGTTTATATGGTTTGTCAATTTTAACATCGTGTATCATATAATGAATAATTAAAAAAAGGTCTTGTGATTTTTTTTATGTCCCGAGTTCCTATAGTTATATATGTTAACTCATTTAACTTGAATATGATAAATTTAAAAGTTTCACTTTTTATAGATAGTGTTGAAGTCTAACATTAAAACCAATAAGTCTCTTTTTACTGATAAATGTTTGTGTTATTAGGTCATCCTTAATGGTACCAGTAGGAGACCGGTACCACCCCTTTACCGATGGGGAACACCATTGAGGATGAAGGGTATGGGAAGGGTATGAAGGAGCATCGGCAAGGTGGTGCCGATTGCCCACCCCACCCCACCCCACCCCAACTCAACCCACCCTACTTTTCTCTTTATCTCTTTTTTTTTTTTTAAATTAATTATTTAGAGGGGTATGGAATTGGTACGGTTAAGGATGGTATGATATGATGCTGGTAAGGTGTTGGTAAAGCTGATGTGGCAATAGGTATGGGGGGTATAAAGGGTACGGTTAAGGAATGTACACCTCCCATAATCTAACTGTATCCATAAATATGTAAAATCCAAATCAAACAGATTTGGGTATCCACACTAATGTGGGTCCTCTTTTGTTAGGAGTAATTTATTTATAATTTGAAATACTATAAAAACCATACCAACTATCCACTGATGGAATGCTCAGCATTAGTGCATATTGAGCAGGGCTTGCATGTAAGGCTACTCGCACCGGTAAGGCGGGTAGTGAGCGGGCTTACCCGTCGAACCCGCCGGGTCTTTATGGCTTGGGTGCGTGGTTCAAGGAAGCCGGCGGCTTCAAGGTACAGCGGGTGTGGAAAGCCGTTTGAGAACGGCTCTTTCCAACGGTAAATTTATTTAAATTTTTTTTTTTACTTTTTTTTTTTCAATTTTTACTCCTATAAATACTCATTTAACCCAACTTCATTTTTCACACAAACAACCTTCAATTCTTCAACTCTTTTTTCACACAAACAACCTCCAATTCTTCAAACCTCCCACTCTTCAAACGATGAATCCAAACGATCGAAACCTCGGATCTTCATCACGGCGCGCGAAATGTAAACGTCGGGCGGAACCCGAGACCCCTTCGAAGCCCTCTTTCAAAGTCGACGTTACGCACACCGGGTTCCCTCCACAATATCCACCCGATTACGATGTCGAATTTTCGCCCAAAGGTTTTTCTATCACAATTAGTCATCCTCAAGCTCCTCAACCCGGGAGCTCTTCACTACCCAATCAACCCGGGAGCTCTTCACAAGCTCCTCCACCCGATTATCAATCGTTTCCTTCGTGGACTAATCCATTTTTTCCTCCTCCTTATCAACCACAATTTGTACCCGGTTACCAACCCAATTACCAACCCGTAAAAGAGGAAGACACTTCCGATGAGGAAGAACCTTCACCAACGACCCAAGAAGAGGAAGACATTAAGTTTTACACCACCCCGCACTACCATCTCCGGGGTAAAAAGCTCTTCGATACTATGAAACGAAAAGAGGAGATCAAAAAAAAATATGGCTTGTAATTTTTAGTTTATTTAATGTTTTAGTTTATTTTATTTAATTATGTAATGTTTAATTTTAATTTTTAGTTAATTAGTTATGTAATTTTAATTTTTAGTTAATTAATTATTAATCTTATTATTAATTAATTAATTACATGTTTTATTTAATTAATGTTATTTAATTAAATGAAATAAATAAAATAAATTGAAAAGTGAGTGGGTTGGGAGGGTTGGGTGTGTGTTGTAGAGGGTTATGGGAGGGTAAAGAGAGGGTTGACCAAAAGCTGATGTGGAAGCTGATGTGGCAGTCAAAAAGTGAGTGGGTTGAGAGGGTTGGAGAGTATGGGTGTGTGTAGCCTAAGAAATTACGTGCACCTTCAAAATGTGCAAAAGAGTCTTCTCATGATCAATAAATCTTTATTGTTTTTTAAAATGTAACAAACTTTTTTTAATCAATATACAACAAACTTATTAAAACAAATTTGAAGTAAGATGTCACAACAGTAATTGGTAGAGCATAAAACCCAAATCCTATAAATTAAGTTCAAATGTTGGAAAACAAAGTTACAACAAAGAAAATCCCATAGATCCTTTTATTAGAACAATAATATCAAGAGATGAAAAAAATAGTGACATTGTTGTAATTGGGTTTAAGGTATTAATAAAAGTTTTTTTTTGCTCCTAAAAAATAAGATGATGATGAAAAGAATTAGGATATACACCATTGTTTTCAATCGAAATTTAATTTTAAAGCTTGATAAGGTTTTGGAAATATATGGTTTCAAATTACTTTTAAAAAATGAATTAAAAAAACATAGATAAAACTAAAAAAGATGCGTACAATTAAAGCATGTCTATCGTTGAGGTTGGTCGTGGTAGACGGACGACAGGGATTAGTTGGGTTCTCTTGACATTTGCCGTTAAAAAAAGGATGCCTAGAATTCCATAGTAATAGAAGTTGAGGGGCCGTTTTTGTAAATAGTTGAAACAATTAAAAATGGAGAAGATGTGATGATTGAGAGTTAGTTAGGTCAAAACAAAACGGAAAATGGAGGTGGAAGACGACGTGAGGAGAGAAGCAGCAATCGCATCATCTGCATGTCTGAACCCTAAATTCAGTCCTTCTTCAGATGTTTCCAGGGCTCGCCTTTCCAAATTCCAGGTTAATTTAATCAAATCCTATCAACAACGATGGTTTAATTGTTCGTCATCTCAATTGCAATTATGATTTTGAGAACCTTTTGATTCCTGTGACTTATCTAATGAAATTATCAGCAACAATTTTGTGCATATTTCGATATGATTCTTATACTTTGTGGAGTGATTCATCTATGAGTATTACGGACCCAAAATTTCAGTTGCAAGTTTGTAATTGTGAATTAACGTTTCTTCCTTTCAATTTTTTGAGTTTTTGATGTCTCACAAATACATTAATGATAGAACTTTACACAAATACATACAGAGGACTTAACTGATTCAAATTTCAATGATTATGTTAATATGTGTTTTGTGATGTGTGTATTTTGATATAGGGATAGCTAAATGTACCCGATATGATGCTACCTACTAATTTCCTACTTGCACACGGTGAACATTAAGGCTATGCGTACCAGTGAACGGGGTTGGGCGGGTTTGAAGCTGCCGGGTTCCGCTACGCCGGCAGCGGGTTCGGCGGTTTCAGGCTCGAGCAGTGTGGAGAAGCCGATTGATAACCGCTGAGTTTGTGTGGTGTGTGTGTGTGTGGTGTGTGTCTATGGTGTGTGTGTGAAGGTTGGGAGGGTTCGGGTACTAATCAGAATGGGTTCCAGAAGGTTAATTGTGGGGTTGGGGAAAAGCTGATGTGACGCTGATGTGACAGTGGGGTTGTGAGGGTTCGGGTACGCATAGCCTAAGGGGATGTTTGTTTTAAAAAAAGTACCTCTTAAAACCTATTTAAGTCTGAAAATTAAGAGGTTTGCATACTTAAGATTGTTTGTTTACTTTTAAGGAAATGTCCTCATACCGGCCTTTGAAATTTAAGAGGTGCATCATCAACCTTTTATTTTTCAAATGAGATTTTAGACCGCTTGAAAAATAGAAGACACCTAATACTTACTTTTTGGCCATATAGTTTAATCTTTCAGACGTTGATAGGAGTGCATATAGCAATATAGCAATGACTTTGATGTATTTCCATTCACAGGAACTGCATAAGAGGCGATTACAGATAAAAGGAAAATCCAAGGTCAAAAAGAAACCAAAAATATCTAGAGGGAAGTCATCTACGGCGAGCAGTTCAGAAGCGGACGAATGCAAAAATGAAATCTCATGTAAAACAGCCAAAGATGCAACCAATTCTCCCTCATTAGACAGCCATCAAAATACTATTTCGCCTATGCCGAAAGATGTGGCACCATTGAAGAAACCACAGAAGCTACACTGGGGGTAATAATCTGTAACTTTCGATGTTTAAAAGTGATTACATCTTCAAGGGTTTCTAACACATTTGGTGTTTTAATTTGCAGGCTTGACACAAAAGAAAGATGGGAAAGGAAATCCAACATGTAGTTTTTTATGCTAGATGCCAACATTTATGGCTTGTTCAAGCTGAAGATTTAGATTGATATGAGCATGACAAAAAAAGCAGATTACAAACTTTTGGAAACATAATGGTTATAATCTACTAGGCTCTATCTTGTTGCATCCATTGAATTTATTTAAGTTTATGGTGTGTTTTCTTGGTGTCTGCCTTTTGGTGATGTGAAATTTGTGGCTCAACCTATCTTTTTTTTATCATTGGTTTTTTGAATGCTATCAAGATTGGACCATATTTCCATAAGTTTGCATGATAATATCTAAAAGCACTAAAAATTCAAGTTTCCTCTATTAACACATCCACAGTCTTCTCCTTGCATTTGTGGATCATATTGTTTCCCTCTTGCTAAATGAAGTACCCAACAACACCAAGAAAAAAACCTATGAATAATCGACTTACAACATTATTCAGAGGCTCCTTCTTGGTGTTGTTGTGTACTTAATTCAACAATAGAGTAACAGTCGGATTCACAATGGCAAAGAATGCGGATGCATAAACTAACTTTGATTATTGTTGGGACTGAAGATCAGAAACTTGTCTCAAATTAAATAAGAACCTTGGTTCTTACCTTGATGTTTGGTATAAGTTAACATTTTTTTTTTCACTTTAATATTATTAATATGATATGGTTAACTTATTTATTTACTTATTACATATACGTAAGACCCATATAAAAGGGTTCTTATAAAAACTACCATTATGATATTTTAAAATTTAAATGAGTTTTTGTTTTAATAAGGTGAAGGTGATGTGGAAAACAAAATTACAAAAAGGATGTTCTTATGAATATGTATTTAAAGGATTTGGATAAGACTGTTGACTGACTGATTTTTGGTCAAAAAGCTGTCTTACATGTTCATCTTGTTGAATATTTCGATGATCTGAACCTGGTAACTATGGCTAATGTTGCCGGTAGTGGTCCTATTGACAATTTTTGCCAATGACCAATGGTTTTTGACGGTGATCCTGCTTTGTTTTAACCTTTTATCACTCATTCTCATGATACTTTTTTCAAGGCCTTTTAGTTGTTCTCTTGTATTTTTGTTGAAATAAATTTTCTTATCCAAAACAAAGTTTCCCATAGTATAGCACAAAAATTTACAATGTGGGCAGATTTTGAACCATGAAGAATAAAAAAGAAAACCAGAAAAGTTGGCTGGCTGCATAAAGATTAGTGAGCTGCAGAAGCTAAGCTGCCTTATTATTCCTCCAATCAAGATTAGATCAACGCCTAAATTATGCAATCCTCAGATAGCTGGGCTGAGTTCACGCTCGATATCCTCCAACGATCGCCCCTTTGTCTCAACGACATTACCAGCTATGTACATTACCGCAAGAATACAGATGGATGCAAATCCCAGGTACACTTTGCTTATGCCGAATTTAGTAACCACGCTCAAGAAATAAAGCCCGATAACAAAGTTTGATATCTGCTCAACCAAAATGTAACCAGTCGTTAATAAAATAGCATCTACAAAGAAACTGTTTTCATGGGATAATAATGAATAAACAAGTATTATTAAGTAATTTGATTGCACAAGGGATTTAAAAAAGAATATTGAATCACACTCGAGATATATGAATGAAATCTTGATTTTATATGTAAGATGATTGAGAGACTTACCCAATGCATTCCAAGTGACAAGGCAACTGCCTTTGCTCTAATTCTCGAAGCAAAAATCTCTGGTAGTAACAGAGCAGGGACAGGGCCAGCACCAAGCGAGAACGATAGCACATACCTATGGAATAGATGTCAAGTGCGCATGTGGATGGTCATGATCAAGTAAAACAAAGTATAAGGTTTCTATAACTAACCAAAAGCCAAGATGTCTTAAAACTTACAAAACAGTTCCAATAACAGCAAGTGGTCCTGAATACGGCGCCAAAACTTTCCATGTGAAGGACAATGAGAGCAGCATCATGGAAAGAGCCTTACAAACAAAAACAAGTATGAATGATCTACATGATTTTTAACTTATAAGTGCAGTATATATTTGTGAGATAATTATGTGTATACCATTCCGGAAAAGCTTGTGATAAGAAGGCTTTTCCTTCCTTGTTTGTCCATCAATGAAGACGCGATCATCGTGCCTGCAATAAAATCAAGATCAGATTTTATTTATTTTTTGTCATTTGCAAGTATCATTGTCACTTGTGGTCTCTAAATTGAAAGACCAGAAAAGGGTCATCTCACCAAAGACATTTGCTGCCCCAACGAGAGCGCTGGCTGCTACATCCGATGCCACTCCTGCAGTGCGGAAGACGGAGGTAGAATAGTAGACAACAGCGTTTATTCCAGCCATCTGTTGGAACAAGAAAAGGGCTGCACCAACACTCACAACTGCCATACAAGATACATGTAAGTTTTATGATATAATGTCAATAGGCATGTTGCTAAAGGTTAAATCTTAGTGTGTTATATATGTAATAACACTACCTTTGAAATACCGGCCACTGAAAAGATCAAACCAACCAGCATCTTGTTCTTCAGAGCCTTGACCAGATGAACTTAAGTCAGCCATAACCTCTGCAACTTTTCCCTCGCCATATAATGTTTTAATCGCTTTCTCCGCTTGCCCAATTTTCCTTTGCTGCAAGTAAATGCTCCCAGATTAGTATTCACGTCACAAAGTAACGTATGCAAGAGCGCTCACACCACAAAGTAGTTTATGCAAAACCTGAACAAGCCAACGAGGGGATTCTGGAGAAAATGCCATTCCTAATGCCAATAGAACAGCGGGGATACCGGAAATAGCAAACATCGTTCTCCACCTGAAAAACAGGCGTAGAGATGTACAAACATTTAGTGATGCTAATCAGGGTGCGAAAGGTGCTTAACCGCAAACAAGGTAAATCACCATAATGGGTTTCCGGCTAAGGGTAATCCAGCCACCAAAGCTGCGAGGATTCCAACGCAAATAAATAACTGGTTGATAGATCCAAGGGTGCCACGGATTTCCGTTGGTGATATCTAAAAGAAAGACGTCAGGTGAGAAATGTAAGATTGTTGAATAGAAAACTAGAAAAAAAGGTTGTAAGAAGTTTACCTCAGATATGTATAGAGGGACAACAGCAGATGATATGCCAATTCCAATGCCGGCAAGCAAGCGGCCTACTATCATGGTCTGTACGTTTGTAGCCGTAGCACTGAAAAATGAACTCATATTAGGAGCATCTATGAATACAATATCCTTCATGGCCCTGACTTTGTGTGTGAGATACAAAATCATTGGCAATTATGGTGACAAATGATGCAACTAACACAGTTATCATCTAATCAAAACATGTGATGGGTATTAGGTTGTGTGTGTGGGTGTCAATCCTAGCAATTAAGGATATAAAATTGGAAGAATATCAAACCAAAGAAAAGCTCCAATTGCAAGAGGAATTGAGTCAAGCAGAAAAGTCTTGGTTCTTCCAAATTGGTCAGCCAGAGACCCCCCTGTAAATGAACCAACGGTGGCACCAGCAAGAAGCGAGCTAACAACCCAACCTGCATGAAAAGTACCCATGAAAAAACAATTAACTACCATACAGACACAAAACAATAGTGATTTCAAGATTCTATAAATTCATAGCCTTCATACCAGGTGCAGCCATGCTAAGCAAGACGAAATATAATGCTACATTCTTATGATAATAATATAGTGTACACTTATCATATACAATTGTTAACAAACAAGAACTTCAAAATGGTCAAAGGTATGGCTGGAACACTACCTTAGGGCCATTGTCCTGACATTTGGCTCACATAATCCTATTATTTGATTCATTAACATAAAAATATGCCTCCATTATTTGATAATTGATGTAATTGTGCTTACAATTGCTCCTTCAAAATTACATATTTGAAGCAATTTTATGATTCTATATTTTTCATTATTCTTAATGCAGGTTTGAGCATGGGATACAAACCAAGATTTGCAAATACTATGAACATAATTCAAATGGAGGAAAGGAAGAAAACTCAAAACGTAAATCGCGTTTAATTCAGTGAAACATGCCTTGTAGAACAGCATTTTCAGCAATACCAAGATCCTTGGCAAGATACTCGAGTGCACCATTGACCACCCTGAAGAAAAAAACATCTTGCAAGAATTAGATGCATCATAGAAAACCTTCATTATATGTAACACTCATGCAATACAAAGATGCTTACCCTAGATGATATCCAAACAATATGGCTCCCAGACTAGCAACACCAACATAAGGCAAAACCGATCCAGCTGATTTTGGTTGGCTCTTGAGCGGAGCAATCTCTCCATCTACATTTTCATTAATTGTGAAGCCGTGTTAGAAAGTAATGATTGTATCATAGGCAGTGAATCTAAATCTAATGTCTTGAAATGTCTAAAAATTATGTAAGTTTGGCACTTATGACCACATCCATTCTTGGTATATCCATCTTCTGTCTGGTTTTCTTCCCAAAAACAGAGTCAGCCATGCTTTATGCAACATATTTGTACTAGTAAAATGCACGAGATATAAAATGAATACTAGAAGCAACTGTAAATGTAAGCAAATCATTGAACCTCCTAATGTTTGATTTTCCTCCTACAAGTACTAGTGTGTCTGTTTGTTGAACCTAACTCATAATGGGGGGCAAGGAAGGAAGTCAGTCTTTGTAGGCAATAATTCACCTGCATTTTGGAAAAGAGGTTCTTTTGGTGACTTGTAATGTTTTGTTGCATCAATTTTGTACCAAACCACAAACATGTCTTAATAGTTGTTGATGAAGTCTTTTTATGTAGTACCAACTGGATCATGCCTAAACATAGCCAGAATGCACACAATTCTAAAACTTGCTGTTGGTAATACAATTCGAAAAAAAACACCTAATTAAGGAATTCATAGAATCTGAAATACTTAATTGATTCACATAGCAACCAACTAACATTAGGTCAAAACACACCAATATCTATGCACATAATTGAATTGAATTGATTTATGAAGTAATTAGAGAGCTAGCACAAATAAATACAAACCAGAAGCTTGAGCTTTGATTGATCTGGACTTGACAGAGGAATGAAACACACTTCCAAGCTCCATGTCCCTATGACCACCACCACCAGACCTGAGTCGCGATCCGAAATAAGAATCCCTCCGATTCCCAATCATGCAGTTTTTGTTCCTGTGGCCAATGGAACTCGTCAAAACCCTACTGTTACTGGTAGGGTTTTGGAGATGGAAAGTATTGAGTCCCAAGTTAATAGCTTGCATCCTGAATTACAAAATCGTTCCTATATCAACAACAAAAATAAGCAATGCTTGTAATCAAACTCTGAAAGTAGCAGTAGTGTGGATCTGAAGCGTTTTCTTTTCTTGGGGAAGAATTGAAAATCTGCAGGTGGGACCGTAGTGGTGGTGTTGTGGTTTCCGTAGCTTTGGTGGCACCGATGGATGATATATATATCTAACTGGAGGGAATTTGTTGTGTTATGGATCCAGAAAAGGAAAAGGAAAATGAAAATGAATATAGAAAAAAAATATATGGAAAGGTTGGTTGGATTTTAGTGTTACGTAGATATGCGGAATTGTATCCGTGTGACTTGACTTCTTTTCATCCTAATCGGATGAACACTGCTTGCTTTTATCCGGTCTTCTGGTTAATGATTTCATTAAAAAGATATAATTTGGATTTCAAAACATATAAATCATAATAAAAAGTCATATCAATTACACACTCACTGTGTTTTAATAAACAATTATACTATTTTTTTATCAAGTAATAAATAGTTACACTACTAATAATAAATTATTGGCACCACCTATGCTACTACTATTAATAATAAATATTATACTATAGTTATTATAACATTTCCATTATTATTATTATTATCTGTATCCATATTATATTATTATATTATATTGTTTATATAAGGGGAAGATCCCTAAGAATATTTTTTTAATATTAGGTATCAATAAACAAAACAAAATTAGTTGAAATTTAAGATTTTAATCATGTATTGATATAACTTTTTAAAATTTTATATTTAGGTTTATAAGTAAGGGATAAATACATATTGTCAATCAAATAAGTCTAAATAAATCGAAAGTGTAAAATGTGTTCAAATACATGTTTAGACAGAAAAATCATGTAACTGACTCACCAGATGATGACAAGTGGCGG
This sequence comes from Centaurea solstitialis, assembly GCA_030169165.1. Taxonomy (NCBI): domain Eukaryota; kingdom Viridiplantae; phylum Streptophyta; class Magnoliopsida; order Asterales; family Asteraceae; genus Centaurea; species Centaurea solstitialis. The sequence goes on from CM058046.1 coordinate 19,859,642, forward strand.
TCCTACTCTTTTATTATATATAGATAGATTGATTGATAAATATAACAAAATATTTAAGAAATTGAACTATGATAAACATAAATACTAAACAATTTTATTTTGAATTCATATAAACATTATCAAATATATGATAGATAATTCATTTTAAATTTTAAATCTATATATAATAAAAGAGTAACTGGTTTGCCACGTGTCGTACTCTGGTGAGCCGAATTGTCACGTGTCGCGTTCTGGTGAGCCGGTTTCGATTATCAAAACAATAAATAAAATAATGTAAAAGATAAGTATCATTTTCAAAAATCCTCTACATAAAATCCTTTACATAATTAAATCAAACCTTTTAATCCAAACTATAGATAAATATGAAAACAATAAATAAAATAATGTAAAAGATAAATACCACTTTCAAATCGATTATCAAAACAATAAATAAAATAATGTAAAAGATAAATACCACTTTCAAAAATCCTCTACATAATTAAATCAAACGGTTTAAAAAATCTTTTACATAATTAAATCAAACCTTTTAATTCAAACTATAGATAAATATGAAAACAATAAATAAAATAATTCAAAAATCCTCTACATAATTGCTGCAACTCTCTTAATTAAGTCACTACCAATTACACATACACACACAAAGGTAATTAATCAAACGCTCTTTAATTTTTATTTTTTCCTACACATGATGATATGATTATAATGATTCTATTCATGTTTATAGTCCAAGTTGGAGTTGTTGATTTCTCGTATGTGACTTTGTATTTATGGTCATTTTCATATTTGTAATATAAGGTTTTTGGCATGATTTAATTTTTTGAAATTATCCCGTGTATTACACGGGATCAAAACTAGTTATCTTAAATATAATTGTTTCTTAATCAAATAAATTATATATATATAATTCAAATTCTTACTAAAATTATCACTTATCCTAATATAAGTAGTTTATCAATCTCATAAGAGCATTTACAATGGAAGTTTTTCTTGGGCTTTTTCATGAGGTTTTACAGGAACCTCTACTGTGGGATAAAGGTTGTCTAGTCACATGTTCTTATTGGAACTCAAGGGCTTGAACAAAAACACGGGTTCTTGTATATACTTTTCTTTTGTGTTATTATTTTTGTTATTTCTTAACGATTTGACAAATTCAAAATATGAAAAGTAAGGTTTTTGTAAAAACCTCCATTGTGGAGTTTCATTAAGGTTTTTCGTTGTTGAGGTGTCAACGATGTGACAGGAAAAAATATCGTAATTGAGGTTCTTGAAGGTTCCACCACTGTGGATGCTCCAAAGTAAAACCATCTATTAGTTTAGTAAACTTTATAAAAATAACTATTAAATAGTTTTTAATCGATAATGCATTTTCGACTTTTGAAAATTGGTTACCTAGATTGTTTTTCATCATCATAATTAAAGTAATAAATTAGTCTTACATGTTCTTTGAATGGATCTCCTAGTTGTTGAGAAGGTTACTCAAAATGACATATAGGATGTACGTATCCAATAAAACTTACAAGCAAACAAATAATCTAAAAAATTAACTTTTAAAAATTGGTTATCATTCATATGCTTTACATCTTTATCAACTCCCTTGACTCCTTGAGATTCTCTTCATTCAGATTTCATCCTATACTATGATGTCCCCAAATCATAGTCCTGAAGATCGAGGTTCTTATGCATCTAATTTCAGGTATACTTTTCTGTTGATCTCGTATCTGTTATCTAGTCCTTAAAAAACACCCTACCTCAACCATTATATCATCCATAATGTTTTTAGTTCTGCAAAAGCCCAGATAATCTTTTGATGACATATATTTAGTTGAGAGATATAATCTTTTCTACTTCCTTGACATATATTTAGTTGTTGGATACTAGTTTGTACTTTGTAGCTTTGGATAAGGCCAATTGCACCATGGATACAATTTTTTCTGCATTTCTTTTTAATTTATGATTTTTAATTTATGGTTTTTAATTTTGGGGATTGTATAACCACATGCTCCTCTTGGGTCCCAATTTGGAATAGGTTTGCATATGCCATATGATACTCATGTGTTAGGATGAGCTGTCTCTCAATATATGGTTGTACCATAAGCACAGATTATGCCAGTTATGATCTGATTCTGCTGTCTTGTTTTTCATTTTATGGAAATTGTAAAGACATATTTGGTGTGTGGTAAAATTTGAACTTGTGCTATAATTATAATACCTTTTGTTCTCATCTATATGTTTGTTTGGTCAAAATATAGCATGTGATTTTATGTCTTGGTCTTTTGTGCCAAGCTGTTCATTGTTTCCTCCTCACTACTGATCAGGTTGGTGGGCTCCTTGCAATGTTTCCTATACAATTATCTGTTTTATGTTCATTTTATTTCCCTTTCTAAAGTTCCATTTAAGTTGCCCTTTGAGGCATATGTTGTGTCTTTTTTTTTTTTCCTTTAACATCTAACTCTTTTCACTTGTGTTTTTTAAGTTCCAACTCTTTTCTAAAGTTCCATTTAAGTTTGTTCTTCCAGTGCTATAGCGGATTGGTTATCGCTCGGGGGTTCATAGCGCCCTAACCGAGTTCGAGCCTTGCTGTACGCATGCCTGGGTACATTTAAGTGGGACCATGTTTAGCCCCTAAAATTGACGGGGATTAGTCGGGCTTTGGCCCGGACACCCTTCCAAAAAAAAAAAAAGTTTGATTCTTTTGACCCTAATAATAATCAGAAAGTCAATATAAGAATTAAAGTCGATGTTTGCAAAACACAAAAAACCAATTATCGGGACTTCAAGTTGGGGTTCTTCAAGTTGGGGTTCTTCACAGAAACAACCTTTTGATCCTAGTGGTTGAGGTAAGGTTTGCACATAGGATAATCTCTGGTTGAAGCAAAGCAAACAAGTTGACTTTTGTCTGTTGGTAAGAGAGGGTCAGTTCTGTAAAATCACATAGGCTACATTACATCATAAACTTTTATCATAGCAGATTTGGAGCTACAATCATCATATGATGTAGAGTGGAACAACAGCAGCACAACTGCATTTTCTCTTTTTTATATGCAGATTAGAAAATATATGACATTTGTAAAGAGAATTTAACAAATATAATAAAATGGACAAGGGTTTATTAGAATCACTCTAAAGCAACTTGTACAAACAACATACATCATAAATGGAAAAACCTATACATACAAATGGGATATATATAATGCTTTAAATACTAGTTATTCTATAAAGTAGAAGAACAACAACAACAAATAAAGGAGGTTTAACCACATTTATTTTTCAACTACAACTTCTGAAGTTCTGCTACTCCAGATGTAACAAAAATGTGTTCTTATTTTTTCACCATTTTTTCTTTCCTCCATTAATTTCTATCCCGGCTAGATGAATGGATTACTTGGTGCTACTATGCTCGTTGACCCATGAAACAATATCATCAAAAACACGAAGAATCATGTCATCGGGTTCACCTTCGAGAAGTGCATGATAGCCATCGTCGTAGAGGTTAAGTTTCTTGTCCTTACTCTTCGCTTTCTCATACAAAGTTTTACTGACGGACGGATCCGTTACTATATCAGCTTTTCCGTGCAGGATCAACAATGGCAACGACACCTGCCACAAGACCACATCAAAGATATAATATAATTAACGCAGTTGTCGTAGTCATATGCAGACATAATTGGACGAGCCAGAGTCAGCCAGGCGGCTGAAAGTATCATGCAAGGTGTTAGGGTTTTAACTCGGCAGGGCTAGTTTAGTAATTTACCAAACATTGGACAAGAAGTTTTTGTTCTGTCATATTCCAGCATACCAAATGCATCCTTATGGACTTACTTTTTCAAGTTGACTTTCGATCTCTTGGGTCGTGTTTAAAAGCTCCAAAGCCGTTCCCAAACGTGGTCTATCCTTGTAAGCGATAACATTATAGCTCGTCTGCATACCGTCAACATTTAACGATTGGTTTCAGTAATTATTCATTCAAATAACTTAAAAACAGCAAAACTTAAAACAAACCAGAGGCTTCTTTTTCGGATCTCTAAATGCCATATCAGCTAGATCCTTTTGCGGAACAAGCTTCGATTTCGGGAGAACCTTTGCAACACCTATGAGAAATTGCTTTACCGCCCATGGTGGGACCACATCGTCTGCAATCTACACTTGTTTGAATTAGTTACATTGCCACATATAGTAACATAGAAACACAAGGGCAGAATAGTACTTTGCACATAGGCGCAACAAGGATTGCACCGTTCCAGAACTCGGGTTGCTTCAAGTGCACCTTCAGAGCCACGGCTCCACCCATCGACTCCCCCATCAAGAATCTTGGAAGATCACGTAATTCCGGATTCTCTACAACCCAAAATTTTATAATACAAACTTGGTTAATTGTTAGCATACAAAAAAAACAATCTTTTTTTCTTTTTGGTAACCGTGGGTGTCTGGATCAGCTTGAGCGCACCTCAACTAATCCCATAGGACCCTGAAGGTAACAGTCAAGAAATTCCTCAGTGGCCCTGTAAAGGCTCGTACCGGTGACTTATGGCCTAGCTTTTATTTGCTGGTGAGCTGGCCCAAAAAAGTCATCTTGGTGCTAAAATGTCACTTAAAGCAATAATGGTTCTGCTATAGATTTGAGCCATACCTTTGATTTTGGAATAATGTTCGATAACATCGTCTACTAGTCTCTTGAAGCTCGGAATAAAGCCATGAAGGCCTTCTGAAAGACCAAATCCTGGAAAATCCATGGCAAGAACTGCGAACCCTGATGAAGCCAACTTTCTAGCAATTCCTGTACATGCCATAGTATTGGATCACAATCTCAATGCCATCAAAAATAGCAACTGGCAATAGTTGTTATGAACGCATACCTTCAAAGAAAAACGTGATGGTGTCTCCATAACCATGGCAGAAACAAATCACGGCTTTCGGAGCTTGTTTCTCTGGAAGCCAAGTTTTCGAGAAAATTTCTAGCCCTCGAGAGTTCACATCATACGACTAGAAAAAACATCAGTGTGTTACAAAATTCTTAAAAACATATAGCATTAACTTAACCGTTGCTTTAAATGTTGGATCGATGAGCTGAATTACCTCTTTCGCCTTCAATCCATCATACGACGTCTGTAAAACATTTGAAAACAAGCACCAATTGTTATTCCAAGTGTATGCATATGGCTCTTATACAGGCTACAAATTATACAAACTCGAACCAGAGATCCTAAAAACCGAACACATGATTATTATGTCTCATATACTCTATCAAAGAATTTAAAATTCCTACCCAAAAATTCAAACTTCTTTTTCTAGATAAGGCAAAGCTGCAACGACTCCACACCATTCGTGGTCTATTAAGGATTAGTCCGTACACATAAGCTGATACTCACACTTATCAGAAGAAACAAAACAAAAAATGGTATTTTTGGTTGGTGTTTGCATAAACCAACAATTATCCCATTAATTAAACCCCCAAAACCAGTTCCAATTATAAATTCCAAAACACACAAATGCAAATTGAGCAAAATCTTGAATAGAATCTCTATCCTTCCATGATATACATGCTGCAAATGAACAAAAAAAAAGCATGAAACATTCTTCTTTCCACCTAAATCCATCAATAAATGCATTCCAACAACATCCCATTCCCACCAATCAATCCAACACAATTCATGTGATGTTGTCTACCATCAATAAATGCATTCAAATTCAACAACATCCCACTTTCACATAACACATAACACACAACACACCCAATTCAAACAAACCAAAAACCCCCAAATTTTGCAGAAATCAATCAATCAATCAATCAAAATCAATCACCTTGAACAAAAGATGATCAATGTTAAGCTGCACATCCTTGAAGGCTTCACGAGCACGACGCCTGGCCTTAACGTCATCCATGTTGGCATTAAGCGTCTCTTGTAATTCAGGCGTCAATTCTTCCACTTTCAACATCTTATTAGCTTTAGCGGCAATTCCTCTTGGAGTTAACAAGACCCTAATAACCCTAAAATCTAACAAATTCGAGAAAAGGGGTTTGTTTCAGTCGAATCGAAGTTGGTGAGTTTTATGGAGTTGTTGTTTGTTGTTACGATTATTACCGTGAACCAAGTGAAACCCTCTTTCTCCTCTTCTGGTAAAGTTTGCAACTTTCAATGCCATATATATATATATATATATATATAATGTTTGATTATATATATTCGATCTTTTTATAATGTTCCAAATCTGATGGTGATGATGATGCAGTGAGAGAAACGCAATCTGATAAATGTTGACGATTGGTTTTTCAAAATTGGCAAGCTAGAGTTGGAAATTTGGGAACTTTTTTAAGGATAATAGTTGTAAAATGGGTGTCCATGCTATTTCTAGACTTGCAACCTGGACATATATGATTATTCAATGTACAATTTCAGTCCCTTGATCATAAATTCAATTACAATGGTGGGCGATTAAGAAACCCGACATAAATGAGTATGTTTAGATGGACCTATGGTAGAACCGAGTTCAATAGGGTACCGAATGAGGTATTTCGGATGATGGGATTGGGAATTGCTTTGATCATGGGTAAGTTGATAGAGAGGGGAGATAGGGGTGAAAACGAGGTGGGGTGAGTCGAGTAGCAGGTTATTCGAGATCGGCTTGCAAAAGTAATATGAGGCGCGACCGTAGTTAACTTTTTCAAAGTCGGGTTCGAGCTCAAGGTCGAATGTTTTTTTCAATATTTGAGTTGAAGCTCGATGCTCGTTTACTTGAACTCGAGATTGATTAACTTGTTTATTTTCATGATCTTAATGATTTTTATAATTTCATTATATACTTTGTAAACATGAGGATGATAGAGAGGGTATGGTATTTCCAAAGCCCACATACGTTTAGATATGGTTGTTTTGGATATTTACAAGGCGTACGGACATGATCTCTAATAAAAGTTATTTGGAGACGAAGTATTAGGGTAGTGGCCAAGCGGGGTATAGGTGGAGATTAAGTAGCTAGTATAAAGGGGGAGGTATTAGTGAGGTAGAAGGTAAGAATTAAGGATAGCGAATTTGATACGGATTCGGATCAGGCGGCAACCAGGCCAACCAACTCGGTTTGAAGACTCCGTATTTATCTACAATTGTGTTTCCTATTATCTAGGATTAAAAATAAGGAATTATATTCCATTAGTGTTTGAGTTTCCTTCAAAAGTTTCATGCCTATCTTAATAGATAGGAGCATTATTTAAATAAGTTTCATGCCTATCTTTTAGATAGGAGCAATATATAAACAAGTCTTATGTATAGGATTAGGGGATTGATTTTGATTAATTAAAAGCATTAGGGTTTTCTTGTTTGAAACCTTGTCTCACGTTACCTGGCTTTGGGTAACGGGTTTATTGCCATCGCTTCCGTATCAAGTGGTATCAGAGCCATGGCAGAATTTCGGAGGAACCACCGTTATAATCACCGTCGATACGCCGCAGGAGGCAACGGCGATTATGACCATGATCCACGGGAGGAAGAAATCGTCCGGTTACAACAACGGATCAAAGAACTTGAGCTACGTTACGAACCACGGGAGGAGGAGGAGCGAACCGAGTCTGATTACGAATGGCGAAACCCATTCGGAGATGGATACAACTACCACCGTGAGCCCCCGCCAATAGATCCGCTCCGATCTCTGGGCGTTCGGGTCGAAATTCCTGAATTCGAGGGACGAGTCCAACCGGATGAGTTTATCGAGTGGATTCATACCGTCGAACGGGTATTCGACTTGCGAGACATCCCGGATAATTTGAAGGTCAAGCTTGTGGCGACAAAACTACGCAAACATGCGTCGTTATGGTGGGAACACGTTCGGAAGAAACGACTTCAAGATGGAAAACAGAAGGTGAAAACATGGGATAAGATGAAAAAACTCCTCACGGCCAAATTCCTTCCGGCCAACCATCGGCAAGATTCTTACTTGGATTACCACAACCTCAAGCAACATAACTTATCCGTCGAAGACTTCATCATGGAATTTGAAAAGCTTCGAATGCGTTGCGGGGTCGATGAGGATGAAGAACAAGTTATTGCACGCTTTCTAGGAGCCCTCAGGTCTGACATATCTGATGTTGTTCAATTACAACCATATTGGACTTTTGATGATGTTTGCAGGTTAGCGCATCGAGTGGAAAAACAGCAAAAGGGCAAGGCAAAAGTCACCCCGTCAAGACCAACTGCACCAACCCGGACCCCAACAGTCACGCCCATCCCGAACCGTCAGGGCCCAATCAAAGCCGACGGGTCTGGATCATCGGCTCCACCAACAGTTCTGTAACATCCCATCTTTGATTTTTATTGTAGTATTATTATTATTATTATCAGTATTATTTCATTGCTAGTTAAAAAAAATGAAGAAAAGTCTTGTGGGCCATGTTTGACCTAAGATAGGTGTACCCAATTAAAAGCTAGGGCCCACATGTCCCCTTTTTAAGCAACATGTTGTAGAGTTAGGGTTTGTCTTGGTGTGTGTGTGGCTGCAAACGAAAAAGAGAGAAAGAGAAGAGAGAGAGAAGGCCGACGAGAGGGAGGGTGATCGGGAAGGAGGTCTTGGGTCGCCGGAGTTCAGTTGCGTCGCCGGCAGAGGGTAAGAACGACGAGATGCTCACCTTCTCTTCCTTTCTTACCGCCGACAGTGGTGGTGGCCGCGGCCTTGGCCGGCCTTGGCCTAGCCGCCGCTGTCCGTGCGCTCCGGCAACGGTGATGGAACCCATCGCTACTGCCGTGTTTTGTTTTGCTGGTGGCTGGTGGTGGCGGCGGCGGTCTAGACCGTTGTCGTCGCCGTGCTTTGTGGTGACGCCGCCAAGCGGCAACCGCTGTGGGCGGTGGTCGTGTTGTTTCCCGGCGCCGGCAGCGGCTAGCGACGGCTAGCTGTTGTCGCGTGGCTGAGGTGTTGTTAAGATGGCCGGCGGTGGTGGTTATGCAACCCGCTGCCGCTGCCGTGAGATGCGATCAAGGGGCCGGCCGGCGGTGTTTCCCTCGCCGTCGCGCCGCCGCCCCGTTTGCTGGATATAGCGACGCCGGCACCAGCCGGCCGCCGCGTTTTTGGGTGTGACCGTCTTCCCGTGGTCGGCGGTGGTTGGGGTATCCTCCGACACCGCTGCTACCACGGTGGGTGTTGCGGTGGCGGCGGTGGCAGAACCGCTCTGCTGCGGCTGCCGCGTTGTGGTCTAGGCGGGCCAGCGGTGGTGGTAGCTTTATCCGCCGCTGCCGCCGCTTGTTGTTCGGTGCGCGGTGGTGGTGGCGGGTCATCGCCGCCATTGCCGCCATCTCGGTGAAACGATAGGGTTGGTTGCGTTTTGGCCTAGAACACGTCGTATTGCTTCATCGTTTAATTCGATTAAAAGTGATGGTAGTTAATAGTTTGGTCTAGTAGCTAGAGTCCGATGTGTGGGTTTTCATGCGTGTTTTATTTTCAGAGTGGTTGCGTGGGTTACACTTGTGAGCGAACGTCTCTTGCGTGTACGTGATATCTTCGAGGTGAGTGGGTTTACATGCGATGCCTTATGATTTTATGTGTATACGTGCTATTGAATTACATGGTGATGTTTCGGGTTGCGTGATGACCCAACGGGCGGGAAACCGCGGAGACCGGATTGCGGGATGGTCCGGTAACGGGAAACCGTTCAGCTGTTAATGTGGATGATGTGTATGTGCATTTAATTGTAATGTGTTGTATGTGACTTTACTCACTAAGCGGTTGAGCTTACCCCTCGTGTTTTAATTTTTTTTAGGTACGAGTTCGGGTGTCGATAAGGGCAAGGCTCCGGCTTGAGGGTTCCCGGCTGATGGCGTTCCGATCCAAATCATTTAATATTATTGTTGACTTTATTGTGGGATATTTAAATGGTTGACTTGACATTTTGCGAATGATTATTTAGTTTTAATAAATGCAAGGGTTTTATTTATAAATTTTTATTTAAAAATTTAAATTGGGACTGGGTGTTACAACTTGGTATCAGAGCCTAGGTTTAAGAGAATCAGCACACGCACTCGTGGGTGTGTGTGTGGTTGGACTTAAACCAGGCGGTTGAAAATAATCGGATGAGATCGGAACGGCCAGCGGAACCGTTAGGACGGAGGTAAGCTTTAGTACCTTTAAATTATTATATGCACGTGTGTAGCGTTAAATACTTGTGATCGCATGCTTAATCATATGTGATTTTGATGAAAATAAAATAGGTTGTGTTGAGATTTTATGTGACAGTTAGTCAATGAGTTGAAGTCTAAATAGGATGGTATCAAAACCAAACGTAAACACCTTGGTGCGTCGGGGATGGGTCGTCGGGCAATTCCTGTTTGGTTATTGCCCGGTGGTCTTGATCCGGCCGCCATGCATGGTTGGTTATAGTAATACGGCGCCAATAATAGTGTTACTATAAGCACCTGTGTAAGGTTGGATTTGATTAAGTTCTGGGGATTTTAACTAATTGACAACGGTTAGGGTTTTTGGGCGTGCTTACGATATTATGACACTGTGTGACTGAATGTGGTGTATAATGCTTATATATGAATCAGTCTGTCTAGCATGCGCGGTAAGGACTAGCTTTAGGGTTGGCATGAGCACTAATAGTAGGGTTATGTGTGAATACCGTAATAGTGCTTAGTGATACTTCGATAGCTGTGAACTAAGATATTTCTTGAACCTTCAGAATGGTGCAAACTAGGAGCCATACTGATGACGGTGAGGCCGGGCAATCCGATCAAGTTGCTGCCCAAATCACCGAAGCCCTACAGCAAATGCTGCCTGGGTTATTTGATCAAATGAAAGATGAGCTGATCCAAACCATGGACCAGCGTATTGATGCGGCCCTTACGGCCCGTAATATAGGATCTGGGAGCACGGGTCAGTCACAGGCCCGCGGTATTTCTTTTAAGGACTTCATGGCGTGCCAACCGCCATTATTCGACGGGAGAAAGGACCCGGTGGCTTGCTACCGCTGGTACTCAGCGGTCGAGGGAGCATTTCGCACTTGTGGATGCCCTGATGGTTCGAAGGTTCTTTTCGCTGTGAACCTTCTTCGCGGAGCTGCAAAGGATTGGTGGGATCTGACTCTTAAGAAGTACACGGAGGCACAGATCACTGCGCTGATCTGGGGGGGACTTCCGGGCTTTGTCCGACGAGGAGTTTGCACCTCGCATCGAAAAGGAGCGGATAGCATCTGAGTTCTTGAAGCTGACTCAGACGACGGAGTCGGTGAACGAGATCACTGCGCAGTTTCTGGAGAAGCTGCTGTTTGTACCGGGGTACGCGAACGACGAGTCGCTGAAGATGGCTCGTTATTTGGGAATGCTGAAGCCAGAACTCAAGAAGGCAGTGGCCACGGGGAGGTGTAAGACCCTCAGTGACATGCAGGAGGTAGCACGGTCTCAGGAGCTAGTCTTGGAGGAACTGCAGCAAGGGAAGAGGAAGGCGGAGGACCAGTCGGGACCAGCGAAGAGATTCAAAGGGGCAAGGAACGACAGCAAGAGCGGGACCCCGAGCTGCCCAAAGTGTGGGCGTTACCACCGGGGTGAGTGCAGGCCACGGGAGTTATCGTGCTACAAATGTGGCAAGACGGGCCACCTGAGCAAGGATTGCAAGGAGACTGCGAGGATCTGCTTCAACTGTTATCAGCCGGGGCATATCAAGACTGAATGCCCTCAACTGAAGAAGACGCCAGCCCTGGCCCCTGCACCAGCAACGCTTATGATCACCGACGGTACTACCAAGGGGAAGGGCGGAGCTACTACTCGTGGACGGGCCTTTCAGATGACTGCCGAGGAAGCGCAGACGGCGCCTGATGTGATTACAGGTTTTTCCTTGTTATGTTATTATGCGATTATTGTTGGTAGCTTATTTTTTTTGTTAGTAATAAGAATAGTGTATCTGCCGTTAAATGTGAACTTTAGGCATATTTCCTGTCAACTCGAAACCGGCTCTAGTGCTTTTCGACACGGGGGCCACGTGGTCCTATGTGTCGCGTAGGTTTTGTAAGGACTTCCAGATCGAGCTCGGTAATCTGGATAGCCCTCAGGCGATCGACGTAGCTGCGGAGGAGGTGCAGGTGGTTGAGCATGTGTACCGGGGGTGCAGCATTGATATCTTTGGAGTTCGCTTCAGCATCAATCTCATCCCCATTCCCATGAACGGAGTGGACGTAGTTGTCGGAATCGATTGGATGTTTCCAAATCGGGCGACCACGGATGTTGGGGGTAGTTTGTACGCATCCATAACCCAAGTGGGGGAGATCTGGTGGTGTACGGCAAGGGGAGAAGGGTATCTACATCCTTCTGTTCTATCGCGAAAGCTCGGAGGTACATCCAGCGGGGGTGTACGGGGTTTTTGGTTTACGCTATGGCGGAACAGGCAAAGGAGAGGAAGTTGTCAGTAGCAGATGTACCAGTCGTCAGCGAGTTCCCAGACGTTTTCCCAGAGGATCTGCCTGGCCTTCCACCTGACAGGCAGATCGAGTTCGGCATTGACCTAGTACCTGGAGCGGCACCGATAGCGCGAGCTCCTTACCGTCTGGCTCCGCCGGAGCTTCAGGAGTTGTCTGAGCAGTTGCAGGAGCTCTCGGGGAAGGGGTTTATTCGCCCGAGTAGTTCACCGTGGGGTGCACCGATTCTGTTTGTGAAAAAGAAAGACGGGAGTCACCGTATGTGCATCGATTACCGTGGACTCAACAAGGTGACCATCAAGAATAGGTATCCACTACCTAGGATTGATGACCTGTTTGATCAACTTCAAGGAGCTTCGTGGTTTTCTAAGATCGATCTTCGGTCGGGGTATCACCAGCTGAAGGTGAAGGAAGCGGATGTCCACAAGACCGCTTTCCGAACCCGTTATGGCCACTTCGAGTTTCTGGTAATGCCGTTCGGGCTTACCAATGCTCCAGCAGCTTTCATGGACCTCATGAACCGGGTGTGCCGCCCGATGCTTGATCGGTCCGTGATCGTTTTCATCGACGATATTCTAATCTACTCGAAGACGAAGGAGGAGCATGTGATGCATCTGCGGGAGGTGCTTGAGGTGTTGAGGAGGGAGCGTCTCTACGCCAAATTCTCGAAATGCGCTTTCTGGTTGGAGGAGGTTCAGTTCTTGGGCCACATCATTAACCGGGAAGGCATCAAGGTGGACCCAGCAAAAATCGAAGCAGTTATGAATTGGGAAATTCCGAAGGCACCTACCGAGATCCGGAGTTTTCTGGGTTTAGCCGGCTACTACCGACGGTTCATCCAGGATTTCTCTAAGATTGCGGTACCTTTGACGCGTTTGACGAAGAAAAGCGAGCCGTACGTGTGGGGTTCTGAGCAGCAGAGGGCTTTCGACACGTTGAGGCAGAAGCTGTGTGAGGCTCCGGTTCTGACTTTACCGGAGGGGGTGGAAGACATAACAGTTTATTGCGACGCGTCTCGGCTAGGTTTGGGTTGTGTTCTGATGCAGAGGGGGCGGGTGATAGCCTACGCTTCGAGGCAGCTGAAGCCTCACGAGGCTAATTACCCCACGCATGATCTCGAGCTTGCGGCGGTTGTTTTTGCTCTCAAGTTATGGAGGCACTACCTGTATGGGGTGAAGTGCACCATTTTCTCAGACCACCGGAGCTTGAGGTATTTCTTGGAGCAGCCGAATCTGAATATGTGACAGCGGAGGTGGCTTGACGTGGTCAAGGACTACGATTGCGAGATTCTCTATCATCCGGGCAAAGCCAATGTGGTTGCTGACGCTTTGAGTAGGAAGACGGAGCACGCGCCGCTTCGTATCTCACACCTAAAGATGGCGGTGACTACCTCCTTTGTGGACCTAGTGCTGCGGGCACAAGAGGAGGCGAGTCGGGAGGAGAACCAGAATGGAGAGCGGATTCGGGGGCAGATGGCCGCGTTAGTCAGGGATAGTCGAGGGTTGCTGACTCGGTACGGTAGAGTGTGGGTTCCTCGGGCGGGCACGGCGCGTCAGACCTTGCTTGAGGAAGCTCACAAATCGAGATTCTCGATTCATCCAGGAGCTACTAAGATGTATCGGGATCTGCGGACGGGTTATTGGTGGCCAGGGATGAAGAGAGACGTGGCTCGGTACGTGGAGTCGTGTTTGACCTGCCTAAAGGTCAAGGCTGAGCATCAGAAGCCTCACGGCAAGATGCAGCCTCTTGAGATTCCCGAGTGGAAGTGGGAAAACCTCACTATGGATCTGATCACCAAGCTTCCGAAAACCCCTCGGAAGTTTGATGCGATTTGGGTCATAGTGGATCGGTTGACCAAGAGTGCTATCTTCCTTCCTTTTCGGGAGAGTTCGACTGCAGAGCAGCTGGCGAAGATCTACGTGGACGAGGTGGTGTCGAGGCACGGAGTGCCAGTGTCGATCATTTCAGATCGGGACGTGCGTTTTACTTCTCGGTTTTGGGAGAGGTTTCATTCGGAGTTGGGTACCAGACTGCATTTTAGCACCGCGTACCACCCTCAGACAGACGGTCAGAGTGAGCGGACGATCCAGACCTTAGAGGACATGCTGCGAGCTTGCATTTTGGACTTCGGTGGCAGTTGGGATACGTATCTACCTCTGGCAGAGTTCTCGTATAACAACAGTTACCACTCGAGTATTGGGATGCCGCCGTTTGAGATGCTATACGGGAGGAGATGCCGTACTCCTATCTGTTGGGGTGAAGTCGGACAGCGTGTCCTGGGTAGCACCAAGGTTGTACAGAGGACCACGGAGGATATTCAGAGGATCCGGGAGCGGTTGCGGACGGCTCAGAGCAGGCAGAAGAGCTATGCTGATCGTCGTAGATCGGATTTGGAGTTCCAGGTAGGAGACCGAGTACTACTCAAGGTTTCTCCTTGGAAGGGTGTGATTCGGTTCCGAAAGAGGGGCAAGCTGGGGCCTCGTTACATCGGACCGTTCACGGTTCTCGCACGTGTTGGGAAGGTAGCTTATCGTCTGGAGCTGCCTGAGGTGTTAGGTCAGATACACAGCACGTTTCACGTTTCGCAGTTACGCAAGTGTCTCGCCGACGAGACGGCGCACATCCCTTTAGACGATATTCAGGTGGACGAGGGCCTGAATTACGTCGAGAGGCCGGTAGCGGTGATAGACCGGAAGGTGAAGAAGTTGCGGAGCAAGGAGATCGGAATCGTAAAGGTGCAGTGGCAGCACCGGAAGGGTTCCGAGTGGACCTGGGAGCCGGAAGCAGAGATGCGGGAGCACTACCCGGGACTGTTCTCAGACTGATTTCGGGGACGAAATCCTTGTAAGTGGGGGAGAGTTGTAACATCCCATCTTTGATTTTTATTGTAGTATTATTATTATTATCAGTATTATTTCATTGCTAGTTAAAAAAAAATGAAGAAAAGTCTTGTGGGCCATGTTTGACCTAAGATAGGTGTACCCAATTAAAGGCTAGGGCCCACATGTCCCCTTTTTAAGCAACATGTTGTAGAGTTAGGGTTTGTCTTGGTGTGTGTGTGGCTGCAAACGAAAAAGAGAGAAAGAGAAGAGAGAGAGAAGGCCGACGAGAGGGAGGGTGATCGGGAAGGAGGTCTTGGGTCGCCGGAGTTCAGTTGCGTCGCCGGCAGAGGGTAAGAACGACGAGATGCTCACCTTCTCTTCCTTTCTTACCGCCGACAGTGGTGGTGGCCGCGGCCTTGGCCGGCCTTGGCCTAGCCGCCGCTGTCCGTGCGCTCCGGCAACGGTGATGGAACCCATCGCTACTGCCGTGTTTTGTTTTGCTGGTGGCTGGTGGTGGCGGCGGCGGTCTAGACCGTTGTCGTCGCCGTGCTTTGTGGTGACGCCGCCAAGCGGCAACCGCTGTGGGCGGTGGTCGTGTTGTTTCCCGGCGCCGGCAGCGGCTAGCGACGGCTAGCTGTTGTCGCGTGGCTGAGGTGTTGTTAAGATGGCCGGCGGTGGTGGTTATGCAACCCGCTGCCGCTGCCGTGAGATGCGATCAAGGGGCCGGCCGGCGGTGTTTCCCTCGCCGTCGCGCCGCCGCCCCGTTTGCTGGATATAGCGACGCCGGCACCAGCCGGCCGCCGCGTTTTTGGGTGTGACCGTCTTCCCGTGGTCGGCGGTGGTTGGGGTATCCTCCGACACCGCTGCTACCACGGTGGGTGTTGCGGTGGCGGCGGTGGCAGAACCGCTCTGCTGCGGCTGCCGCGTTGTGGTCTAGGCGGGCCAGCGGTGGTGGTAGCTTTATCCGCCGCTGCCGCCGCTTGTTGTTCGGTGCGCGGTGGTGGTGGCGGGTCATCGCCGCCATTGCCGCCATCTCGGTGAAACGATAGGGTTGGTTGCGTTTTGGCCTAGAACACGTCGTATTGCTTCATCGTTTAATTCGATTAAAAGTGATGGTAGTTAATAGTTTGGTCTAGTAGCTAGAGTCCGATGTGTGGGTTTTCATGCGTGTTTTATTTTCAGAGTGGTTGCGTGGGTTACACTTGTGAGCGAACGTCTCTTGCGTGTACGTGATATCTTCGAGGTGAGTGGGTTTACATGCGATGCCTTATGATTTTATGTGTATACGTGCTATTGAATTACATGGTGATGTTTCGGGTTGCGTGATGACCCAACGGGCGGGAAACCGCGGAGACCGGATTGCGGGATGGTCCGGTAACGGGAAACCGTTCAGCTGTTAATGTGGATGATGTGTATGTGCATTTAATTGTAATGTGTTGTATGTGACTTTACTCACTAAGCGGTTGAGCTTACCCCTCGTGTTTTAATTTTTTTTAGGTACGAGTTCGGGTGTCGATAAGGGCAAGGCTCCGGCTTGAGGGTTCCCGGCTGATGGCGTTCCGATCCAAATCATTTAATATTATTGTTGACTTTATTGTGGGATATTTAAATGGTTGACTTGACATTTTGCGAATGATTATTTAGTTTTAATAAATGCAAGGGTTTTATTTATAAATTTTTATTTAAAAATTTAAATTGGGACTGGGTGTTACAAGTTCCGTCTGTGATGCGGTGCTATAAATGTCAGGGCATCGGCCACCTACGACGGGACTGCCCAAATAGGCAGGTCGTTGCCTTTGTGGATGACCCGCTACCCGTTTATGACACCGAAGGTGAGGATGCAGAAACCGAAGACCCATCAGAAACATTATACCCCGATCGGGGAGAAGCTCTCATCACACAAAGAACTCTTAGCACTGCGGTAGCCAAACCTGATGACGAGACGGCCTGGTTACGAAACAACATATTCCGAACTAAATGTACCTCAAAGGGAAAAGTTTGCACGATGATCATAGACGGGGGAAGCTGTGAAAACATGGTGGCAACATCAATGGTTGAGAAACTGGGCCTAGCGACACAAAATCACCCCGACCCGTATCAACTTACGTGGCTAAAAAAAGGGAACCTTGTGAAGGTAACCCACCGATGTCTTGTGCAATTCTCAATCGGTAACAAATATGCGGACGAGGTCTGGTGCGAAGTTATTCCGATGGATGCTTGCCACATCCTGTTAGGGAGGCCATGGCAATACGATAGGAGAGCTAAGCATGACGGATTCCGGAATACGTATACGTTTAAAAAAGATGGCATTAATATTACGCTCGCACCTTTGGATCCACGAGACTCGCAGACAGAAGCATTAATTGTATCCCGCACAGAATTTCTAGACTATTCTCGCACCACTGGCTCGACACTTGTTCTCGGCCTCCTCATTGCCGAGGAAAACCCTGTCATCGCTAATACCCCGACCGAGGTACACCCTTTGCTGGCCGAATTTAATGATGTTTTTCCAGATGAGATACCTGCAGGTTTGCCCTTGATCCGTGAAATACAACATTGTATTGATTTTCTTCCGGGGGCGAGCATTCCAAACAAACCAGCCTATCGCATGAACCCGAAAGAGTTTGAAGAACTGCAAAGGCAGGTAACTGAGCTCCTTGACAAAGGCCTTATTCGGGAAAGCATGAGCCCGTGCGCCGTTCCAGCCCTTCTCGTACCAAAACAAAATGGTGCCTACCGCATGTGCATTGACAGTCGCGCTGTCAACAAAATCACAGTTAAATATCGGTTTCCGATACCCGTTTCGAGGATTTATTGGATCAATTGCATGGAGCCACTATTTTTTCAAAAATTGATCTCCGGAGTGGATATCACCAGATCCGAATGAGGCCCGGTGATGAATGGAAAACCGCGTTTAAAACGCGAGATGGCCTGTACGAATGGATGGTAATGCCGTTTGGCCTCTCCAATGCTCCGAGCACATTTATGCGGCTCATGAACCATGTGTTTAAACCATTTATCGGCAAGTGTGTTGTCGTTTATTTCGACATCTTGATTTTTAGTAGCGACATACAACAACACTTGCACCATCTTAAGTCCGTTTTCCAGGTATTGCGGGAACAGAAATTGTTTGCAAACCGAACGAAGTGTCATTTTCTTACCCCGGAGGTTGTTTTTCTCGGGTATCTAGTATCGGGTCAAGGAATCCGCATGGATAGTACGAAGGTCTCGGCGATTACCTCATGGCCCACCCCGACATCCCTCCATGATGTTCGTAGTTTTCATGGGTTAGCCTCGTTCTACAGGCGTTTCATTCGGAATTTTAGCACCATAGTTGGGCCCATAACTGATTGCTTGAAAGGAGCTAAATTCCAATGGAGTCCCGCAGCCCAAGCTGCCTTCGAGACACTCAAGAAAGAGGTAACACAAGCCCCCGTCTTAGCACTACCCAATTTCGATATGGTTTTTCAAGTAGAGTGCGACGCATCGGGCGTTGGTATTGGCGGAGTACTCACACAACAAAACCGTCCGATCGCCTACTTTAGTGAAAAACTTAATGAGTGTCGGAGGAAGTATAGCACGTACGATAAGGAATTCTATGCAATAGTCAGAAGTCTTGAACATTGGCGACATTACCTTCTTCCGAATGAGTTCATCCTATATTCTGACCATCAAGCTCTGCGGTTTATCCAAGGTCAGGCAAAACTCAACCCGAGGCATGCTAAGTGGGTAGAATTGCTACAAGAGTACTCCTTCGTAATCAAACACAAAGCCGGCCATGCCAACTCCGTGGCAGATGCACTTAGTCGACGACCCTCACTCGTAACCACCGTTAGGGCCGATATCACCGGGTTCGACTCCATCCGTCACCTTTATCGCGATGATCCTGACTTCCGAGAGCCCTGGGAAAGGTGTCATGAAGGGGCGTTCAATGATTTTAAAAAAAAGACGGGTATTTGTTTAAGGGCGCTAAATTGTGCGTACCACACTCATCGTATCGTGATGCTATTATACTCGAATGCCACCAGGGAGCGTTAGCCGGGCATTTTGGCCGAGACAAAACCATCACCTTAGTGCGAGAACGATTTTTTTGGCCAAAGCTCGATAAGGATGTCATGCGGATCTTGAAGCGTTGTCGCACTTGCCATGTGGCAAAAACGCATAGTACCAATCAGGGATTGTACACTCCGTTGCCCGTTCCGTCAGTACCTTGGGAAGATGTGAGCTTAGATTTCGTATTGGGGCTACCACGAACACAGAAACAAAAGGACTCGATCATGGTTGTGGTGGACAGATTTTCAAAGATGGCTCATTTTCTTCCATGCTCAAAAACCTTCGATGCTTCCCAGGTGGCTAGGCTGTATTTCTCGGAGGTCGTTCGACTACACGGCATACCTAAAACTCTTACTTCTGATCGAGATGTGAAGTTTGTCAGTCATTTTTGGCGCACCTTGTGGAAACGTCTAGGTTCGCGGCTGCAGTTCAGTAGTTCCCATCATCCTCAAACAGATGGGCAGACGGAGGTCACAAATCGAAGCCTCGGAAATTTACTTCGGAGCTTGGTGGGTAAAAATCCAAAGCAGTGGGACACAGCTTTGCCGCAAGCTGAATTTGCATATAATCGGTCGACTCATGGGTCGACGGGTTTTTCGCCATTCTTTGTTGTATATGGTCGTAACCCGTTCACTCCAGTTGACCTAGCTCCCTCCAACGATCCAGAATATTATAGTGCTGATGGGGCTGAGCGGGCTGAACAGATTCAAGAGATTCATCGGCAGGTACGTGATCAGATTGTTAAGCATAATTTACAGTACCAAACGCGAGTTAACAAGCATCGCAAGAAGGTGGTATTTCAGGAAGGTGATTTGGTCTGGATACACTTACGTAAAGAGCGTTTCCCGTCAGGTCGCTTTGGCAAACTACAACCGCGAGCGGATGGGCCGTTTCGTGTTCTCAAGCGGATTAACGACAATGCTTACAAGATCGACCTCCCGGGCCATTATAACGTATCCGCTACATTCAATGTAGCTGATTTAACTCCCTATGATGGTGATAATGATTTTGGTGATGACTCGAGGACGAGTCCCTTTCAAGTGGGGGAGAATGATACGGATTCGGATCAGGCGGCAACCGGGCCAACCAACTCGGTTTGAAGACTCCGTATTTATCTACAATTGTGTTTCCTATTATCTAGGATTAAAAATAAGGAATTATATTCCATTAGTGTTTGAGTTTCCTTCAAAAGTTTCATGCCTATCTTAATAGATAGGAGCATTATTTAAATAAGTTTCATGCCTATCTTTTAGATAGGAGCAATATATAAACAAGTCTTATGTATAGGATTAGGGGATTGATTTTGATTAATTAAAAGCATTAGGGTTTTCTTGTTTGAAACCTTGTCTCACGTTACCTGGCTTTGGATATTTACAAGGCGTACGGACATGATCTCTAATAAAAGTTATTTGGAGACGAAGTATTAGGGTAGTGGCCAAGCGGGGTATAGGTGGAGATTAAGTAGCTAGTATAAAGGGGGAGGTATTAGTGAGGTAGAAGGTAAGAATTAAGGATAGCGAATTGGACTATAGTTACATATTTTATTTTGATTATGTTTTTATGGATCTTTTGATCTTTAACTAGTTTGTCTAGTTCATCTAAATTTTTTTTTACCTTTTGCATCTCGTTCTCTCTTCCTTTTTGCTCCTTACCCAAGCCGAAGGTCCTCGCAGAACTTATGCTCTACCCTCATACTAGAGGCCATGTCTATGCACATCTTATTTCTTCCAGACCCTAACACACGTGCCATATCTTGTGTTCGTTTGATTTGTTTAGTTGCAATGGTCTTTAGATTATTGAACAAACATCTGATTCCCTGCAACAAATTCTAGAAAAAAGTAAAAGTAGTATCACATTACAATGTTTTTACTATACTAGTCTCACAACCATCATAAGAAGGAAAATCACATGTCCTAAGACCATGTGTAAGGGTGTGGACGGGTTGGTTTGGGACGAGTTATGACATTTGAAATTACGATGTATAAAAAAGTCAGCCTAATCAAATCTGTTAAAGAGTATAAGTCAACCCAACTTTCGATTGGTGTGTTTAACCTTTGATGGTTAATACATATATTTTTCGAAAGAAAACTGCTTCTAAAAATTAGAGATTATACCTTTCCTTTTTAGATGTGCTTGATCTATCATTGTCTTCGTATATTATCCATCACTCGATTCACACATATACATATAAAAAACAAACACTTAACAAAGTATAATGCTTCTTTCTTCAACGATCAAATTGCAGTAATTTTAACCATTAGTCTTTTTTTGTTGTTTATCTAAATAAAATGTGTGTTTATCTAAGGAGATAAATGCAAATTTGGTTCACGTGATTTACATAAATTAACGAATAATGTCCCTTAATTAAACTTTTAACGATGGATATCCCTAGATTTCGTTTTTATAACGGGTATCCTAATAACATAAGCCGGTTAAAGTGCCACTAGTGAGGGGTAGTTTACCATTAACCATTCTCCTTCATCTACTTTCATTTTTATAACAAATTCAGTCGCTCCATCTATTTTTATTCTTACAATAAATTTTATTTTTCCTTCTACTTTCAGTTCTATAATGTATTTGTTCTCTCTCTTTCTCTCACACACAGAGACACATACAATGATCGTTTTCTTTTTGTTTTTTGTTTTTGTTGTATTATTGTTTCAATGATCGTATATTTTCAATGTATTGACAAATTATTTGATTGGATTGAATAATCAATTGATGTGAGTTTGTTTGATTACATTTGTCCCAGTTAGTTATTTATTAATTAATAAAAGACATCAAATCTGTTATACAGTTGAAAGTAGAGTAAGAGACCAAATCCATTATAAAAAGTGAAAGTAGATGGAAGGACAAGATCCAATATAGAAATGAAAGTTGAGGGAGGAGAACTGGAGAAGAATTAAGAGGATAAAACTACCCTCAATAACGACATTCTAACAAACGACGCTATTAGGAAGGATCAAGTATGTTATAAAAACGAAACCATAGGGATATTCTTCGTTGAAAATTCTTTTTAGGAATCTTACTCGTTAATTAGTTAAAGCATAGGGACCAAATTTGCATTTAACTCTTTTCCAGAAATGGAACAACTTACAAACAAACTATTTTATTATTTATTTGTAGTAACGCAACAAATGTTATAGAATTTTGAACGACTAATAAATTAACTAGCTTGTAATAGTCATGATCATGACCTTAACTTCATGGGACATGCAAAACATTAAACAACAAGGTGACCATTCAACTAATGCTTTAGGCATGACTCAATAAAGTAGTAGAATATCTTTCAACAATAAGATATAGGTGTGATACATATCTTTTTAGGGAGGGGATTTGGGCATGAGATCATGTAAAAAGTGTCATCTTTAGGGACATGTACTTTTAAACCGTCGATCATTTTTAATCAAATAGCTTCCCATGAATCATGACTTAAAAGGAAATTGATTTGGTGCATTTTATTTCAGTGCATCTAATTCTAATGTTTATCCATTTGTCATCCAACTGTTAATAATCACTTCTCATGCTTCTCGTGAAATTTGACACTTATCACCGGGACCCAACCTAGAGGGATATGAGGGTCGTATATTATTGGTGGGTTAGTTGGATACGATTGCGCCTACTGCCTAACATGTTTTCAACCTATTAATTCATAATTTTAACAAGTTGAGTTAAATCGTGTTATTATTAGGTTGGGTCGAGCGAATCCACGTGTTGGTTGGGTTTTTAGGCAGCCCTAGATAGATGTGTGACGTTTGGGGTCGAACTTTGATATTATCTGTTTAAGGTATTATTGTTTATCATCAATTTTCATTCTTTTGGACCGTAAAAAATATAACAAAACTTGTTTCGTGTTTCAAAAAAACAAATTTAGATGATATTTTCTGTAAAGATAAAAGTTACAGTCACTTTTTAATGAGATTATTTTTTTCCAAACACAAAAAAACAACCAAAGATTAACCATGGCTTTTTGTTGGTTGAATGTTGATCCACAGCTAGTCCATGATCTGCCCCTCTTTTCTCTTTTTCCTTCTTTCACTTTTTTTCTGTCTTCTTTTGATTAGTTCATCAATTATATTGTCCAAAGAAATGTGTAATTTTCATAATAAAAAATCATTTTTAATTAATAAAATAATAGCAATTCATATAAAGAAAAATAACCTTAAAATTTTAGCTCATTAAGCAATAAGATTTGGGTGTTTAGAAATTCTCTTCAAAAGTCATCGCTTTAAATCCTACAAAGTTATTTAGATTTTTGAATTTTTCTATCTATTCTTCAATGCCCATGAGATTAATTAAGGTAAACGACAAATCATGTCTAGTTTGGTTGGTCTATAAAGACGGTAACATCTTGGGGGAGTGTGGATGGGATCACAATCAACCGGGTTCATATCTAAGAAGAACCAATTGAGGCCATGAGTCCTTGGACTGGTCCAGTCATAGACCGGGCCGTTCCTCGCCCCATTCAAAGACTGTGGTTGGGCACTAGGTTCAGCATAAGCTGGACCGGGACAACGACGGATTAGTAGGTTACCTGTGAATGCCATATACCGCCGAAGAAGCGTGCATACGTGTGTGTGTTCGCGATAATCGTTCTTTGGTTCGTTGCCTGCTATTTATTTTAAAAGAAAAGTTAATCAAGCTATAGTCAAACTATTCCACATTCCCATTAAATATCATTCATGTGACATGTGAACTTCTTAGAGAATTATTTTATCAGAGAATTGCTTAAAGTCAAAAGAGAGATGCGTGCTTTTGTTAGAAAACTTCAATTCATCCAAAAAGAAATTATTTTAAGAGCATCTAACATCAAGTTTTCTGTCTTTTTTATGTTCTCAATATGATTATATATATATGAGAGGGAGCGCACACACTCTACTATAAAATAGTGCTACAAGAAGAAGTTAAAGGATAGAAAAAGTCGTTTATATTGGATTAAGAGGCTTCTTTTTCATTTTTTATTAAGACGTTCATAGTATTAGATTGAAGGATATGGACAACAAGCTAAGCACATGATGACTTATCCAATTTAGTCCTTTACAATCTCTGATAAAAATTAAACAACGAAGACTTGTTAATTGTTGATTGTGTAAAACATAGACAAACTTAAGCTATTTTATCAAGTTTAACAAATTAAAGCTATGTTTGGCAAACTAGCTGATAAGCTAGTTGTTGATTAATAGACTAGCTTATGAACAAATTATATTTGGCAAAAACTAGCTTATGAATATGTAAAATGACCAAAAAAATATTTTGGAATTTAATAATTAGTATTAATAAGGGTATAATTGAAAAAAGCTACAAAAAGCTTTCAAAAGTTACTTATAAAGTAGCGTTTCATACCAACAACAACCAAACAGTACAACAGAAACAAGCGCGACCAAACGCGACCAAACGCGACCAAAACTACCAACAAAAACAACAACACCCGAAGCAACAAAACAATGTTCAAAAAAAATAGCGTTTCAAAAAAATAGCTTATAAGCTAGCTTATAATACATGTTTGGATTGGACTAGCTTATAAGCTAGCTGATTTTTGCCAAACACAACCTAAGTAGATAAGAACATCTTCAATAACTTTGTTAAAATAGAGAAAAGAGGGATTTTAATTATTTTTTTTACTTAAACAATTATGTTATCTTGTATACTAAAAAAATAAAAAGGAAAGAGAGATTGTAAGAGCATCTCCAACAGCTTTGTTAGAATAGAAAAAAAAATGAGTTTTTGTTTACTAAAATGATTCAATAGCTTTGCTACCTATCATATTTTCTAAAATAGAAAAATAAAAAAAATCTCTAAAACCTCTAAATGAGAAGAGAGAAACATTATTTTAATATGTTATACTAATAACATAAGTGATTGTTTAAAAGTTGTAAAAAAAGGTTTATTGGATTAGTGTATATTGTAATAATATAAGTAATGATAAATTCTCTAAAATAGAAAAATTATTGGAGTTAGAAAAAGAGGTTTTTAGGGTGCATTTCGTTGTGGAAAACCGTTTTCATTTTTCTATAAACGTTTTAAGAAAATGAAGTTGAGTTTCATTTTCGGTTTTTCATTAAAGTATTAGAAAACACGTTTGGTTTAAATGGTAGAGTTTTGATATTCTATTTTACAAAATTAGAAAACACGTTCAAATTTTTTTAGAAACTACTAAAATCGTTTTCTAATTTACATAAAAGATAGTAATAGAATATATTCATTTTCTTCAAAAACAATTGAAAACTGAATGAACCAAACACGTTTTTAAAATTTTATTCGTCTTAGAAAATTTTCCACAACCAGATGCGCCTTAGAGATTTTGACTTTTCATTCTTCATTTTAGAGAAATTATAAAAAAAAGTTGTTAGAGATGTTCTAAAAATTTCTAAATTTAAAAAAATATATGAAAAAACAATATTATTTTTACCAAGGATGTAGTTGGGCAAACCCACCTGAACCTTATCAAAAAAAACAATATTATTTTTTCCACCAATAAAAAACATTGAAATTGGACCTATAAGAAGAAAAACAATATTTTTATTAATATAATTAATGTTAAGATTGTTAAAATAAAATAGATGGTAGAGATAAATGTAAATTTTTCTAAAGATTTTAATTTTTCAACAACTTCTATTTATTAAAAGATAATAGCATAGCTATTTAATATGCTTTAACGTTTTAACCTAAGAGCTAATTTGCATTAGTTAGAGGAAATACCCAAATTTAAGCAAAATAACAATAAATGAAATACCCAACTTTAAGCAAATAACAATAATTTTTCTTAAATTAGTGAAATTTTAATATCAAGCGAGATTATGACTTATGAGATTTGGACCAAACATAACGTACAATTAAGAATTTTGAATATTTTAAACTTGCACTACATTGTCAAATGACTTGCATAGAATGCTGGATGGATATTTTATTCAAGTCCTCCCTGTTATACAAAATAAAGAGATATTATAACTTCGAACAAGTTGTGCAAAATAATTTTACCCAAAATATCAAAAAAGCTATTAAAAAAGACCCATTTTAGAGTTAAATTGCTTTGAACGTGTGTACAGAAATTTATGTGGATAAAGGAGAAAACTTGACCAATCTTTCCTTATCCATTATCAATTCTCTTTAAAATGGAGGTCTTCAATATGTCTAGTATTTTTTTAAAATTACTCTTAAAAGTTTCTTGTTAGTTGTTTATCATGTTGTTTACAACAAAAACTAGTTTATCTTTTTTACTTTGGTTAGTCCAAACTAGAGATGGCCAAATTGGCATGGTTCGACCGGGTACAACCGGTTAACCGGGAGCGGAACCGAAATCAAGCACGGTTATAGAAAGCCCGATCAAGCCCGGTTAAGGTCTGCTAAGCCTGGCCCGGTTACATGTTCAAACTCAAAACACGGCCCGGTTACATGTTCAAACTCAAAACACAGCCCGGTTAAGGACAAGGCCCGATCCAGGCCCGGCCTGGTGCAAAACCGTAAATAAGCCGAATTTTCAAATACTTCAAAAAATATTAATGTAAATAAGTCGAATTTGAGCTATTTGTCTTTGATGATTTATCAACTATTAATCATAGTATCGCAATTATAATAAACGGATTTTTTAGTATATTCGTTTTTTTTTATGTTTTAGTGGTTTAAAATAAATTTGTTCATAATTAGTATTTTTGTTTATATAACAAATGTATTTATACTAGTTTATACTTTATAACTTATATGTTAAAAAAGTTACCCAAAATATCGATCTCAACCGGTAAAAATATCAAGAAACCGGTTATGATATTTTCCACATAAGCCCGGACCGATATTGGTTAAGAAAAGCCCGGCCCAAAAAATGAGGCCCGATTAAGACCCGGTCCAAGATTTAACCATCTCTAGTCCAAACTCATTTAAGCTAAGATTAAAGTACATCATTAACTTTTTTTACAAACTTCATTATCAAAAATATCACGAAATTTAAATTGCTAAATTAGTCGTTGAAGTGAAACAATATCCTCTTTTAAGAGGAGTTACACATAATTCAAACTAATATTCATAAAACTATTTGAATGATAATTTATAATTACTTGAAAGTTTAGTTAATGTTAAAGAAATCCTTATCTTCATAGTTTGAATTCTAAATGCATTCGTAACGGACTATATATTTAATCAAACCATAAGGCATGTAGTATCAAAGTTTAGCTCTTGTTGTATAAAATCCAATAATGTACCTCTTTCATGGTCTCATATACTTTCATCAACATTAATTTTCATTATATATTTTTAAATCAATAAAAAAACTACTATTTCACTTAAAATTAAAGATAAGAACTAAAATTTTTAAAATAAAAACTCACAATGAACAAATCGAATGTATAGTAAATGTGACACTTCAATAAAAACGTAACCTTGAAGGATAGCATATGTAATAAGGGTTTGAGTTTGCTTGTTGGTTCAATTCATTTTAACGATTGAAGGATTTGTTTGGTTGTTAATTTCAAACTAGGCCGTAAAATAAATCAACTTGTAAGTTGTAGCGGTTATACAATAAAAACATACATTGGTGACAAAAACAAATACATATAATTAGACAACAATTTTATCATATATATATGGCATCTCTTATTCATTCCATTAAAGATCCGGAAACAATCAACGAAACGAACAGAAAATTAGAAACTTGATGAATTTGAAGGAAAAGGAAAAGTAAAAAATATAACAAAACCCTAAACATTCAAACAAACCCGAGTCGTTAGAAGAGGATTGATCGAAAGCTTCGGATTAGCAGTGAATTGCTTAGTAGCCTGGTGGCTTAGCGGCAATGAAACTGACACATTGCACTTGACGGACGTTGTCGAATCCGATGATACGGACGAAGGCCTCTGGGTACTCCTTCTTGCACTCTGCTAGCTCCTTGAGCACCTGAGCTGAGTCGGTGCAGCCGAACATAGGCAACTTCCACATTGTCCAGTATCTTCCGTCATAGTATCCAGGGGAGCTGTTGTGCTCACGGTAAACGAAACCATGCTATATATACACACATCCACATCCAATTTCG
Organism: Centaurea solstitialis; assembly: GCA_030169165.1. Taxonomy (NCBI): domain Eukaryota; kingdom Viridiplantae; phylum Streptophyta; class Magnoliopsida; order Asterales; family Asteraceae; genus Centaurea; species Centaurea solstitialis. The sequence continues at coordinate 19,887,921 of CM058046.1, forward strand.
AATTATAATTCCATCCCAATTCAATTCAGTTCAATTAATCAAAATCATTAATTAATTGAACATATATATTAGTTAGAAATTGACCTCCAATTCGAATTCCAAACAAGGAACCCATTTGTTGCGGAGGAGGTAGTCGACTTCCTTAGCCAATGAGGCTTCGGACAATGGTGGTAGGTATGAGAGGGTCTCGTACTTCTTCAATCCAATTGGTGGCCACACCTGTCATTGATTTTCGAAAAGAGTTCGTAAAACTAATTTCGATCCAGGGTTATTTGGGATTACCTTCATAAAACTTTTTACTTGCTTATAATGTAGTAAATAAAAAGTTTTGGGTACTTTGATAAAATGTTTACAACGTAGTCAACCAGCAAATAAAAAGTTTTTTAAAAAATCAAAACCATTTAACTTTTCCAACCATCAGTAAGCAAATAATCAGATATGCATAAATTAAGATTGTTTTGATTTGGAATGTGTATATTACCTTCATGCATTGGACTCTTCCACCGTTACTTGGGAGGGAGGAGAAGTCATTGGCCTTCTTGGTGACGGGGAAAGCGACGTTAGACTTGAGGCCGGTGAACGGGGCCGCGAGGCTGGCCTGTGCGGAGGCGGTCCGGTTGACGGTGGCGACGGCAGAGGAGGAGATGGATGCCATTGCTATGAGTGAGTGTGATATGAGTCTACTACATTGGTGTATTGGTTTATATAGTGGTACTTGCCATCTAACGGACAAAAACAAATCTATCTTAATTCCAACGTAATTGTGGCCATTGGATCATGTGGCTCATGACATTACATGCATCATGACCACATAAAGGTGGATGTAATGCCTTATCATTAACCACCGTGAACGTCTGACACGTGGCAGTGATATCTTATCTCTTTCTTAAAAGAGAGGTGGATACGTTATGGGTCTTTTTTGGTAACCTTCTTTTCATATAGTCTGATAGGCTATTGGGCCAATTATGGTATGTATGGGCTTAGGTGCCGACTAAAAATATCTACAATTTCATAAAATTTTAAAATTATTTTTTATAAAAAATAATTCTTATCGTCGTTTTCAAAAAGAATACTACCTAATTAAAATAAAAGAATAATAATCCAATCAAACATATTTTTTTTTAACGACAAGTAATTTTATTAAGAAAACGAAACACTAGCAAGACGCTAGCAATACAAGCAAAAAAAAAAAGGAAGAACACACCACTTAACCCACTTATGCTTAAGGTAGCGTTTGGTACGCAGACATGATTAAACAATACAGGACTGGACTGGACTGGACAGTACTGGACAAGACAAGAGAGTAGAACAGAACTGGACGGGACGGGACAAGATTGGACAGAACAAATGTTTGTTTTGTGTTTGGTACGCCTAGGACTGGATTGGGCAGAACTAGGCAAGTTATCCCAAAAAAATTATTTGATGATTTTATATATCACATAATAGTTATAATTAACAAAAATAAACTAAATTATATAATTTACTAAAAATACACAATTTTCATGAACATAAACACACACACACACACACACATATATATATATATATTTACATACACATATATGAGTTTTATGTAACTGATGTTGATGGTTATGGTAGAGGTAGAGGTGGTGGCCGACGGTAATACTAGTGATGGGGGTGGTGGTCAGGGGCGGATGTAGCCCTTTGGGAGTGGGGGGAAAGGACCCCACTCAAAACTTAAATATTAATTTTTTAAGAGGTAAAAATAATATATATTTTAATTTCTATGGTAAATCCCCCCAGTGATTTTGCGTATGGGACCCCATTAACCAAAAATAATATCATGAAATCAACCAAAAAATCTAAAAATCTTTCAGAATCAACAAAAAAAACCGAAAATCCCTTTAAATCACAAAAAAAAACTTAGAAATCCTTTACATTCAACTAAGAAAACTTTAGAAATCTCTCGAAACGATGGAAATAGGCTGAAAATATAACCGACAATTTACGGACTTTTTATCTAGGTTAAAGGTGCACCCACTAAAGAAAAATCCTGGATCCGCCACTGGTGGTGGTGGTTGGTGGTTGTGGAGAACGGAAAGATGCTGGGTAGTGGTGGTGGTGACCAACGGTGGTGGTGGTGGTTGCGGTGGCGATGGACAATTGTAGAGGTGGTAGACGGTGGTGGTAGGTAATCGTTGACAGTTATGGGTGGTGGAGGAGGTTGTTGTAATGAAAGAGGAGGTGGAGGTGGCCGATAGTGGCTACCGGTGGCGACGGCGACCACGACTAGTGGTGGTAAACACGAAAACAAATAACATATTGAAGTTATATATCAAACGAATGTTAGTTACTAATATATTAGTTTTTATCTCATTTTTGTCCCATGTTGTTCCACCTATTTTGGTGGAACAAAAAAACAGTCATTTTTGTCTCATGTTGTTCTACATTGTCACAGTTTCTGTCCTGTCCCATGTCGCACCAAACGTGGGGCAGTGAATTCCCGTTAGGGATGGCAACGGGGCGGGTTTGGGGCGGGGATTAGTCCCCCCGTCCCCGTCCCCGTTTAAAATATCCGTCCCTATCCCCGGTTAAATACCCGCGGGGATTTAAACGGGGATCCCCGTCGGGGAAACGGGGATACCCGCGGGTAAACGGGGATACCCGTTTACAGTAAATGGGGGCTTATATGGGTATTTTTCCCCGCGGGGTACCCATCCCCGTTAAATTTTTGGGACGAGTTTTTAGTCTTTTAGACAACAAATATACCAAAATCATACAACATTCGAACAGAAACAATCCGAATAAAACAAGTCCAAAATCCAAAATCCAAATAAAGCCGGCTGCCGTGAGTCATGAGACGGTGAGACAGACAGAGAGTCGTGAGAGTGAGAAGTGGAGAAGAAGGAGGCGTGAAACGTGAATTATTGAATTAGGGATTTAGGGTTAGAATAGATAATTAGATGGAGACTATTTATATTTTTCATTTAAGATTAATTATATAATATATATGTAATGTATATATATATATATATATATATATAATAATAGTATCGGGTATCGGGTATCGGGGACGGGTATCGGGTAATCGGGGCGGGGATCACCATACCCGTCCCCGTCCCCGTCAAAAATTAATCGGATTTCCCCGTCCCCGTCCCCATCCCCGTTTATCATCCCCAAACCCGCCCCGTTTAAGTCGGGTTTCGGATTTCCCCGTCGGATTCGGATTTTTTTGCCATCCTTAATTCCCGTTCTGTCCCATGTTGCACCAAACGTGGGACAGTGAGTTTTATCCCAACCTGTCATGTCTTATCCCACGTACCAAACGCAGCCTAAAAGAACAAACTTTTGACCTTTGTTTTATCCAAAAGAAGGATAGAGCTTGTATTATGTCTGAATCTATACAATCAATGTTGTGATCTTAGGTAGCCAGCCAAGTCATCCTTTCATCTTTTATTTTGATTGTGTTTCGTAATTGTATAATTTCGGTATATCATAACATATGATTTATCTTTCTTTTTTTTTGTATTGTTTTCTCGTTTGATCTTTCTTGTATAATTATATACTTCATCATTATGTCATTTACACTACTTGTTGGAATGATTAATTCCATGACAAATGTATGAGTAAAAGAAATTTTTTATTTAGTCCAAATGGTTCGCTAAAATGATAGGTGTGTACTTTGTAGCTCGTGAATTAGTTGTCACCTATCAATTACAATGTCTATTTCTTGGACCATCTCGTATTCTCGTTGCTTCTTTGTGAAGAAAGTGTACAACATGATTGCTTTTTGAAACATTTAAATTAATATAGAAAACTTTAAAAAATCCAAATCTTTTACATACTTCGTTCAAAAAATAAAAGATCGGTAAGAATCTTTTCAAACACTAAGAACAACTTTTCCCCTCTTCCTAGAACATTCTCAGTGTTACTAAAGTAGGACACCTAACAAGAATATGTACCTAATATTTGAAATGCAAAACCATTTAATTAAAGAAGGGCATGTTGGCTAAGACTCAGATCCAGTTTGTAACGTTAAATAGACCAGCCAAAGATCAATTATAACATGTTAGTACTATACCTATTAAATACGATATTTTATTTAGTCCAAATGGATTGTTAAAATGTTTGGAGCATATTTTGTATCGTTTATAGATCTCAATTGAGAGTATGAGATGTTTGATGTAATGGCAACTTATTAACTCGTTAATTAGTTGTCATGTGTCAGTTACAATATTCATATACTAAACCATTCCGTTAGTTCTCCATGAGTAAAGTGTACACCATGATTTGATTATTGGCACATGTGAAATAGTATAGAAAAGTTAAAAGGATTCTAAAAAATTTTATGCAATTGTCTTAAAGAATAAAAGATCAATAAGAATCTTTCTAAACACTGGACATCTTTTCCTGTCCTCTTAGGACATTCTTAGCGTCATCAAAGTAAGACACCTAACAGGAATGTTTACCTAATACTTGAAATGTAAAACCATTAATCAAAGAAGGGTATGTCGGCTAACTCGGATCTATTGTTCGTAATGTTAAATAGATCCGTTAAAGACCGATTGTAACATGTTGATACTATACCTATTAAATACAATCTTTTAAGTGTCCCGTTAACGTAGTTGGTTAGATCGGTCTTCTATGACGCTCTGTCATATCGTTGATCAATAAATGACTATTGTTATAAGAAGTTACATGGGTGGTGTTGTAGTTTAAGAGGTGTTGAAGTCTAAAGTCTGATTTCATCTCTAATTTTAAGACGTGGTGCTGAAATATGATATTTGAATCAATAATATTGTTTGGTTTTTGTAAATTGACAACCATTTGAATATGTATAATTATCTATTTTATTTCTCAAAAATTCAACTAAAATAGTTCAATTAAAATGAGCATCGATGATCGAATACAGAGCGGGTAAAAAAAGAAACAAACAAAGGATGTTGGCAGATTTACATGGTTGTGGAGTTTTAATCATACATCGCACACTCAACCTTGATAGGTGTTCTAGAAAGACAATACACATATCTACAATCTTTATGTTTTGTATTTTTGCAAATTCAAGATGTATCTAGGCTAAAACCAATGATGACATCAAAAGAATAATATTGGACATAAATAAGAGGTAATTAAGTAGTTTGATTAACATTTAATTTACCACATGACATTAACGGTAAATAGATTCTAAACACACACACACAAAAAATGGTATAAATGATCGTATTTTTTATCGATGAAACGAGACATCTATCTATATATAATAAAAGAGTAACTTACTTGCCACGTGTCGTGCTCTGGTGAGCCGGTTGCCACGTGTCGTGCTCTGGTGAGCCGGTTGCCACATATAATTTACATTTTAATAAAAAATTCTACAAAATTATCTATTAGTATAACAAACTTTATCTCATCCCATCTCTACCTATTTACCAGTATTTTGCTCAAAATTATCTATTAGTATAACAAACTTTATCTCATCCCATCTCTACCTATTTACCAGTATTTAATGATAACTCATATTTAAATATTTAATAATAGTATAATTATTCAAAATCTTTCACTTTCTCTCTATCCTTATCCTATGAATCTCTAACTATCTCTAAGCATCTCTATCTCTATATCTCTACATGTATCTCTAACTATCTCTATCTCGATGAATTGTGGGCTTATATCTCATAACTTCGCATCTCCTCTCTGTTTGTTTTGTTGACAGTACTTGGATAGATGCTTCTTCATGATCCTGGGTTTGTATTCACTTTGACCCCCTACCACCATACTATTAACAGCTCATTTTTGTATCTATTTATCTCTGTCTTTATTTTTTTATATGTACTACTATTATAAACACGGGTGCAACCCTTTTATGTGTATTCACTATGGTCTCATTTAAAACAATATATTATTCTTTTAATTAAATATAAATTAATAATAAGATTTGTTTTATATAGATTTACTTTTATTTTGAGTAATTACTTTTATATTTATAAATAAATGATATGGTTTAGTTTTTCGAATGTTTAGATTCTTCATACTGTTTGTAGGTGACGCTCTTCTCGGCTCGAGTCTATCCTTCTACTTGGCATCTCGGTGAAGGGGTTGTTTCGGCTTATGCCTCATAAGTTGATCCCTTTGCTCGACGCTTTTTCCAACTTTCTGTTTTGTTTTCCTTAGTTTTAAATCGTTTTACTTTGGCATTTTTGGGTGAATGAGTGTTTCTGTTTGGTCCTTTTCGCTGCTGCCTAATTGTTGGGCTTTGAACTTTGTAACTGGTTTTTGGTTCCTCGGGTGGTAGTGAAATTTCCATGTTGTGCTGAAAAAGTTTATTTCTAAGAAATACAAATAACAACTCAGGAGCTAATATAACACCACAATTCACATTTATAATATAAGTTTCCTGATATAATTTAATTTTTTTTAAGTATCCCGTGAATTACATGGGATCAAAACTAGTAAATAATAAACAAAAGTTTTTGTCAGAAAAGCAAACTAACACCTTAATAATTCTTTTACCGTTAATTAATTATTATCATTACCATTAATAGAAAAAATTAATTGTAAGCGGTTTGCATCCATCCCAAAATGGAAAATTTGGGGGCAAGAATAGCATATAGAGACACCCAATGAGGCCTCCATGGGTTGATTTAAAAAACCGTTGACCGACTGGGTGGGTCAGGGTCTCTATCATCAGAACCAGAATGTCACTTTTTGCCTCAAAGGGCACAGTTCATGACTGCTCCATTATAAAAATCGATTCTTTAGTATATGGTCAAACTCCTTTAATTAATTCCTGCCAATGATTCTCTTCAAATTTCAACGAAACTATAGAATTAAATAACGCTATATAAAGCAAAATAATGATCCGCTCACTTGGTCTAATGCATGGGTTATAAGTTTGACTCTTGTTGAAGTTCATTGTAGGGGATTTCCCTGAACGAGTGCCTGGTTCGAATCACAGCTAATGCTTGAAGCCCTTTAAATAGAAACTGGATGCCAGGCTGAGGGTGGTTATTCTCCTTGAAAACGTGACTTGTGTCGTGGTGCCACGAGGATACTAATCATTTTCTATTATTTATAACATCTTAATTAACGTACACAATAACCATCAAACATTTAAGTTTTAACTCTAGCTACACTTAATTTATACACAGTTAATCTAATTAAAAAGAGTCATAGCTAATAGCTAGTTACTACTACTGGTTAACGAAAGCCTTTATATGACTCATCATTTCACGGGTACGGGTCTGAGCCATCGGGTAATTCTGCAATACGTGAAACGCATGCCCAACGTCTTTGTAGACCACGGACTGGACCCGCGAACCCGCACCGGCTAACGAACCCGCCAACTCCAAGTTTCGATCTTTCAATATGTCTAACTCGCTCACGCAAACCATCGTCTTCACCGCCTTCAGATCGCCCATCCGTGGTGCGCCCCTCGCAAGCGGGTTGCAACACGGGTGGTCTCGCCCCGCCCCACGGGAAGCGCGAGCCGCCAGTACGTGTCGGAAGCCGATAGTGATAACGCCGAGTTAGCCGGTTGAGACGAATGCTTCTCGGACACGCTTCTCATTTCGGCCCCGAAAAAGGGCTGGATCAGAACCATCCCCTTCGGCGTCGAAACTTGCTTATTAGCCACCAGCCGCGAAGCCACGTGGTACGCAATGTTGGCACCTGCGCTGTCCCCGGCCAAGAAAAGGCTCGAGAAATCGCACCATTTGAGCTCGGTTCTTCTCGAAGCCTCGTGTTTTAGCCACGAGACGGCGTTGAACCCATCGTCGTAAGCGGCCGGGAGACGGTTCTCGGGGGCGAGACGGTAATTCACCGATACGACGACACAACACGCGGCACGCGTAAGGTTCGTTAAGAACTCGTGGTAACAAGCCCACGAAGCCGATCCAACGCAAAACCCTCCGCCGTGAAAGTAAACAATCACCGGCAGCTTCGACGTCGACCGACGGTTGGTAGGGGCGTAAACCCTAGCCCACAAGTTGCTATTAAACTGGTCCATGGCGACATCCGTGGCCGAGACCTCGAGCTCCAATGGCACCATGCAAGAAACGTGAGGTACGATTGGAGGTCGGTCAACGTGGCCGTCGTTATGAACACGTATCAACCCGGCGATCTCCTCAACCACGTGGTTTGGGCGTCGGAAATTGGTTGACCTTTGACTTAAGGATATCGCAGCCATTACTTGCTGTAAGTACTAGGGACGTGTACGTGAGTTATCTGTAGTTTTAAAAAAATGTTGCAAGAATTGAAGTAAGGTGGTTAAGTTATGGTTTGGTGGTAGAATGTGATGATGAAGTCTGTATATAAACCAGTTTGAAATCCGCTAAATGTTCGTTTTTTGTTTTTTTGTCATCTTTTTGAATAGCTGCTATTGACTTTTAGTCAACGATGGAGCTTGAATCAAGATATGGTAATCTTATCTGATAGCAGCCCCCATAACTTTTGGATGTCCCCAAACGATGCCCTTGGATCTTTGATTAGCTACCTATTTTTCAAATAGCTCTACATGTGACAATTATAAAAAGTAATTTAAACTAAAATCATTTTATATTTTCTAAAACAAAAACTAAAATCCTTTATTATGGTTTATTGATTAATAATGATGGGTATAAATAAACCGGGAAAAAAGAAGATAAAGTATAATTGAAATAATAACATCTTGTTTAGAAAGAAATATTTTTAGTTATTTAATAAAAATACCATTGAATTTAGTGGAATACAGTCAAAATCAACTTGAGCCGAAGTTTACGAATTTTGAAGAAATCGGTTCAGTGGAATAAGAATATTTATTCCGGCTATAAACCGTGTTGAAAGTACGGTTTTCCTATCGCATTCTCGATCTATAAAAGGATTTTATTCCGATTCATCACTTTCTATATACGTAATGATATATTCGCCAAACATCCCCATCGATTCCTTTGGGGATTTAGGAACAAAAAGGTTTTGTTTGTACCTAGTGATCACAAAACTTAACTCTATCCAAAATTGATTAATTATACAATCAAGCTCAAAAGATTAACACAAGAAAAACTAGAAACTACTTCTTTTATTTTCATAAGCCAATATGTATAACATATGGTAATTCATATGCTACTTTTTTAATGCATCTTAACAACACATGCATATAAAAATGGGTTAATTACATGGGTGTGTATCGAACTTGTCACGTTTTATCATTGTATGTACTCAACTTATAAACTTACCATTGTATGTATCGAACTTTCTAAAATTGACATTGTATGTATCCAACTTTATCAAAACCTCAAGTTCGATACACTCTCGTGACAAGTAGAATACATTCAATGATAGGTTTTGATAAAGTTGGATACATACAATGGCAAGTCTAGCAAGTTCGATACATACAATGATAAGTTTATAAGTTGAGTACATACAGTGATAAAACGTGACAAGTTCAATACATACCCATGTAATTAACCCTATAAAAATCCTTAATTCCCTATTATAATATATTATAGTCTCTTACAGATGTATTTTGAGATATTCATTATTAATCTAGACTTAATTGATCAAAATAAAAGTTCGTATCAATGTGATAAATACCTAGTGCAAATACAGGAACCTTTTGACCATTGAAACTCGAATACTTAGCATAATATGCCATGACTTGTGCCTAACAAGTTTACTATAGTGGAGAATTGCACACTTGGCATAAGCCTCCACAACCAATATATAGCTAGAAATTAAATAACAATCTAATATATTATGATGCATATGAAAATGACTTTTGGGAAGGTTATTCATGAAAAAACACGAATAATCTATGATATTTAGAGGAAAATAGGAGGTTCTCTAAGTTTGTTTTTGTAATAAAACAAATGATCTTAAATCTGTATCAAATCAATTCTCTTCTAAAGCGTAATTAGAATGAGATGCACCGAGATAAAATGCATCGAGATGTATCAGATCAATTCTCTTCTAAAGCGTAATTCATGGAAACACATGAAATTAAAAGTGATCAATGGTTCAAATCTACTTTTTACGTTTCTCATTTTTAACTCAACTTCTCATACAATCATATGCCACTAATATAAACATTTTGGCCCTAATTTTGTTTGGTCCTGTAACAGTCCACCAACAATGTATCCATGCTATTGATAACTTTGGACTGAATATTTTGATTTCATAGATCAATAATAATTTTGGTAGATTGATTATAAGTTGACTAGTATTATTCATTGTTAGCTTTCTAAATTAATCATCTTGGCCTCATCGTGGTTCATACAATGGGGATCAAGGTTTCGAATGGCATGAGACATGGCGTAGCGTCAAGACCAAACCTTTAATCTTAGGAACCAGGATGAGGTCATGATGATTTCAAGGTCTGACTTATGATGACAAATTTATATATCATGTATATATATATGTATTTTATATAATTACTCAACTAGTCAATGATTTCAAAGACTTTACAATATTGACTTACATCTTTAAAAAAATAAAAATAAAAATAAAACAATAAAACATTGAAAAAATATAAAAGAAAAATCAAATATCATGTAAGAAAACTATACATTCTAGAAAATTCTATGTAAAAACCCAAATATCTTATTATAAAATATGTCATTATAAAATCACTATAATTTTCTTTTGACAAGAACGGATATACTTTTAAGGGTGTGATTAGCATATTGATGGTGACAGGGAAGACGAAGACGAAGACGAAGACGAAGGGCGAGGTAAAATTAGGTGGATGCAAATTACCAAATTTTGCAATATATGAAAATAGTATATAGATGATGACATATTAAGTGTCATGATGTATTAGATTTGTCATTATCAATCTCAAGTTGATGTTGTTGCAATAATGATGATGAACACGTAATAATCAGTTTTCTAATATTTGATTATAACTTTTAGCATCAAAACAATTAAAAAAGATATACAGAAAATTTAATTTTAATTAGAGTTAATTACATATTTGGTCCCTGTGGTTTGATGGTTTTAACACTTTGGGTTCCTCGATTGAAATAATTATGGATTGCGTTCCTGTGGTATGCGTTTTATAACGCTCTAGGTCCCTAATACTGACGCCGTCCATATTTGGTTTGTTAGACCCATCATGTGCTTGGCACATGATGGACATTTTGGTCATTTTACATATCCTTTTATTTTCAATTAAAATAACAGGGACCAAACATGTAATTCACTCTATTTTTAATTAAAAGCACATGGACCAAAATGTAATTTACACTTTAATAATAAATAGCAATTAAATAAACCAATTAAAACAAGGGAAATAAACCATCTGTACGATTGATCATATCTTCCTCACCAAACCATCTTTATCTTCCTCACCAAACCTATTCTTCACCAAAACCCTTTTATGGCAGCCACCAGCAACCGGCAACCGCCCAACGCCGGCCATTTCCAACAATCGCTCAAATCCACCGGCCGTATCCAACATCGTCCGCCTTCACCGTCAGTCGCCGCTCTCCGAGAGCACCACCACCGTCGTCTCCGACGCAAACCGAAACAAAAGGTTGATAGCACCACCACCGTCCAAGAGCATCGCTACTACCATCTTCCACGACTACCCACACCATCACCAACCGCCCACCTTCACCGTTCGCCTCCTCCACGTCACCACCGCACACCTCTACCACCTGCAGCCCACGTTACCACCGGACGCCTCCACTACCGGCCGCCCTCGTCACCAACGTACACCACCACTTGCCGCCCACGTTACCACCGGCCGCGCTCGTCACCACCGTATTCACCACAAAACCACCATCTCCACCATAAAACCACCCATCCCCGAATAGTGCATTTGATGCGGTAATTATCATACATAAAAAGCGTAACAAGTTTAACCTCTAATGCCTAGCCACTGTCTTACCACATATACAGGCAAGCGTACCTGATCGTGAGTAATATAGTGTAGGAAAGTCCAGGTATCGTATCTACCACTGGGAACGGTCAAGTTATCGTAGATTATTAATATAAATCAGTTTAATTAACCTAAAGCTTTTGGGGGTTTTTATGAAAAAGGGTTTTAATACTAAAAAGACAACTAAATTAACTATGAACTAAGAAAGCGATTAAAAAGATTAATTAAGAACTATATGACGAAAAACAGTAGCACTTATCATGGTATAGTGAATCCCCAAGTGGATGATCTAAACAAGCCAAAGGTTTGGTTGTTTTGGTTATTGTAGGAATTTAAGTCTAGGACACCCTAACATGTAGTGACTATGGTCTTTAACTAGGTCTTGGTCCTCCTAGCTCCAATACTTAGGTGTTTGTCAGGCAACCTAACACCGGAAATCCGATCCTAATTCTATTGTATGGTTTTCTACCTCCAGGTCACTCTCGGTCCAAGTAACCACTTAACACAGCTCTCTTGGTCCAAGGGTAGGTTAAGGTAGGTTGATTATCCTATCGGAGTCTATCTATTCTGGTCAAACAGATACACCCAACCAATGAGTTCAAATAACCAAACAATAATAATCAGAACGGAACCATAATACACATTCAATCAACTAAAAACAAACCAATAAACATTAATTATAAAATCATCATCCACAATGGTTCATCGACCATGACAAGTACCACTATTAAAAGACTACTCACTAATCATAATGAAAACAGAAAACATGATAGTAGACATGATACCGACAATACAACGACGGATGATCAGAGATCGAACCCCGCAGCGTATCGGCACTACTCTGACTTTCACTCTCCCCGTATATGCGTCTATGTGAGTCTCTGAATATGTATGCATGTTTTGAACTGAAGGATGAGTCTGGTATTTAAAAGAAAACATCCAGGGCCCATTTGGCGATCGCCAGACTGCTGGTTTCGCGGCGCCAAGCACTTAGGTCAAACCCTGGTCTTCATCTTTGTCGAACTTGGCGGCGCCAGATCCTGAACTTCGCGGACGCCAGATGGCTACTGGATTGAACTTGTGCATTTTTCACATTTTCTCGCCTTTTTTCGTACTTTTCCGTTCCACGGCCTCCAAATACTACATAAGCAATAATAAGCTCATTCGGTGAGTGAAATGATCAGAAATGAGTGAGAAATGGGGTAAAGTCATACAATTAAGCTCAACCAAAACATGTATAATTTTGGTGTTATCAGCATTCTCCAAAACCACCCAACAACTTCGAACTCTCCCTTGAAATTGATAACAAGGTATGTAAAAGATTAATGGAACACTATAGATTCCATTGACAAGCAGTCACCGAGGGTCTTGTTAATCGATGCTCTTAATTCCAAATGCTCCATTCACCCTAAAATAAGTGTTAGAATATGTGGAACCCCTAGATTAATCTCCAAAAGAGCCCTTGAGGAGAGAAGGGGGTTCCAACATATATAGTGAAGATTTGGTCCAAGTCTAGCCGATGTGGGACTCTAACACGCCCCCTCCAACAGATGCTAGATAGAGAGCCTAAAAGGGTCACGAGAGGACCAGGAGAGGTGGGACTCTAACACGCCCCCTCCAACAGAGGCTAGATAGAGAGCCTAGAAGGGTCACGAGAGGACCAGGAGAGGGTCAAGAAAGTGCCGGCATGTGAGTCCGTAGAGTGGTAGACCTTGGCTCTGATACCATGTTAGAATATGTGGAACCCCTAGATTAATCTCCAAAAGAGCCCTTGAGGAGAGAAGGGGGGTTCCAACATATATAGTGAAGATTTGGTCCAAGTGATCAAGGGGTTCCACATATTCTAACATGGTATCAGAGCCAAGGTCTACCACTCTACGGACTCACATGCCGGCACTCTCTTGACCCTCTCCTGGTCCTCTCATGACCCTTCTAGGCTCTCTATCTAGCCTCTGTTGGAGGGGGCGTGTTAGAGTCCTACTTCTCCTGGTCCTCTCGTGGCCCTTTTAGGCTCTCTATCTAGCCTCTGTTGGAGGGGGCGTGTTAGAGTCCCACATCGGCTAGACTTGGACCAAATCTTCACTATATATGTTGGAACCCGCCTTCTCTCCTCAAGGGCTCTTTGGAGATTAATCTAGGGGTTCCACATATTCTAACATGGTATCATGTAAGTTTGTGGGGTTCTTCTAACATGGTATCATGTAAGTTTGTGGGGTTCCAACTCAAAACCAATTGGCAATGAGTGGAGTAGCCCAGGACCCTTATAAGCACATTACAAGTTCACTTTGTGTCCAATGTGGGACATTGCTCAACACGCCCCCTCACGTGTGGCGTTCTTTTAGCCTAACACGTGGATATTTTGGGTTACGTGGGGTCTGTGCGACTTTTTGACCAACCACGGGTGAACCTTGTTCTGATACCATGTAAGTTTGTGGGGTTCCAACTCAAAACCAATTGGCAATGAGTGGAGTAGCCCAGGACCCTTATAAGCACATTACAAGTTCACTTTGTGTCCAATGTGGGACATTGCTCAACAATAAGAACTTTTTTTTGTGGTTAAAAGAAGGTTGGACATAATGTAAATCATCAAGGCGTAATACCGATTTTATCACCCCCAATTTTTGTGGGTTTTTTTTATTTCAAATTATTGGGGGTTTTTTTTGATCTTCAAGGAATTGTGGGTTTTTTGTTCAAATTGATACAAATGGATTTATGGCTTGATTCTCATCCCTCTCCGGCGAATCTGGAATATCCTTCTCACCAAAAAAAAGGAACCTGTAGAAATGGAGATGCTCAGATGTTGTGGGAGTGGGGTGGATGTCGGAGACGGGCGGTAGACGCCGGAGACGGTGGGTGGACAGTACACCAGAGACGGTGGTTGGATGTCGCCGGTGGTAGAGATGTGTGGTCAGTCGCTAGTGGTAGAGCTGGACGGTCAAGTCGCCGGTGGATAACATTTTTGGTTCATGGATATGAAGTCGACGCTGATTTACGTCGCCGGTGGTGGTGGTGGGTAAAGTGGGTGGTGTAGTGATGGTGGTGGATTGTGGATGGTGCTGGTGATGGTGGTGGATTGTGGTTGGTGGTGGTGGTGGATTGTGGTTGGTGTTGGTGGTGTAGGTGGTGGTCTTGATTATGATGGTGGTGTTTTAATGGGTTTTTGCATAAAACACTTTTCAAAGGGGATGATGATGATGGTCTTCAAACATGAATGATGATGGTGGTGGTATGTCAAAATACACTTTGGTCCTTGAGGTTATTATAAAGAAAGTTACATATTTGGTCCTTATGAAATTAAATGAAAATAAAAGTAATTATTAAATGACCAAAATGCCCATCATGTGCACGGCACATGATGGGTCTAACGGACCAAAATAGACGGCGTCATTTTTAGGGACCCAGAGCGTTATAAAACGCATACCACAGAGACCCAATCCATAATTATTTCAATTGAGGGACCCAGAGCGTTAAAACCATCAAACCACAGGGACCAAATATGTAATTAACTCTTTTAATTATTTTGTTATAGTTACTCTCTTAAAATTATATTTTAAGTAAATATGATTATTTACGAATTTAGTTTAAATAGAACTAGATTCAATATTACTTTTTGATTTTTTTTCGTCTAATTAAATTTGATATAATCGATTGAGACCTTTGCCTGCCAACATACAAAAGTAAAAGGGTATTATATATTTAAAACACATAATTGACGAAAAAAACATAAACTATATATGATTATTTAAAATATAGAATTCTCTCAAAAGAGTATTTTAAGATTATAGTTCATTACACAAAAAATCTAACTATACTAGAATCTAAAGATTTTATATTGAGACATATATTATCACATATGATTCATGTAAAGATTCTTATTGTAAATCACATGTGACATGTGATAAATCATATATTAAATGAAGCTAATCACATGTGATTTAAAATGTGAATCCTAAAACTAGAGAAAATGGTGAAACATGGATGAATTAATTGTTTTTTTTAGGAAGATGAATTAATTGTTGATATGACATATGATATTTGATGAAAATTGTGAAAAAAATGTAGCTAAAAAACAACTATATAATACTTGATAAAAAATTATGATATTAATTAAAATATAAAAGACAAATAAATCTAAAAGTAACGAGATTTTTAAGAATTACTCGATTCAAATTGATAAATATCATAATTTCTGTTTTTTTAGTTAATAAATTATGTAATCCACAATTCTTCGTTTTCTTTTTGCAAATAATTTATTTCTTGTATGATACTTCCATCTTTATATACATGAATAGGACTAATGTGTTAGACAACAATTTGATGTACTTTGAGATTTATTAGCCTTAGTGATTAACTAGTATTGTTGTGCTCTTCTTTGATAGTAGTAGTTCCTCTTACTTACATTGTACTTGCTTCAATAGCTATGTGCCCATGTTCCTAAAAAAATTAAGACGTCATAATAATCATTGTGTATCTATACGTTCGTCAGTACTTTTAGCATGACCATATCTAGCAATGTGCATACACTCGTGTGTGATATTAGATGCATACAATGGCTCGTGTTACTACTTCATTGTCCCAACATAACAAAATAAATTTCTGACCTTTTAAACGTATTTTCGTACTTATTAGATATCTACCACTATTTTGGTTAAATAAAACAAAAGAAAGTGGAGAGAGAAATGTTTTAGAGAAAGAGAGGGTGTCAAAGTTCAAGTCTTGGAGAAGTGTTTTTGCATTGGGCTTTTAATTAGAATAAGTGTCTAATCCATAGCCCACCAATGAATTAGATAGTCCAACTCCAAAACCTAACTTGATTAGTTTTTGTGTTTTATTTCTTAACTATAATTAATTTCTATTTAGTTTCAAAGTACATATCTACAAGCTTATGTGTTTGATACAATTGGAAATCATTTTGATGCACTTTAAAATTAAATATACGTTAAATTAGTGTTTTCACGTTTAATAACTATTCTATTAGTTTTAAATTTCAATGATTATATTGTGTGTTTCACAATAGACTATGAAAAAAATTCCAAACCTTTTACTAATTTATGGTTGTCTCAATATAGTATACAGGCTTTAGAGCATCTCTAATATGGAGTCAAAAATGAAAATCTCCGAAATTTATTATATTAATATTTTTTTGATGTTATAATATCAAATATAGTATCAAAATATTCAATACATTGGATAAAATATTACCTTTTTCTTCCAGATATGTAATTTTAAAGACTCTTATCGTTGGGAATAATAAAATATTACTAAGTAATCGTTTGATGGAGATGCTTGTAAACATTTCCCTACTATTTCACGTTTGTGTCGACATGGTCTTAATAGGTTCTCTATAGACTTCAAAGATATGCACAACTGTTTCATGATTGTCTTGGTATAGTATAAATAGATTCTCGATAGACTTTGAACATATGCCTACCACTCGTGTGTTTCAAGATAAAGGTGGAAAAATCCCAACTTTTCATCAAACATTAAGCAACTTTGTAACTCATATCTAGAATCAACTAATAGTATTAATTGAGAACTTAGCTAAGATATAACCCTTCAAGTAGAAAAGAATTTATCTACTTAATAAAGTTGAAAAAAACCAAGAAGCTACGAAGAATCAGAAGAGAAATATTGTATTATTGTTGGAAGGTTTCTAACAAATATGTCAATGTAGAACACTAGAAGTGACTTCTAATCCTAAAGAAACATATCTATTGGATTGCATAAGAGACTACTTTAATCAATAGATATCATTTTAATGTGGTTTCCATGAGATTTGTTTTGTTTAATCAACTAGTCCATCATCTCTTATAGTTTCATTTGTTCAATTTGAACAAATAAAATTGAAAACATAATGAATCAATTGATTAAAAAATGAATTTCATGAAAACACATTGAAATGAAATGTATTGAAAAGTAATTATTTATGCATCCTACTAGCCACAATCCTTATTATTTAGAAGACCATTTCACTTGATATGCAAAATAATAAATATTACTGCTGACTGATCATCTAACAATAAAACAATTTTTTCATCTGATTTATCATAACTTTCATGTTCATTCTCAAACCAAGACTGCTTTGTAATGCCTTTAGTTATACGACGATCTTCCAATATTAATATGATGAAAGCCATCTTTGATCCATGTCGTTGTCGTTTTCGTTGTCATTGTCATCTTTATCGATACTGGGCATATACCAAGCAAGTATCAGACCAATTAATTTCGAGCTTCATAAGAAACATGTAATAAAATTTGAAAAACAATAAAAGAGCAAAAGAAAAAACGATGAGGTAAAGAGCACAAAACCTACAACTAAGCCAAAGAGGAGCACATATATAAAGTACATAAATGAGTTGCGAATAGAATTAGTGAAGGTTTCACTTGTTAGGTTTATTGTTTTGAGGTCGAAACTATTCGAGTGAAAAGTGAACAAGAGAAAGGTTAAGCAGGGTACATGAAGTCAGAGTGAATGTCTAGAGGGGGGAGGGGTTCAGTTGTCGCTTAAAAAAGTGAAGGTGTAGGCTAATAATTCTAATAACAATCTTGTTGAACGAATACTATTGAGATTATATAGAGACTCATCAAACTATTAATATGCGTCAAGGTTATCAAGAAAAATTTGATGCATAAGTTAGAAATCTATGAGGATATTTTTTTATGATGGAAGGTATTCTAAGAATCATAAAAAATTTAACATATATCTTCTGAAAATATCAATATAAAACATATATTTGATATTTGATGTAACACCAACCACAGAAACTCAAATTTCTCATATATAATGGAGATACATGCAATATTGAGTCGGATTCGCACCATCATATCATATAGCACCAAGAAAAGATGAAATAATTTATCTTTTGAGATAATTTTAAAAATTGTAGCCTATTCTGGTAAGTATCATTTTTAAATCCATAGAATCTTACCCATTTCTGTTTATGTGATTTTAACTATACAAAAGAAAAATATTTTATACTGATGTATTGTTTGTATTCTTATGTTAATGAATAAATGTTTTAAAATCATTGATTTTGTACTAGGATCTTCGTTTACCAAATTATTTAATGATATTTGCAATTGATATGTAATTTTGATCACAAAACATTTATTTATTTTTTACAGTATCACTTATAAGTTACTATATTATTCTTTATTTGTTTATTTGTCAACAACTAAAAAAATAACCTATCAACTTATTACATTTTGATGTTGTCATAGCTAATTCAAATACCTTTTTATAAAATTTGAGGGATTGTTTAAGAAATTTTTTATTAAGTTTTGTATGAATAAATTTGTCTGTCTAGATAAATTTGTGTTGTTGTTTACCCTTTTTATCTTAACCAACAATTTGAATGTAAAGAAATATCAATTTACCCTTGAGCATAAAAGAAGCAACAAGCCAACAACACATAACTATACCTACTTTTAGTATCAAAATTGCACCTTCAACAAAGAATCAACGGTGGAGAATAGTTGGCAGTGAGCACCTCCGGCAAGTAGAGACGGAGAACAGTCTATGGCGAGCAGCGGCGGAGCAACGATGGAGAATAGTCGATGGCGAGCAGTACCGGAGCAACAACAGAGAACAGTTGGCAGTGAGCAGCATCGGAGAACAACGACAGAGAACAGTTGGCAATGAGCAGCATCGCAGAACAACGACAGAGAACATTTGGCAGTGAGCAGCATCAGAGAAAAACGACAAAGAACAGTCGGTGATGAACAGCAGCGAAGCAACGACGGAGAACAGTTAGCAGTGAGCAACGACAACGACTGGTCTGATGGAGAGTGACTAGGGTTTTGAGTGGGAGGAAGAAGACGGGAAGGAGGAAAGTGGCATGCATGAAAGCATGTTTTTCTTTTCTTTTCTTGTAACCTTTTGTTTTACAAGGGTAGGTTTGTCATAATTTTGTTTGAATGGGAGGACAAATGCCCTTCACGTACTGTGTGATTAAGCCCTTATCCGAGTCATTAAGTCGTAAGTGAACACACCAAATATCTGTACAAATAAGTTAGTTTGTCTATTAAATTGATTAAGTCGTTAGTAACACCCCCTTAATTTAATGCAACACAAGTTTGATTAAAACTTCCATACAAAACATAACACGTTTTAAATAGACAATTCCAAACAGCTCTTTTAATTAACATATTACATATACACACAATATAAACACCAATGATAAAAACGTTTAAGAATACGATCATTAAAAAACGATATCAAAATTGATTTTCTTAGACATTGACACATAGTTTTTTTAAGATCAAAACTCAAAACAACATATCTTTAATTCTTTATTGCAAAGAAAAAGAAAAGAGAAAGAAAAAAACAAAAAACACGGGGAATATAATCTAACGAAAAACCCCAAAACACTCCCGAATCGTAAACTCTCTTTCTTTCTAAACTCTTTCTTTCCAATGGCTGTCAACAACAATACCACCGCCGTTATCGCCTGGTACTTCCTTCTCTCTTCTCTTCTATTCTACCATTTTCAATCTCAATCTCAATCTCACTTTACTTCTTTTTTGCTTATATTAATAGGGGTTCAGGTGAAGATGGACAACTAGGACTAGGAGACAATGAAGAGAAAGAATGGGTTTCCTCCGTCACATCTCTTAATTCCGTCACCGTCCGTTCAGTCGTCGCCGGCAGTCGCAACTCTCTCGCCGTTTGTGACGACGGCAAGGTATCCATCCATCTCTTCCTTCTTATACTGCTACTACATTCTCTTTGCTTTCTCGTTACTGTTTACTAATTTATTGGAGTCATATCTGTTTCATAGGAATTAATATGCAACAAAGTAGCTTTACAAGAAAGAATACATCTGTGATCTTGCTGTCTTTTGTTCTTATCCATAAATTTTGCACATTTTTTTTATCTTGTTATGTGTGATTTGAGAGCTATAATTATTGGAAAAACGTACAAGATGATGATAAGGATATCAATCACTGTACTAGGGTTTATAAAGCACAATTTTTTTTCAATGATATTAGTGATATTACTAATTACTAATTCCCAATCACAAAGTTGAAAGTATGCATCTCTTGGTTTGTACATATACTCATTGGTGAGATTCAAATCCCAATGAAGTTTGAAGAAACCATAACTATGATATAAAAATTAGCATTAAACTAACTACTAATTACAAGGCTACTATTCTCTGATTTTGCAAAGATTAATTCTACATGAATGGTGACTGCCTTGTGATGTTTTGAGCTAAATGGGTCTGTTATTGTCGAAGTTAACGAAAGGGTTCTAAATTTAGAGCCAAGGTAATAGTGATTGAAACTTTATGCGTGTATTTTGGACAAGGTTCTAATGGCGCCAGGCCATGGCGTTTTTTAAGACGTGGCTTAAGGCGGAAAATTTGTATAGGATATATATGTATATATATATATGTGTGTGTGTGTCTATGTTTATGTATATGTATATAATGGTAAAATAGAAGAATTTTTAAATTATAATACATATGAACGGGCAAATTCTAACCGATACGAATGGAAAAACTTTAAACGAAGTTCGAGATACACAAATTTAAAATATCAAAATTACATATTTTTAATGCCATGGCGTGCCATAACGCACCTCAACGAACTCGACGCCATACATCGACACCATGGGGGTTAACGTGGCGGCAAGGTGGCGCCTCGGCACCAAGGCGCGCCTTTTAGAACATTGATTTTGGATTATGTTGAAGAACAACTAGTTTCCTTTGAAACTGATGTGTTGTGTGTGTGTATCAGTTGTTTATGTGGGGTTGGAATCAAAGAGGAACTTTGGGTCACCAACCATCAACTAAAACCGAAAACATCCCCAGCCAGGTTAAAGCTCTTGACAACGTCAATATTGTTCAGGTAAATTGTAATTTAGCAGCAACTGGTTATTACTTATTAGAAGAAACTACGTTTTTTGTAGCTGTTGATTTGATTCATCATCTGTTGTTGATTGATTTCAGGCAGCCATTGGTGGTTGGCATTGTCTGGCTGTTGATGATCAAGGACGTGCTTATGCTTGGGGTATCATCACTTTTATCCCTCTTTTGTTTCAAGATTCACTCGTTTAACTTCAATGTGAATTTGAGCTTCTAAAAGCATCATTGTGGTTATGGCTGTGTTGTTGTGAAGGAAATAAATAAGTATTTTGGTTGTGCAGGTGGAAATGAGTACGGGCAGTGTGGAGAAGAGCTTGAGAAGAAAGGTGAATCCGGTAGGACTTTGAGGAGAGATATCGTGATTCCTCAAAGATGCGCTTCAAAGCTTTCAGTTCGCCAGGTCTATTTTTCATCCCTTTTGTTGTTTTGATCATTATTGTTTCTGCATATGTATATATAAATGATATTTAATATTATTCGACATCTTATATGCAGGTAGCTGCCGGAGGTACACACTCGGTGGTGCTCACACGCGAAGGACATGTATGGACCTGGGGTCAACCATGGCCTCCTGGAGACATGTACATTGCTCATTTCCTTTTCATTCTTTATACTCCTTCCATTCTTTAATATGTTAACTCACTTATTTATGTAATTTTACTGTAGAAAACAAATCTCGACACCCGTGAGAGTACAAGGTCTTGAGAGGGTTAAGTTGATTGCAGTGGGCGCTTTCCACAATTTGGCTCTTGTTGAGGATGGAAATCTAATGGTTTGGGGGAATAACGAATACGGACAGCTAGGAACCGGGGATACTCAGCCCAGATCACAACCGGTTCCTGTTCAAGGATTATCCGGCCTCACTTTGGTTAGTTTTATTCTAAAGTGTTGCATACATAACCTTTGAATTCTCGCTTGATTTTCATATTGTCATCTACATTTGCAGGTTGATGTTGCTGCTGGTGGCTGGCATTCTACCGCTTTAACAGATGAAGGAGAGGTACTGTAATTTGTTCAAATTGCTATTTCAAAAAAAAAAAAAAAACCCTTTTCTTGTTCATTCCAAAAGTCGATATATGCTGATATATATAAGGCATGTTAGGTTTATGGGTGGGGGAGAGGAGAACACGGTAGGCTTGGATTTGGAGACGACAAGAGCAGTAAAATGGTGCCTCAACAAGTTCAGCTTCTAGCCGAGGAGGATATTGTTCAGGTCTCATAACAAATTGATTCAATACGTATTCTCCATGATTAATCGTTGATAAATTATGAAGTTTTTTACATCTTTTTTTTGGCAAATGATGCAGGTCTCATGTGGTGGGACTCATTCTGTTGCATTGACACGTGATGGTCGTATGTTTTCTGTAAGTATCGATGAAATTATTAACTTATTTGACTTCATTATATATTTATCTGCTGAACTGATGAAAAGTTATATTGAATTTTGTTAGTTTGGGCGTGGGGATCATGGAAGATTGGGGTACGGTAGAAAAGTGACAACCGGCCATCCATCAGAAGTTCCCATCGACCTTCCGCCTCCGGAAGATGCCGAGAGTGGCAGTGAAGTAGGACGATGGTGTGCTAAATACGTGGCTTGTGGGGGTCGTCATACGATTGCCATTGTAGAATGGCAGACTACAGACCCTAATCTAATCCCTTGATCTGATGGGATTTAATAGAAATAACTACGAGAATTCGTCACAATAAAATTTTGATCAATGGTTTTATGTATGAAGTTATTTAAGTATTATTTTCTTATTATAAGTGGTTGCTGCAATTAACATGATTATTTGACAAGTATCTTGTCGAATTAGAACATGGATGCAGGATGGTCCAGACTTTGAGAATATTGAGAAAATTGAGAAAACTATTGGTATATAACTTGAATAAAACTGTGAAATTGGGTAATCTCAAATTTTATGTTTTGATTTTAACAGAAAAGAATCATAACCTTTCCTGTATGAAATAAAAGTTATTACTTGAGTAATTGGTGTATAGGTAATAGCTAAACATTTATAAATTACATAGAGGTTTTTTACTATTTTTTT
Organism: Centaurea solstitialis; assembly: GCA_030169165.1. NCBI lineage: Eukaryota > Viridiplantae > Streptophyta > Magnoliopsida > Asterales > Asteraceae > Centaurea > Centaurea solstitialis. Next base: position 19,911,650 of record CM058046.1, read on the forward strand.
CCTATTGTAGAGAGTTATCATGAGACCCTCATCTTCTTTTAAGTTCTAAGTAAGAACTTTGGTTCTTTGCTCATCTTATTAATGCTGAAAAATCAATAAGAATTTTCTTTTCTAAAATTCTTATAAGAACTATTATTGTGAACATGTAAGAGTTTTTAACATGATTAGTTAAGGATGAGGTGGTAAAAAATGGTATCAAAAGAATGTTCTTATAAAAACCTTCATTGAAAATGCTCTTGTATGGGTTAGAAAGCAACTTAGAAGTGAAACCAGAGGCCCAGTTAGAAGTCTCTGAGTAGAAACACTTGAGAGTTTGAAGCTTCTAAACTAGACTAAAAAATTTCTAAACATGATAGTCTATTATTTGGTTTGTAGAAGTGGAATGGAATGGATTTGATGTTAGTGATTTGGATTTGATTTGGAATAGAATTAAATTTCATTATTCATAAAAAAATCATTAAACAATTATAAAAGTAATTAAATTATTTTTATTTAACTTATTATTAGAAAACAAATGTTTTTTTTTACTTATTTTTAAACATTATTTTATGCAAATTTTATGAAATCCCTAGAATTCGTAGCTTTTTTTTTTGGGATTTAAAAATCCTATGTTTAAAGAATTTCAATTAAATATTAGGAATTCAAATCCGGACGATCTTGCTACCAATCATAGGATTGGAATAAATTTTAAAAGCCAAATCCATTCCATTCCTACAAATCCAACGCGTGTTAAGAGCATTTCCAATGCAAATTCTTGCAAGCAAAAAGTGATTACTTCTGTTTTTATAGAAGGGTATCGGAGGCTTTACCCCGACTAATCCCGACAAGGTTCACCGACAGCTAAAACATGTTGTCCTAAGTTAATCCCAGTGGCCACAATTTGGAAGTGCCTGGATTCGAACCTGGGATAGAAGGGTTAACTAGCCAGTTCTCCCACAAGCCTTAACCAGTACGTCACAACTTTGTGGTTAAAAAAATGAGAACTTCCGTTACAACTTTAATGTTTGATATGAAGTGAGGTATTTGCTAGTTTTTTATTTTAATTTTCTAGCTTCACAATTATTTATTTTGTTGAAAAAATCAATAGAATCCAAAAAATAGTATAAAAAACTATCATTGTGATCTTTTAAAAAAGTTTTTAACTTAATTTAGTTTGAGATGAAGAAATGGCTACAGAAAATGTAAAAGTAAGGTTTTTACAAAATCCACCGTTTAAAGTTTAAACATGCTCTCAAAGCTTGTTAGCGAAGCTTGTTTTCCCCTAGTACTTCTCTGTAACACCACAAGGAGTGCTACAGCTTAGCTATCAACCTCTTCTAAATCCAAATTAAAGTATAAGATAAACCGAGGATTCCGATTAAAATCATTGACAAGTACCAGGCTGTTCCATAGGTAGTGTAAGGGGTTGTTTGTTTACCTCTTAACAATTCCATTAAGAGACAACCTTTAAATCACTAAGAAGTAAATCTTGCTTGGCAAAAAAATAATCTTCCTCTTAATGGTTCCGAAACCCTCTAAACGATTTAATATCCTGCCTGATTTTATTCTTATCAATTACCAAACACACATATTTCATTTTATACTACATCATAAGAGCCTCTTAATCATTCTGACTACTTAATCATCTAACACCAAGCCATTCAGAAACTCCCAAAAGATCCCCTAAGGTAAGGTAAGATCAGTGGAGACCTTATAATTCAATTGTATAAACCTTAGATCATCAACTTTATACATTTCATACAAGGAAAAACAAATATAGAATCATCACATTCACACATCTTCAATCTATATAATTACACAACAGAGTTGCCCTCTAATATCAGTCTACGACGGACGATGTGGTGGGACGGGTCGGAACACGGTGAATAACGACATCGTTTCCATAGCTGAGATAACCCGGTCCATACCTACGGCTAAACATTCCGGCATGAAGAAGCATCAGATACAACAGCTGGCTGATCGTCGATATCGTTATGAACAATTCCAGTGTTTGCTGCACTTTCACAATCAAATATATAAAAAATCAAATCAAAACAAAAAACACAATCATTTTACATTCTTCAATTTCTGTCTATTATTACCAAACGCTTTCCTCTTCGCCCTCCCACTTTTATCTCCTTCCAAGCAAACCTATATCCACAAAACTCACATCATCAGTTCAAAAATCTCAAAATCTTCTACAAATCAGAAAAATCAACACATTAGTTAGTATTTATTTATTAACAAAGCTTGTCTAGCCTAGTGGTAGATGTAGGTTACATCATGAGGTCAGTGGATAGTTGGCTACCCAGGTTCGAAACCCCATGATTGCAAGTGACGTTACCCAGGTTTCGGGCCGGTTTCCTAAATACTGAAAAACATGTGTGTGAGTTTATTTACCGTTCAAAAATATTACCCGAAAGCAACAGCAGTAATCGCCCAAGAGATGAACGCCGATGAAGAAGCACCAGCCAAACTATCGCTACGCCATGCTCGATGATGCATAAACCCTAGCCCCAATGAACACATTCCGATTGCACCTCCAAGTAATCCGAACTCCAGCATGTACGTCGTTGATGGATTCCCTCCCAAATCTACAATCACCATCACCATCACAATCTCAATCCATCGTTTTTAGATAAGGTTCATCTAGGCTTCGCCTAGACTACATCGTTTGCAATTTGGAATTGAAAGTTCGGCCGTCTGAGACTAAGCCTGGCCACAAGATGCGCACGAAGGGATTCGAACCTGGGGTGAATGGGATACTATCCACGTCCCCACAGGACTTACCCCTACGCCACAAGCCTTGTGGTTATCTCAATCCATCCTTCACAACAATTAATTATAAACAGATTAATGAAACAGAGTGAGCTTACGAGGATGGTTCTGTTCGCCATCGATGTACTTATCCAGAGACCAGGCCGCAAGTCCGATCACGATTACGTTCACTACCAAGTTGGCAGCCAACATTGGCACCATTAAACCTCTACCAATTTTCCCTTCCTCCATTGTTATATCTTCCAATTGAGGAGAATTGAAGCTTTTGGTGGATGAAAACTATGGGGTAAATTAACAAGGGAAAATTGCCGAAAAAGGTAACGTAAATGTCCAAAAAATCCAATGTAGGTAACGTACATTTTTTTTTGTCAAGAAAGGAGTATCCATTCGATTTTTTGCCAATAAAGGATTATGCATTCGATTTTTTGCCAAGAAAGGAAAAGTGACCTGATTAACTTGATACCCGCCTAGTCAGCAGGTAAGATGCTGACGTGGCTGTCCAAATGGCACTCCAGTCAGCATTACCTGCTGACGTGTTTGTCCAAATGGCAATCTAGTCAACACTCTTTTACCTTTGACCGTCGTTGACCAGTGTTGATCGTCGTTGACCGGTGTTGACCACCACCGCTGCCACCACCATCACCAACAGTCACCACCATCATTCACCACCACAGCCACTTCCAAACCACCACCCACCACAGCCACCACAACAACCACCACCACCACCACCAAACCTCCACACCCACCACCACACACTTGCGCGCACACACACGCACGCCGTTGCACACCACCAAGCTTGACCGGCGTTGACCGAGGTTGACCGTCGTTGACCGACAGATCTGAAAACGATGATGAAGACCGATGGTGTTCGAGCTTACGATGGTGGTGGATGCATATCTGCAGATCTGAAGATGATGATGATGAAGATGATCGGTGATGGTGTGGGTCGTTGCAGCAGCTGTGAAGATGATCGGTGGTGGTGATGGAGTTACGGTGGTTATGGTGGTGGTCTAACAATGGTGGTTACCTTACCGGTTACCTTACCCTTTTTGTTACAAATTGAAATGGATACTCCTTTCTTGGCAAAAAAAAAAATGTACGTTACCTACATTGGATTTTTTGGACCTTTACGTTACCTTTTTCGGCAATTTTCCCGAGAAAGAAAAGAGAAAGGGGTAACCGGTTTTACAAGTTACCGGTTACCTTACCCTTTTTGTTACAAATTGAAATGGATACTCCTTTCTTGGCAAAAAAAAATGTACGTTACCTACATTGGATTTTTTGGACATTTACGTTACCTTTTTCGGCAATTTTCCCAATTAACAACTACTCCATATGCACAAAATGTTTGTTGGAAGAAGATTCTTTTGTTCAAAGTATAACCTATCACACATAATCTACAACAAACTAAACAAGCTGTCTTCCAAAAGGGTTCAATTGGTTGTTCAGAAACTTTTAGAACCTTGTGGAAGACGCTAATAAAGTTATAAAGGAATCCCCTCTATCTTTATTCATAAATAGGAAACAGACAACCATTTGTTCATATCGTACACGTGGACTCCATGCACAAAAGCATACTTGATGCCACGTCATTTAAGTCCAAACCCAAGATCAGAATGAGATAGAATTGCACTAATAGTATCTGTTCGATTACAGCAACCAAAAAAGACTACAACTTTATGCATTACATGTATGTAAAAGTCTAAACGACCAACCAAACTACATTTCTTATATATTACATATCTATAGAAATATGCCATATGGATTCTATATATATGTATGTATCACATAAGGGTGTCTAAAGCTACTGAACCCAGGGGAGGTTCAGTAATGATAAACAAAGAACTCAGGACCACAACAAAAATGGAGAACAATAGAAGCGATTTACAAGGATCCACATTTCGTCGTACGAGTCTGATCCCATCGTCTTTCCCAGTTTTTTGAGACGATGAATCGTCTATTTGTAGCATGGGGCATGTAAAGAAGCCGTAAGCTATGCCCGTGAATGCTGATCCGAAATGCGACCTGATTAAAAACATTTAGACATGCCAACCAAAGGTATAATAACCATAAGGTAAACTGAAGCATGTGAAGTTGGGCTCACCACTCATCAATTGGACCAAAAACGGATAAAAGAAAGCCGAGTGCAGTAGCAAGGATTGCCTTCTGATACATGTTTTCGAAAACATCCTTCCCAGTAGCATCCTTGTTCTGATATTGGTAGATCAGCCAAGCTCCAATGATAGCAAACACTGGTCCCTGATTCAATCAGTAATACGATTAGTATATGCAGAAAGAACAAGTTGAGATTTGAAATGAATGATAGTTCTTCTATGCTTACTGTTCCACCAACAGTCGGATCAGGGGTGTGAAGAAAACTGGTGAAGTTGCCCGAGAGTCCACCGAGTATGTATATTAAGAAAAAGGTGAACCGGCCATACACCCTGCAAACTTGAGGACCAAACGTGAGCAGCGCCCAACAATTAAGCCCGATGTGAACAATCCCTGTGTGCTGCAACGCGTAACTTATAGTTATCAGATTTAAAAGTCACATACTTAATGATCTTTGTTTGATTGGAAGGAACTTAGATTAGCTTATAGTTTTTATGCATATCATTGTTAAAAATCATTCTAAAGATCAGATGATTTATATTTAGAATGAAACAATTCTAGAATGGCACGAACCCAATCATCAATCGTGTACCAGAAACATTGGTGTGAGTAGCCTCCACCATTCTCCGTAAACGATCAGATGATTTATCTTTGCTCCATAGAGTGCCGGAAGTGAAAAGATTTCCAAGTCAGAGGTCTTTATTGGACTTGCAATTTCAAACAGATAAACTGCAATGTTTATGGAAGCCATTATGCTTCTGCAACCAAAGAAGAAAAAGAACATTTAGATATGAATACGATTAGAGAATCTGAAATGTAGTAACGATGGGAATGATGTTCAGTTAAGAGGTAGACGAATGCTTTACATTATGTAGAGACCAGAAGTTTCATCAGAATCACTCTTGGAACTGCCCTCATCGTCTACTTTTGCTTGCGTTCCTTTCCCGTTCTTGACAAGATACGTTTGCAGGTCTGAAGGAAGGAATAAGGAAATTAGAGAAGATCCCTACATTTTGTAGCAATCTTATCATTTCTTATCTGAGAATATGTGGAACCCTGTTAGATAATCTCCAAAAAGAGCCCTTAATGAGAGTAGGGAGGTGCCAACTTATATAAAGGGGAAACAGTCCAATTCTAGCCTCCAAACAGAGGCTAGAGAGGCAGAGGCTTAGGACTGTTTGTTTTTCATAAGATACCTCAAAAAACCTCTTAAGTATTAAAATCAAGAGGTTCCGGACTTAACTGTTTGTGTTATTTGTAAGAAAAGGTTTGAAAACCTTTTACCGTCCTTTGAAATTTTAAGAGGTGCACCATCCACCTCTTATTATTTAGACATAAAATCAGACTTCAGACTCCAAATCTATTAAAAAATAAACGGCACCTTAGACTAGTACAGATTGCCACATCAAGTCCCTAGGGTGGCAGACTTTGACACTCATACTATGTGTGAATACGTGGAACCCTGTTAAATTAAATTACGGGGGTTCCACATATTTTCATATTTTCTAGTAGTTTCTGACAAGAATCTTAAGCTACCTCTATTGAGTTCGGACGGATGATCACGACCAGAAGACAGTTCTCGTTCTGCTTTAAATTGGCCAACAGCTCCCAGTCCCCTCTCATCGGCGGCTTGAGCACTTCCATTATGCGCATCTCCATCATCGTTTAAAGAACTTGGAGAATGCTGATCTTTATCATTCTTGGATTTCCCAAAGTAAGAATCCAATGACCTCAATTGCTTCTCTCTGGAACTAGACCCTATTGCGAACCTCGAAAGTCTCTCCCTTTCCGATGCATTGGCAGATATACCGCTTAAATGGTTCGCAGATTTGAGCATGCTTGGTTTCATCAAACTACCAACAGAATTATAGCAAAAACACACTGTCTTGACTCTGCGATTCGAAACCGGAGAGATGCCACCAAAATCATCTTGATCAGTGTTTGCAGTTTGGTCTTCATAACACATTTTTTTGAAGCATATTGGAACCACAGCCATGTGTCTTTCAAAACAAAGTTCACATCAACAAATCAGTAAGTTTCAAAAACCAAATACATCTCATAACACAATTCATATTGGCCATTAGAAGTTCAAATTTTCTATGATTCTCTCCACATGCCATGGGACAACAAATGGAACTAAAGCTATATATATATACATATATATACACACACACCTACCTAAAGAGTTAAGACAAGGCATTTACTGGGGAGGGGGAACTTGAAAATGCTTATTTATGTTGATGCATTTTTACAAACACTTTATGTGCAACCAAATGAACAATACAATAAATATGTGTATATTATACTTTATGTTGTGTATATGTACATACCTAATTGAAGAAGAGGATGAAAAATAAGACAAAGGGTGTTAATGAAGAGCTTCCATTAATGAAGGTGATGATGTGGGCTTACAAGCAATTTAAGGTTAATGACATGGAAATAAACAACAAAATTTAGGATGAGACCTTATCAGTTGTTTATCCAATCAGCTGCTGCCACGTAAGCTTCACTGGATCTCCTCGGATCTCTGCCATTGCTTTTGACTTGTCATAATCTCATTTTCTACTGGTAATCATCTCTACGAATCATCCCCCGCCACGTGTCTCTCGTCTTATCCATTTAGCTGTTTGTAATTTTTGTTTAATCAAAAAGACTCGATTATATTTTAAATACTTTATATTAGAAAGGAAATGAGTTTAATCTATTGAATTTGTTAGCTGATTATAAATTCCTTATATAGTTATATTTACTCAAATATTTACAAAGTTGGATTTAACTATGTAGCTTTTAACTTTAAGACATGTGTATTATGAGCAGTATTTGATAAAGTAAATAATATTAATGTAAAAACAAACATTATTTTTATTTTGTTATTACATTTTATTTAATTCAAAATTTTAATATGGGCTTAAGTATTTTTAGATATAAAAAATAAAAATACAATTTATTTTGGTCCTAATAACCTTTGTAAAGATGCTGATAAAATCTTTTATTGTAGTTTTAATAATTGTTTTGTATTTCGACATGTTTATCAAGCTAGTTTTATAGAGGATGAAAAGTTTTAAGAGATTATATATATCATAATTAGTTGTAAATTTGAATATGAAAGATCGTGCATTAATAAACATGCATAATTCTTATGGATCTCGTGTTCGAATTCCAAAGAAAAGTCTACGAGTGGATTAATGGTCGGGACAACAAGCTCAAGGTGGATTGGTTGAACTAGGTGAGTAACTCGGGAGTGTTGTAAAGACTTGTCAACTTCGGAGGCAGTTTCTTGAAAGTGTTTCATGTAGGTCCTGTAGGGAAATTAGCGTGGGGATTGGGGGGGGGGGGGGGGGGGGGGGGTGTTAGATTACGTCTTGTAGTCTTCTCTTATCCTTCTAGTTTGGTGTTTTTATGGCAAGTTGGGCGGCTTTTTATGTTCGGGTTGGGGCCAACACTTGATCAACTTGGCTATTGTTGGTCTTGTTCATGGTCACTGTTGTAACTCCGCGGATGTTTTTTTGGTTGATATAAAGTGTATTGCTATTCAAAAAATAAAATCTTACGGTGTGTTTGGGATTTTGCTTATTTAGAACAACTTACGTTCGTTTTTTTCTCCGTAAAAGTGTTTATTAACTTATGTAATATAAAACCGCATTTTTATAAAATAAAAAGTTTATTAGCTTATGACGCTACCAAAATGTTATAAGTTAATAAATTGTTTTTATTATAATTTGGTTATGTCCATACCAAAACATAATAAATAAGTTAGAATAAAGAGAGCTTTTATTTATATTTGATTACGCTTGTAGATTATTTTTAATGAATTCAAATATAAAATATTTGATAAAACGAGGTAATCTTGAAATTCAGATAACATAATCGTTAAAAAAAATAAATATGCTTAATCTATAGAAAACAATTTAAAACTTCAATTAATGTTTTATAAAAGCAAATTATACTTTGGATCTGTTTAGTTGCATTTCATTATTAACTTTCGTCTATTTTTAAACCAATTGCATTTTGATCACCATGATTACTATTTTATTTTGGTTTTAATCTATCAAACTAATTTTCCTTAAGCTACACGCAGCGGAAAGAAATGTTACGCGGGTTGAGCCCGCCGGGCCCGGCGGGTTTCGGCGGCACCGCTGTGACGTGTTGGTTGCCGGCGGACTAGGCAATGCGTGTTTCCGGAGAGCCCTTGCCAAACGGCTCTCCAACGGATATAAATTCTTTTTCTTTTTTACTTTTTTTTTTTTACTTTTTTATCTTATATAAATAACACATCTCACCATCATTTTTACACACCAACTTCTCCAACTTTCTTTTCCAACTTCTCCAACTTTCATATACACCAACTTTCATAAATCAACCATGAATCAACCATGTCTATTAAGTCACTTGTCTTTACTTTTTCAAAAAAAAAAAAAAAAATCGTTGGTCTTTTTATTGTTTCCTATTTTTTGTTCTATCATATTTTTTTTAAGTTCAAAAAAACTAAATTTCAATGGACACATACATAAAACATACGTACAACAAATTGATGCATCCCACCCTTCCCATTTAGACATTTACTAGGTTTTTTTACCCCGTGTTGCAGGAGAGATGTGAGGTTATAAAAATATAACGACTTAAATTAACAAAAAGTAGTTGAAATGTATCATAAATCGATAGAACCACAATGGCGCAAGCGGTGGTTTATTATTAACATAGAAAAGAAAATCCCTCATGAGAAAATATAAAAATGAAATCGGATGAATATTGTTTTTATTGTGATCAATGTATCTGGTTAACTATACCAATTAAAATTAGAATGATTATTTTTAAACTTTTAGAAGTCTACACCCAAAATAACTAACTTTTCTATACTTCGAAACATACGTTTATTTGTATTACATCATTTGACTTATTTCGTAAAATATATAACATAACATTGAACACAATTATTAATAAACAATAAGATTGACAACATCAAACATATTTGATTTAAAATTTTATCAAACACGTAATTTACACTAATTAACAATAATAAGTGAAACATAAGATGAATAATAAACAACATTCGTGTACTATTGAAAGAAAGAAAAAAAAAAAAGAAAGAAAAAGCAAACAAACAAACAAAAGTTTTACTATCGAATAAAATAAAAAGATAAAGATAAAAAGATAAAAAACCAAAACGAAAAAACAAAAGCTTATGTAACATTGAAAAAAAGAAAAAGGAAAAAAAACAAACCCTATTGTAAATATTAAAAAAAAATTACGTAGTATATATGATATATAAAATCATAATTAAATAAAAAAATATTCAATATTGGGCTCATTTCGAATGTATCGAAGAGACGATTATGGCAGTATAACTTGTTAAAATTAAAAAGTATTTGTTATTGTATGTTAGTCAATATATGATTATACGTGTTTAATATTGAAAATGTAAAAAGAAATATAGAAAACCCCTCTATAATTTGGATTCCAAATATATAATTGTATTGATAGCTTCTTCAACAATTGAATAGAATTTTAGAGAGAACGAAAGAGTTTGAGATAGAGAGAAAGAAGATCAAGATCAATATGAAGAATGAAGTATAATCTGATTGAGAACGATTATTATTATTATTATTATTATTATTATTATTATTATTACTACTACTACTACTACTACTGTAACACCTCCTTCCGAGAAGATATAAATTTAACAACAATTAACAGAAAATAGTAACCAAAGATTAGCGGAAGCATTTATAATTTAAAAACATGACAAATTCCAAAAAATAACGGGTCCAAAATGTACTAACTTTTAAAATAGCCCAATCCATAATTAGTTTACAACTCAAATCCCTTTCGATAAAAACCAATTTATAATAACAAAACAAGTTGTTCATGTATCGTGTCTCAAACATAGCTGAACTGATTACGGATCCGAGCCATCAACGTGAGCCTTTCCTTATCTTTCGACTTGGTACCTGACACTGAACCACATGAACCACAACGGGTTAAGCATAAAGCTTAGTGAGCACAAACCTAGGCCCTATGAATGCATAAACATAACCATAAGCATAATTATAAAACTGGACATGCATCGTGACCCATTACTGAAGGTGTAAACACCAAGAGCATCATGACTGACACTGGTACCAGGCCTCTGAACCCAACTTCCCTAGGGGTAGTGAATACCACCATCGGTACTATCGTGAATATTACATGCCAATTTACATATCAACAACATATACATCATGATCACATGCATATCAAACTTGAACGCAGGTTAATGTACTCACCTGACAATGGAGTCTGAAAGCTACACCCTTGATATATATCACACTTAAGAGTTCACGCACCTAGAACATACATATAACGTACATATAAACAACCTTTCGACATGACTCTAAAATCGTACCCAACCTTTGAGCCGTAGACATAGCATATCTATCTCAATGGCTCTCATATTCTACCAATTATCATCTATTAATATCCCTAAGAGATTTCCATAAAAGAAAACCTCAAAAGATCGCCGCACAAAACAACTCAAAAACATAACAGCAGGTTTGGCGCTGATCTTGGCGCTAATCAGATCAGCGCGGAGATTAGCGCCAACCCAAAATTGCTCCGCGCTAAACATGGCGCTAATCACATCAGCGCGCGACGTGCCGCCGACACTAGGTCTGAAACCCATCAGTAGGTTTGGCGCTGATCTTGGCGCTAATCAGATCAGCGTGGAGATTAGCGCCAACCTGACTGCACTATCTTCTTTAACGCGATTTTGAACGAAATTCGAACCCAAAACCCCATATTAAACAATTTGGGTCCAAAATACTCAAATTAAACCATGCCAAACCAAATCGAAACATATGCTAACAATCTAAACTCAACTAATCAACAAATGACATCCAATTGATGATCCAAAGATCATCAATTCATCATAATCCAACTAAACCCTAACTTTGAATAACACGCACAAATTGACATACACATAAACCATAAACAAGTGATTACCTTGATCACGAACACCGACAACAACGATTTCTACTTTGCTTACCCGATTGAACAATCTCCTCCTTGCATCTTCACTTAAGAACTCACCAATTTCACCAATTGCTCTCCCTTTCTCTCACAAATCGACAAATGATCAAGTGAGAAGGGTTTAGGCTTGAAAACCCACTTATATACACATACATACGACACCCTCCACTTCCTACAATAACATCCAAGTCCCTCTACCTGAAATTACATAAATGACACCAAAAACTCAATAACTTAACGAATACAGTCAAAACTTAACTGAATGGGAACGGGGTGTTACAACTCTCCCCCACTTACCAAGATTTCGTCCTCGAAATCGCTTGAACATGGAATATCTCCGTATAGTTTGACCTCCTCTCAGCTTCTGGTTCCCATGTCCACGCTGATCCGTTGCGATGCTCCCATTGAACTTTCATTAAACCAATGTCCTTAATTCTTAAGGATTGGTTTACCTTTCTAGGATTGCGATCGACCTCTCTAAAATTAGGTCATCCATCAACCTGAATGCTGTCCAAAAGATCATGAGACGACTCACCGGTCGAACGCTTTTCCAACCAAGAAACATTAAGAGTGTTACGCATCCGACTGAATCCTGACGACATCTTAAGGAGATGAGTTACCCATCCGATCCGTGTAACTATCTTGAATTGATCCATAACTTTGGACTCAACTTCTCCTCGCTCAAAGCTGTATAACTACTTTCCATAGTGTCACTTTAATTAATACATCAACCCCATATCAGACTATAAGTCTGATCTCCCCTTATTGTCATAACATTTCTAACAACTCTGAGTAGTTTCTAGTCTATCTCTGATTATCCGAATACTCTCAGTCATCTCTTGCACTAATACTATACTGTTTCACTTAAAGACTGTCTTAACAAATCCACAAGTGATGTCGTCACTATCAACCTCCATGAGGCATACTAAGAGGAACACCACAAGTTCTCATACCCAACTGAGAGAAGATTCCACTACATAATCTTTTACAAATTCAGTTTCCATTGACTAATGAAATAACAAGGGCTCATATGACTAGTGTAAAAGGGTTCACTTATCCTCATATAGGAAGTGTCGCCATATCTAAAACACCATAACTACCACTGAGAGCTCTAAATCATGAGTCGATCATTTTACTTCATACGTCTTTATCTGACGGAACACATAACCATTCATTTTCTCACGTTCCATCAAAACACAACCTAACCGTGATAGGTTACTGGTACCTTGGTTCCACTACCCCTACAATCCCCTATAATGGAATAAGGAGAATAAAGAGCAGCGGCGCCAAAAACAACGACTGAGGTGAACTGTGAGATTCAACTGGAAAATAGAACCAGGCGCAAGTATACACCTTGAACTACTGTCGTCCCGTAACAAGTAATAATGGTAAGTAAATACCAGATATCGTTTCCACAGAGAAGGAATAATGCAAGAGTCTTTTCAGTTGTTGGTAAAGCAGTTAAGGGATGATTTCAGATGGCGAATTCGAGGATTTTAACCGATGCTTGTTTTAGCAAATGGTGAGTGAGTGTGTTTGTAAAATCTATTGGAGAAAAAGAACCCAGGGTGCAGGTAGTAAAGAGATACAAAAAGGGCTGTTTGTAGTTTAAAGATGCTTTATAAAACTGTGAAACCACTGGCTAGACGGCCGACCACAGTGCACACTGGTCAACATGCAATCAGGTGTGATATTAGTCACTTGCCCTAGCACAACCAGTGTTACCTTCATCGCCAGATAAAAACCATATACAGACTACACATATTACTACAGTTATTCACCCGTTATCCTTAACTCTGAAAGTTAATGCATTTTCATAAGCTAGACTAATCCAACTTAATCTTCAATGTAACGTTTCAAATCCCTGTAACAAATAGTTTAGCACTGTAATATTGTTCTCACGTTACTGTATTTGTTTTAACGTAAACCTTAACTCTGAAAGTTAATGCATTTTCATAAGCCAGATTGGGCGTCAATCAACCTAACTTAATCTTCAATGAAACGCTTCAAACTCCTGCAATAAATAGTTAGCACAATAATACAACAGTGCATCTAGAACAATTACAACTACATTGCACTCAATATTTCCCCACACCCCAAGCTCAAGCTGTTAACTCATAACTTGGAAATGTGAATACTGGAATACTGACCAGTTGGGAATAATGGCAAGAAAAGCAAATGAGTGGTAATTACTTACACAACACGTTCCCTTCTAAGAGGGAAACAGAGTGTAAGTAATCCCAAGAACAGTAAAATAAATTGCAGTAAGTTAAATACTGGACTTGACCAGTAGATTGCAGAAATGTAAACACTGGAGTGACCAGTAAAGACTGGATTGACCAGTAAGTTGCAGAAAAGTAACTGACAGGAATTTAAACACTGGATTTATGACCAGTAAAATTGCTGGAAAGTAAATTGCAAGAATATAAAATGGTAATTACTACACAATACGTTCCCTACTAGAGAGAAACAGAGTGTAGTAATTCCAAGAAGTTAGGAAGTTAGCAGCAGTTAGCAATTAGCAGGTAAATAAAATACTGGTAAGTTACTTGGAACAAAAGTCTTGTTTGTAAATATTTTGGGGGACAAAAGTACCATAAAGGTACACCTAGGGGACAAGAAAGTACTAAAGTACTCACACTAGTACTAGAAAGTACAATGGAAGTACAATGAAAGTACAAGGAAACTTTTAGGTTTGTACTTGAAACTTGAGAATAAAGTAACCGATTTTAACAGCTAAAATGCTAACAGGTATTTTGAAAACACTGATTTTGGTAGTTGAAACACAATACGTTCTTTTCTAAGAAAGAATCAGAGTGTAAAACAACTCCTAGGAAACAAGAAGATTGAAAACCACAAACTTTGGATTTTTACTAACAAGAACAATTTCAAGATCAAAAGCTGGAACTTTAACAACAAGAACACAACACAAGATGATTTTCCAAAAGATTACTGGATTAAGAACTACTAAGAACAACAACAACACTAGTTTGAATGCTTAAACCCGTATAGAGATTAAGACATAAACTAGGAAGATCAAAATATTAACCTACGGATTGGTTTCAAGAACCAAGAGTTTCAAACCAAGAACTTAAGAACAGAAATTTAAATCTAAAACAGCAGCTAAGAACTAAAGAGTAGTGACAAGAGAAACCAAATCACTAGAAAGTGATATGGATCAAATGTAAGAAATAAAGGTTACAACTACTTGGTATTTATAGGCAAATAAAATGCTTGGAAGAGGGAGACAGCTGTAAACAGGCTTGATTGTCTGACAAAAGCAACCCATGGGTCAAAAGTCGGGTCAGATCCAAAAGTGGTTCCTTGAATCAAAAGTAATGAGCTGGCCCAGAAACCTTCCTTCAGCATTCCTGCAGCAGTCCGGTGGCATTCCTATAGCACTCCTAAAGGGCTGTCCTGCAACTGCTCCTTTCCAAAGCCTGAAAAACAAAGAAATAACATAAATTAACTACATATTTACACATTTAAGCACATAAGTCATGAGAAATGAAATTATCTTAAAAACAGAAGTAAACTAGACTCAAACTACATTATTGGGCAAAATAAAGACACAATTAGACACTAAAAAGACTCAATAAGTGGCAACATTTAGACACTTATCACAACCTCAAACTTAAAATGTTGTTTGTCCCCAAACAACCAAAAAGACAAATTAAAGACTCAACATCTAAAAATTTTGACAAAAATTTGGACTGTATCAAGAGTATGTACACAGACAGATCCTTTTGGCTCTTATGGATGACATGGAATCAAATAGCCCTTCACAAATCATGGTTCCTTTCCTGATTTCAAGGTGCAACACAGATTTAGTCCTAAGTCTAGAGTCATCAAGGCATTTTTGTATTGGTGGTGCATGTTGGCCATTCTTTCTTTGCATGCTTAAGCCTCTTTTTCACACATCTCACAACAATCACTCAATGGTATGATTTTATTACCATTCTTCTCTTATTGAGGTATTGTTGGACTTTTAGGTCTCTTTTAAGCACTTTGTGTCTTTTAACACAGATTATGCACTAAACTAAAAAAAATTTACAAAAAATTTAGTGATATTTTGGCTCATTTGGCTTAATGATGTGTTTGGCTTAATGAGGTGAGGAAGGGGTTGAGTGTATATGCAAGGCATTCTCCCCACCTCAAACTTATGGGATGCAATGTCCCCATTGTATCAAAGAAAAAGTATTTATGGGCTTGAAACGTATATGATTGAAAGCCCAAGAATGGCTTGCCATATGATGACTCAACCATCTTTTCTATCAAACTGTTTTGGACTATTTCTGTGCTAACAACTATCTTTCAAAAAGATCACATCTAGATTTATTAAGGCTATAAGATCATGCACTAGTTAAAGAGCATGTCAAATCAAATCACAGTGTACAAACAGATGAACAAATCCATAAAATCAGTTCCCAATTTAAACTAGAAAAGCAATGATGAGAATGTGACTGTTTTCCATTTCATCAATTGCAAGACACAAACAAAAGTGACTCAAATTTTATTCTATCATGACTTAGTGACAAAAACTACCTAAAATTCAGCAACTTATCCAAACAGATCAATGAATGAACAAAGATCATGGACTAAGACTCAACATGTAACATACTAAAAATCCTACTTTGAAACAGAAAAGTAAAAATGACAATGTTTCCTAAAAGGTCACACTGCCATCAATTCTACATACTTTTAAAAACATTAACCTCAAACTTGAGATGTTGTATAACACTCAAGTTTGGAAAATCATCAAAAACAAAGAAGCTAGTTAACTTTACCAACCTCAAACTTGCTTAAGGCAATGTTTGAGTTTAAAACCTAAAATTCAGCAAATCAAAACAAAAACACACAACCTCAAACTTAGTCTTAGACTAAGCTTGAAACTAAAAACTAAAAATCAGCAAATCAAAATAAAAGACTCAAAATTTTAACAACCTCAAACTTTGTCCATGACAAAGTTTGGAACTATCAACCTACCTAAAATGCAGCAAAATTCCCAAAAATGGGCATCAACAGATTGCATGCCATGGGATAACACAAATAACTTACACAAATGCGTCACTAAGTTGATTGATGAGCAACCTAAGAGGGACTAGGCATGGGAATTGTCCCCGACCCATCGGGGAACCCGGTCCACCCGCCCCGGTCGGGGACGGGGATTCCCCGGTAAACTGGGTATTGGGGACGGGGACGGGGATCCCCGTTTTCTCAAACCGGGGATGGGGACGGGGACGGGTTTAGCACTCCCCGCCCCGCCTCATACCCGTATATATATTAATTAATTATTTAAATTATATATTATTTTCCTATTATATCGGTATACAGTTGTTCCAATTTCGATAAATTATGAATATTAGTTGATGTGGTTTTGACTATTAATTGATATGTTTTGGTACGTGTGTCATTAAAAATTATTTTAGCATTAAGTTTAGCTTATTTTGGTATTACGTTCAAAAATTATTATACGATTATGTCTATAAATTATTACACGATACATTCTTAGTTTTTATTGGAAATATGTGAAATTAAACACGTATTGTATCGCAAAACATTTAGTTTAAAATAGATTATACAAACGGACATAAAATCCCCGTTTCCCCATTGGGGATCCCCGTTGGGGACGGGGATGGGGATTCGATCAAATTCCCCGGTGGGGATGGGGAAGGGGACGGGGATGACGATGAGGGCTCGGGGACGGGGATGGAGATTGGGGTCCCCGCCCCAAACCCGCCCCATTCCCATGCCTAAGAGGGACTGCCTCTTATGTGTGTGAATCCAATAATACCAAGAATCTCAAGGGGACTGCCCTTGTGATTATTGCATCTAAACTCAACCAAATGAGGTAGAGGGAATGCCTCTACTCATTGTGCACCAAAATTCACAAAGGTGAAAACAGGGGGACTGCCCCTATGTGCAAACTGTGTGTGAGTGCATAAGTGTGCAAAATGGGAAAACAAAACATGTTAATATACTAATATATATACAAACAGGCAGAGAACAGACATTTTTGCTGTGCAAAGCTAAGCATGCTATCATTCATATATTGATTGACAAGGGAATGTAAAAGGGAGGATGATAGAACCTGTCCTACTCAGACTGAGTAGGTGAATCCTCCTGGAGCACATCCTTGGGTCTGGGAGGCATCTTTAGAGGCTGTTGGGCTTGTCCCAACCTGTAGGCCTCCTTGATCTGCTCCTTGTACATCTTGTGCAAGGTCTCCTGTTCTCTTTCTTTCTTGATCTTCTCCACATCCCTCTCAATCACCTGTAGCTTCTCCTTGAGCTTTCTGTGCTTAGTCTTCACCAGATCCTTGATCTCCTCAGTCTGTCTCTCCATGGCATCCATCAGCTCAGTCTTCAAAGACTCCAATCCAGAGTTGGAAGTCTGTCCACCAGTTTCAGGGGCATTTGGGAACCTCAACAATCTCAACAGTGATTGTTTGTCTATTATCACCTTGTCTCTGTTGATCTTGTCAGTGGATAGAACTGGAACCTTGGCTTTCTCTAGCATCTTCTGGATAATGGAAGGGTAAGGAAGCTGCTTGTTTCCTTTCTCTATGCAATACCTCATGGCTTTGCTGATCAGGGCACCCACATCAAACTGGTGCCCTTCTACTATGCAATAGAGATAGTATACCCTATCCATATCCAAATCAGTATCATGGCTGGTTGGGAAGAGGGTGTGCCTCATAAAGTAGAACCAAACATTGGTTTCTCCCTTTAGAGTGTGTCCCTTTAGGATCTTCTGCTTGTACTTGGTATCCCAACCTGACCCTTCAACACTCAGCCTCTCTATCAACATCTCATAGTCTTCTGGGGTGGCCTGAGTTTGCAATCTGTCATACTCTGATTCCACTGGAGGTGTGAGGCCCAACAGTTCATTAATGGCCTCAGCAGAGTATGAAATTGGGGTCTGCCTAACCAGTAGTTCAGTTCCAGGGGTGACAGCCAATTCTGTGTAGAACTCCCTCACCCAATCCAAGTTATACTCCCCTATGCAGTCAAGTAGAGTCTCCCATTTCATTGCCTCAACCACCCTCTTCAGTTCAGGGTAGGCATGCACTAGTGTTTTGGGATAGACCCTAGGGGTGTGAGCTGACCTATTGGCATATGTGGGGTATTTGCCAACAGCCAAAGGTCCACTGAGTAAATCCATGGGTGAGGTACTTGCAGAAATTACCTTCTTCTTCTTGTGCCTGGATGGAGGTGCTGCAGGACTGCCAGAGGACTGCTGGAGCACTGTATGGTGGTGTCCACTGGTCTGTTTAGTTTTCTGCCTGGTGATTCTTTGAGTAGGGGGACTTGGAGATGGACAATACTCCTCATCCTCCTCACTATCTTGGAGTATCAACCTCCTCTTTTTTGGTGGCCCTGTGCTAGCAGCCTTCTTCTTTCTCTGGATCTCTACCTCATGCTCCTTGGCCTTCTGTTTTCTGGCCAATTCCACTTCTCTTGCTCTTTCTTGCTTTCTCTTCTCCTCAGCCTCTGCTTTCTTTCTCTCTTCAACCTCTATTCTCTTCCTTTCTTCTGCTTCAGCTTTCTTCTTTTCAACAGCCTCAGCCTTCAATCTTTCCTCAGCCTCCAACTTCTTTCTTGCAGCTTCTTCAGCCTTCTTGTTCAATCTCTCTTTCTCAGCCTCCCAAGCCTCCTTTCTTCTCTTTTTATCCCTTTCATCCTTCTCAGCTTGAGAGATCAGCCTCCTCTTTTTGAACACTTCTTTCACTACAGGCTTTTCAACCTGTTTTTCTATGTGTTGCTCATCATGTATCTCCTCTGCCCTTTGTGTGTCACCATCTCCTCTTTCAGGTTCCTCCTCATGGGTAGGACTGTTGTGCACAAAAGTGTCATGCACAACATCCTCATGCATAGCAGGTTCATCAATTGGTTGAACCTCAAGCTGCTTTCCCTTATCAGTCTTCTCCTTTCCACTAGATGCACCCATATCCCATTCCAACTGCTCAGGTATAGGCTCCAAGGCTGTTCCACTTGTTCCCACAGTCTCTACCCTCTTAACAGTTTCCTTGGCCACCACCAATTCTCTTGTTTCACTTGCCACAGGCTGTTTGGGTTGGGGGTTTTGGCTAGAGGTAGCCTGGTTGGCCATAGGGCCAAAACCAGGGGGTATGAAGGTTGAGGCTTGGGTGCTAGCTTGCCTAGCATTGATGATAGCTTGGAGTTGGGCTATAGTGTAGTCTGCAAAGGGGTTTTGGTTAGGTGTAGGTCTAGGTTCAGGGGTTTGAAATCTAAAGGGGACATAATGGGTTCCATGGGTGGTATAGAAAGGATGGTTGTAGGTTTGATAGGATGGTCTAGGTTGCATTTGTGACAAGGCATGGTTAGTGAACAATCTAGCTATCTTGTCACTAATAGGGGCTGTATTGGCAGGGGTATAGTTTAAGGAAGGTGGGTTAGGGATGGTTTGTTGTGGTTGATTGGAAGATTGCCCTTTCATGGTTGTGGAGAGACCTAAAATCTCATCTTGAGCAGCCAAGGCATCATCAAGATTTTGACTTAAGGCCATCCCAACAATGGTGTTAGGGCCAAAGGGTTTCTCTAAGGTTTTAGTGGTGGATGGTTTTGGTGTTGAACTTGTGGCTTTAGGAAACTTTGCATATTGATGTGCAGGAATGGTGACTGAACCTCCTTGGGTGGTCACAGTGACGGGTATGTTATCAAAGTCCACATCAGGGGACTTTGATGGAGATGATGTTGCAGCAGCCAAAGCAAGAGTATCAAGGGCTGTTTTACCTTGATGAGATGATGATGGTTCTCCTTTCTTCTTATCCTCCACTGCTACATGCATCTTTGAAGTTTCTCCCCTCTCTTCTTCCTTGGAGTTTGTACTCCCTTCAGATGATACTCCAATGGCAGATCCCTCACTTGTAGCCATGGGTTTGGTCTTCAAAACTTTGCTACTTCTTGTATTCCTCCTTTGCTTGATTGGACTGGCCTTCGGCTTCTTTGCCACAGATTTGGCCCTTGCTTTTGGTTTCTCCTTCAAAGGCTTTACACTTCTAACATGAATTGCAGCAATGGGGGTTTTGTTTAAGGGATTGTCACCGGAATCAGGGGGTGTATCACCGGAATTGTGTTTTTCCCGGATGGTTTTCTTAGTGATCGGCATTTCACAGTGGTGGTTAAGGGTGGTTAGGGCTTGATTAGGAAAAGGATTAATGAAATTAAAGATGGAGAGGGTTAAATAAAGAGGTTTAATGGTGGTTTGAAATGGTGGTTTCCCTCTTGGTGGTTTCCGGTCAAGGTTGCAAGTACAAGGTGGCAGTCGGCGGCTATTACCCAAAGTGGAAACGCCGATGAACTCTTCTCAAGTACAGAATAGAAGCTATTTGTGCAGAGATGGCTGTCAATAGAGATGAGTTCGTTATCTTGAGGGAGACAGGCTTCTGAACCGTTGTCTTCTCAAGAAATGGTGATGTCAGCGTGATGATGGCCTTCCTGTTGCTTTTCCGGCGAGATAACCGTTAGAAGCCAACGGTGTCGTTTGATTCTAACTAAATGAATGTGGGCTTGGAGAGTGGGCCTGCAACAAATGAGGTAACCAGATCAGATTTACTCTTTTATTTATTTCGTGGGCTTGCTTTTATTTAATTAATTAAACCGAATCATAGGGCCCAATTTAGGAGAATAGGCTAATTAGCCCATCTCTTCAATCTGACCCAAAATCAGATTTAATTACTTTATTTTATTTTCTTTATTTTTCTGATTTTCAAATGACAAGATAAAAAATTATTTTTGGTATTTTCAAATATTATTTTCTAAAAGAATTTTGCTAACTAAAAAAATATTGACTATAACCTAATTTTATTTATGTTTCCTAATATTACCATTAACTACATAATTTTATCTATATGCCTAATATTAGTTGTACTTCCACTAATATATCCTAATACTATCTAGACTAAAGAGACTTAGACTAAGTACACTAAGGTTAATGCTAGACTAATATTACAACTAATAAAAACTTTAATATTTATTCTAACTTAACCTAAAAGCAACTCTTTTTGGATTTTTGAGAAAAGAATTATGAAAACTAATATTACTATGTTACCTAACTCTAACTATCTAGATAGACTACTTACCTAGTTACAACTAATAAATCTTTTTGTTGATTTTCAAAATTATTATAACTTGTTCTAAAAATAATTTATTTTTGGATTTTCAAAAATACTTTCTAAAAACCTAATACTACTAAATGACTTAAAACTAATTATTTTTGTGAAATCTTTTTCTTTTTTTTATGTAAGTAAAAGCAAAAAGGGGAAAAAAATAGAAAAATAAACTTATTTACAAAAAGAGAACATTTATTTATCTTAGAAATCAGAGTCATCAGCCATGTCAGGCTGATGTGGATTTGGAACTGGCTCAAGAAATGGTTTCACTCTCTGTCCATTTACCTTGAAAGTAGTACCTCTGTCTGGATCAATTAAATCAACTACTCCGTAGGGGTATACTTTTGCAATTTCAAAAGGACCTGTCCATCTAGATTTAAGCTTTCCAGGGAATAACTTCTCTCTAGAATTGAACAGTAAGACTTTTTGTCCTTCATACAGGTCTTTTAGAAGAATCTTTTTGTCATGCCATTTCTTTGTATTTTCTTTATAGAGTTTGGCATTCTCATAGGAAAAATACCTATGTTCTTCCATTTCACAGAGTTGTAAAATTCTTTTCTTACCAGCCTCATCCAGACTCATGTTCAGCTCTTTGATGGCCCAATAGGCCTTATGCTCTAACTCTACAGGCAGGTGACAGGCTTTTCCAAAAACTAACTTATATGGGGACATTCCAATAGGGGTTTTGAGTGCAGTTCTGTAGGCCCACAGGGCATCATCCAATTTGGAGGCCCAATCCTTGCGGTGTGGTTTGACTACTTTAGCCAAAATGCCTTTAATTTCCCTATTTGACAACTCAGCCAAACCATTGGTTTGAGGGTGATAAGCAGTGGCCACCCTGTGCTGAATGTTGTATTTCAGTAGAAGTTCCTCAAGTAAATTATTTAGGAAGTGAGTGCCTTCATCACTAATTAAGGCACGTGGTGTACCAAATCTAGTGAAAATGTGCTTCTGTAAGAACTTGACAACAGTCTTAGCATCATTAGAGTGGCAGGCCATAGCCTCCACCCATTTAGACACATAGTCTACAGCTACCAGTATGTAAGAACAATTGTTGGAAACAGGAAAAGGTCCCATAAAGTCAATACCCCACACATCAAACAACTCTATTTCTAGAATTCCATTGAGGGGCATTTCATTCCTTCTGGAAATATTTCCACTTCTCTGACACTCATCACAACTTTTTACAAAGTCATGACAATCTCTATGTAGAGTAGGCCAGTAGAATCCAGACTGTAAAATCTTAGCTGCAGTTCTGTGGCCTCCAAAGTGACCTCCACAAGGTCCTGTGTGGCAATGATGTATGATTGAAGTCACTTCTTCTTTTGGAATGCACCTTCTGATCACCTGATCTGCACAAATTTTAAACAAATAAGGATCATCCCAAAGATATTTTCTACAATCAGATAAAAGCTTTTTCTTTTGATATTTATTAAAATCTTTAGGAATGATTTCACATGCTAAAAAATTACAAATGTCTGCAAACCAAGGTATGGAAAAATGGTTTACAGCTAATATCCTCTCATCTGGAAATGCTTCACAGATGTCACTACTATGTACAATTTCTTTTTGCTTTTCTATTCTTGACAAGTGGTCAGCCACTTGATTATTTGTTCCTTTTCTGTCAATGATCTCCAAATCAAACTCTTGTAACAACAAGACCCACCTTATCAACCTAGGTTTTGCATCTTTTTTAGAAATAAGGTACTTGAGGGCAGAATGATCAGTGTGAACAATCACCTTGATCCCCATCAAGTAAGATCTGAATTTTTCAAAAGCAAAAACCACAGCCAATAATTCCTTTTCAGTAGTGGTGTAATTGATTTGAGCATCATTGAGGGTTTTACTAGCATAGTATATAGGGTGAAAAATCTTTCCTTTCTTTTGCCCTAAAACAGCTCCAACTGCCCAGTCACTAGCATCACACATTATTTCAAAAGGTTGAGACCAGTCAGGTGTGGTTACAACATGAGCAGTGACCAGAGCTTCTTTTAGAGTTTTAAAAGCCTTTTTACAATTTTCATCAAAAATAAACTCCTGATCATGCTGAAGTAACACACACAAGGGTTTTGAGATTTTGGAAAAATCTTTTATGAATCTCCTGTAAAACCCTGCATGTCCAAGGAAACTTCTGATTCCTTTCACAGTGGTTGGCTCAGGTAACTTTGCAATTACCTCCAACTTTGCTTTGTCTACCTCAATGCCTCTATTGGATATGAGATGTCCCAGAACTATACCTTCTTTAACCATGAAATGGCATTTCTCCCAATTCAAGACTAAATCAGTATCTTCACATCTTTCCAGAGCTTTTTCAAGATTTTTCAAACACTGCTCATATGATGTCCCATATACAGAAAAGTCATCCATGAAGATTTCCATGGAGTTTTCTAGCATATCAGAGAAAATAGACATCATACATCTCTGGAAAGTTGCTGGGGCATTACATAATCCAAAGGGCATCCTTCTAAAGGCAAAAGTGCCATAGGGACATGTAAAAGTGGTCTTTTCCTGGTCATCTGGTGCAATGGCTATTTGATTGTAACCGGAGTAGCCATCTAAGAAACAATAAAACTCCTTACCTGCCAGTCTGTCTAACATTTGGTCCACAAAAGGTAAAGGAAAATGGTCTTTTTGAGTGGCCTTGTTAAGTCTTCTATAGTCCATGCATATCCTCCAACCTGATACTACTCTGGTAGGTATAAGCTCATTTTTTCTTTGGTACAACAGTAACTCCACCCTTTTTGGGTACACATTGAACTGGACTGACACAAGTACTACTGGCAATGGGATAGATTATGCCAGCATCAAGCCATTTCAAGATCTCCTTTTTAACTACTTCTTTCATAACAGGATTGAGTCTCCTTTGAGGCTCAACTGAAGTGAAATTTTTGTCTTCAAGAATAATCTTATGTTGACAAACAGTAGGGCTTATGCCCTTGATATCAGCAATGGTCCAAGCAATGGCTTTCTTGTGCTGTTTTAGCATCTGGACCAACTTTTCTTCCTGGTCTGGGTCTAATGATGATGAAATTATGACTGGTAACTTCCCTGGGTGTTCTAAGAATGCATACTTCAAATGTGATGGAAGTTGTTTCAGCTCTAAATCTGGGGCAACATCTAAAGAAGGGACAAGAGTCTTCCTATCTTCAATCTCTAAGGTCTCAAAGGCAAAGATTTCCTCAGGCATCACTATCTCCTCACAATCTTCCTCATCACTATCACTATCAGACTCTGCTATTCCTAGGGCTTCTCTTCTACTCTCATTCTCACACCAAGTCTCTATCACAGTCAGAATGGAACAATCCTCTCTATCATCAGGGTACCTAAGAGAATTAAACACATTAAAAGTCACTTCTTGGTCATGGACTCTCATGGTCAACTCTCCCTTCTGGACATCTATCAGGGTTCTGCCTGTAGCTAAAAAGGGTCTACCTAGAAGGAGGGGAACATCATTGTCTGCCTCAAAGTCTAAGATAATAAAGTCAGCTGGAAAGATGAACTTATCAACCTGAACTAGGACATCCTCAATCTTTCCTTCAGGATAGTCAATGGTTTTGTCAGCTAAAGATAGAGTCACAGTGGTAGGTCTAGCTTCACCTATGCCTAAGGATTTGAAAATGGATAAAGGCATCAGGTTAATACTAGCTCCTAGGTCACATAGGGCTTTCCCTACATTCTTTCCTCCTATCAGACAAGGTATAGTGAAACATCCCGGATCTTTCATCTTAGGTGGGATTTTGTTGGTCAACAAGGCACTACATTCCTTAGTCAGAGCTACTGTTTCATATTCAGTCAGCTTTTTCTTTTTGTTCAGGATGTCTTTAAGAAACTTAGCATAACTTGGCATTTGCTCAATAGCCTCAACCAAAGGTATGTTTATATGAAGTTGCTTGAAAACATCCAGAAATTTCTTAAATTGTATTTCTTCTTTTTGATTCCTTAACCTTTGGGGGTAAGGAACATAACGACTGACTGAAGATGGAATAGTAGTCTTTCCAGGAATTGGGTCTGGTAATGGTGGTGGGGTAGGCAGGACATCATACTCTACTACTTGTTGTATTACAGGTTCTGCCTCAGGGATTGTCTCTGAACTGTTTGGTGTACAATGAATCTTAGGACTGTCACCAGATTGTGACACATCACTAACATGGGTTTTCTCTCTCTTTTGAACTTTCTTTGACTCATTGGGAAATAAAAGTGGAAGATTAGACCTTTCAGGAAGTGGTGCATGAGTCAGAGGTCTCTTGTTGTTTTCTCTAGAAGACTGTGGAATATCAGAAGAAGTGGATGGTGCAAAATCTTTTTCTTTTTCTACCTTTTTCTTCTCGGGCTCTGTTTTTGTATTTTCTTTTTCTTTATCTTTTTTCTCAGGTGGGGTGTGTGATTTCACCTGATTGTTTTCTATTAAAGTCTTACCATTCCTAAGGGTCACAACTTTGACTTGTTCTTTCCCAGGTCTCTGAGGAGTCTCAGTATCACTGGGTAAAGTTCCATCAGGTCTTTTCTTAATCTCTTGAGCTATCTGGCCAACCTGGCTTTCCAGATTTTTGATTGATGCCCGTGTTTGGGCCATAAAGCCTTTCAACATTGCCTCCAAGGTAGGAGGGGCATCATTCTGATTGTTGTTCCTATGGTGAGAAGAAGAAGAAGATTGATGGTTCTGGTTTTGAAAATGAACATGCCTCTGTTGCTGTTGGTGGTGATTATTCTGACTAGGGTTATTGGTCTGACCATGGGGTTTCTGCATAGGTGAGTTAAGTGCCGGACTACGCCATGAAAAATTAGGGTGATCTCTCCACTTAGAATTGTAAGTAGGAGAGAAGGCCCCAGTCTGTGGGTGATTGTTCTGGCCGACATAGTTAACACTTTCAGGGTTTTCAGGACAGTCATCAAATAAATGGTTCTCTTGACAGTAAGAACAAGTGACAAAACGGACTTTTTTAGGTGCCTTATCATTTCCATTAGGGTTGGTCAGATTCTTCATCATCTCAACCATATTGGAAACTTGCTCAGCCAAAGCTGAGTAGGCATCTGTATCCTGAACATTAGCAGCATTTCTCCTTGGTGGAACTGCCCGTGGGTCAGACCAGTGTCCGCTATTGTTGGATATCTTTTCTAGGATCTTAAATCCTTCATTGTATGTGATTCCAGTGAAAGCTCCGCCTGCAGTAGCATCTATCATTCCCTTTGCAGTGGGTGTTAACCCATTGTAAAAGGTTTCTAGCTGTATGCAGTACGGAATGCCATGATGAGGGCATTTTCTCAAAAGTTATTTGTATCTTTCCCAAGCATCAGGAACTGGCTCATCTTCCCATTGTTTAAAAGTGGAAATATCAAGTCGGGACTTAGCATTCCTGGTGGGTGGAAAATATTTTTTTAGAAAATTTTCTGCCATTTGGTTCCATGAGGTTATAGAATCTGGTTCAAGGGAATCGTACCAGGCTCTGGCTCTTTCCTTAAGGGAAAATGGAAAAAGAGATAACCTCAAGGCACTTGGTGAAACTCCCGGTATACGGAAAGAATCTGTTATTTGCATAAAAGATTTTAGATGAGAATGTGGATCTTCAACTGCAGTGCCACCGAACTGGCCATTAGTTTGGATCATGGAAAACATCAGGGGTTTTAGAGCAAAATGGGCGGCTTTGATTTTGGGTCTAAGTATTCCTGAATGAAGCTGGCCCAAAACAGGAATAGCATAGTCCATAATCCCGCCATCCTTAGAATTAGCAAGTTGAATGATATCTTGCTCCTGATAGAGTTCCTCCTCATCACTGTACTCCTCCTCATCATCACTAGGATGTGGGGGTGGGTTTTCTTCTTGTTGGTTTAACATTAGGATGGTTTTTAAAAGATCTTTTTGTACTTTTCTTTGCCAACGGAGAGTTTGTTCAATCTCTGGATCAAGTTCAAAAAATTCCCCGCGTGCTTTTCTTGGCATAAAATAATATTTTTCTTTTTTTTTCTGAAAAAAAGGGTGTTAGAAAAATCAAAACTTAAAAACTCTACGTAAAACTGAATTGACTTTTAACTTCCTTCCCCGGCAACGGCGCCAAAAACTTGGTACCTTGGTTCCACTACCCCTACAATCCCCTATAATGGAATAAGGAGAATAAAGAGCAGCGGCGCCAAAAACAACGACTGAGGTGAACTGTGAGATTCAACTGGAAAATAGAACCAGGCGCAAGTATACACCTTGAACTACTGTCGTCCCGTAACAAGTAATAATGGTAAGTAAATACCAGATATCGTTTCCACAGAGAAGGAATAATGCAAGAGTCTTTTCAGTTGTTGGTAAAGCAGTTAAGGGATGATTTCAGATGGCGAATTCGAGGATTTTAACCGATGCTTGTTTTAGCAAATGGTGAGTGAGTGTGTTTGTAAAATCTATTGGAGAAAAAGAACCCAGGGTGCAGGTAGTAAAGAGATACAAAAAGGGCTGTTTGTAGTTTAAAGATGCTTTATAAAACTGTGAAACCACTGGCTAGACGGCCGACCACAGTGCACACTGGTCAACATGCAATCAGGTGTGATATTAGTCACTTGCCCTAGCACAACCAGTGTTACCTTCATCGCCAGATAAAAACCATATACAGACTACACATATTACTACAGTTATTCTCCCGTTATCCTTAACTCTGAAAGTTAATGCATTTTCATAAGCTAGACTAATCCAACTTAATCTTCAATGTAACGTTTCAAATCCCTGTAACAAATAGTTTAGCACTGTAATATTGTTCTCACGTTACTGTATTTGTTTTAACGTAAACCTTAACTCTGAAAGTTAATGCATTTTCATAAGCCAGATTGGGCGTCAATCAACCTAACTTAATCTTCAATGAAACGCTTCAAACTCCTGCAATAAATAGTTAGCACAATAATACAACAGTGCATCTAGAACAATTACAACTACATTGCACTCAATATTTCCCCACACCCCAAGCTCAAGCTGTTAACTCATAACTTGGAAATGTGAATACTGGAATACTGACCAGTTGGGAATAATGGCAAGAAAAGCAAATGAGTGGTAATTACTTACACAATACGTTCCCTTCTAAGAGGGAAACAGAGTGTAAGTAATCCCAAGAACAGTAAAATAAATTGCAGTAAATTAAATACTGGACTTGACCAGTAGATTGCAGAAATGTAAACACTGGAGTGACCAGTAAAGACTGGATTGACCAGTAAGTTGCAGAAAAGTAACTGACAGGAATTTAAACACTGGATTTATGACCAGTAAAATTGCTGGAAAGTAAATTGCAAGAATATAAAATGGTAATTACTACACAATACGTTCCCTACTAGAGAGAAACAGAGTGTAGTAATTCCAAGAAGTTAGGAAGTTAGCAGCAGTTAGCAATTAGCAGGTAAATAAAATACTGGTAAGTTACTTGGAACAAAAGTCTTGTTTGTAAATATTTTGGGGGACAAAAGTACCATAAAGGTACACCTAGGGGACAAGAAAGTACTAAAGTACTCACACTAGTACTAGAAAGTACAATGGAAGTACAATGAAAGTACAAGGAAACTTTTAGGTTTGTACTTGAAACTTGAGAATAAAGTAACCGATTTTAACAGCTAAAATGCTAACAGGTATTTTGAAAACACTGATTTTGGTAGTTGAAACACAATACGTTCTTTTCTAAGAAAGAATCAGAGTGTAAAACAACTCCTAGGAAACAAGAAGATTGAAAACCACAAACTTTGGATTTTTACTAACAAGAACAATTTCAAGATCAAAAGCTGGAACTTTAACAACAAGAACACAACACAAGATGATTTTCCAAAAGATTACTGGATTAAGAACTACTAAGAACAACAACAACACTAGTTTGAATGCTTAAACCCGTATAGAGATTAAGACATAAACTAGGAAGATCAAAATATTAACCTACGGATTGGTTTCAAGAACCAAGAGTTTCAAACCAAGAACTTAAGAACAGAAATTTAAATCTAAAACAGCAGCTAAGAACTAAAGAGTAGTGACAAGAGAAACCAAATCACTAGAAAGTGATATGGATCAAATGTAAGAAATAAAGGTTACAACTACTTGGTATTTATAGGCAAATAAAATGCTTGGAAGAGGGAGACAGCTGTAAACAGGCTTGATTGTCTGACAAAAGCAACCCATGGGTCAAAAGTCGGGTCAGATCCAAAAGTGGTTCCTTGAATCAAAAGTAATGAGCTGGCCCAGAAACCTTCCTTCAGCATTCCTGCAGCAGTCCGGTGGCATTCCTATAGCACTCCCAAAGGGCTGTCCTGCAACTGCTCCTTTCCAAAGCCTGAAAAACAAAGAAATAACATAAATTAACTACATATTTACACATTTAAGCACATAAGTCATGAGAAATGAAATTATCTTAAAAACAGAAGTAAACTAGACTCAAACTACATTATTGGGCAAAATAAAGACACAATTAGACACTAAAAAGACTCAATAAGTGGCAACATTTAGACACTTATCAGTTACGTCACATTAGATTGTCATTTCTTAACTCTCTCTCAAGAAGAGTTAATACCTCGACCCATACCACCTCCTCTGTAAAGTTTCAAATACTACTTTATGTTTTTCGTCATGCAAGGTCTTCACTCTTTTTGATCACTCTAGTTAACAAAATTGTAGTCTGACATACAACATTATCCTTTAGAGAACGTTTCATACAATTGTTCTCCTCACGTCTCTGCACTTCTTTTAACATTTCACCACACTATTAATCCGGAAATCACTATCCATATGGAGTTACTAATCACCATTCACTATTCACTATCCGTCGTCTTCCCCACAGGATGTGAATAGTGAAACTCAAGATTTTCACTCCATTGAATCAGTTCTCCCCCACTTAGAGTTCGAACCACTATTCTCTAAATTTCACACTCGAAATGAACGTGTCAACAACTATGTCATTCAATACAGTTATTACGCAAACTTCTTCCATCGCAATATGGTATGAGGTTGGTATAAATCCCACTTCTTTTATCTCTGTCACATTTAAATTGACAAACTCTTCTCAACAACTTTCTGATTACACACTGCATACATCACTTCATTTGGCCCCAAACAACCAAATCCGATAGTTCCTACTTGACCCTTGAAGCCTACGAGTGTAACCACCAGTGTAGGAAACACAAGAATCAAGCAAGATCAATCTAGATAACAGGCTCAGCCTTCATAATTCTCCATACCCAAACTTCCTTTAACTATCTTCAATCACCTTGTTCCTACATGGGTCACCGGGTTTGATACAAACTCCTCCCCATGCAATCTCTTACCATTTTGTACAGAATTGACCAATTAATCAATCCAAAATAAAAATTCCTCTAAATCCTCGTCTCCCAGTAAGGATCCATAAAATCAGACGTTAACTCCGATATCCGCCATTAACCATGATGATGCCTTAATGACATATTTCATGAACTAGGTTTCCCAAATGAACCTCATTCTTCCTGAATCTCGTAGACCCCCCGATAAAAGCATAAATTACTTTGTTACAACATTGCTAACGTCTCAATCTTGAGACTTCAATTACAAGCCTTTCTCTACTATAACAACGGGGTCTAAAATCGACTGTCACGGCTATACTATGACATCTAACTTTCAGAACTTTCTTCTACGCTTCATTGGATCCTCACCATGACCTAGTGAGTCCATAGCCTTCATGTTTAATGACAAAGTGATTTAAATTATTTTCGTACATTTGGAAAATTTCGATATGCACTAAATCACAAAACAACTTTAATATGCATAGCATAATATTGTCATAAATACATAGCCACTCATATGATGATTTCGAGAATCATCCATGCACACCATGTGACATGAGACCATCGTGCACTGCCAGTTGATGCCAATATAAATGATGTGTGTTTAAATAAAACTTTTATCACTTGCAAAATACTCAATAAAATCCCTTATACTAAGTGAGTTAAATAACTTTCCTACTCATGGGTAGGGTAGCAACATGCCCAACTAGTTTTAGTCATGAACTTGGGTAAATAAATGTTGCCATATTTTTCCACAATTAATATAAAAATCATTCAATCTTAAAAGAGGTGAAACATCTTTATCATTCACCAAATAAAAAAAAAAATCTCTTCAAGCGACAATATATGTTTTCCAAAAACATGTTTTCTAAATACCATTTTTTTTTTCAAAAAATTTAGTAAGTTCAATGAGAAAAGACTATACATTTCATTTTAGACAACAGTACAATACATACATTTCACTTTCAACATGAAGGCTATAAACTCAGTCATGGTCAGCCACTTACATTCCAACAATTCACCAATTAAAGGCTTGCTTTCTTTCTCCCATTTGCTTCTCTAATGCAGGCTCTCTAGCCCAAAATTCTCGTGCATCTGATAGAATTCAATTCACTGTACTAACACCACACATTCTCTCATCTCTGATTCTAGTATCCCGACATATCAAATCGTCTTTATTCCTTCATTCGTAACATATCTCGGACAATAATTTCGAACGAGTGAGCGGTTTCTCTAAAAGCTTGTCATTAGTCTCATTCATTAATTTAGTAATTCATTTCATTGCCACAACGTCATTACTCAACTCATCTACCTCTATCTGAGGTACTTAACATATTCTAACTAACAGAGAATGAGTCCCATACTATACTCTCTACTTGTTCTAAAAGACTGGGAAGTAATTTATGAAAAACTTCCCTTATCTCTGCTGCAACCACTTCATTTAAATCGGAAGCTTCTGAATTCTCTCTACTGCGTAGTCTGTTACCTTGACTTATCACGGTCACCACTCTAACCCAAGAAGCAGTACCTCCAAAGAGGGATTCTTTTCTTCAGTTTCAACTCACCACTAAGAAAAGCCATAAAGGTTTTCTTTCCACTATCCAAATTAATCATACTGATTCAATAACATGACTTCTTGGACACTAGATAATACATCGTACACATTTAGGGATAATTCCCTCCTAAAATCCCTACCAGTATCTCAAGGTTTTTCATGGTTCTGTCAAAACCAAACTTGCATTGGCAATGTGAGAAATCGTGCTTCAACCCCTAGACAACAGTCAAACAAGAACATGCCAAAGAGTTCTCCACGAGATTCCCATCAAACGATACAGAATTGATCCTCACTTCACCACTAAGCATCATGATTTACTGATTAGCCAACTAAGTCTACTGATTGAACATATATAATCTACTTATACAGTCATACCAATTCTCAACATAACGAGGACACCTTTGGTCCATAACCATGCTAACTCCTCTTACTTAGCTATAAAATCAACATGCTCATGATCCCTTCAAACCCAACCTCGTTTGGTTCATAAACTGTTCTCACGACTCGGTCAAGCCCGAATGGTACAATCTAATTGTAATGATATGGGCCCTTACACCATTATAGTTACACCCTACACATTTAGCCTTTTCGTCATCATGATAGAGTCATTTCCCAAACGTGGCTCAATCACATAACACATAACACATAACATGTACTACTACTAGCACACTTAGTAGTGGTACTTCGAACTATAGTGTCGTACGCATTTCTAGCCACTTTACTAGCCTACATACACATGTAATCAACATACTTGTAGTATAAGACTTCATGTATTATCATATCGTTCATAAGCATACCTTATGTGTATAACTAACATTTCACATGAACATCATAACAACTCATAACATCATAGTATTACTCATCAGGGTATTATAAACTGAAATACATAACAATTGCATTCATATCAATCACACTTAACACCTAGCGGTGTTTATACATAATCAATATGTCATACTTAACATTTGCTCAATAGAGTTTAGGGTGCTCACCCCCGTCTTGATGCTCCCGATCTCAGTTCAGCTCTAACCTCTTTTCTTTAAAACAAAAACTTTCTTTCTCTTTGGTTACATTTTTTTTTTAAAACACGAACTCTTGGGTTTGAGTTCAAGTATTCACTATCCATGAACACCTAAATCCCTCAAACCAAGGCTCTGATACCAATTGTAACACCTCCTTCCGAGAAGATATAAATTTAACAACAATTAACAGAAAATAGTAACCAAAGATTAGCGGAAGCATTTATAATTTAAAAACATGACAAATTCCAAAAATAACGGGTCCAAAATGTACTAACTTTTAAAATAGCCCAATCCATAATTAGTTTACAACTCAAATCCCTTTCGATAAAAACCAATTTATAATAACAAAACAAGTTGTTCATGTATCGTGTCCCAAACATAGCTGAACTGATTACGGATCCGAGCCATCAACGTGAGCCTTTCCTTATCTTTCGACTTGGTACCTGACACTGAACCACATGAACCACAACGGGTTAAGCATAAAGCTTAGTGAGCACAAACCTAGGCCCTATGAATGCATAAACATAACCATAAGCATAATTATAAAACTGGACATGCATCGTGACCCATTACTGAAGGTGTAAACACCAAGAGCATCATGACTGACACTGGTACCAAGCCTCTGAACCCAACTTCCCTAGGGGTAGTGAATACCACCATCGGTACTATCGTGAATATTACATGCCAGTTTACATATCAACAACATATACATCATGATCACATGCATATCAAACTTGAACGCAGGTTAATGTACTCACCTGACAATGGAGTCTGAAAGCTACACCCTTGATATATATCACACTTAAGAGTTCACGCACCTAGAACATACATATAACGTACATATAAACAACCTTTCGACATGACTCTAAAATCGTACCCAACCTTTGAGCCGTAGACATAGCATATCTATCTCAATGGCTCTCATATTCTACCAATTATCATCTATTAATATCCCTAAGAGATTTCCA
The DNA here is from genome assembly GCA_030169165.1 of Centaurea solstitialis. Taxonomy (NCBI): domain Eukaryota; kingdom Viridiplantae; phylum Streptophyta; class Magnoliopsida; order Asterales; family Asteraceae; genus Centaurea; species Centaurea solstitialis. The sequence goes on from CM058046.1 coordinate 19,946,459, forward strand.
TAAAAGAAAACCTCAAAAGATCGCCGCACAAAACAACTCAAAAACATAACAGCAGGTTTGGCGCTGATCTTGGCGCTAATCAGATAAGCGCGGAGATTAGCGCCAACCCAAAATTGCTTCGCGCTAAACATGGCGCTAATCACATCAGCGCGCGACGTGCCGCCGACACTAGGTCTGAAACCCATCAGTAGGTTTGGCGCTGATCTTGGCGCTAATCAGATCAGCGCGGAGATTAGCGCCAACCTGACTGCACTATCTTCTTTAACGCGATTTTGAACGAAATTCGAACCCAAAACCCCATATTAAACAATTTGGGTCCAAAATACTCAAATTAAACCATGCCAAACCAAATCGAAACATATGCTAACAATCTAAACTCAACTAATCAACAAATGACATCCAATTGATGATCCAAAGATCATCAATTCATCATAATCCAACTAAACCCTAACTTTAAATAACACGCACAAATTGACATACACATAAACCATAAACAAGTGATTACCTTGATCACGAACACCGCCAACAACGATTTCTACTTTGCTTACCCGATTGAACAATCTCCTCCTTGCATCTTCACTTAAGAACTCACCAATTTCACCAATTGCTCTCCCTTTCTCTCACAAATCGACAAATGATCAAGTGAGAAGGGTTTAGGCTTGAAAACCCACTTATATACACATACATACGACACCCTCCACTTCCTACAATAACATCCAAGTCCCTCTACCTGAAATTACATAAATGACACCAAAAACTCAATAACTTAACGAATACAGTCAAAACTTAACTGAATGGGAACGGGGTGTTACAACTACTACTATCAACGTATTTCAGCTAATATACGATTTGACTAAATTGTAAAATGAAGTATTAAAAAACTAAAAGGTATAAAGTGAATAAATATTATAAATTTAGATTGCTTAAATATAAATATTGCACAGGGACTAAAATTGTACTTTATGATAATAATATTTACTATTCATCTTTCCTTTAAAATGTTATATAATATAATAATTACATAAAAAAATATTTAATATTGGGTTCATTTCGAACGTATCGACGATACGATTATAATGGTATAATTTGTTTAAGAGTGAATTGTGGATTTGGTCCCTGTGGTTTAATAATTTTTTTGGTCATGGTCCCTATTGTATGTTTATCTTGGATACGGTCCTTGTGGTTTTCATTTTGTTTTGGCCATGGTCCTCAGACTAACTCCATCGTTAACTCCGTTAAATTAAGGACTATTTTAGTAAACTTTTATTCTTTTGTTTTTTTTCTTGTAAAAAGGTAAAAATAATAATTTTAAACACACAAATTCATATATTATGGGTTAACAAAATAACTCTCCTCTATATATATATATAATGGTATCAAAATAAATAAAATAAGAGCTTATTTTACAATTTGATTTTTTAAATTAATTTATATTACATATAATTTGATTAATTTTAATAAATTAAATCATAAAAAAACTTATCCATTCACTCTAAATAAAATAAGAAATTATTTTATGATTTGATATGTTTAAATTAAAATTTTACTTAAATGAAAACAATAAAACCATATTATTTCCACCATTTGAATAAAACAATAAAATTTAATGTTATAAATAGTTAATCATTTAAAAAACTTAAATAATCAAATATAAAACAAGATATTATCAATTTAAAATATATTACGTATACAAACATGTATATACATACACACACATACTTACTGTTAATGACATGAAATCATATAATAATATTTTATTCTATATTTGATTATTTAAAAATTTTAAAACATAATTTATATTAAAAACATTTATTTTTATTATTTTAATCAAATGGTAGAAGATGATATGGTTTTATTGTTTTAACGTAGCTAAAACTTTAATTTAAATAAATCAAATCATAATACTTTATTTTTCCGTTAAAAAATACAATACTTTATTTTATTTTGTTTAGAGCGAATAAAATTAGATATGGTTTTATGAATTGATTTATTTAAATTAGAAAATAATTAAATTGTATATGATATATTTTTCTTTTTTGACGGCGGTTAAACACACGCACACGCCCCGACCGAAGTCGAAGAGGTATCCGGGATCCATTCGGGAACCCGACTAATCCTCTCGACCATGGAAACCGTTGCCGGCCCATAGCCTCGCCCATGCTCTGCCCGAAGGTCGACCCATGAACTGGGGTGTCGCCTCCTGTTCAAATTGCTTAATTTAAAAAAAAAATCAAATTGTAAAAGAATCTCTTATTTACTTAGTTTGATTAATATGTGTGTCTAAAAATCTTGTTTTTATTTTTTTACAAGAAAAATGCAAAAGAACAAAAAATTACTAAAATAGTCTTTGATTTAACGGAGTTAACGAATGGGTTAGTTAGAGGGACCATGGCCAAGACGAAATGAAAACCACAAGGACCATATCCAAGATAAACATACAATAAGGACCATGATCAAAAAAATTAATAAACCACAAGGACCAAATCCACAATTCACTCTTTGTTTAAATTGAAACGCATTTTTTAACATATTTTAGCAGGTACGATATATGGCTAAAACGTGAAATGAAATATAGAAAACCTAAAAGAGTAAAAGGTATAAAACGAATTATATTGATAAGTCTAAGGGGGTAAAGGGTAAATTTCAAAAGTAATTTGATTAAAATGGTTTATTAATTAAGAGGAGGAAAAATCGAACCTATGCCTTCTAAGTTAAATATCAAACCTCGCCTCAACCATTTGAGCTACCATCATATACGTGTTTACTTTTCTAAATAAGACTTTTAAGGGGAAAAAACTTTGTTGGTATTGTGGCTTAGGAACGGTACCAACAAAGTTGGTAAATGTTAGGTTTTATAATGCCTCCATATCTGATCAAATCCCACTCCCTCTTCTTCTCCGGCAAAATCACATCCCCGCTAGTCATCTTTTTTCTCTTTTTTTTATTCAAAGTTTTTAGGCTATGTTTACTTCTGAAAAAATTTCTTATTTTTTGAAAAAAGTTTTTAAGAAAATGAAAATTCAAAAAACTTGTGTCACTTGATTCAATTTAGAAAAAAATTCCAAGAAACAAAATTTTAATTTTCAAAATTTACACTTGAATTAGAAAACTACTTTTTATAGTTTTCCAATTTTCATTTTCCATTTTCCATTTTCACTTTCAATTGCCACCCTTCTCGTCGCCGACCACCACCACCACCGCCGTCTTCACCGCCGTGTCCGCCACCACCACCGCCACCGCCAACACGGCAACACAGTCGCCGTCACCGTTGTGACCACCGCCACCGCCACCGGTGCCATATTTGAAAAAATGAAAAATGAAAAGTGGTGGAAAATGCAAAACTAAACGAGTTTTCTAGTTTTTTAAAAATGGAAAATGAAAACTCCATCATTTCAAGTAAACAGGTTTTCTAAAATTTTCATAGAAAACTGAAAATGAAAACTCAACTCTATTTTCTGAAAACGTTTTCTATGAAAATGAAAACATTTTTCCACAAGTAAACATAGCCTTAGTATTCCTATTTTCAGATTAATTATATAACTCCAATTATCTTCTCGACAAGCCACAACCTGAAAACAAACTCATAAAATGACAACTACAATAACAAAAACTATAATTAATTTAACGAGGGACAATGATAGATGACAACCATAAGGCCATGAGTAATGCAATCCATAATCCCCTAAATGCCTCACTGCCACATCATTGCCATATCATCTTAATTCACAAGTCCTCGTCAAACCCATAATATAAGTAGTACTATCCACAAGCTCTCTCCAAACCCTCAATAGGAGTATCACTAGTTCACTAACCACAAGCCCTCACTACCCTCATACACTTAGGCATTGTTTGCTAAAAATAAACTACCTTATCAACTAGTTTTTACAGCCATAACTTATCAGCTAGTTTGCCAAACATATTCTTACTATTTTCTTTTTAATTTTTTATATATATACAGAAAGAGGAGAGTTCCGTTGTTAACCACAAATAGTGTGTTAACTTTGTTAACTCATCACAACCAATGAAATTGCTCCATTAGTTTTGGTCTTCGAAGGGCGTATTAGGAATTTTACCCTTAACAAAACAATATAACCACCATCTTCATCAACAAGGGTTTTAGATTTTAGGGTTCTCTCCACCACCACCACCACCACGTCTCCTTCCACCACCACTACGCCTCCAATCTCAACCAACAAACCCTACCTTCCTAACCACCATCAGATCCTTTGCCTTCTTCTCTGTCGTAGAAGCCACCGTCTCAAACGTCGCATCCGTATCTAGTGAGGACACCTTTTCATCCCCATCGCCTTCTTCTAGATTTGTTCCGTATTCGGTAGCGAGACCAGTTCATATACGCCGCCTTCCTCCAAATTTGCTCCTCCGCTGGTAACAACACCTGTTCATCTCCACCGCCTTCCTCCAGATCTGCTCTGTCGCATCCTCCATCGCCGCCCTCGCCGGAGTGAACCTGATCGAGAACGGATCTAACGAAAGGACGAAGGCAGAGGTGTTTCGTCGTCGTGCACGGATCTGATGGAAGGACGAAGGCAGAGGCGGTGGTGGTCGTCGTGCACAAGTGTTTCATCGTGTGCGTAGGTCCACCGTTGCACATGTATTTCGTCGGAGTGCACATGTGTTTCATTGGAGTGAACCGAAAATTGTTAGAGTGCACACGTGTTTCGCCGAAGTGGACCGAAGTTCGTCGGAGTGCACACGTGTTTCGTCGGAGTACACCTATGTTCGTCGGAATTTTGAATATTGAATGTATTTCAATTTATTTGTGTTATCCCGGGGAAAGTTCAAATGTGAACTCAATTTTGGTTGTGAACATGAGGATGAATCTCAGTCACTCAATAAATGCGCCTTTGACCGGGTCCCCTCTTTTAATAATCTCCACCCACACATGAATCACGTCAATCCTCCGTGATCGCGTCCATTGTAACCGAAGATGTGTAGCTGAGATTCGCCCCACGTTCACAACCAATATTGAGTTCACATCTGAACCTTACCTTATATAAGTATATATATATAGGGGTGGGTTCAAATGTGAACCACTTTTTGGTTGTGAACGTGAGGACAACCGAGAGCGCGACACGTGACGGATGACTAGGCGCCACGTCAGATTCACGGCGGATGACTAGGCGCGATTCATGGGAGGGCATTGAATTAAAGGGGAGACCACACTCAAAGCCGCCACGTGTCGCGCTCTCGGCTGTCCTCACGTTCACAACCAAAAAGTGGTTCACATTTGAACTTTCCTCTCTCTTTCTCTCTCTCTCTCTCTCTATATATATATATATATATATAGAGGGAGGTTCAAATGAGAAGTGATAAAAAACTATGAAGTAAAGAAGTGATCATAGCCTTCTATTTATTTAATCAATGGTTATTAATTAATTGGTGCATCAGATTATTAAAGGAGTACCATAAGTTTTGTGGAATACGGGAGGGTATTTTGGTAATTATTCGCATAATTCATATATGAACCATTCCAATTATTTATATATGAATCATTGTAGTGTGAAGATTCATATATGAACATTCAGATATGAATCTTCACACTACAATGATTCATATATGAATAATTGGAATGGTTCATATATGAATTATGCGAATAATTACCAAAATACCCTTCCGTATTCCACAAAATAGAAGGCTATGATCACTTCTCTACTTCTCATTTATTTAGCACTTCTCATTTGAACCGAATACTATATATATATATATTAAAGAAAGGTTTTTGCTGATGTCATGATTATGAAATTGAGCCATTTGATTGACCAATTAAAAAAGAATCATCAAATGATGATGTCATCAATTATTATTATTTTAATACCATAATTATCTTTATAATTTACATTTTTTATCCTTAGAATTATTTGATTAAATTACTTTTTATCCATTAGTTTCTGATTTTTCACTTTACATCCTTATCATTTTAAGATAATAATATATTAATTAAAATGTATTAAAAATTTTGTTTTTTCTTTTTAATAAATTATACCATTATAATCGTCTCGACAATACCTTCAAAATGAGTTTAATATTGCATATTTTTTAATTTAACTACATTATTAAAATTAGATATAAATTAATTTGTTTAGATTTTATTACAATTCTATTCTTGATATTCTTGAAATTTAAAGATTTTATCTTTTTAACCTAAGTATTTTTATAGATTATTTATAAGTAATTAAAATTTATTTTATTTAAAACTCCATTGTTGATATTCTTGAAATTTAAAGATTATATCTTTTTAATCTAACTATTTTTATAGATTATTTATAAGTAATTAATTTTTTATTTAAAAGTCTACAAATAAAAAACACTACATATTTTATTTTTGAATCCCTCCGGTTATAAAAATAGATATAAATTAATTTGTTTAGATTTTATTACAATTCTATTCTTCATATTCTTGAAACTTAAAGATTTCATCTTTTTAACCTAATTATTTTTATATACTAGTTAATGACCCGTATATTATACAGGCATTTGAAACATGTTATTTTAATTTTTAATAAGAATAGACAATTTCATGACAATTGTCATTACCATTTAAATACTTATGTAAATTATATGTTATACAACAATTGCCATTATAATTGCTTATTACAATATATATTTTAGTTATCTAATAGCTGTTAAAATTTTAAAAATTGAAAATTTATTATTCTTTTGTCAAAAGAATTGAATTTCGTGAATGATTTTAAAACTGGAGGGATTCAGAAATAAAATATGTGTAGTGTTTTGATTTGTAGAATTTTAAATAAAATAAAATATAATTATTTATAAATAATCTACAAAAATAGTTAGATTAAAAAGATGGAATCTTTAAATTTCAAGAATATTAGCAATTGAGTTTTAAATAAAATAATATTTCATTACTTATAAATAATATATAAAAATAATTAGGTTAAAAAGATGAAATCTTTAAGTTTCAAGAATATGAAGAATAAAATTGTAATAAAATCTAAACAAATTAATTTATATATATTTTTATAACTGGAAGGATTCAAAAATAAAATATGTAGTGTTTTATATTTGTAGAATATTAAATAAAAAATTAATTACTTATAAATAATCTATAAAAATAGTTAGATTAAAAAGATATAATCTTTAAATTTCAAGAATATCAATAATGGAGTTTTAAATAAAATAAATTTTAATTACTTATAAATAATCTATAAAAATACTTAGGTTAAAAAGATAAAATCTTTAAATTTCAAGAATATCAAGAATAGAATTGTAATAAAATCTAAACAAATTAATTTATATCTAATTTTAATAATGTAGTTAAATTAAAAAAATATTCAATACTAAACTCATTTTGAAGGTATTGTCGAGACGGTTATAATGGTATAATTTTTAAAAAAGAAAAAAAATTAATACATTTTAATTAATATATATTATTATCTTAAAATGATAAAGATGTAAAGTGAAAGATGAGAAACTAATGAATAAAAAGTAATTTAATCAAATAATTCTAAGGATAAAAAGTGTAAATTATAAAGATAATTATGGTATTAAAATAATATGAATAATTGATGGCATCATCATTTGATGATTTTTTTTAATTGGCCAATCAAATGGCTCAATTTCATAATCATGACATCAGCAAAAACCTTTCTTTAATATATATATATATATATATATACATATATAGATAGATTATTTATAAGTAATGAAATATTATTTTATTTAAAACTCAATTGCTAATATTCTTGAAATTTAAAGATTCCATCTTTTTAATCTAATTTTTGTAGATTATTTATAAATAATTATATTTTATTTTATTTAAAATCCTACAAATCAAAACACTACAATGTTTTATTTCTGAATCCCTCCAGTTTTAAAATCATTCACGAAATTCAAATCTTTTGACAAAAGAATAATAAATTTTCAATTTTCAATTTTTAAAATTTTAACAGTTATTAGATAACTAAAATATCTATTGTAATAAGCAATTATTTTGGCAATTGTAGTATAACATATAATTTACATAAGTATTTAAATGGTAATGACAATTGTCATGTAAATGTCTATTCTTATTAAAAATTAAAATAACATGTTTCAAATGCCCGTATAATATACGAGTCATTAACTAATAATATATATATATAAAGGTTAAATCCTGTAAAAACCATTTTATTAGTGAAAACCCGTGAGAACCGACTAAAAAATAACTTTTTTACGATTCTTATCCATCAAATGTTAGAATTGATATATTGCTTCACTGTAACACCCCAAGAACCTTTTAAATAATTACTATTATTTTGTTTAAATCCTTTTCTTTGGAATTAAGAGTTTTATGTAACACCCTAAAAATCAGGGCGAACAAAAACTTTCAATTGCACGAAAGGTGGTATACAAATTGTAACGCCGTGGCGTGAGCTCTTCCCAAAATGGGGTATAAGTAAATGTATAATTACAACATTTGTAATCGAATGAGTAAATACAATAACCAAACTAGTCTAGTTCCGTCTAGGAAGAAGACTACAAAAAGGGTTATCGTCAATCATAAGTCTCGCGGCCTAAAGGACCGGTCTCTCATCTTTCCCCCATGCCCACTGATAACACCAAAATTATACATGTTTTGGTTGCACGTAATCGTATGACTTTACCCCATTTCTCACCTGTTTATGATCAATTCATGCACTAAATGAGCTTATTATTGATTGTGAAGGATTTGGAGGCCGTGGAACGGAAAAGTACGGAAAAAGGCGAGAAAACGTGAAAAATGCACAAAGTCAACACAAAAGACACTTGGCGATCGCGAAGTCCTCTATTTGGCGCCGCCAAGTGCGACTGAGTTGAAGATTAGGGTTAAATTAAGTGTTTGGCGTCGCCAAGTGGGCAGCCTGGCGATCGCCAGATGGAGCCTGGTCGTTTTTTCTTTAAATATCAGCCTCCGCCTTCAGTTCTAAACATGTTCGAAGTGCGATACACGAGGGAGGAACGAGAGTGAGAGTACGAAAGGTGCCGATACGCTGCGGAAGTCGATCTCCGATCATCTATCGTTGTACTGTCGGTATCATGTCGATGTCCACTTTTGTTTATGTTTTTATTTTCAATATGAGTGAGTAGTCTATTAGTAGTGCTTGTCATGATAGATGAACCTATATGTTGGTCCCAAAGAGGTGACCTTCAAGTAAGGATAGTGTTTGGGATTATAGAAGGGGGGTTGAATATAATCACACAAGTTTTCACTTTTAAATTCTTGTTGTATAAACAATATGAATTTACAGATTGTTGCGGAAATAGAAAAGACAAATAAGTCTAAACTAAACAATCTAAGTTCTTTCACTATGCACTAGAGTGAGAAGATGTAAGAAAGAAGATAGAGGGAATAAAGAAAGAAAGGATTCGGGTAGATTTAGGATGAAGAAGAAGTATGGAGAACATCTCTTCAAGTCCTATTTATACCCAATGCATTAAATGCATGCAGAACCACTTTTGTGTACGTGTCACAATGTAAGTGGTCCTTTGTACTATTTACTATAAACAAATACTCTTTGCATGGTGTGCAAAAGAGGAAGCGTGTAAACAGTTGCCTTGAGGTCTGATAAGTACGGAGGGAACAGTAAAGAGACTGTCCTTATGTACTTTTGTGTCAGTAAAGGCGTATAATCCTTTTGTGCATTAGACTAAGACATTACACTAATCCTTCAGGATCAGGATACTGATCAGTGACTAGAGTCCTGAAGCTGGTGCTGTTCAGGGTCACTTGTATCCTGATGATTCTTCAGGATGTCATACGATATTGAGCAGCCTGCTATCACTGAGTTCCGTCTTCAGATCACGAGCATGCTGTTCCTGTCATCAGCTAAGTCTTCGACGTTGCTGATGGTTCTTTGAGTATGATCTTGATGTCTTCAGGAGGTCTTCACTTCAGTGGATAGGATCAGTAGACTGCAGAACAGACTCGTTCGTCTCCTGATCCTGATCCTGATTACTATAAAAATAAGTTACAGCATAAGTAACATGGAATAACACTGAACAGACTCAGTGATAATTCCTCAAGCTATAACAGAAGTAAAAAACCTATTCACTAAGTAAAGATTCAGGATCATTACCATTTCATCAGGTCTTAGGAGAGCTGGATCAACAATCTCCCCCTAAATGATAATGATAAGACAACAGAGAAATTGTCTAAGTCTAGAAAGAAAAAAAAATTTCTAAGTCTAGATAAAACAGTAGGAAATAGAACTCATAAAGGTACATGTCCCATTTACTGTTTTGAGGGATCTTTTTCAGTACTATGATGGAATAAAGTACAATGCACTGAATTGCATTTTCATTAATCTCAATCAGGTTACAAAATTAAAGAAAATACAAGAGTACATAAGTGAAGTACTGAAAGCAAAATTTACAAAAATATTCTAACTATCAGAGTCTTCGCTAAATTCTTCAGTCTTGACTACGATTGGAACAGGAGTATTGCTGAAGGCGAGTCGATGATCGAGTATAGCTCTGACAGTGCGAATAATCTCTTTATTATCTTGGTTTTTCTTGTCTCTTTGAGCAGTGAAGAGAACAGAAACCAAGTGTTCATATGGTGCTTTGTGTAGCTCGCTGAAACGCTGAGAGCGTAGTATCTTGGAGTTGTCGCTTACACAAATACCATGAACAGGTTCTCTGATGACTTGTCCTTCAGAGAGAGAGACTCCTGGAGGGATTGAAAGATCAAGCATCGAGAGGTCCAGTGGCTTGACAACCATCCTGGGCATGCAAGGAGTTGGTCTCCTTGTTGAAGCACCGGCTGATCTTCGAACAGGTGGCTGGGACAGTGCTGAAGAAGGCTGGAGAAGGTCATCAGGAATTTCGGTTGTTCTTCTGATGCGTGCAATAAGTCCATTAATGACTTCTTCTACTTCAGCCCGATAGTTTCTGTTGGCTTTGGGAAGTAGGCTTCTGATTTTATTCCACTCTGACAAGTTGTATCTTTCCAACTTGTCAAGAGTGTGTTGCACATCCTTGACTCCTGAGCGTTTGACGGTGATCCATGTTTTTGCTCTTTTGCCGCGAGTTCGGCTGAGATGGATTCCAGAGATAGCAGCACCATGTTTTCTGAGGTGAAGGCGGTCTCTGCACCAGTCAAGCTCTGTGTTTACTTCTTCAGTCTGAGCTTCAGCGTTTCTGTTGAAGACCTTCAGCGCGGCCTTCTGTGCTAGAACAGGATCAGCACTTATTTCAGCGTCATCTTCAACAAAATCCGATGCAAGCCTTCGAGCGGCTTGAGCGGAGAGGAAGGCTTCCTTCTGCTTCTTATTATGCTCCTCCTGAGCCTGTATAGCAGCGTTGTATTCCTCTTGTGATAGATAAGCGAACTCGGAGTCCCAAGAGGTACGAAGAGGAATTTTTACTCTTGTACTCTCGAGTCGCTCTATCACGGCGTCTAAACGCCCATCCCTGTTGACAATAGCAGAGTTGTCAGGGTAATTCTCACCTTCAGATCTAGGAGAGTTGGAGGGAGGAGATCTGGGAGAAGAAGCAGGGGTAGAGAAGTCATCAGAGATGAATTCATCATCTGATGATAGGCATATGGTTTCAGGAGGGGCTCTTATTTCAGGGGTTCTGGAAGAGGATGCTTCAGGGTTAAAGCGGGTTGGTTTAGAAGGAATGGATTCAGGGTTTAGAGGAGTTACTCTGAAAGTCATTCTACTTAATCCGGCTCTTGTCTGTTCTGATGGACTATTCTCCATGAGGCGAATAATCTCACCAGTGACAGAACCAAAGTTCACATCCTGAAGATCAGAGTTGTCTTGGTTTTCAGGTTCAGAGGTTTGTTTAGGAGAAGAATGAGGTGTTGGTTCAGGGTAGGTTGTTTGGGTGGTTGGTAGACAACCATTTGTAGGTTGTTTATTGGAGAGTCTTTAGAGGAGGTGTCAAGGGTGATGGTTTCAGTTGTAGGTTTAGATTTACGGAGAGTAGAGATTGGTTGGTTATCAGAGGATGAGGGAGAGGATGGTAATAGTAACGTACCAGGTGCACCGGGGTTCTCCCCCTGATATTGTGCAGGCCCTGGAGTGGGCGTTGAGGCTGGTACCTTCTCGACGAAGACGGTGTCGTCGTCTTCATCATCATCATCATCATCCTCATTCTCGTTTGTCCCCCCTGTTCGTTGGTTCTCCAGTTGGTGGAGGGGGAATAAACGGAATGGTCTCTCGGCTGTCTCTCCCCCTCAACAGGTGCCTGTTGCAAGGCAGCTGTTGAAATACTCCGCTGGAGGAGAGAGGCCATGTCGGCGTTCAGCTTCCTGTTGATGAAGGAAGATGAGAGTAGAGACTGGAGAAGTTCCCTGTCTGCCGCGGTGAACGATGGCGGCGGAGGAGGAGCAGTGGTCAGCGAGTTCACTGCGGTGGCCAGTTCAGCCACTTTCTTCTGTAGGGCTCGAAGACCAGTCTCCTGTGCATCCAACCTCTGCACCACTATTTGTTGGAAGTTGGTGGTGGAGGTGGAGTTGTCGTTGACCGCTGTGGAGAGAGCGGGTAACGCCGTGGCCTTCAGGTCGTCAACAGACGCCTGAAGGGAGGAGGAGGAGGAGGTAGCCACCTGAGAGACCTTGTCGTGGATGGCATCCAGACAAGGTATGGTGATGGTGACACCAGTAGGAGCAGGGGCGGCAGCGGCGGCGGCAGCAGTGGCAGAGGCTGCGGCGGCTTCGACGGTAGAGGCAGCGGCCTTGGCTGCTGCAAGCTCAAGTTCCAAGGCCTGAAGCTGGGCCTTGTGAGCGTCTTCCTGTTGCTGGAGCGCCGTGCGGACCTCCTGCAATTGCCTTTCAGCGGATTGCCGACGAAGCTCAGCAGCGTTCAGTTGGCGGTCGGCATCCGTGAAGACGAAGTCGTTGAATGGGTCATCCTGATGGAGTTGAGGGTGCCCTTCAACATCTGCTCCTAAAGAACCTGTAAACAGAGTAGCTAAGTGAGTACTAGAAGACTCATTAGCTTTCATAAAAGAAGAAATGGTAATATTATGCTTAAAAGTATTACCTGAGGCTAGGAGGGTATCAGAGCGATTACCCTCCACGTTCTCTGAGTGTTCGAGATGAACAACCTCAGGTTCTTGTTGGACAGGAGCAGAGATGGAAGTATCTGCAGGTGAAGAAGTTTTAGATAAAGGAGATGGTTTATTAAATATTTGAGGCAGAGTAATATAGTATTTCTTACCCGCTGGTGCCTTCTTTTTCTTTGACGCCTTGGATTTGGCGCGTTTGGGCTGTGGTGGAGGAGAGGAGCCAGAGGGAGGAGGGCGCTTCAGAGGCGCCGAAGATGTTGCAGCTGGGGAAGTCAGTATTGGGTTAGCTACTGACATAGCATGCAGAGAAGAAGAAGAAGGTGGTTTGGAAGAGAAGAGAGAAAACATACCTTGAGCAGGAGCAGGGTAGGTTGTTCCTCTGCATCTGGTTGTGCGTCAGGGACAACCAGGACTGCAGACAGAGGAACGTCGTCTGATTTCGCAGACAGCTGCTCCAGAAACTTCACGCCTAGGGCGTAATTGTTGAAGTTTCCCTCTGTTGGGTAGTTGTCACCCATGTGCAGTGCCAGAACTGCAGTGAAGAACCGGGTGTAGGGGACGTTCACCACCCTGGTGCGGTTCTTGATCTTCTTGATCATGTCGTCCCAGATACAGTGGACATAGTCAAACTTGCGATTTTTGATCGCAGAGTAGACCATGTTCTGTATAACGGTGGGGAATTGCTCTGTGCTCCCCGTCTTCCCTGTCAGACTGAGACCAAACGTGTTCCATATGTAATAGAACGTCGCGTTTAGCCCCGTCTTGTGGACAGTGGCAGCAGTCTTCACCAGTGGGAGGCCTTCCTTGACAGGCCATTTGTAGCCGATGTCATCAAGGAACGCGATGACGTCGTCGGAGGAAGGAGCAGGAGGAAACGTCTGCTTCTTGGGAAAGTTTAGGACGTTCCTTAGAGTCCCTATGCCGAATGAGATGATGTCGTCCTTGATCTGGAACTTGATCACCTCATGCATCTTGCCCCTCGAGTTCCTCTCCTGGGCAGTGGTAGCAGTGGACCACAGTTGCAGGAGCAGGGGTTTGTTGGGCGCTGGGTTGATCGTGAACGCCGTCTTCAAGGGACACGACAGAAGGAAGTCCCTGGCAGGCTTCAGAAACGCCTTGTTGGCCGGGAGATCGAATTGCCCAATCAAGTTGTTGGGTTTGAACTGCAGGTCATGCTGGGGAATGATGATAGGAAGGTTTCCAGTAGCAGTCATCAGCGTCGTTGCCTCAGAGGAGAGCTGGGCGTCCAAGGAAGTAGATGCAGTAGCAGCCATTCTGTTAAAACATAAAAACACCATATGTGGATGATTTAGAATCCAAAATATGTATTTTTCTTCACTTTTCAATGAACACAGAATATGTTCATAAAAGTGGTGAAATCCTTTATACTTGGAATGGATTAGATACCAAAATACACAAAAGGAATGTGTTTTGGTATTAAAAAGAAACTTTTATTTTGATGAGTAGATATCAAAATAAGAGTTTATGATTGTTCTTAAAAGAAATAAGAACACCATATTAACTGTTTTAACAAAAATCTTAGAAGATTTTGGAAAAGCTAAGATCAAACGGAGTGATCTTAGTGTTTTTGAAAAAACGATTAACAAAATAAGCTGTTTAGGTGAAGAATGCCAACTTACAATGTAGAAAGAACAAGAGTAAAGAAACACTTACGATGATCTTGTTAAGGAAAAGTGGTGAGTGTTCTTGGTGTTCTTGAGAGAAAAAAAAATTTCTTGCTTTTTCTTGCTTGATTGCTTGGAGAGAATTATGTGAGCGTAAAAAGTGTAAAGGATTACGAATGAGGTTTTTATACCTCGTGGTAGAGTTAGTTCAGGAGTTGTTAAAGAAAGAGTCCTGAGAATAGTTATTCTGTAGGATTTAACAACTGTTTGTCCTGATAAACTTCAATCATCAGGATTTAACATCCCAAGTTCACTGATGAGCATATTGAAACGCGTTACATCCAGTGGTTTGGTAAAGAGGTCAGCAAGCTGATATTCAGTGGGGACAAAATGGAGTTCAATATCACCATTCATCACATGATCCCTGATGAAGTGATATCTCACTTCAATGTGCTTTGTCTTGGAGTGTAAGACAGGATTGTTGGCGATGGCTATCGCTGAAGTATTGTCACAGTAGATAGGAATTTTAGAAAGTTGTATGTCATAGTCCTGAAGTTGATTTCTCAGCCACAGGACTTGAGCACAACAGATTCCTGCTGCAACATATTCAGCCTCAGCAGTTGATGTGGACACAGAGTTCTGTTTCTTGCTAGTCCAGCTCACCAACTTGCCACCAAGTAGGTGACACCCACCAGTGGTGCTTTTCCTGTCAATCTTACATCCTGCAAAGTCACTATCAGAATATGCAGTTAGATCGAACCCTGAGTCCTTGGAGTACCAAAGACCCAGATTAGGAGTTCCCTTCAGATATCTGAAGATCCGCTTTACAGCGGTCAGATGGGATTCTTTGGGTTCAGCCTGATAACGAGCACATAGACATGTAGAATACATGATATCAGGGCGACTTGCTGTGAGATACAGCAGAGAGCCGATCATTCTTCTGTAGAGAGTCACGTCAACAGGTTTCCCTTTGGAATCCTTGTCAAGTGACCGAGGAGGAGCCATTGGAGTCTTCATTGGTGTACAAGATGTGAGATCAAATTTCTTCAGCATCTCATGTACATATTTACCTTGATTGATAAAGATTCCCTTTTCAGATTGCTTGATCTGAAGTCCTAAAAAGAATGTTAGCTCACCCATCATAGACATTTTATATTCAGATTTCATGAGCAACTCAAACTTTTCGCAGAGTTTGGGATTTGTGGATCCAAAGATAATGTCATCGACATATATCTGGACAAGAAGGATATGCTTAGGATATTTCTTTAGAAATAAAGTGCTATCAATCTTTCCACGAACAAAACCTTTAGAGAGAAGAAAGGTTGAGAGGGTATCATACCAGGCACGAGGAGCCTGTTTTAACCCATAGAGAGCCTTGTTTAACTAGTAGACGTGATCAGGGAACTTAGGATCTACAAAGCCAGGAGGCTGAGCCACATAGACTTCTTCATTAAGTTTTCCATTCAGAAAGGCATTTTTAATGTCCATCTGATAAACCTTGAAGTTCATATGTGCTGCGAAGGCTAGGAAAAGTCGAATTGCTTCGAGCCTAGCCACATGAGCAAAGGTTTCATCGTAATCAATGCCCTCTTCCTGCCTGTATCCCTGAGCCACAAGGCGAGCCTTGTTTCGAATAATCGTACCAATCTCATCAAGTTTATTTCGAAAAATCCACTTGGAACCAATGATAGTACGTTTTCGAGGCCTAGGGACGAGAAGCCAGACATTGTTTCTGATGAACTCTGCAAGCTCTTCCTGCATGGCTAAGACCCAGGCAGGATCACGCAAAGCATCATCTATTTCTTTAGGTTCATTTTCAGAGATAAAATTAACATAAAGACAGACGTTACCAGATTGACGTCGAGTTTTAATGCTAGAGGAGGGATTACCAAGAACTTGATCAATGGGATGATCCTTGGTCCATCGTAGAGCAGGTGGCTGATACACCTGTCCTGAAGTGGAAGATTCATTTGCTGATGGATCAGGGAGAAGATTTGTGGGAGTAGGCTCACTAACAGTGGTTTGAGAAAAGTCTTCACTGTTAGTGGGTTGATCAGGTTCAGAAGGTGTGATTTGGGTAATTGGAGTGGCATTTATCAGAGGTGGAGTAGATATTTCAGTGGATGGTCACAAGATCATATCCAGCATCTGAAGCAATCGTTCGATATATTACGAGAATACAAGATGAAACTCAACCCAACCAAGTGCTCTTTCGGTGCGTGCGGGAAAGTTTCTTGGATACATGGTTACACGACGAGGGATCGAGGCAAGTCCAGAACAGATCAAAGCAATCCTGGAAATTCAATCACCAAGGAATGTAAAAGAGGTACAAAAGTTGACCGGACGAGTAGCGGCCCTGAACAGGTTCATCTCACGATCATCCGATAAGTGTCACTTGTTCTACAACGTGCTTCGAAAGAACAAAGGCTTCGATTGGACAGAAGCACACGAGGAAGCACTACAAAGCTTAAAGAAATATATGTCCAATCCTCCACTGTTGACGAAACCAATTGAAGGTGAGAGCTTGCAATTGTACCTCGCTGTAAGTAACAACGCTGTCAGCGCAGTGCTCGTACGAGAAGGTGACCAACATCAGCAACCTATATATTATATAAGTAAGTCTTTCCTCGATGCTGAAACAAGGTACACGTCTATGGAAAAGCTTTTACTTGGTCTCGTAACTGCAGCAAAAAAGTTAAGGCATTATTTCGAATCGCATCATATAATCGTTGTTACTAACTATCCTCTTAAGATCGTACTTCGTAAGCCTGAACTTACAGGACGATTAGCAAAGTGGAGTATTTATCTTAGCAGCTTCGATCTAACGTATCAACCAAGAACAGCGATAAAATCTCAGGCGTTAGCAGATTTCGTAGCTGAATTCAGTCCTGGGATCGAAGAACCATCGTACGATGGAATCAGTAATGTGATGATTCATGACAACGAACCATGGACCATGCATGTTGACGGAGCTTCTAACGCACGAGGATCAGGATTGGGAGTAGTCCTGAAATCATCACATGGGGGCAATATGGTGTATTCGGTACGATGTGAGTTCAAAACCACCAACAACGAAGCAGAGTATGAAGCCTTGATTGCTGGATTGGATATGGCATATAACTTGGGAGCACGATGGCTACACGTACGAAGCGATTCACTACTAGTAGTGAACCAAATCAATGGCGAATTTCAAGCAAAAGATTCAAAGATGATATCGTACCTCAAGATCGCAAAAGATAAGATCGCACGATTCGATAAGTTCTCGATAGAGCAAATCCCAAGAGATCTGAATATGCAAGCCGATGCCTTGGCTAACTTGGGATCCGCATTCAATGAACCAGCTTTAGAAAGTGTTCCGATAATACATCTTATGTCACCAACAATCGAAGAAGCTCAAGTGATCGAAGAAAACCACGATTGGTCGAATGATATATGGAACTATCTCAAAAACGACCAGCTCCCTGAAGACAAATTAGAAGCCCGGAAAGTCAGACTTAAAAGCTCTCGATACACGATCTTCGATGATCAGCTGTATCGAAGGTCCATAACGGGTCTAATCTTACGATGCGTGGTGAGTAAGCAACAAATCGATCGAATCCTTCAAGAGATGCATGATGGAGAATGTGGAAACCATTCTGGGGGCAGAAGTCTTGCTAACAGAATCTCGAGACAAGGATATTATTGGCCTACTCTTCGAGAGGACTCGATAAGGTATGTTCAAAGGTGCGATGCTTGTCAAAGACACTCAGGTACGTCACATCTACCTTCTGAACCCCTACACTCTGTCTTAATCCCATGGCCATTCATGCGATGGGGGATGGACATCGTAGGAAAATTACCACCTGCTCCAGGTCAAAAAGTATTTTTACTTGTTCTTACTGATTATTTCTCTAAATGGATTGAAGCCGCAGCCTTCTCACAGGTTAGGGATAAAGAAGTTATCTACTTTATCCAAACTAACATTATTTACAGGTTTGGAGTACCATCAGAAATAACGTGCGATAATGGGTCCCAATTTATAAGTGAGAGAACTCGAAAGTTCTGCGATGAACGCGGGATAAAACTCATTACATCGACCCCAAGATATCCACAATCCAACGGCTTGGCCGAATCCAGCAACAAGACCATTATTAATTCTATTCGAAAGAGGTTGAAAGCTGCAAAGGGTCGATGGGTCGAAGAGTTACCATCTGTTTTATGGGCAAATCGCACGACACCTAGAACTGCAACTGGGCAAACTCCTTTTTCCCTGGTATATGGATGTGAAGCAGTCCTTCCAATCGAATCACAAGTTCCTGTTGCTCGACATCGTACGATTGAACAAAACTCGATAGACTTGTGTTACGATATTGATGCTTTGGAAGAACTAAGAGAGAAAGCCTTTCAAAAAATGGCATCGCAGAAAGCCATGGTTGAACGCTACTTCAATAAAAAGGTAAAAGTCAAGGTATTTCAACTTGGGGATCATGTCCTGCGACGTGTCTTTCCGAATACACAAGAATCGAACACTGGAAAACTTTCCATCAAATGGGAAGGACCTTACATCATTACCAAGATCGTGGGGAAAGGTGCCTATAAGATTTCAACCATCGAAGGTAATGAAATCCCCCGTAGTTGGAATGCAACTCATCTGAAAAGGTACTACTTCTAAAACCCTTTTTATTTTACTATTATTTCATCGAACGATTACTGACTTAGGCATCGGAGCGCCGTTGGTCAACCCAACGGCCACCCCTTAGCCAATTTTACTCGCAGGTAACGCACGATTATCGCAAGACATCGCACGATTATCGCATGATATCGCACGACTACCGCAGACATCGCACGATCTATGGCAAACATCGCCCGATAAAACAACATGCTCAAATCGCATAGAACTTAAAAGATGCATCAATCGCAAGAGCGCAAGTCAAAACGCCAGATGCATGATTAACAGAAACGTTTCTAAAAAATTTCTAAGTGCCTTAAACTCACGATAAACATCGCAAGTCAAAACGCACGATTAATTAAGGCCTTAAACACTAAATCAGCTAAAACGCACGATTATCTATTTACTAAAAGTACTTAGAACAAAAATAACAAGTACTGAAACATCGCACGATTGCAAAAAATAGCTAATTTCATTAAAAAAGTACTTGAAAGTACTACGATTACATCAAAAGGAATTTAATTTTCAGGATTGGCTTCTACGCCAGTATCCTCTCCTACACTAACTTCTACGATAGGGGGAGGAACGTCTTCAACAGCCTTATCCACGATGACGGATCCAGAGGCGTCTTCATTCTTATCCTCCTCCTCGATCATCGTGACTTCGGCCTCTTTGCTCTTTTCAGCACCTTCCTCCTCTTCATCAGCATCCTTGGCGTCGTCAGCATCCAAGAGCTCATCGGATCCCATCGCATCGCGGAAGGCTCCCAACTCACCTTTAGCAGCTTCGATGGTGTACGTGCCACCAATGAATTGGCGTATTACGGCTGCACGGGCCACCATCCTGGATAACACCATCTCATCTTTGAGATCCTGGATCTCAGAGGATGAAGCCTTCTCTCGATCTGCCATCTCCGTGCGCATCGCAGCAAGTTCCTCCTCCAACTTGGCAATACGATTGTTGGCCGCTGTAAGCCTTGCACGTTGATCCGATCGAACGTGCTCAGCTTCATCCAGCTTAGCTATCAGATCATCAGCCTCAACCTTTTTGGCCTCCAGATCAGCAGCCATCTTAGATGCCTTCTCCCTAGCCTTCTTCGCCTCGTTCACAGCAGCCCTTTCACTGGACATCTTCGCCTTCATGTCCCTCTGAACGGTCTCCAACCTTTGATGAAGACCAAGACACGCCTGGAAAGCCTGCATAACACAAAATGATTAGAACACGTAATAATATAATCGTAAGATACAAACATCGTACGATAGCTTACCATGAAGGAGTACCCAACCGCACCAGCATCCAGCTCGCCAATCCGACGAGTGTCCATATGGGCTTTCTGCGATGGAAGCAGGTACTGTTCGATGGCAGGGAAGAGATCATCCTGGTTGATGACATCGGCATCCAGAAAGTTTGAGGGTAAAGAAATGTGAATCGACGACTCACCTTCCTTCCCCTTTGGAGGCTTGACCGAAGCTCTTTTCTCCTTTGGCATCGTAGGAGACATCGAAGGAGGAGGAGCAGTATGAATCGGGGTCGCATCGACCACATCATCCGCCTGTCGCACGGCTTCCTTTGATGCAATCGAAGCACCCGAAGAAGACCTTGTCTTCTTAGGCTGTGGTTCCATGCCACTTATCCCCTTCTTCTTCTCCAGAGCCCTCTTGGCCGCCGCTAAGTTGGCCAACTTCTTAGCAGGTTTCTTTTGGCCTGAAATAAGCAAGAAAAACATGCGTTAGTATCGTACGATAAAGTCAAGAAAACGTAAAATAAGAGGAAGAAATTATCGTACGATTTACCTTCCATCTCTTCTTCTTCTTCTTCTCCTTCACTTAGCACTTGAACTTCAAGCTCTTCGTCGCTATCCTCCCTTGGGCTTTTTCCCTTCGATCTGGCGTACGATCTTTCTTGAACACCGTACTCCAAGAAGCGATTAACAGCCTCGGTGGATTCCTCGAAAACAAATTCGATCTCTGTAAAAAGAAACGCACGATGAGAAATTATACGATAAAATTAAAATTAAATACATAAGACGACCTATACCTAGTGAGTTCCATTCTGGGGCTACCCATCCACCTTCCTCCAAGACCGATGAGGATCGTACGAACGCATATCGAGCCTTCCACCCTCGATCAAACGCCTGAGTACCATGTACTAACATGGCATCACCTCTACCCTTGGGATAAATCCCATACCTATCGTAATCAGAGGGTTTAACGGTGTACGCCGAAAGAAGATCATCGACGGTGAAAGGGTCTCTACCCCAATTTTCCGTTACACGTTCGATAACACTCACGACCCTCCAGAATTGGGGCATGAGCTGTCCAGGGGAAAGGCTAAAACGTGTCATGAAGGCACGAGATAGAGGACTGTAAGGCCAAGTGAATCCTATCTTAAATGGGTATTCGAACAAGGCAAAGAAACCTGCCGGAGCTTCGGCGGGTCTAACCTCACCGGGTGATTTGATTACAGCCTCCTTAGGCATCCTAGCAAGTTTCCTAAGGTGGATTAGGTCGATTTCTCCCTGGATTGTGCTCCTAACCTCCATGATTTCCCTAAAACAAAGTCGATCTAGACTTCTACGCAACCTATCGAAACGCAATAAATCGAAGTTTCTAGGGTTCTTATCAGCCTTAATTTTCAAACGCATGAACTGAAATTGAAACTAGCGAAGAAAGGTACCTTATAGGCGAATTAGATCCAAATCTTCTTAAAGATTAGAAGGATTCGGTTTGAGTTGAATTTGAATTCGAAAATCGGAAAAGATTTGGAGATAATTATGGAAGAAATCTTATCTTTATATGAAATTAAACTCCTTCCCAAGAAATTGAGGTCGAATCGAACATCGACACCTGTCCCTTATAACCGTTGCATTGACAGCTTGCACTTAACCAGGTTATGACGCCGTTAACGTGAAAAACGGTTCAGATTCGATAGATTAATCATGATAAAATCGATGTGCTAACAATTTAATTTTGCAGATGTAAGATTCAGAAAATCAATAACTTATTTTTCTAAATCTTGGGGGCAAACTGTTTGGGTGAAATTTTATCATCGAACGATCGAACGATTAAAATCGTAAGATATCTTCCAGGATGATATTCCTGTATTAAGATAAGGTCCTGAAGTAAAGATATAACTACCATCAAACAGAGATAAGTGGTCATCGAAGATAATCGTACGATATCATCATATGATCCTACGATTAACCTAACGATATACATGTTTGAGTTTATTCTTATTGCAGGCATGCTCATCTAAGATAAGCTCGAAGCATAGTCATCGCCTATCAAGCCCGATATGACCGTTTGAACCAGATATGCTCACCATTAAAGAGCCCGGACGTTACGATCGTGAAACACTCTTCAGTTATAGCCGTTGCATTTATTGCTCAATTATGATCAAACGGTTACAAGCTCAACAACTATAAAAAGAGACTCAAGACTGCACACAAGGGACAACTAATTCAAAAAGGAGATATAGCAATTACAATATTATTCTCTGTATTTACATTCGATAGCATTCATTTCCTTATTGTAATCGTACGATACAACTGTAACATCGAGGATATCACCCCTTATTGGTGATCAATAGTGCAACGTCGACTATCCTATTTAGTCGGCCGCAGGTTTTTTCCTCGATTCAAAGGTTTTTCCTGCGTCATCAATCTTTTTGTCTATTTATTCTCATTTATCGTACGTTTTATCGAACAAGAGTTCTTTCTTTTGACGATTTTGCCTCACGACATCTTACGATAATACTTAAGTAAATTTTTTACACAAACAGTTTGGCGCCCACCGTGGGGCACGTTTTGAGAAAATCTTGTTCGATAAGGCGTCAGCTTACTAACCTATTTCTCCGAGCTTCTTTGTGAATTGAGTGCAGGAACATGGCAAGCAATTCTCAAACAACCTTGCAGCAACAATTGGCAGCAGCACAAGAACAAATCCAATGGTTGAATGAGCAGAATTTACAAATGAATGGCGAACTGTCTAGATTGAGAGCATCGAATCCGCAAACTTCTCACATCCCAGTTTCCATTCATCAACAAAGGCCATTCTTTCCTCAAAATCCACCCCCTGTTTCTCAACCTCCATTTGTCCAACCACAAATGTCACAATCTTTCATTCCACCTCAAATATCGCAAGTTAACTTGCCACCACCACCGCAAATATCGCAAGTTAGCTTACCACCGCCACCTCCAGTCAACAATTCACGTCCTATCTTCCCTCCGTTACCATCAGCTCCTTACCCAGGAGCAACCACGTTTACTTACAACCAACCTCAAACAGGGCCTCGTCCCTTTATACCTATTCCAGAACCTATATCGCACGTTCCCACCGCAGCTACCCCCATAACTCATATTCCAAACTTATCGAACGTTTCAGGAACCTCTGGTAATCCACCGCCCAATGATATCGTGGATATTCGACTAAAAATGCTAGAAGAACAAAATAAAGCAATGCTCGCATTGTTAACCAAACTTCCTGGAGCTGCTGTACCCATCGAAGTTGAACCTAAAACTGGATTCCAAGCCTCACCCTATATCGATGAGATTGCTCTCGTTGATATTCCCAAAAAATATAACATCCCAGCTTTCACACCAAAATACTCTGGAATCTCCGATCCTGTGGAACACATCGCACAATACAAGCAACTAGTGTGGACAGTTCCTATTCCAACCCAGTTTCAAGAAATATGTATGTGCAAGGGCTTTGGATCAACACTTACCGGAGCTGCGTTGCAGTGGTTAATCAATTTGAAACCCAAGAGCATTGCATCGTGGTCTGAGTTAGTAAACCAGTTTACTCGACAGTTTGCAAGCAGTCGCAAGATGGAGAAACAAACAAGCGATCTCTACTATGTCGTGCAAAAAACAGGTGAAACCATTCGTGAATATTTTAACAGGTTCAATGCAGAGATGATCGAAGTTAAGAACTGCGATGTGCGGACGGCGATCGAAGCATACAAACGTGGATTAGATACATCCTCGGAGTTATATACAGATTTAACAAAGTATCCACCAGAAAACTTCGATGATGTACGAGCTCGTACGTTGGCACACATGAGGATCGAAGATGATGCCCTTTTCCGGCGTAAACACTCGAACGATAAGAAAAATCTTGGAGCACAGAAACATGATTTCAAACCTAAACGAGTAAACAAGATTGATAATTCTCGACGCGATCAGAATAAACGTTCGAACCAAGGTAAAGGTAAAGTAAGATATCCAGATTTGTCAACTTACCATTTTGCAGGTACAACGAAAGACTTAGTGGATTCTCTACGGAACTTGGAAGTCAACGTACGATGGCCCAAAAAACCAGAGAGTCCTAGCAAGGACAGAGACCAAACAAAATGGTGCGACTTCCACAGCGACCACGGACACAATACAGATGATTGTATCAGCTTGAAGAAGGAGATCGCATACCTCAAATCGAACGGACATCTTAAAAACCTTCTAGGTGATGATTCGAAAAGACCGACGTCACCCGTTCCAACGAAGGTTGTAAACTGCATTACAGGAGGATCAGAAGTGTGTGGCCTTACCTATTCTGCAGCAAAAAGGCACGCACGAGAAGGACCTGAAGGACATCCCATCCCAAATGAATCCAGGACTGCGGAAGACAAGGAGCTCGATGCTACGAAGATATCGTTCGATATCGAAGATATGTCAGACACTCATCAGAAACACCATGATGCACTGGTTATTCAATTGACAATTGGTAACTGTCTAACCAAAAGAGTATTAATCGACGGAGGCAGCTCAGCCAACGTGATATTCGCAGAAACACTCAAGATCATGGGTATTGATCGGTCCAACATCGTACGACGAACAACAACGCTAATTGGATTCAACGGAGATGCCACTAGTACTCTTGGAGAAATCACACTACCAGTCTTCGCTAAAGGCATAAACAAGCAAACAAAGTTCAACGTCATCGATTGTCCTTCCGCTTACAATGCCATACTTGGAAGACCTTGGATTCACGATATGAAGGCTGTACCATCGACGTATCATCAGAAGATCAAGTTCCCATCTCCCTGGGGCGTGCAGGAGATAGTCAGCGAAAAGAAAATCGCAAGGGAGTGCTACAAGATTACGATGAAGGCCAAACCGCACGATATCTAGCAATTACAGAGCCAGGATGGAGTACGATCGTACGATGATCTTCAATTAGAAGAAGTCGTGTTGGATCACAAACATCCTGATCGCAAGGTCTTCGTAGGTGCAACTCTAACCCCCGATATAAAAAATAGTATAATTTCTTTTTTGCAGGAACACTCGGATTGTTTTGCGTGGTCACACGAGGATATGGTAGGGATAGATCCTAACATCATATCGCACAAGTTGAACGTGGATCCTACGTTTAAACCCGTTAAGCAAAAAAGACGCAAGTTTGCACCAGAACGCAACAAGGTCATCAACGAGGAGGTAGAAAACCTACTCAAAACAGGAAAAATTCGAGAAGTAAAGTATCCAGATTGGCTCGCCAACGTGGTGGTAGTACAAAAGAAGAATGGAAAGTGGCGAGTATGCATCGACTTTACAGACCTAAACAAAGCTTGTCCAAAAGATCCCTTTCCTTTGCCACATATTGATGCGATGGTCGATGCAACTGCGGGGCACGAGCTACTAACGTTCATGGATGCTTATTCCGGATATAACCAGATCCTAATGCACAAAGACGATCAAGAGAAGACTGCGTTTATGACCGATAAGGGCATATACTGTTACAAAGTAATGCCATTTGGGCTCAAGAATGCTGGATCAACGTACCAAAGGCTCGTAAACAGGATGTTCAAAGATCACCTCAGACGTACGATGGAAGTATATATCGAAGATATGCTCGTAAAATCGGAACGATCACAAGATCATATCCAGCATCTGAAGCAATCGTTCGATATATTACGAGAATACAAGATGAAACTCAACCCAACCAAGTGCTCTTTCGGAGTGCGTGCGGGAAAGTTTCTTGGATACATGGTTACACGACGAGGGATCGAGGCAAGTCCAGAACAGATCAAAGCAATCCTGGAAATTCAATCACCAAGGAATGTAAAAGACGTACAAAAGTTGACCGGACGAGTAGCGGCCCTGAACAGGTTCATCTCACGATCATCCGATAAGTGTCACTTGTTCTACAACGTGCTTCGAAAGAACAAAGGCTTCGATTGGACAGAAGCACACGAGGAAGCACTACAAAGCTTAAAGAAATATATGTCCAATCCTCCACTGTTGACGAAACCAATTGAAGGTGAGAGCTTGCAATTGTACCTCGCTGT
This sequence comes from Centaurea solstitialis, assembly GCA_030169165.1. Classification (NCBI taxonomy): domain Eukaryota; kingdom Viridiplantae; phylum Streptophyta; class Magnoliopsida; order Asterales; family Asteraceae; genus Centaurea; species Centaurea solstitialis. The sequence continues at coordinate 19,973,030 of CM058046.1, forward strand.
AAGTAACAACGCTGTCAGCGCAGTGCTCGTACGAGAAGGTGACCAACATCAGCAACCTATATATTATATAAGTAAGTCTTTCCTCGATGCTGAAACAAGGTACACGTCTATGGAAAAGCTTTTACTTGGTCTCGTAACTGCAGCAAAAAAGTTAAGGCATTATTTCGAATCGCATCATATAATCGTTGTTACTAACTATCCTCTTAAGATCGTACTTCGTAAGCCTGAACTTACAGGACGATTAGCAAAGTGGAGTATTTATCTTAGCAGCTTCGATCTAACGTATCAACCAAGAACAGCGATAAAATCTCAGGCGTTAGCAGATTTCGTAGCTGAATTCAGTCCTGGGATCGAAGAACCATCGTACGATGAAATCAGTAATGTGATGATTCATGACAACGAACCATGGACCATGCATGTTGACGGAGCTTCTAACGCACGAGGATCAGGATTGGGAGTAGTCCTGAAATCATCACATGGGGGCAATATGGTGTATTCGGTACGATGTGAGTTCAAAACCACCAACAACGAAGCAGAGTATGAAGCCTTGATTGCTGGATTGGATATGGCATATAACTTGGGAGCACGATGGCTACACGTACGAAGCGATTCACTACTAGTAGTGAACCAAATCAATGGCGAATTTCAAGCAAAAGATTCAAAGATGATATCGTACCTCAAGATCGCAAAAGATAAGATCGCACGATTCGATAAGTTCTCGATAGAGCAAATCCCAAGAGATCTGAATATGCAAGCCGATGCCTTGGCTAAGTTGGGATCCGCATTCAATGAACCAGCTTTAGAAAGTGTTCCGATAATACATCTTATGTCACCAACAATCGAAGAAGCTCAAGTGATCGAAGAAAACCACGATTGGTCGAATGATATATGGAACTATCTCAAAAACGACCAGCTCCCTGAAGACAAATTAGAAGCCCGGAAAGTCAGACTTAAAAGCTCTCGATACACGATCTTCGATGATCAGCTGTATCGAAGGTCCACAACGGGTCTAATCTTACGATGCGTGGTGAGTAAGCAACAAATCGATCGAATCCTTCAAGAGATGCATGATGGAGAATGTGGAAACCATTCTGGGGGCAGAAGTCTTGCTAACAGAATCTCGAGACAAGGATATTATTGGCCTACTCTTCGAGAGGACTCGATAAGGTATGTTCAAAGGTGTGATGCTTGTCAAAGACACTCAGGTACGTCACATCTACCTTCTGAACCCCTACACTCTGTCTTAATCCCATGGCCATTCATGCGATGGGGGATGGACATCGTAGGAAAATTACCACCTGCTCCAGGTCAAAAAGTATTTTTACTTGTTCTTACTGATTATTTCTCTAAATGGATTGAAGCCGCAGCCTTCTCACAGGTTAGGGATAAAGAAGTTATCTACTTTATCCAAACTAACATTATTTACAGGTTTGGAGTACCATCAGAAATAACGTGCGATAATGGGTCCCAATTTATAAGTGAGAGAACTCGAAAGTTCTGCGATGAACGCGGGATAAAACTCATTACATCGACCCCAAGATATCCACAATCCAACGGCTTGGCCGAATCCAGCAACAAGACCATTATTAATTCTATTCGAAAGAGGTTGAAAGCTGCAAAGGGTCGATGGGTCGAAGAGTTACCATCTGTTTTATGGGCAAATCGCACGACACCTAGAACTGCAACTGGGCAAACTCCTTTTTCCCTGGTATATGGATGTGAAGCAGTCCTTCCAATCGAATCACAAGTTCCTGTTGCTCGACATCGTACGATTGAACAAAACTCGATAGACTTGTGTTACGATATTGATGCTTTGGAAGAACTAAGAGAGAAAGCCTTTCAAAAAATGGCATCGCAGAAAGCCATGGTTGAACGCTACTTCAATAAAAAGGTAAAAGTCAAGGTATTTCAACTTGGGGATCATGTCCTGCGACGTGTCTTTCCGAATACACAAGAATCGAACGCTGGAAAACTTTCCATCAAATGGGAAGGACCTTACATCATTACCAAGATCGTGGGGAAAGGTGCCTATAAGATTTCAACCATCGAAGGTAATGAAATCCCCCGTAGTTGGAATGCAACTCATCTGAAAAGGTACTACTTCTAAAACCCTTTTTATTTTACTATTATTTCATCGAACGATTACTGACTTAGGCATCGGAGCGCCGTTGGTCAACCCAACGGCCACCCCTTAGCCAATTTTACTCGCAGGTAACGTACGATTATCGCAAGACATCGCACGATTATCGCATGATATCGCACGACTACCGCAGACATCGCACGATCTATGGCAAACATCGCCCGATAAAACAACATGCTCAAATCGCATAGAACTTAAAAGATGCATCAATCGCAAGAGCGCAAGTCAAAACGCCAGACGCATGATTAACAGAAACGTTTCTAAAAAATTTCTAAGTGCCTTAAACTCATGATAAACATCGCAAGTCAAAACGCACGATTAATTAAGGCCTTAAACACTAAATCAGCTAAAACGCACGATTATCTATTTACTAAAAGTACTTAGAACAAAAATAACAAGTACTGAAACATCGCACGATTGCAAAAAATAGCTAATTTCATTAAAAAAGTACTTGAAAGTACTACGATTACATCAAAAGGAATTTAATTTTCAGGATTGGCTTCTACGCCAGTATCCTCTCCTACACTAACTTCTACGATAGGGGGAGGAACGTCTTCAACAGCCTTATCCACGATGACGGATCCAGAGGCGTCTTCATTCTTATCCTCCTCCTCGATCATCGTGACTTCGGCCTCTTTGCTCTTTTCAGCACCTTCCTCCTCTTCATCAGCATCCTTGGCGTCGTCAGCATCCAAGAGCTCATCGATCCCATCGCATCGCGGAAGGCTCCCAACTCACCTTTAGCAGCTTCGATGGTGTACGTGCCACCAATGAATTGGCGTATTACGGCTGCACGGGCCACCATCCTGGATAACACCATCTCATCTTTGAGATCCTGGATCTCAGAGGATGAAGCCTTCTCTCGATCTGCCATCTCCGTGCGCATCGCAGCAAGTTCCTCCTCCAACTTGACAATACGATTGTTGGCCGCTGTAAGCCTTGCACGTTGATCCGATCGAACGTGCTCAGCTTCATCCAGCTTAGCTATCAGATCATCAGCCTCAACCTTTTTGGCCTCCAGATCAGCAGCCATCTTAGATGCCTTCTCCCTAGCCTTCTTCGCCTCGTTCACAGCAGCCCTTTCACTGGACATCTTCGCCTTCATGTCCCTCTGAACGGTCTCCAACCTTTGATGAAGACCAAGACACGCCTGGAAAGCCTGCATAACACAAAATGATTAGAACACGTAATAATATAATCGTAAGATACAAACATCGTACGATAGCTTACCATGAAGGAGTACCCAACCGCACCAGCATCCAGCTCGCCAATCCGACGAGTGTCCATATGGGCTTTCTGCGATGGAAGCAGGTACTGTTCGATGGCAGGGAAGAGATCATCCTGGTTGATGACATCGCCATCCAGAAAGTTTGAGGGTAAAGAAATGTGAATCGACGACTCACCTTCCTTCCCCTTTGGAGGCTTGACCGAAGCTCTTTTCTCCTTTGGCATCGTAGGAGACATCGAAGGAGGAGGAGCAGTATGGATCGGGGTCGCATCGACCACATCATCCGCCTGTCGCACGGCTTCCTTTGATGCAATCGAAGCACCCGAAGAAGACCTTGTCTTCTTAGGCTGTGGTTCCATGCCACTTATCCCCTTCTTCTTCTCCAGAGCCCTCTTGGCCGCCGCTAAGTTGGCCAACTTCTTAGCAGGTTTCTTTTGGCCTGAAATAAGCAAGAAAAACATGCGTTAGTATCGTACGATAAAGTCAAGAAAACGTAAAATAAGAGGAAGAAATTATCGTACGATTTACCTTCCATCTCTTCTTCTTCTTCTCCTTCACTTAGCACTTGAACTTCAAGCTCTTCGTCGCTATCCTCCCTTGGGCTTTTTCCCTTCGATCTGGCGTACGATCTTTCTTGAACACCGTACTCCAAGAAGCGATTAACAGCCTCGGTGGATTCCTCGAAAACAAATTCGATCTCTGTAAAAAGAAACGCACGATGAGAAATTATACGATAAAATTAAAATTAAATACATAAGACGACCTATACCTAGTGAGTTCCATTCTGGGGCTACCCATCCACCTTCCTCCAAGACCGATGAGGATCGTACGAACGCATATCGAGCCTTCCACCCTCGATCAAACGCCTGAGTACCATGTACTAACATGGCATCACCTCTACCCTTGGGATAAATCCCATACCTATCGTAATCAGAGGGTTTAACGGTGTACGCCGAAAGAAGATCATCGACGGTGAAAGGGTCTCTACCCCAATTTTCCGTTACACGTTCGATAACACTCACGACCCTCCAGAATTGGGGCATGAGCTGTCCAGGGGAAAGGCTAAAACGTGTCATGAAGGCACGAGATAGAGGACTGTAAGGCCAAGTGAATCCTATCTTAAATGGGTATTCGAACAAGGCAAAGAAACCTGCCGGAGCTTCGGCGGGTCTAACCTCACCGGGTGATTTGATTACAGCCTCCTTAGGCATCCTAGCAAGTTTCCTAAGGTGGATTAGGTCGATTTCTCCCTGGATTGTGCTCCTAACCTCCATGATTTCCCTAAAACAAAGTCGATCTAGACTTCTACGCAACCTATCGAAACGCAATAAATCGAAGTTTCTAGGGTTCTTATCAGCCTTAATTTTCAAACGCATGAACTGAAATTGAAACTAGCGAAGAAAGGTACCTTATAGGCGAATTAGATCCAAATCTTCTTAAAGATTAGAAGGATTCGGTTTGAGTTGAATTTGAATTCGAAAATCGGAAAAGATTTGGAGATAATTATGGAAGAAATCTTATCTTTATATGAAATTAAACTCCTTCCCAAGAAATTGAGGTCGAATCGAACATCGACACCTGTCCCTTATAACCGTTGCATTGACAGCTTGCACTTAACCAGGTTATGACGCCGTTAACGTGAAAAACGGTTCAGATTCGATAGATTAATCATGATAAAATCGATGTGCTAACAATTTAATTTTGCAGATGTAAGATTCAGAAAATCAATAACTTATTTTTCTAAATCTTGGGGGCAAACTGTTTGGGTGAAATTTTATCATCGAACGATCGAACGATTAAAATCGTAAGATATCTTCCAGGATGATATTCCTGTATTAAGATAAGGTCCTGAAGTAAAGATATAACTACCATCAAACAGAGATAAGTGGTCATCGAAGATAATCGTACGATATCATCATATGATCCTACGATTAACCTAACGATATACATGTTTGAGTTTATTCTTATTGCAGGCATGCTCATCTAAGATAAGCTCGAAGCATAGTCATCGCCTATCAAGCCCGATATGACCGTTTGAACCAGATATGCTCACCATTAAAGAGCCCGGACGTTACGATCGTGAAACACTCTTCAGTTATAGCCGTTGCATTTATTGCTCAATTATGATCAAACGGTTACAAGCTCAACAACTATAAAAAGAGACTCAAGACTGCACACAAGGGACAACTAATTCAAAAAGGAGATATAGCAATTACAATATTATTCTCTGTATTTACATTCGATAGCATTCATTTCCTTATTGTAATCGTATGATACAACTGTAACATCGAGGATATCACCCCTTATTGGTGATCAATAGTGCAACGTCGACTATCCTATTTAGTCGGCCGCAGGTTTTTTCCTCGATTCAGAGGTTTTTCCTGCGTCATCAATCTTTTTGTCTATTTATTCTCATTTATCGTACGTTTTATCGAACAAGAGTTCTTTCTTTTGACGATTTTGCCTCACGACATCTTACGATAATACTTAAGTAAATTTTTTACACAAACAGTTTGGCGCCTTCTAAATCTTGGGGGCAAACTGTTTGGGTGAAATTTTATCATCGAACGATCGAACGATTAAAATCGTAAGATATCTTCCAGGATGATATTCCTGTATTAAGATAAGGTCCTGAAGTAAAGATATAACTACCATCAAACAGAGATAAGTGGTCATCGAAGATAATCGTACGATATCATCATATGATCCTACGATTAACCTAACGATATACATGTTTGAGTTTATTCTTATTGCAGGCATGCTCATCTAAGATAAGCTCGAAGCATAGTCATCGCCTATCAAGCCCGATATGACCGTTTGAACCAGATATGCTCACCATTAAAGAGCCCGGACGTTACGATCGTGAAACACTCTTCAGTTATAGCCGTTGCATTTATTGCTCAATTATGATCAAACGGTTACAAGCTCAACAACTATAAAAAGAGACTCAAGACTGCACACAAGGGACAACTAATTCAAAAAGGAGATATAGCAATTACAATATTATTCTCTGTATTTACATTCGATAGCATTCATTTCCTTATTGTAATCGTATGATACAACTGTAACATCGAGGATATCACCCCTTATTGGTGATCAATAGTGCAACGTCGACTATCCTATTTAGTCGGCCGCAGGTTTTTTCCTCGATTCAGAGGTTTTTCCTGCGTCATCAATCTTTTTGTCTATTTATTCTCATTTATCGTACGTTTTATCGAACAAGAGTTCTTTCTTTTGACGATTTTGCCTCACGACATCTTACGATAATACTTAAGTAAATTTTTTACACAAACAGTTTGGCGCCTTCTAAATCTTGGGGGCAAACTGTTTGGGTGAAATTTTATCATCGAACGATCGAACGATTAAAATCGTAAGATATCTTCCAGGATGATATTCCTGTATTAAGATAAGGTCCTGAAGTAAAGATATAACTACCATCAAACAGAGATAAGTGGTCATCGAAGATAATCGTACGATATCATCATATGATCCTACGATTAACCTAACGATATACATGTTTGAGTTTATTCTTATTGCAGGCATGCTCATCTAAGATAAGCTCGAAGCATAGTCATCGCCTATCAAGCCCGATATGACCGTTTGAACCAGATATGCTCACCATTAAAGAGCCCGGACGTTACGATCGTGAAACACTCTTCAGTTATAGCCGTTGCATTTATTGCTCAATTATGATCAAACGGTTACAAGCTCAACAACTATAAAAAGAGACTCAAGACTGCACACAAGGGACAACTAATTCAAAAAGGAGATATAGCAATTACAATATTATTCTCTGTATTTACATTCGATAGCATTCATTTCCTTATTGTAATCGTACGATACAACTGTAACATCGAGGATATCACCCCTTATTGGTGATCAATAGTGCAACGTCGACTATCCTATTTAGTCGGCCGCAGGTTTTTTCCTCGATTCAGAGGTTTTTCCTGCGTCATCAATCTTTTTGTCTATTTATTCTCATTTATCGTACGTTTTATCGAACAAGAGTTCTTTCTTTTGACGATTTTGCCTCACGACATCTTACGATAATACTTAAGTAAATTTTTTACACAAACAGATGGTATAGGAGGATCTTCTTCAAAACCATCAGGGAGGTTTTGAGGAGTTGGATCAACAATGGGAGGTTCAGGGACTTGAAAGAAAGAGTCAGCCCACTGATTTATTTCAGAGTTTTCATGAGGGTGAGGGAAAGTAGGACCAGATTCATCAAACTTGACATGAATCGTTTCCTCTATAGCTTGTCTTCGTTTGTTGAACACACGGTAGGTTTTAGAGATAGAGGAGTATCCAAGGAAGATTCCATCATCAGACTTGGAATCGAACTTTCCAAGGTTGTCTTTGTTGTTCAGGATGTAGCAGACACAACCAAAGATATGGAGATGTTCGATAGAGGGTTTCCGGTTACGAAAGAGTTCGTAAGGGGTTCTTCTGAAGCGCTTTACTATCAGGGATCGGTTCTGGGTATAGCATGCTGTGTTAACAGCTTCTGCCCAGAATTGAGTGGCAAGGTTGGCTTCACTCAACATTGATCGTGCAGCTTCAATCAGGGTTCTGTTTCGTCTTTCAGCAACACCATTTTGCTGAGGAGTTCTCACAGATGAGAAGTTCTGAGAGATACCTTTCTGATCGAAGAAGGTTTCCAGGGTACTGTTTTTGAATTCAGTTCCGTGGTCACTCCTGATTGATCGAACAGTAAGGTTGTTGAGTCTTTCCATCTTTCTGACGAACAGAATGATTTCTTCAGGAGCATCACTCTTGGATCGAAGAAAGAATACCCAAGTATATCTGGAATATTCATCAACGATTACCAGAGTGTATTTCTTTCCAGCAATGGATTGGACGTTGACGGGTCCAAAGAGATCCATGTGGAGAAGTTGTAGAGGAGAGCTGATGGAGGAAATCTGCTTGGACTTGAAGCTAGCCCTGGTCTGTTTTCCTTTCTCACATGCTGAACAAAGAGATACCTTTGTATAGCGAAAGTCAGGAAGACCAATGACAAGATTGTTGATGCAGAGTTGATTCAGCGTCTTGAAGTTGAGATGAGAAAGACGCTTGTGCCAAAGCCAATTTGTATCAGAGGAAGCACGAGATACAAAGCAGAAGTTGTCAGTGGAAGTATTCATGTTGATGATGTAGATATCAGCATGTCTCACTCCAGTGAGAATAACTTCCTTTCTTCTGTTTTTGACTTTGCACTTCTTCTTTGAGAAGGAGACTTTGTGATTCTTATCACACAGTTGGCTGATGCTCAGAAGATTATGCATCAGGCCTTCAACATAAGCAACTCTTTTGAAAGTAGTTACTCCGTTGGTCAGTGTGCCATACCCTCGGGTTTGGCCTTTACCGTTTCCGCCAAAGGTCACAGCAGGACCTCTTTCTTCACGGTAGTTAGAGAGGACAGATTTCGAACCAGTCATATGTCGAGAGCATCTACTGTCCAAGTACCAGATGCCCTTATCCTGTAAAATTTAGAGTTTAAGTTTTTCTTGGTACCCATAGAACTATGGATCCAGAAGTATCAGTAGGACTGGTGGAGTCAGTGGCAGCCTTAACTGATTTATCAGTTCTTGAGGCTGGAGTCTTGACTGAGGAGACAGTCTTGACAACCTTCTTCCCTTTGACTGAATTGTCAGTCTTAGGATTTTTCTTTACCTTGGCTGATTTTTCAGCTTTGGTAGCATCAGGACACTTACTCGCAATATGGTCGTTTAATCCACAGTGATAACATTTGCGATATTGAAAGCGTTTAGTGTGGTCCAGAAAGTCTTTAAACTTTAAGTGAGCAGGACCAGCACCAAGTATGCCTTTAGCATTGGACATTGGAGGAATTGGTTTCTTCTCCTGAGTCTTTTGCTTCAGGTCAATCTTCAGTCTTGGAGCAGGATTTTGAGAGAAAGATTTTGATCCTGAGACTGAAGGACCACCACCCAGAACTTTGTTCTTGGGTTTAGGACTCTTGGTCTTTGAAGGTGTTACAGTGTTAGATTTTTCTTTGACTGTGTTCTTTTTGCTCTTAGGAGCACCTTCAGAGTGTGTGTCAGAAGAAGAAGGAATGTTTTCAGGAGCATTGGGATCAGGGATAGAAGAAACAAATTTTCCAAATTTGAGCATGGAACTATCAGATTTAGTTCCTCCATGAGTGTATCCAAGACCCCTTTTGTTTTTAACATTTCTTCCTGAGGCTAATATTTCATCAACCTTTTCAGAAGCGTCACTCCATCCTTTGATGGTGACTTTTTCAGCGTTTAACTCAGCCAGGGCTCTTTCTTTGGCAGCAAGAGCCATTTCTCTTTCAATACAGAGAGTTTTGTTTACAGTGACCTGGTCTTTATAGTTTTCTTCCAGAATGGTAAGTTGTTTTATTTTTTCTTGGCATTCTTTGAGTTGACCACGTAGGTCAATATTCATTTTTTCAGCAGAAGTTTTACCATTCAGGGCTTTGTAAAGATCAAGAGTGACCAGGTCCAGCTGAGTTAAGCTTTCAAGAGGGACGAGAGGAATAGGTACCTGACTGGAAGAATCAGTCGCAGAGGTTGAAGCTTCAGGAGTTGTGGAAGAAGAAGCTTCATGAGCCTGAGTATGAGTCTCTTCAGGGACCTCTTCTATCTTAGCCATGAGAGCTAAGGAAGGTTCCTCAATAATGGCCATTAGTGCCACTTGAGTGTCTTCCTCATCAGATGAGTCATCAGAGGAGACATCATCCCAGTCGCAGTCTTCTGCGATGAGACTTTTACCCTTGCGCTGAATTTTCATCTTTTTTGTACTTTTCTTTCAGGCGCTGGTATTTGGGGTTCTTAGAAGAAGATTTGGCAGAGGAGGGAGCAAACTGACTTTTCCTGTACCTGCAATCATTAGCAAAGTGTCCTTTGCCCTGACAGTTGTAGCAGATAGCAGTAGCCTTATCAATAGGGTCTGATTTAGGCTTGTCAGTAATAGTAAGATGTTTCTTTTTGTGGAAGTTTCCCTTTTTGGCAAACTTCTTGAAAGATCTGGTTAACAAGGCAAGAGATTCATTGAATTCAGGATCTTCTGACATGTCAGAGTCAGAAGATTCTAATTCAGTAATAGTTACTGAAGAAGGAGTGGCGACAGTAGGAACTGAGTCAGAGACCAATGCAACAGAGTTACTTTTGGTATCTTTAGAATCTCTTATGAGATTCTTTTTCAGTTTCTTCTGTTGTTCACGGTTAAGAAGAGTACCGTACAGCTCACTTAGTGTGAGTGTCTTTATGTCCTTTGACATAGTTAAGCAGGAGGTGTAGATTTCCCAATGTTCAGGAAGAGCTTTCATGAACTTGGTAACCACCTCAGAGTTAGAGTAGGTAGTACCGATAGTCTTCAGATCAATCAGAAGACAGTTGAATCTCTGATGTAGCTGGGAGAGAGTTTCATCCTTTTGATGAATAAAGCTTTCATACTGTCGAACCAAGAAAATCTTTCTTGATTCCATGAGGACAGCAGTACCCTCATATTGAACACAGAGAGTGTCCCATATTTCTTTAGCAGATCGAAGGTGGCAGACAGAATGGAATACATCGTCAGGGAGTGACATGGCGATGAGAGACCTAGCCTTAGTGTCAATGTTGACCAGGCGTCTGTCTTCATCATTCCAGTCCGTTACAGGCTTTACCAGTTGCCTTTCAGGTACAGCTGGTTGGCCTGCTGCAGCAGGAATGGGGTGGACGGTTTGTGTAGGCACATGTGGTCCATTTTCCAGAAAGTATGGAATCTGGGGATCAGAACCAGAGAGAAAGAGTTCCATCCTGGTTTTCCAAAGAGAAAAGTTATCTTTGTTGAACCTAGGAGGTTTTCCAGCAGAGCCGGTATCAAAGTAGTTATCCTTAGCTTGAAGAGCCATGGATTAGAAGAGAGGATCACAAGATTTTTCTAAGAAGAAAATGAGAGCTTGTATCTGCTCTGATACCACTTGTTGGTCCCAAAGAGGTGACCTTCAAGTAAGGATAGTGTTTGGGATTATAGAAGGGGGGGGGGTTGAATATAATCACACAAGTTTTCACTTTTAAATTCTTGTTGTATAAACAATATGAATTTACAGATTGTTGCGGAAATAGAAAAGACAAATAAGTCTAAACTAAACAATCTAAGTTCTTTCACTATGCACTAGAGTGAGAAGATGTAAGAAAGAAGATAGAGGGAATAAAGAAAGAAAGGATTCGGGTAGATTTAGGATGAAGAAGAAGTATGGAGAACATCTCTTCAAGTCCTATTTATACCCAATGCATTAAATGCATGCAGAACCACTTTTGTGTACGTGTCACAATGTAAGTGGTCCTTTGTACTATTTACTATAAACAAATACTCTTTGCATGGTGTGCAAAAGAGGAAGCGTGTAAACAGTTGCCTTGAGGTCTGATAAGTACGGAGGGAACAGTAAAGAGACTGTCCTTATGTACTTTTGTGTCAGTAAAGGCGTATAATCCTTTTGTGCATTAGACTAAGACATTACACTAATCCTTCAGGATCAGGATACTGATCAGTGACTAGAGTCCTGAAGCTGGTGCTGTTCAGGGTCACTTGTATCCTGATGATTCTTCAGGATGTCATACGATATTGAGCAGCCTGCTATCACTGAGTTCCGTCTTCAGATCACGAGCATGCTGTTCCTGTCATCAGCTAAGTCTTCGACGTTGCTGATGGTTCTTTGAGTATGATCTTGATGTCTTCAGGAGGTCTTCACTTCAGTGGATAGGATCAGTAGACTGCAGAACAGACTCGTTCGTCTCCTGATCCTGATCCTGATTACTATAAAAATAAGTTACAGCATAAGTAACATGGAATAACACTGAACAGACTCAGTGATAATTCCTCAAGCTATAACAGAAGTAAAAAACCTATTCACTAAGTAAAGATTCAGGATCATAATCATTTCATCAGGTCTTAGGAGAGCTGGATCAACAGTATATGGATGATACTTTGCAATTAATGTTTATTGGTTTGTTTTTGATTAATTGAATGTCGTTTATGGTTCTTTTCTGATTATTGTTGTTGTGGCGATTTGAATTCACTTGGTTGGGTGTATTTGTTAGACCAAAAGCAGATAGACTCCGAAAGGATAATCAACCTACCTTAGCTTGACTTGGACCATAGAGTTGTGTTAAGGGGTTACTTTGACCAATAAGTGACCGATAATAAAAGAGCCATTGCAATACTGATTGGGAAGGGTTTACCGATTCTAGATTGTGGACCAAACGATTTAGGATTGGAATTAGGAGGACCATATCCTAGTTCATAGCCATAAATTGCACATGTTAGGGTGTCCCAGACTTAAAATCCTACAATAGTCAAAACAACCAAACCTTCAACCTCTTCATGTCATCCATATTGGGGATTCACATTATCATGATAAGTACTGCTGTTTTTCCCTTGTTATAAACTTAAAACAGTATTTTAATTGCTTTCTTAGTTTTTACTTAATTAATTGTCTTTTTAAGCACTTAAACCTTGTTCATATAAACCCCCCCTTTTTAGATTAATTAAATCGATTCAGACTTTAGTCTACGATAACTTGACCGTTCCCAGTGGTAGATACGATACCTGGACTTTCCTACACTATATTACTCAGGATCAGGTACGCTTGCCTGTATATGTGGTAAGACAGTGGCTAGGCATTAGAGGTTAAAACTTGTTACGCTTTTTATATACGATAATTACCGCATCACCCACTCAAGCCCGAAGCCTACTTGGGAGCGGCGTCCCTAGTACCTGAGAGACACATCGACACCAAACAAGTGTTAGGCTAAAGGAGCCTAGTGAGTTGTACAAGTAATACCATACATGAAGAATGTATTAAGACATGCGAGATATACAAGATTATACTAGCAACATAAATAGCATGTTAAACCGGTTTATTATTATCTTCGGAAACAATGGGAGCGACCCATTTCCACCAACCAATACCCCGACATTCGTTACTTCCAAACACCTCGATGTCCCAATTTAGCATGGCAACATCATCCGAGGCCCGCGCCCAAGGAGCAACCCCAGGGCCGGCGACATAGGTACAAACCCCAAGACTGTTTGGTGTGGAAATATTGCGTTGGTTCGTCCATGTTATTATCATATAAGATCGTGATACGAAATTTAGCATCGTGTCACGTCCATGTTGTTTCATACAAGACTTAGATACTGAATTTAGCATAGTATCTCGTCCACATCATTTACACACAAACCTCGACACTGAATTTAGCATAGCGTCATTGATAGAGATATATATCGAGGGACTCAAGCCCTTTACATCATTTCACATATACCAATATATTCGGGTATCAAACCCCTTTTATATAATTCCATGAATTTAACGTATACGATAATCATGTACGATATTCTACCACATGTATTCAACCACATAATCCAACTCATTCATGTAGGCACAATCGTCATACGTTTCATGAAACTTTAAACTCAACATGATAAGTGATTCATACTAAATTCACATTCATCCACAAAATCAAATAAGAAATGTAACACCATCAAGATGATGTGCTCTCAGTTTTAACAAAATGGTTTTAACAACTCACCTTAGGGTTTTGTGACAAAAACCCCCAAACCCAAGATTTAGGTCAAATAGCAAGCACAAACCTAGAATCAAGTAAATCGAACCCTAGGTTAGTTTCATAACTCTTACATATAGATTAACCAACCTAAGAATGATTTAGATAAGCTTACCTAGCCAAATCTTGAACAAACCCTATAATGGAGAAGCACCAAGATCCAACAATGGAGGTTTGGGGTTTTGAGAGGTGGAGAAGATGAAGTGGGTGAGGTGTGTTTCCCCAATCTAGCTAGCTCCAAGTGTAGATCCAACCTCAAGATCTTGAAGAGCTTTGGATTTGGAGAAGGTAGGGAGAAAAATCAGAGAAAATGGATAAGGGGTGAAGGAGTTATGACCAAATGAGGGTTGAAAGGGTTTAAAACCCGTTTTTCTGCATTTGACAGCTACCTAGCGATCGCTAGGCTTGAGGGCTAGCGATCGCTAGCTGCCTTCTTCTCGGGGTCGCTAGCCTGGTCGCGAGCAAAAACAGCAAGCATGGAAATCTACCTAGCGATCGCTAGGGTATAGCTAGCGATCGCTAGCACCTGAACGTTTTCGGTGGAATTTTGTTTCGGCTATAACTTCTTCGTTATAGCTCCGTTTTCGATTCCGAAAGGACCGTTGGACTCGTGATTGAATTTCCTAACATATTAGACCATAAAATGCATGATTTGATATAAGTTTTTAATACCATATTTTATCAAAGAGTCGTTATTACACCGAAATTACGGGTGTTACAATCCTCCCCTCCTAATTAAAATTTCGTCCCCGAAATTTGTTACACCTACGGGAACATCTGCGGGTATCTCCGCTTCATGTCTTCCTCGGCTTCCCACGTGACATTGGCACCTCGGTGGTGCTTCCATTGGACTTTGACCATCGTCACCTCTTTATGGCGTAGTTTCTTCGTTTTCCTCTCTAAGATGGCTTTAGGTTCTTCTACGCATCGGTTACCGGTGTCGACTCGAATTTCCGATAAAGGAATGACGCTCTCCTCCTCGGCTAGGCACTTCCGCAAGTAACACACGTGGAAAGTGGGATGTATCCCATCCATTTCGGGTGGTAGTTCCAACCGATAGGCTTGTAGCCCAACCTTTTCCAAAATGGTGAACGGTCCTAGGAAACGTGGGCTAAGTTTCCCCCGTTTCCCAAACCATATGATACCCTTCCAAGGGGACACTTTCAACATCACGCGCTCTCCCACTTGGAAATCTACGGGGAGACGTTTCTTGTCAGCGTAACTCTTTTGTCGGTCTTGGGCGGCTTTCAAGCATTCGCGAATTCCCTTTATTTTATCCGTCGTCTCTTGTATGATCTCGGGTCCCGCAAATTGCTTTTCACCCGCCTCCAACCAACACGTCGGTGTTCTACATTTCCGTCCGTATAGTGCCTCGAACGGTGCCATCCCGATGCTAGAGTGATAACTGTTGTTGTAGGCAAATTCTACCAATGGTAGATGTGTATCCCAATTTCCCCCGAAGTCGATCACGCACGACCGCAACATATCCTCTAACGTCTGTATCGTCCGTTCGCTTTGTCCGTCGGTTTGAGGGTGGTAAGCGGTGCTTAACTTGAGTTTCGTCCCCAAGCCTTCTTGTAATCCATGCCAAAACTGGGAAGTGAATCGGCTATCTCTATCCGAAACAATCGATAACGGTACACCGTGCCTTCTCACGATCTCCTTTATGTAGATTTTGGCCAATTTGTCCATGGGTAGAGTTTCACGCATCTCGAGAAAGTGAGCACTCTTCGTGAGTCGGTCCACGATCACCCAAATAGTGTCGTGACCCCTTAAGGTTCTCGGTAGTTTAGTCACGAAGTCCATGGTAATATGCTCCCATTTCCATTCCGGAATATCCAAAGGTTGCAAACTCCCATAGGGCTTTTGGTGATCCGCCTTGACTTGAAGGCATGTGACACACTTCTCGACGTAACTAGCCACGTCAAGTTTCATGACCGGCCACCAATAGTTCATTTTCAAGTCTCGGTACATTTTGGTGCTCCCGGGGTGTATGGAGTACTTGGACTTGTGAGCGTCGTCCAAGAGTAATTCCCGGTTGCCACCAAGCTTTGCTACCCAAACTCGGCCTTGAAACAGTTTAAGCCCGCGGCTATCCTCGGTCAACAACTCTTTTTGCTTCACCATCACCTCATCCTTGAGGTTTTCTTCTCGAAGGGCTTCCTCTTGACTCGTCTTGATCCTGTCCATCAAGCTCGAAACCACACTAATCCGGTTAAGGGTCACACCAACGCTATCACCATAGTTCTTACGGCTCAAGGCGTCGGCGACTACGTTCGCCTTACCGGGGTGGTACAATAAGTCGCAGTCATAGTCCTTTAGTAGCTCGAGCCATCTCCTTTGTCGCATGTTGAGCTCCTTTTGGTCGAAAATGTGTTGGAGACTCTTGTGATCGGTGTATAGTGTACACTTGGTCCCGTAAAGGTAGTGCCACCACAATTTCAAAGCAAACACCACCGCCGCTAACTCCAAATCGTGCACCGGATAATTTCTCTCGTGATCCTTCAATTGTCGGGAGGCATAGGAAATCACCTTGCCTCTTTGCATAAGCACACAACCTAGACCCATCTTCGACGCGTCGCTATATACTACAAAGTCCTCCGTCCCGTCCGGTAACGACAAGATCGGTGCTTGGCATAACTTCTTCTTGAGCGTTTGAAAGGCCTCTTCTTGCTTGTCTGTCCATAGGAACTTGGCGTTCTTCTTTGTTAACACCGTGAGTGACGAAGCGATCTTCGAGAAATCTTGAATAAACCTTCGGTAGTAACCCGCTAAGCCTAGAAAGCTTCTTATTTCTGACGGGTTCGTCGGCGACTTCCAACTCATCATGGCCTCGATCTTCGCCGGATCCACTTTGATCCCGTCTCGCGATACCACATGGCCTAGAAACTGCACCTCGTGGAGCCAAAACTCGCACTTTGAAAACTTGGCGTACAACTTCTCGCCTCTAAGCACGTTCAACACTTCTCGTAAGTGTCGCTCATGTTCGGCCTCATCCTTGGAATAGACTAAGATATCATCGATGAAAACTATGACCGACTTATCTAAGAATGGTCTACACACGCGGTTCATCAAGTCCATGAATATCGCCGGTGCGTTGGTTAAACCAAACGGCATCACTAAGAACTCATAGTGCCCGTATCTCGTTCGAAAAGCCATCTTAGGCACATCGTCCTCTTTCACCCGAACTTGGTGATATCCGGATCGTAGGTCGATCTTCGAGAAGCACCCGACACCTTGAAGTTGATCGAAGAGGTCGTCGATCCGAGGCAAAGGGTATTTGTTCTTTACCGTCCTCTTGTTTAGTTCACGATAGTCGATGCACATTCTCATGGAGCCGTCCTTCTTTTTGACGAAAAGAACCGGCGCTCCCCACGGTGACGAACTCGGTCGAATAAACCCCTTCTCGGAGAGTTCTTGCGATTGCGTCATCATCTCTTTCATCTCGGTCGGAGCCAATCGGCACGGAGCGCGCGCTATCGGAGCCGCTCCCGGCGTAAGGTCAATATGGAACTCCACCTGTCGTTCCGGTGGTAATCCGGGCAAATCTTCCGGAAAGACGTCCGGAAATTCCCGCACCACGTCCACATCGGCGATCTCTTTCTTTTCTAACTTCGTATCAATAACGTAAGCCAGATAGGAGGTGCATCCCTTGGCTAGGCACTTTCTTGCCTTAACCATCGAGATGGTCGTGTAGGTGCCCTTCTTTTTATCCCCGTACACGGTAATCAATTTTCCGCTAGACGCCGGTAACGTGACCATCTTCTTGCCGCAACCTATGTTGGCGTCGTGTGCGCGCAACCAATCGATCCCTAGCACTACGTCGAAACTACCGACATTCATGGGTATGAGAGTCGCGGAGAAAGGTTCTCCATCTAACTCTATAGTGCACCCCTCAAAGCAATCTCGAACGGTCACAAGAAATCCGCCCGCTACTTCTACTACTAACGCATCAGATAAGGGAGTGGTAGGCATAGTGAATTTCCTAGCTAGAGAATCATGCACAAAGGAGCGTTCGGCGCCCGTATCAAACAAAACTAGTGCAGGTATGGAGTTAACGAGAAACGTACCCGATACAAGATCGGATGTCTCCCTCGCCTCCGCGGCCGTCATTTGAAAAGCACGGCTAGTCACCTTCGGCGGATTTCCTCCCTTCGCGACCGATCCGCTCGGACCCCCGGTAGCCGCCTTCTTGAACTTCGGGCAAGCATCCCGATAATTCCCTGGCTCCTTGCAATCATAACAAACCGGCACTCGGGCCGCACAATCTTGGGTCGCATGGCCCCTCCTCCCGCATTTCCCACAATTAATGGGAGTTGGGGGAAAATCACGGCGACACGGCCCAAAGTGCTTGCTTCGACATCCATTGCACCATTTCGCCTCGTTTCGGTTTTCGCTTCGCCTCCCATCTTGAAAGGTCTTGTTAGGTCGAGCCGATGCGGCAGCTTCCTCAAACTTTCTCTTTTGCCCGGCTTGGTAACCTTCTACCCGAGCTTGGGTGATATCATCCTCGATCCTCAATGATTCTTCGATCGCCTCATGTAGGGTGGTGACCCTTGCGATCCTCACCGCCGATCTCATCTCGGCCGGTAGCCCACAAGAGTAGGCTTTGATCTTTGATTTCTCATGGGGAGCCAAGTGCTCCACCATCCCTAGTTTCTCCAAAAAGTCCTTTGCATAAAAGGAGATGGGATTGTTGCCTTTCTTCATCGCCCGAAATTCATCCTCGATCTTGTCGAGGGCTCGCTCGCTACAATATTTTTCGAGCATTTTCTTTTTGAACTCGGCCCAAGAGAGCCTAGCATACACCTCCGGCGTGAGGGAAGAGCGGGTCAAGTTCCACCATGTTAGGGCCTCGCCCTTAAGAAGGTGGGATGCGAACTTGACTCGTTGAGAGGAGTCGCACTCGCTAGCCTCGAAGGCCATCTCCATCTCGCGGAGCCAATACATGCAAATGACCGGGTCGCTACACCCACGAAACTCCGGTGGCTTACATCCCAAGAAATTCTTGTAGGAGCACCCCTTAGCTTGTGCCTTCCCTTTTGCCTTATCCCCGGTAATTTGGGTCTCCTCGGTGACCACCACCACTTCCGCATCTCCCGACGCCGTAGCGGCGTTCTCTCCCACCGTCTCGTGGCGACGGTTGCTAGTGTCACGATCCTCCAACATTTTCATGAAGGACTCTTGTTGCTTGCCCATGGCCTCGTTCACGGCCTTCATCACGTTATCAAGCATTCTCATCTCCGGAGTCACTTCGGTCAACAATGGATTTGGGTCCTCGAGGTTGACTCTTGGTACGTGCTCCGGTCCCCCACCTAGGACTTGGAGCCTCGGTAGGCTCTCAACCGTCTCGACCCGTACCCGTTGGTCGGCGGTTGAAGCGGTTTGGTCGGGTGGTCCTCTCGCGACGCCCGTCTGACTACGGGTGTTCGCCATACCAATCTGTCATACACACAAATGCACGAGAATAGGATAAGAATAGACTATTTACGAATCTCAACATTTATCATCCTCATAATAACAATTACTCAAACACTCGCGTACAACGCATTCATAGATCAGTAGCTAGGTGATTTATGAACTAATCATACATAAGCATTCTCGTCACCATCACCATAACTTTGAATAAATGTGAACTCGTAACCCTATTGCTCTCCCCCCTAAGGTTCTACCCAAGGTATGTGTCGCATTTTCTAATTTGCTAAGTTTAAGTCTAGGCATGCTACAGTGACTACCTATGGAGCCTGGTCGTTTTTCTTTAAATATCAGCCTCCGCCTTCAGTTCTAAACATGTTCGAAGTGCGATACACGAGGGAGGAACGAGAGTGAGAGTACGAAAGGTGCCGATACGCTGCGGAAGTCGATCTCTGATCATCTATCGTTGTACTGTCGGTATCATGTCGATGTCCACTTTTGTTTATGTTTTTATTTTCAATATGAGTGAGTAGTCTATTAGTAGTGCTTGTCATGATAGATGAACCTATATGGATGATACTTTGCAATTAATGTTTATTGGTTTGTTTTTGATTAATTGAATGTCGTTTATGGTTCTTTTCTGATTATTGTTGTTGTGGCGATTTGAATTCACTTGGTTGGGTGTATTTGTTAGACCAAAAGCAGATAGACTCCGAAAGGATAATCAGCCTACCTTAGCTTGACTTGGACCATAGAGTTGTGTTAAGGGGTTACTTTGACCAATAAGTGACCGATAATAAAAGAGCCATTGCAATACTGATTGGGAAGGGTTTACCGATTCTAGATTGTGGACCAAACGATTTAGGATTGGAATTAGGAGGACCATATCCTAGTTCATAGCCATAAATTGCACATGTTAGGGTGTCCCAGACTTAAAATCCTACAATAGTCAAAACAACCAAACCTTCGACCTCTTCATGTCATCCATATTGGGGATTCACATTATCATGATAAGTACTGCTGTTTTTCCCTTGTTATAAACTTAAAACAGTATTTTAATTGCTTTCTTAGTTTTTACTTAATTAATTGTCTTTTTAAGCACTTAAACCTTTTTCATATAACCCCCCCCCCCTTTTAGATTAATTAAACCGATTCAGACTTTAGTCTACGATAACTTGACCGTTCCCAGTGGTAGATACGATACTTGGACTTTCCTACACTATATTACTCACGATCAGGTACGCTTGCCTGTATATATGGTAAGACAGTGGCTAGGCATTAGAGGTTAAAACTTGTTACGCTTTTTATATACGATAATTACCGCATCACCCACTCAAGCCCGAAGCCTACTTGGGAGCGGCGTCCCTAGTACCTGAGAGACACATCGACACCAAACAAGTGTTAGGCTAAAGGATCCTAGTGAGTTGTACAAGTAATACCATACATGAAGAATGTATTAAGACATGCGAGATATACAAGATTATACTAGCAACATAAATAGCATGTTAAACCGGTTTATTATTATCTTCGGAAACAATGGGAGCGACCCATTTCCACCAACCAATACCCCGACATTCGTTACTTCCAAACACCTCGATGTCCCAAATTTAGCATGGCAACATCATCCGAGGCCCGCGCCCAAGGAGCAACCCCAGGGCCGGCGACATAGGTACAAACCCCAAGACTGTTTGGTGTGGAAATATTGCGTTGGTTCGTCCATGTTATTATCATATAAGATCGTGATACGGAATTTAGCATCGTGTCACGTCCATGTTGTTTCATACAAGACTTAGATACTGAATTTAGCATAGTATCTCGTCCACATCATTTACACACAAACCTCGACACTGAATTTAGCATAGCGTCATTGATAGAGGTATATATCGAGGGACTCAAGCCCTTTACATCATTTCACATATACCAATATATTCGGGTATCAAACCCCTTTTATATAATTCCATGAATTTAACGTATACGATAATCATGTACGATATTCTACCACATGTATTCAACCACATAATCCAACTCATTCATGTAGGCACAATCGTCATACGTTTCATGAAACTTTAAACTCAACATGATAAGTGATTCATACTAAATTCACATTCATCCACAAAATCAAATAAGAAATGTAACACCATCAAGATGATGTGCTCTTAGTTTTAACAAAATGGTTTTAACAACTCACCTTAGGGTTTTGTGACAAAAACCCCCAAACCCAAGATTTAGGTCAAATAGCAAGCACAAACCTAGAATCAAGTAAATCGAACCCTAGGTTAGTTTCATAACTCTTACATATAGATTAACCAACCTAAGAATGATTTAGATAAGCTTACCTAGCCAAATCTTGAACAAACCCTAGAATGGAGAAGCACCAAGATCCAACAATGGAGGTTTGGGGTTTTGAGAGGTGGAGAAGATGAAGTGGGTGAGGTGTGTTTCCCCAATCTAGCTAGCTCCAAGTGTAGATCCAACCTCAAGATCTTGAAGAGCTTTGGATTTGGAGAAGGTAGGGAGAAAAATCAGAGAAAATGGATAAGGGGTGAAGGAGTTATGACCAAATGAGGGTTGAAAGGGTTTAAAACCCGTTTTTCAGCATTTGACAGCTACCTAGCGATCGCTAGGCTTGAGGGCTAGCGATCGCTAGCTGCTTTCTTCTCGGGGTCGCTAGCCTGGTCGCGAGCAAAAACAGCAAGCATGGAAATCTACCTAGCGATCGCTAGGGGTATAGCTAGCGATCGCTAGCACATGAACGTTTTCGGTGGAATTTTGTTTCGGCTATAACTTCTTCGTTATAGCTCCGTTTTCGATTCCGAAAGGACCGTTGGACTCGTAATTGAATTTCCTAACATATTAGACCATAAAATGCATGATTTGATATAAGTTTTTAATACCATATTTTATCAAAAAGTCGTTATTACACCGAAATTACGGGTGTTACATTTTAGTTGGGCTTAGCTAAGTTTAGACTTAGGCTAGAAGAAAAGCCCGGCCCGATTAGTATATAAACCAAAAAACCCTCTTAGTTAGCCTCATTATTCAACACTTTGTTTCTTGGAGAGAAAGAAAAAGAGAGAAAGAGAGCTGAGAGAGGGAAGGGAGAGGCAGTGATCGCGAATTCGTACGCGTAAGGTAATGGTTCCGAACCCCTCTTCGTTGTGTACCGTAGGCTATGGTTTTCAGTTATGGGTTTTTGGTAGTCGAGTCTGATAGTCGGATGATGGTCGACGCCGTTTCTGGCATCGTTCGAACAACAGTCGGGTCGCGGCGTCAGGTTGGTGGCGAAGTGGTGCGCCAGCGGAAGCCGGCGCTGCGGTGTTACGATAGTGGCTTGGTGGCGCGGCGGTAGTAGCCGACCGTGTCGGCTAGAGTGATGGCGGCCGGCGGCAGCGACTGCTGTTGCAACGGCATTGTTGGCCGGTGCGCTGATGGTGGTGGCCTCAACTGCTCCGGCGAAGGCCGGTAGCGATGGCGTGGCTTTGCTCCGCGGTCGGCAGCCTTGGCTGTTGATGCGACTACGGTCGGCGGCCTTGGTCGTCGACGAGCGACGGTAGCCGACTGCTGTCAGTAGCCGGCGCCGGCGGTGTTGGGTTTGTTGGCGTCGGCGATGTCCGGCAGCGCTGTGGTGGTGGTTGGCTATGCCGGCTGCTGTCCGTCGATTGGTGACACGACGGCGGTCGGCTACGGTAGGCCACTGCTGGCGTTTGGCGACGGCGGTCCAACGACTGTCCGGAGGTGGTGGGCGGCGCGAGTCGGGTCGTGGTCCAAACCGTGTTAGACCCGCTCGTTTCCCCCGCATTTGTTTTCATATAACTTTTTCGTACGTTATTAGATTTTTAGTTATATTTTGTACATAGGATTTCGGGAGGTTCTAAGAATGGTTAGGAACTAGTTAGAGTCCTAATATTTGGTAATTAATTGTAATTACAGATTGCTGTTAGAAAAACTGTGACCGTTCATGCATTGTTGTCTTTGCAAGTGAGGTGAGTTACATTATGTGTATTTTATGCACGGTTTGTATATATATGCGTGATAGTGTATGTAAGGTAACCACATGCCCTTGGTGAGTTGTGGGGGCTGACCCGTGTCTTAAATGACGGGAGAGAGAGGGAACCACATGCCTTTGGTGAGTTGTGGGGGCCGACCCGTGTCCAAACTGACGGGAGCATTAATTATCAATCTCATGAGAGTCGGGTGTACGTTTGAGTCTGTTGATTGTTGACATGTTATGATATGATTGCCGATGATTGTGATTGGTACCTATTCGGTATGTATGCATGCTGTGGCGTAAGATATATGTAGTGTAGCTCAGTAAGCGTTTTCGCTTACCCTTTTGTTGTTTTCCTTTTTGCAGGATCTGGTTCAGGTGTGGATAAGGGCAAAGCCCGAGCTTGACTTCAACCACGGCGATTCCGACCACCCTTATGACTCGTTTGTTTAATTTGATTTATTTAACTTTGGGATTTTATTCTGGTACATTAGTTGATACCGTCGGGTTATTTGGAAATGATGTTTTATTTGTTGGTAATATTTTTATAAAATTGTCTCGTTTTATTAATTTTTTAATAAAATCCCATTTTTGGTAAAGTGGTGTTACATCCACATATGTTTTTTTTTTCATAAGGCGACTATCATCCATGAACTCGTTTCATAATATGAATAAAAATGTTGTATATTTTCAATTTATAATATGAATAAAATTTTTATTTTTTGCATAGATGATGTCATGATACTTACATTATGAAAAAAATATATGTGAAACAATAGTTAAAATCATAATACATAGCACAGTCCTCACGAACCCTTACAAGCCCGCAGGCAAGCCCAAAGAGAAACCCGTGAACGCTGCTCACAAGTCACAACCTAACATCACAACCTAACGAGGTCACAACTCACAACTCACAAGAATAGTTCACCCTCTCAATCATATATTATAGATATTTATTTATATCACAATTATCCAATATGACATATTGACATTACTAGACTATATGTCAAATTGTATCACTCCACGCGTCAAGACCCTGACCAATAACACTGCTATTTATTAAATAAAATTATTCTGTCATAGTTATACAATCGTACCCCTTTAGATAGCATCTATCATTATCATCACGCATTTGAACCCAATAAATTGGTAAAGTTAATATTCTTTATTGTAAACTTTATAAGTTTGTTAATTCCAAAGTAAAAAAAAAAAATCAAATATATTTATCTTCCAAAAAAAACATACAAATATTATTTTCCTTCAAAATTACTATATATACTTTGACAAAAAAATTATTTTGGCACTTTTCTATAGAATAACCCTCTTCGAATTCCATTCCGGCACCGGATCACCGCCGTCGGTTAAACGTCCGGCAACCGTCGATTCTGGTTCATCCATCCATACCTAACGTAGCACCTCCTACCGATCGTAAGCATCTTCTCTTTTGTACGATTGAATTTTGTTTGCTAGGGTTTCAAATCAGAACCTTGCGTTATCGTTTTTTTCGTTTATTGTTAGATATGGCTTTGTATTTGTAGTGTTTAAAAATTAGTAAGTTGTTTGCGGTTGAACCTTATCGAGGCTGAATGAATAAGCTAGGGCATTCGATCGACGATGGTAACTGCTGTAGGACTAATATTAGGCTTCTGAACGATTAATTCTGTTGTTTGCAGCAAGCTCTGAATCTGATTGTAGTTATTGTTTGCTTAACTGATTATTGTACCATTGGCTGTGTATTAAGCAAGTATCATATTGTTGCATTGTCCAGTAAAAGGAGAAACATTAATTTGTGACTTCAAACATGAAATTGGAATTGGATTCCTTTAATTATACATTGTGAAGAAAGAAGAAGTTTAGTTTGGTGGATTGAACTTGTGTTGACATTGATTATATGTAATGTAAGTGAAGGCTGGTGCTAAATTTTGGGCAACAGTGACTAAGTTGATATTTTTTTGGTAATAAGTGTAACCTTAAAATTCAAAATGTATATTTTAACAGTTGCTTCTCGGATTCGCTAGGATTTTGATGAAAATTCATTGGACTAGCTTTATACACTTATAAAAGTTGCTGCATAGGTGGCAAATGGCAATTACAACCATAGGCATCATTAGATAAGAGGATGTGTTTTAGTTTGACTTCTTTTAATCTTTTTTATTTATAGTGTCAACATCACAAGACGATTGAATGAATGATGAAGAATAATTTCACCACAAGGAATTAAATCTTGTTTGTTGTATTCATCAATCAAATTATAACAATCTATCCAAAATCGGCCATTCTTTTTCAGCCAGTCCTGTTTAAAGAAATACATATATGTTCTCATTTCGTTTTGTATGGAAGAGTATGGCTGCAGGATGCGATACTTTTCGGGCCTAGTTGGTACACAGATAACTTGTGTCCAACTTGACTAGCAAAAAAAAACTGAAAACTGTCAATACAACAAATTTGTTGTTGATGGGACAATAATGCTAGTAATTGTTTTAAGGGTTAAGTACATAGGGGTGTATCGAACTTGTCACGTTTTATCATTGTATGTACCCAACTTTAAAAATTACCAATGAATGTACTGAACTTGCTAGAGTTGCCATTGTGTGTTTCCAACCATTGCTAGAATTGCCATTGTGTATACTCTTGCCATTGCTAGAATTACCAATTTGTGGTTTAATTCTAAAGTTGGGTACACACAATGGCAATTCTAGCAAGTTCAGTACATTAATTGGTAATTTTTAAAGTTGGGTACATACTATGATAAAACGTGACAAGTTCGATACACCCCCATGTACTTAACCCTTGTTGTAACTTTATATGTAATTCCACGTATAAGATGCCATAAATTTCTTTAACATTATTTGATCTATGTTGTGGATGATTATCATTCATGACCACACCAATGTAGATGGTTTCACGAGCGTAGAAGTAAATCAAAGAGGGGCAATTAAGTAGGGTGGAGGGAGAGGGAGTATGCATACACCATTTTGAATCGTTTTAAAGATATGACCTGAATCTTCCCATTCGGTTACTATGGTGTATAAATGGGATGTAAAGGGGTCTGCTAATCAATCCACATAGGCTACAGGCATTGTAAGTAGAATATGCAAATTACGTATCTGTAGCAATATTTATTATTTATTCTGTCAAAAGCATTCTAGTTCATGTTAGAATCTCCCATGGACATCAAAGAACCTACTATAAGCAAGGTTCATGTGTTTAGCATCACGAAAAGCAGGGTCTTTTACAGTCGTGATTGTACCATTGTCAAATTTTGAGTTAAACCCCCTTATAAATAATAATGTTGTAGGACATTGCAGTCTCCATGGAAATAGTGTCACTTAAATTAATGATCAATATATACTTGTGTGGGACAGGACTTAATTTTTTCATTTGATAAAATAAGTAGATTTTCCTTACGAAATTAAATATTGTTTTAATGTTCCCACAGGAACCATGATTAGGTTGTTTAAAGTTAAGGAAAAGCAAAAACAAGAGGCTGAAAATGCAACCGCAAGGGGGCCCTTAAAGAAGCAAAGCGCAGGGGAATTGCGTCTTCATAAAGGTTGATACTTTTATCTATGCATTACATTAAATGTCTTGCCTATCTATACATGTTCTCAGAGAGCATATGGATGAAATGTGAGAACCACAAATATTTAAACATAATGTTGCATAGGATCAGGTTCATGTGAGAACCACAAATTTTTTGTATATATACAACATTATAATATTTATTTCATCAATGATATCTACTATGTATGCAAAGTAGATATGCATCAATGCATATACTCACTGAAATTCATTAGTGAATATGCATCAATGAATGTAGAGGTGCTCTACTTCTCAACTTTTTTGTGGTTCTCAAATGAACCGTCCCCATGTTGCACACACACACACACACACACACACACACACACACACATATATATATATATATATATGTATGAGGTGTTAACTTGTGAACCATGTATCTATTTAGCATACTATAAGGATTCACATTCTAAAAATTTAAGCTCACACGACTTTTGTGCTTGTCAGCCAGATATGTCAAAGTAGCATCCCTGCTATCTTTTATCTATCCATTTATAAAGAGACCATCTTTTTAGCTGAAGTGTGCTTGCCTTGATACTTTTTACCATACGTTCTCACATTTAGAGGGTTGGATAAGAGAAAATAGTATGATATATTGAAATAATTGTTGCACCAGTAGATTAGATTTGTTAAATTAGGTCCTGAATAGAAGTGTGTTGTTTCAGCATTTGATAATAATATCTGTTAGTTATATAAAGAATATATACATATATATGCGGACGAAGGTTCTGTGAGAAAAAGAGTTAAGGCGAGAAGCATAAGAAGAGATCTGGATCCTTGATCACTTTTAGAAGGGGATTGATCCGGTGCATCTCTCGTTAGTGTTGATCTTAAATTTAGATTGATCTAAGGGTGGAGATACCTTCTCACCATAACTTCCCTTCTCATTGGAACCCAACCCTACATATATGTATGGTTACATCTGACGTGTATCATTGCTGTAGACATAAGCGAGCTGAACTTACCCAAGTCATGCACCATTTCGTTTCCAAATGGCAAGGATGATCTGATGACCTTTGAGATCTCCATTAAACCCGATGAAGGGTATTACATGTATGTGATCCTTTCAACACAAACATATGATTAATTTGTTGTACTATCTCGTTTGGGTCGATTTTAGTGCTGGTTTATTGTGTGTGATAGGGGAGGGAAATTTTTGTTCAGCTTCAATGTGTCTGGTATCTATCCACATGAGGCACCAAAAGTGAAATGTAAAACCAAGGTAAAAGTATTGTATCTTTATATAATAATAAATAAATAATTTGATAAATGTATGGGATGTTGAAATGTACTACTTATCTCAGGTGTATCATCCTAATATCGACTTGGAAGGCAATGTGTGCTTGAATATCTTACGAGAAGATTGGAAACCCGTGCTCAACATAAACACGATTGTGTATGGATTGTATCATCTCTTCACGGTATGCTTCCCCATTTTTTCATCAGATACATTGACGTTTCTTGTTTTGAGAAAATAACTTTGTGTGCAGGAACCAAACCATGAAGATCCTTTAAATCATGAGGCTGCAGGTGTTCTAAGGGACAACCCAAAAGTATTTAGATCTAATGTGAAGACTGCCATGGCTGGAGGACGTGTGGGGGATACGAGTTTCACTCGATGTATCTAACTTATCTTCTTTCTTCCGGTTGGTGGGTAAGTAGCGGTGGATGATGAAGTTGTTAGATTTTGTGGTTTTATTTGAATAAAAGCAATGAAGATAATGAAATTGTTAAGGAAGGAAGGGTTTATCTAGTTTTCCACGTTAAACTTACGACTTTGGTTATAATTTTGTGATATATAAGGGTCTCATTAATCGTAAAAACTCAAAATTTCTCTTCAAAATAAACACAAACAACCAAAATGATACAACATTGTTTTTAAAGTAACATGATATCTTGGATTGATCATTGATGTCCTTTTTGTTTCACCTTTGCATATGGTTGTTTTCTCTCTTTTTGCATTTGCCATAAGTGAGAGAATTACATTCTGTAATTCAACTCAAGAGAATTCTCTTTTTGAGATTATAACATTCATTACATTATAAAATATTTCTTATATTTGATAAAATATTATTTCTTTTTCCTAAATATTGGATTTTAAGAATTTTTATTGGTGCATATCATAGATAAAATTATGTCTCTTATATTGTAATTACCAGTTAATGGCCCGTGTAATACACGTGTTATTTGAATATATTATTTTAATTTTTAACAAGAATAGACATTTGCATTATAAAATTCACAAATACTAACTACATGGGTATTAAATGTAACTTATAAAATTGAAAATGAAATCTGAATAGATACTATATATATATATATATAGATAGTTAAAAATATAAAGTTTAAAGTTAGAATGTAATAAAGTCCAAACAAATTAATTTATATCTATTTTTAATATTTAATACTATGATTAAATTAAAAAATATTCAATATTATACTCATTTTGAAGGTATTGTGAGACGATTATAATGGTGTAATTTATCGAAAAGAAAAAAAAATTTATATATTTTAGTTAATATATATTATTTATGTTAATATGATAAGGATGCAAAGTGAAAAATGAAAAACTAAAAGATAAAAAATAATTTTATCAAATAATTATAAGGGTAGAAAATGTAAATTATAACTTTGAAATTAATAAATAAAGAACAGAGATATAGATGATGACATCATCAAATTATGAATTATTTTTAATTGACCAATAAAATGGCTCAATTTTATATTAATGATGTAAGCCAAAACATTCTTTTAATATATATATAGATTTTCTAGAGAATTTGACACCCTTTGCCTTACTTTCTCTTTTGTCTATTTTGAAGAATCCATGTGAAACAAAACAAATTCTAAAATCTTCACTTTAGAGATTTTGTTCCTGATTGTTTTTCTCAACCCTTAAGGCTAACGGTAGCGCCACCATGGCCTCGGTGGCTCAGCGTCGGGCTTGGCGCTCATGCTCTCTTCTCTCTCTCTCTCCTCTCTCTCTCTCTCTCTCTCTCTCTCTCTCTCTCTCTCTCTCTCTCTCTCTCTCTCTCTCTCTCTCTCTCTCTTTCTCTTCTCTCTCTCTCTCTCTCTACACTCTTCTCTCTCTCTTTTTATTTTATTTAAAATATATATGTATTGAGTATTCGGTTTGGTGGGTTGTGGTACTTGACAGAGTGGGCTCAGTGGTCTTATTGTGTATTTGTGGGTAAAGCTGATGTGGTGCCGATATCATTGATGTGGCAGAGTAGGCTTGTGGGATCAATGAGTTGTGCACCAAATAGCTCAGATCCTTTTGTTAGTGGTTGTGTCAATTTTTCAATAGTCAAACCTTTTGTTTGCTCTTTCAAGTTGTTGCGTGCCATTACCTTCACTCACACGATTGCTAAATGATAATATATATTTTTTAAATAAAGAAAAATTCCAAAAAAATTCAACAAGCTATTTCATTTTGAATGGTTAAGTTCCTAAATAATTTTTTTGAACAAAAAAGCCATTAAACTTTCTCATTTTGAATGATTAAGTTACTAAACTATTTTTATAATGAAAAACCATTAAATTTTTTTCTTTTGAATGGTTAAGTTCTCAAACAATTTATTTTCGATAAATAAGCCATTAAATTTTCAAAATTTGGTTGCTTATCCCTTTTAATAAAAATAAAAAAATTAAATGTAACCAACTATGAAGGTTTTAAAGGTAAAATATAACTATGTTAGTTTAAGTTAAACAAATATAAGTAGAAATTTTTTAAAAATTCAATGATTTATTTGTTAGAAAAAATGTTTAGAGACTTAATCATTCAATATGAAAAAGTTTAATGATTTTGTCATTCAAAAGAATAGTTTAATAACTTAATCATTCAAAATGAGAAAGTTTAATGATTTTTTTGTTCAAAAAAATTGTTCAAGGACTTAATCATTCAAAATGGAATAGTTCGTTGGGTTTTTTTTGGATTTTTTTTCTTAAACAATGATAAATGGTGGTAAATTGAAAGCTAGTTCTTGCATGACGACATGTAGTTCTTTGCTTATTGGATTTTTTCCAATTTATGGTCTTTGTTCTTGCATGACGACATGTAGTTCATAAGCACAGAGCTCACCATAATCTATACAATCAACAAAAATTACTTTTCTATTTACATACTCCCATTAAATAAGCTTTCTATATTAACACAAAATACTCATCGAAATTAAGTTATGTTAGATTTGCGATAAAATACGAGAAAGAGGAGAAAAAAGTGATCATGAGCATGACATGCATCTTATATCAACACTAACATGCAAGAACAAATTAAAAGAAAAAAAAAACATAGCATTGATCTCGTATGGGTCAAATACTTTAGCACTTGTTCAAAAGTACACGATTGTATGAGCCGTGAACCTCTTGTTCTGTTACTTGTTAATTATAGAGCAATAATAGAAAGTTAGGTGCATGAACCATCAAATGTTAGGGATGAATTTGCTTCCTTTAGTTGTATGATTAAACACAAAAAGAAGAAGATAAAATAACCAATGTGAAAGGAATAGGGAACACTTGATACTTTGATGAGAGAACAAAGACCACCTATAGAAGGATGATCAATCCTGCACTAGGATGTGAGATAAATTTGTAATAAATGATCATAAGAAAAAAATAGTAATAATAAAGAAAAAAATTTGTACGTTACTCTATAATATAATTAATAAGGTCTAGTAAACAATAATTCCCACTGGATTCTTTAGTAGTTACAAAGAGGTAAACAAGTACACAAATTCAGAAAGAAATAACACATAATATTCTTACAGTGACTCATAACTACAACTATAAATATTTACATTTTCTTAAAAAGTATTAAAGGAGATAATAGATATGTTAGACACAAATAATAATCCTGGGAAATATGAAAATCCACGTGATTCATTTGATAGTGTGAGCCAGAATCACGAGTTTATGGTATGGGTGAACGGTGATCGGTGGGATAATAAGACAAAGGCCCTCCTAACCTTCTGATGCGTGGTCCCCGGATTAACCACATACCTCCAAGTGGTCCCAATAACCTTATCTATATCATCTCTTTGCTTTACTCCACCTTTATTAATTAAAATACTTTTATTAATCCAAATGACAAATAAGTTTAAGTTTATTAATTCCAACAATCATAAAAAAAAAATATTAACGTATGAACATCTTAAGAATATGCAATTAATTATATGAACATTAAGAATATGAAATTAATTATATGAACATCTTAAAATAATTGTTTGATAAACCTAAAGTAGCTTATTTTTAGTGACGTGTTTAGATGGATAAAAAGTAGCTTATAAACTAAGGCTATGTTTGGCAAGCGTAGCTTATAAGCTAGCTGGTAGCTGATAAGCTAGCGGATAGCTGATAAGCTAGCTGTTGATTGATAAGCTTGCTAGTAGCTGATAAGCTAGCTGTTGAACAAATTATGTTTGGCAAAAACTAGCTTATGAGTATGTAAAATGACCAAAAAGGGTACCTTTGAATTTAATAATTAATATTAATAAGGGTATAATTGGAAAAAGCTACAATAAGCTTCTCATAAGCTACTCAAAGTAGCGTTTCAAAAAGCTAGCTTATAAGCTAGCTGATAAGCTAGCTTCCTGGTACATGTTTGGATGGACTAGCTTATAAGCTAGCTTATCAGCTAGCTTATAAGCTAGCTTATGCTTGCCAAACCAAGCCTAATTTTTTGATAAGCTACTTGGAGGTAGCTTCTTAGGCCATCAGTACTTGCCCTCTGAGTCCTCTGTCACATCTGCGTCATATCAGATTTTTCATAAACCCATAATAAACCTTCTGAAACCCTCTCTGTTAGTACCCGAACCTACTAAATCGAATACCTCATACATATATTTAAAAAAAAAGTAGGGAGAGATTAGAGTGTAGAGAGAGATTGAGAGAAAGGATAAGAGAGAGAGAGAGAGGGTCATCTGACAGAGCGGCTTCCATGCACCGCCTTCAAGCCTGTCCTACTAACCCGCAGAGGCGCAGACACTGTAGCGGTAGCCCCCCAGCGCTCCCAGCTTGCCATGCCAAGTCCGCCTGAGCCTAGCCAATTGCTACACATGGCCTTAGAGCCTTTTGTAGATTTATTATTCCTAAGCCCTAACTATTATACATTAGTATACCTCTTTTAATCATTTTACATATACTTATAAACTAATTTTTATACTATATAATTTGTTTATAAACGAACTTATCAGTTACCATCTAGTTTATTAATTAACAACTACCTTATTAGCTAGTTTACTAAATATAATCAAAAGGGTAAGGATCACTGCACCCCCTCTACCCCTATATGATATGACAATGTTTCAAACTTCTACGTGGTTCTAGTCATAAGTAAATTGATTTTTTATTTTAAAATTGTATATTCTCAAACTTCTAGGTGTATTTGATTGTTATCGTAGATGTAGGAGGATATTGTTAACAACACCCTAATCAAAATCAATTAATGAATAATTATTTCATAAAAAAAAGGAATAAAAGGTTTGGACGATGGTATTGGTAGAGTAGAAGTAGTCCACTCGTGTTACAGCTATCCTGTTGCACGTGCTGTTGTCGAAGTGAAAAGCGTGTGATGTGGTCCCCACGACAAGTGCACTCAATCCTAGCCCCATTCCTTTGTCGCACGTGATGCTGTTTGCTTTCAGCTTAACAAATCCACCTCCCCTCGGATAACAAGGGATTTATTTTAGACTAAATTTCAAATTTGGTCCCTGTAGTTTATTTCTTTCTATATGGCTCCCTGCAAACTTTTTTTTATCGTAAAAGAACGCTCATGGTACTGGCTTTGTTTGGGTCCATAAGTCTTTAACTCCGTCAGAAAGAATTCCGTGAAATCTGACAAGAATTAGTTTAAGCAAATCTAAGGGACCAAAACTAAATATTTTCGTATATCAGGAGGTTCTTTTACAATAAAATCTTGTGGAAAACAAAACCAAGGAAAAAAAATAAACCGCAGGTACTAAATTTGAAATTTCTCTATCTTTTGTTTTCATTAAATTACAAAGAGGTGCCTCAACTATTACCTACCAACCAATTTAGCTATAAAAACTCAATTTTCTTACGTAACTAAACTTTGTAATAATTTAATAAGTTACATAACCAGCCCTTGTTGTTTCTTTAAAACTCTATATAATGTGACTTCAGTTTCAAAGTTATAACATTACATAACCTCCAATCATTTCCATTAATTTTCACCTACCACTGTTGGCTCTAATGATTGTTAAGTTCATTCATTATGGTCATTTAGATTTTTTTGGCTCATCTTCCTTCTTCAACCTAATCAAAATTGAGAACATCGAAATATTCTCTTTCATTTCAAAAAATTGTATGCAAAACCTTAAATCAAAACCCAAGTGGCTTATGTTAACATATTCTGTAATAAGCATGAATTTAGACAACTGAAACCAAACCCCTATTATTCATCATAGAAGACAAAGAGTCTAGAAGCTTGTTTTAACCAAATTTGAAATACATAATCTCAAATTTTAATAAAAAATTACAATTTGTATACTTAAGGGTCGTTTACCAAACACTTGATAAGCGCTTACCAAGTCAAATTATTTTGCCTAATGAGTACGGAAACGACTAAGAATCTTACCTACTAAAAGCTAAGGCAAAGACCGAGAATCTTACCCAGTAAAAGCTAAGGCAAAGATCGAGACCCTTACTCAATAAGTGACGTCGAAGACTCTTACCATTGTTAGCACTTACCAGAAAAATTGTAGCATACAAATGGACTAAAATCTTTACAAATAATTAAGTGAGAGTGTTAAAATTTTACCCATACATGTTTACCCAGGTAAGTGTTTGGGAAATAACCTTTTAATATTACCCCAAAGCTTTGAGCACCAGCAAATATGTCCATCTTTGATTAATTTCTATTTTACGTCATTGCCACTAATAAATTTGACTAATGTAAAATTAAAACTTCAAAATAAAGGACTTAACACCTGTCTAAGCCAAAACTGATAGATGAAATCAAACGAAAACAATAGCATCTCTAATAAGTAATTTAAAAATTGAAGACTGGAGTGACCATCGACAAAGTTTCAGAAAAAAAAAAAGAGGACAATTTATGCAACTTTCTCTAATCATTAACAAAAACATAATAAACCTTAATTAAAAAAAAGGTAACCAAAGGGGGCAAGATTGCCATTTAGACATAAACTAGGGGCGTAAACACAATTTTAAAAAGTTCAAAAAAGCAATATTATAGAGCTCTACTGACCAAGCTCAGTTGGACGAATTGGATCGCCAGAAAGTCCAAAGTCCTCGTGAATCCATCCACACATAAAAAAAGCTTTTCTACGAGAAGAAGAGAGAAGTCGCCGGCCGGAGATCAATCAATCAATCAATCAACCAAAACAATGACCGGCGGCGGTTCATCTGGCCGGCTTCCGTCGTGGAAGGAGAGAGAGAACAACAAGAGACGAGAACGGAGAAGAAGAGCCATCGCCGCCAAGATCTACGCCGGACTCCGATCTCAGGGAAACTACAGACTCCCCAAACACTGTGACAATAACGAGGTGTTAAAAGCACTCTGTGCTGAAGCTGGTTGGATCGTTGAAGAAGACGGTACCACTTATCCCAAGGTTTTGCTTCCTTCTTCCAATTGAATTTCTGTTTGTTTCTTAAATTAGGGTTTTTGATAGATCTACTTACTGATTTCTGAATCCCCTTTCTAATATGATGATTTTGTTAGAGAAATGGATTGTTTTTGTATTGTATTGATTGATTGATGTTTTGATTGAAGAAGTTGAGATTTGGGGAGGAGTTGACTTGGATTGTTACTGAGAAGTTAATCTAGGGTTTCATATAGAAGAATATAAAATGTTTGAAAGGGTTTTGATTTTGATTATGTTATCTGTATGTAGTTGTTTAAGACATTTAATTCTTCTAAAACCCTCACTTTAATTATTGTCTTGTTGCTTAAATCTGCTAGGAAAATGTTCAGAAAAGTATTGTGGGTTTTGCTGCAAATTGCTTGTTTTTGTGCAGCTTTATGTGTTTATGATTGATTTTTATGAAATTAAATTCAACATGGAGTTATCTTAAATGTTCAGATTGAATGAGTTTTGTTGCATTAATTGCTAGTATTTGCAAAGAAAATGACTAGAAAATGGTGGAAAAAGATCAATTTTCGTTACCGTACTTGCTTGATTCTTTAACAATTGTGATCGAATTAGTTTTTAAATTTGAAGATTAATTTGATAGTTTTGATGATGAAATGGAAATGGCTGATCATAATGATCTTGTTTTCATTACAGGGATGCAAGCCATCTCAAAATGAAATGGCAGGCTTATCAACCAACATAAGTTCTTGTTCATCGATTCAACCGAGCCCAATGTCGTCATCTTTTCCGAGCCCTGCCCCATCGTACCATGCCAGCCCCACATCCTCCTCTTTCCCGAGCCCGACCCGTGGCGAAAACCCGCCCAACCATTCATCCTACATACTCCCTTATCTCTGCAACTTATCCTCTTTGCCCCCTCTCAGAATTTCCAATAGTGCCCCTGTCACCCCACCTCTCTCCTCCCCGACTTCTCGTGGGACAAAGCGAAAACCCGAGTGGGAAATGCTCTCTGCAAGTGCGTTACAGACTTTTCGCCACCCCCTTTTTGCTGCCTCTGCTCCCACCAGTCCCACCCGCCGCCACCGTGTGCCCCCGGCAACGATTCCGGAATGTGACGAGTCGGATGCCTCGACCGTGGACTCCGGCAGATGGGTGAACTTCCAGACCATGGCTGCACCAACTTCACCGACGTTTAGCCTTGTGAAACCGTTGAGCCAACAAGGGTTTTTCCAGAATGGATCGGTGGTGCAAAACGGGGGTGGTTGTGAATTCGAGTTCGAGAGTAGCAAGTTCAAGGCATGGGTCGGTGAGAGGATACACGAAGTTGGAACAGACGATTTGGAGCTCACTCTTGGGAGCGGGAAAACCGCTTGAGCCACCACGACCACCACCACTATGGCCATTCGGCCACCCCCACCGCCTTGTTTGGGTGGGGTTATGATGGAGGAAATTGTGGAGTTAAAGAAAATGGATGTTGATGGAGATTGTTTATAGATTGAAGAAATGGTTGGGAGATGGTAATCTTATTTCTATGTTAGAGATTTTTGTT
Organism: Centaurea solstitialis; assembly: GCA_030169165.1. Taxonomy (NCBI): domain Eukaryota; kingdom Viridiplantae; phylum Streptophyta; class Magnoliopsida; order Asterales; family Asteraceae; genus Centaurea; species Centaurea solstitialis. The sequence continues at coordinate 20,010,094 of CM058046.1, forward strand.
TTAGTATACAGAAATCAATTTTTTTTTTGTTACACTGGAATTCAATAGATGCGTAACACAGAATTATATCTAATTAATTACATTTTAGTTATCAATTTTCAAATGAAATATGAATCCTTGATTTCTTACAGAAAATGGGCTAAACAATCAACTATTAGGCTATCACGGTACCCTCAATCCCTCGTACCCTCACTACAATTATTGTGACGTAGCTTTCCTTTCATATCCTTAATAGGACTATAGGAGTACCAATACATTCACTAACCTAATCTTTTCTTTTTAATTTTAATATATATATTTCGAGAGAGAGACGATCGGGTAGTATTAGCGCTCATCCGAACCTGCATTCGATGCCCGAACCAGGCATAGCGCAGCCTGTCGAAACCCGCATGCGTGCCCGAAGGGGGTATCGGCATGCAGTACTGATAGCCTTAAACCATGAGTACAGCCCAACAAATTACCATGAATAAAAAGTTTTAGGCAACATATAAAATTAATCAATAAGGAATAGAGGAATTAAATTCTAATAATTAATCAAAACATTTATAAAAGAAATTTGTTAAAAGAATAACAAATAATTAACATGTATTAAATATTTATTCATAAAAATAAATTTTGGTGAAAAATTATAATAGAAGTGTGTCTTTTGAAAGATAAATAAAACTATAGAAGGAATATGAAATAGAAAAGAAATAAAATGCATTTAAAAAAATTATAAAAAATAAATAGAAAGCATTATATTTTATATAAAGCCGTGAATCGTTATCGGTAATTAAGAAAAACATCAACAAAAATATTGTTGATTTACAATGTAACAGTAGTATTAAAAATAAGAACAAAAAGTTCTAAAACAACAACATATAAAATTAATCAACAACTAATAAAGAGATTAAATTCTACTAAAACATATAAAATGCTTCTTAAAAGGTTCAACCAAAAACATTTCTTGTTAAGTTGTGGAATACAGGATGTTTGCCAAACCAACAAGGTAGGTTTTGTGTAAAACAATCGTAGCACTTTATATCTTAATTATATTAAATATACAAAGAATTAAAAAAAAAATCAAGGCTCATAACGATTAGATTAACACTAAATAAAAATAATTAAAAATCCAAATATCTTTTTATCACTTTAACTCCTATTTCTTATTTGTTTTTTCGTCCTAGAACACTATTGTCTTGATAAGCTATTTAATTGTATATCTTAATCTTTTAATTTTGGTAAGAAATGTATATTTGTGGGCTAAGAGCTAGTCCGCAATGGATGGCCCAATCCATAAAGCCCAATGAATATGATGAAATGTGCACACAACACAACCATAGTAGAGAACTAGAAATGGCCAAACGGGTTTCCCTTAACTTGGGATTGCCAGAGGATTGAGACTGATTTAGGACCATTAGCTAAAGCTCGGTTACCATGTTACATCGAAAATAAAGTCCAACCCGGCTAGCGACCAATCCGATTTTTCATTTAAAATTAATTTTAAATGTATTTTTAGGTATACTTTTAAATGTAATTTTAAGTATATTTAATTGAAAACCAAAATGTATTTTGAAGTGTAACTTTATTAAATGTATTTCCGTTGTGTTAGTTTCTTTGTGGCTAGTGGTGGTTGTTTTTTTATTACGTTTTCGTCTGTTTGTTGGTTTTTCGGTGTACTTGGTGCTTACATTTCTTAATAAAATTTTGCTTTGCTGATAAAATGTTTTTATTACCATAAAAACGTATTTTTTAGTCATTTTGATTGAATATTTTATAAGTATTTGATTTACTAAGTTATTTATAACAAAACTTATTTATAGTATTTGATTGATCCAATTTTAATAAAAACGAATCCGTTTGTGCATTTTACTAGCCAAACCTTTCAAAATAACATTTTTATAACTAAGAAAAAAAGAAAAAAACTAAGTGAAACCGGTTTAGGTCCAGCCTAGGATCAAGACAGAGACAGTTCATAAGTGATTGTCGATTAAACGGTTACAGATAAGCTTAATTGGGCCTCGAATATTTTGTTGGGACTGGTGCCAAAAACCATCTTTAGTACTACCATAGTACCATACCATAGTACCATGTAAATTAAGCAAAGTTCCAACTTTATGTTGTCTTCTCAATTTTGTGATTAAAAGAAAAGAAATAACACTTTTCTGTTTTTATGAAAAAGATAGAACTTGTAAACACAAGATTTTTTTTGTTCTCTTTACTTTTTTTACATTTTTACTTTCTTTCCTTTATAGAAAAAGGTCTAGAACATAATGTTAAAAAAGCGTATTAGAATTTCTCAAGACCAATGAAAAAGTAACACTCTTCTATGAAGAGTCCACCTAACAAGCATAAAGAAGGTCCCTCTCATAAGCCGTGATCTTGTGGATCGTGGTGGTCTTTTTTCGTTGTGTGGCTTGCTGTGTGTCTGGTAGTAGACAGCTGCTGTTGGTGTTCTACCCTTGTGGCTTGTTTTTTGTTTTGGTGGGTTCCTTTGGTTTAATAAATTGTTTGCTGTTTCATAAAAAAAAAAGATCAATTTAAGATCTTGATTTAAGTAAACCTTCAAAATGGTCCTCAAAATGATTAAATCAGGGACATCCTCCCTTTAATTAGCAACATGCATTAGGTAAACTGACAGATCCAAACTAACATGCATGAAGTGCATTCATGTTGCATTATGAACATCTATTTAGATGGCATGTGACCTTTTGAAATTTTACTCAAAAGGCTTTTAACATTTGAATTAATTCTGCATCAGAATGTTTGACATGGATTCAAATTTCAAAAGATAAGTTGTCTTATAAACTTTAGTGGAGTAACTACTTAACCACCAAGGATTAATGATAGCGGACAGGTCGAACTGTCGAACCATAATTACTAATTAATATTGTCGAATGTTAAAGTCCAATCTTTGGTTGTCTTATAATCATCGTCCTTTATTTTCCAGCTCATATTAACCGGGCAAATCCCATTCGTTATTATTCAATGGTCTCTCCGTACGTGTCCACGATGGGCAGACCATGCTCACAATGAACTGGGCAAATTTTTCACAAAATTGAGCTTTTGTTACAACTGAACCATTTTCAAACAATATGGACCAAACAAAATAGAAAGAGGCAAAATGGGAGAATAAACTAAATAAAATACTAAAAATGAGTAATAAATAACTCTCACAAATGATAGTTATCAATTAACCACAACAATAACTACCATAAAAGGTAATTTATGTCTCATTTTATGTATGAACAATGAAACAATCTTAGGGCCTAATTGTCTAGTTTTTGGCTTAGAACAAGAGTAAGATTTTAAATTATCCAAAATCACAAAACATAATTTACTAACCAAATCGTGTTCTGCGACACACACACACACACACGCACACGCACACGCACACGCACACGCACACGCACTAGATATGTATACGTGCACGACACATCATATAATATCCGAAGTCTATTGAGAATTTGAATAACTAGTCATGTTTCGTGTTAGTTTTATTCTCTATCACTCGATTCCGATTTTATGGTTTTATGAGTTTTTAAGTCGCATATCGGATGTATAAAATTTAATATCGATATGGTCACTTGGTCAAAATTTTTTAAAAAGATTCGCTCGATAATAAAGTGTTCAAATCCGTAAGAAATTAAATACATGACGATTATGTATAAGATGTAAGTTCTAAAAATAATTACTACGTATCTATTTTTTGATAGGTTGAGCGGATCAGAACAGACAGGAACAAGGGTTATGTCCCATGTTTGGGGTGGTTTAAGATGGAACATACCAAAACTAACTAGAACAAAATTGGAACATGCGTGTTCCGCCCTTTACGATGGAACTAACTGAAACAACATCCGAGAGACTAATATACCCCTAAACTTAAAACAACCATCTTTCCTTGAAGCCGGCAAATCGACTTCTTCTCCTCGATCAATTTGTTTACGCGTGCAAATCGACTTCGTCTCCATCATCTAACTTCGTCTCCTCGATCAATTTCTTCACGCCTCCGAATAGACTTCGTCTTCATTATCCGACTTCGTTCCCTTGATCAAAAGCTTATGTACCTTCATCCCTTATTAGCGTTAGAGAGTAATAAGTATTGTTCCAAATTTTGATTCCATAGAGATCTTGTTAGGATTAGGAATGGATTTTGATTTCAATAATGTTGTCAGATTTTTATGTGTTCAATCTTCATATATGACTCGATTTATCCATTTCATTTATGTTTCCAATTTGATCAATCTCAGGAAGTTAATGGTGTTGGGCGAGAAAAGAGAGACATTATTGTTGGATGAAATTTTCATCACCAAACATCAATGAGGGTAAATTAGTCATTTAGTTTGTCCTATTCTGTTATGTTCGGTTTAGTTATGTTATACCAAACGCTGAACAATTATTCTGTCCAGTGGAATTCTATCTTGTCCCGTCCTGTCCTGACACTAAGGGTCAAAAGATATTCACCTAAATTGCTTGAAAAATTGAGCTTCTACCACTAAGTTCAATTTTAGGTTATACTATCAAGAAGGTTTATTTCTCAAAGAGTATTCCTAACTGATGAGGGGTAATAGCACCCTCGGATGAAGGAATCCATCTTGTAGGAACAACAGAGGAAAGTGGGAAAGATAAGATCGTACCATAATATCCGTGCAACCAAACTTTTAAAAGATATTCGTTAACGTAACTCAACTTATCTTCTTAACATTAAAACTAGGCATTGAACTAATTGACGGTTTTTGATATTGCGCTTACCCTATTTATTAAGTTGTGTTGATTTAACCTTTGATGTCGACCCACAAAGAAAATTTCGATAACTTATTTATTAAACGGAGAAAAATAAAATTATATTAAGAGCTTGACAAACGTAAACGATTGTTAATTAGTTGTTTATTTAGTTGGCATGGGATGTGGATATGAGATGATGGAGCCTGTTTGCTCTTTTCTCATTGTTACGTCTATGTCTCTATGAGATATATTTAAATAAAGTGGAGGGATATTAAATATATGGCTAAATATTTGATAGGGGGGCTGCTAAAAATGATGACCAAAAACCGTTGAGATCGATTGTTAAAAAAGTGATGAATTATTGTTATCATAAATTACATTTAATTGAATTGGACCGGCCACACGCGACGTGGTATATCATATATGGACATTAATTGTTGATGAAGATCGAATCATTTAATTTATTTATCTTTTGAAAATCTAGAATGTTTAACTAAGTCAAAACGTATTTTTTTTTGAATGACAAGTTGATACATACACGCTCAAGCAGTATCGGGCCTCTAATTGAGCAATTTCACTAATCCGCTGCGACCCGGCCCAACCTATGGCTGAACCCGACTGGCAGGAAAGTGGATCCCATAGACTGGATCCTCCCAGACTGGCTCCGAACCTAGCCCAAAGGACCAGATCCAAAGTCTGGATATCTTAGAAATGTCATCCATGGGATCCGAATCCTGATAGTGTGGCTTTCACCCCACACCACCCAAAAATGTTACCTATCCAACTGAAAATTTATTTTCATTTTGTTATAAAACGATTTTAGAAAATGGGGTTTTCATTTTTATTTTTAGTTTGTATGAAAATTTTAGAAAATGTGTTTGGTTAAAATCATGGGATTTTCATTTAAAAAAAAATTAGGAAACGCATTTAGAATATTTTGAAAACTATTAAAGTTAATTTATAATTTGCATAGAAGTTGGAAAACAAAAATGATTCATTTTCTTAGAAAACTAAAAAAAATTCACAATCAAGCTCAAAACGTTAGAGTCTCAATCAAAAATCAAATTTGTAAAGCTGAAGACATCAATTTATAAATATTTGTTGGGATATTTGTCAACTCATGCGTTTTAATTTTTAATGAAAAGTCATCATGTATCATGCAAATGCCAATTATATACAGAGACTTTGAATCATAAAAGAAATCATTTGTATCTAAGATTAATAAGATTGCATAAATAATATCAAACATTTATAACAAAAACTTCGTAAATATTTACCTTCTCAATGTAAAATTCTTTTGTTTTCTATACTATCATAATAAAATGTTGTAATAACTAATTGTATAACTTTTTTTATACGAGTCTTATAAACTTATCTTTTTGAAGGACACTTGTGTTTTTAAGACAATTTTCAAATAACATCTTATAAAAACAATTAATAGAATGTTTTATTTCAAAATAATCTAAGAAATTTGTTACAATGCTTAAAAATATCATATAAACTTATGACAACACTTTTAGATAAGATGTTTTTTTTGTTTGGTTCTATAAATTTGGATCCTATAAAACACTTTATTGTAACACATATTTATTTTAAGCACACTAACTCAATTTTAGGGGGTGTTTAGGATTGTTATTCAAAACAAACTTTGCCTATTTTAAAAAATATTTATTTGCAAATTGAAAAAGTTTAAAACCATTTAACTTGTTAAAAACCCTTTACTAACAGGTTAACACCATTGTAAACCTTTTTCTTAAACTCTCATGTACCAAACACTCCTTAAATAAACCATGTGAAATTAATTTATTTATTATTTTAATTGAATTGTTTTTTTAAAATCGATTTTATATTTATTTTGATTATTTTTTAACATTGCTTAATTTCTATTAACTCGTTTCTTAGAAGGTTTTAAGTGGAAGTTTGTAGTCGACATTCAATCTTTCTTTTTCAATGTACCATATATTCTCTGATTACTTAATAGAAGGGTTATTATAATATCACCATCTCTTGTATATTAAAGGCTACTAATTCAACTGGGTCCTAACTTAAAAAAATAAAATATGATTAAAATATAGTTTTATTTTTCAGTTTTAACCTTTTAATAGTTTTAGTTTAACTCATTTAACTTTTTAAATGTTTTCCTACTATATCCTTTATGTTTTTTTTTTTTTTTTTTTTTCTATTTGGGTTTTAACCTTTCGTTATCCCCTCTTTTTCTAAAAATCATAAACGTTCACTCCCCTTATTCTCCCTCAGGCCATTCATAGCGCCAAGGGTTAAACTCATAGAACCCTACTGCACATCAGCATTACACTAGCTTTTTCTCTCTCAAATCCTCCTTATCCTAAAATGGAGTACCACTTACTCTAAACTAACCTACATTTCTTTACTATTTTAGCATAAATACATAATATATAAGAGAGAAAAAGAGAGAAAGAATGAGAGGGAGAGCATGTAAGGCTCGGGTTTGGAAACGTGGAGGGACACCTGTGCGGCGGTTGAACCCCAAACCCCAATACCGGTGTTTGTCCAAGACCCACCCTCACCTGAGGGCGGTATGGTAGGTGACACACCTAGGGACACCATTCATTGACATACGCCAACCTCTATCTCAAGCGCCCCACACGCACAACCCTTCTCTAATTTTCTCCCTCTCTCTTAATCATAAATATATGGAACTCATATTTTTTTAAACGTTGGTACATTTAACTTTAAGAAACCTATATAAGAATAATTTTCATAAAATGTATATTGGTTTGGTGGTTGGTAGATTGTTTTTCAAATGTGAAGCCTCAAGTTTAAGTCTTACTACAAACAATTTTTTTATAAACATAATAAATCTGAAATTAAAAGCTAAATTTTAGAAAAAAATGATTCTAACAAGACTTAAACCCATGGCTTCATGCTTAAAAAACAAGTAACTAACAAACTCTACCAAGAAAAACTTATGTTTTTATTGCAGTTTTAAAATATATATGGTGGCACATAACAAATTGATACGGTGACACTATTCACGACCCTATAGTTTCTTACACTATAATGAAGGAATAAAACAGTAACCCGTACCATCGTATTCACTTCTTTAAATCCACTCCTAGTTGTTGGGTAACTTGGGTTCCGAAAAAACAGTGTCTTGGTGATATCACTTCATTAAAATGACACCAAATGCCAACCATGGCAGAAGTTTTTAAGTCTGTTTATGGGTTCTCTAGACTTACATAATTTCACCCACTTCCTCTCTTTAGTTTTAGCAAATAACTTAATTTAATTTTGTTTATTGAATAGAAATAAAAAAATATTTTTGTTTGTCGGTAAAATAAGAATTTCTGGAGCATCTCCCATGATACTCCAAATTTATGATAATCAAAAGTCAAAGTTTTCAGAATAAAAATTATATTAATCTTTCATTCTACAACAACTCTATCTATTTTAAAGGTCACAATGTTAATTATTTGATTAAAACTTTTAATACGATTCACAAAATATTATTTATTTCTTTTAAACAATAAATTTTAACATTCTTATTAGTAGAAAGAATAAAAATTGTTTTTCTCTTTTCTAAACAGTAAGTTTTGAAGAACTTTTCAAATTTAAGGGATTTAAAATAAAATAATACTATTTGTGCCTTTTTTAAAGGGTTTAGTTCCTAAAAGTGTATCCAACTTGTCATGAAAAGTTATTGTATGTATTGAACTTTTATTTTTCCATTGTATGTATCAAACATATCAAAACTACCATTTAATGTATCCAACTTTATCAAAACCTACCACGAAAGTGTATCCAACTTGTAACAAAAGTGTATCAAACTTTTAACCAAATACATCAAATGCTAGGTTTTTATAAGTTTGATACATACAATGGAGAAAATCAAAGTTCAATACATACAATAACTTTTCGTGACAAGTTGGATACACTCCCGTGAAGTAAACCCTTTTTTAAAATCATAATCAAGTTAATTCATACTCATGAAAATTAAAAAAAAAAAGATTTTAAATTGATTTATCTGAATAAAACATAAACAAGTACGGATGCATTTAAATGTATAGTTTATTTTCTTCATATTAGATAAAGTTGATAGTAAAATTAAAATATGTTAACCACTAAGGTGTGACGTAGTGGCAAGTTCCTAAAGGGAGGTACCTCTCATCTAGGTTCAAATCCATGCGTATGCAATTGTGGTCACTAAAGTATTAATCCCAAGAAAGCATGTATTAGCTCTCGGTAAAAATTGTCAAAGATGTAGTCTGAACAACGCCTAGACGAACCTTCTCAAAAAATAATATATGCTTGAGACCCCCCAAAATCATTCTAGAGACCTCCTACATCTTCTCTCCTGCTTTTTTTTATTTTGGAAATTCTTTTCAAAAAATCCATGAAAACGAAATTTTGTTTAAAATCTCTAAAATTTATAATTTTTATAAGTAAATTACATATTTAATCCTTATAATTTATGTGTTCTAACATTTTGGGTCTCTAAAGTAAAATATCTATAGATTGCAAAATTATGTTTTACATTTTATAACGTGTGTGTTAGGTCCTTACTTTTAAATTTATTAAAAAACTATGTTAGATAGGTTAAGTACAAGAGCATTTTTGTACATTTTGCTTTCTTATTTATTTCTAGTTAAAATAAGAGGGAGCATGTATGTAATTTACTCTCTATAATATATATTTATTTGTGAAATATTATTTTGATGTGAACTTGTGGACTATATCATAACCGTTCATATTCAAGATCGATGGTTATGATTGGCGGTTACAATAACTACCCTTTTTTGATTTTTTTTAATAAAAAAACTTCTAACATCTGTGATTGGCTAGTTTTGGTTCACAAATTCACAACTTCAAATCGATTCACAAAAGAAAATCCCTCTATATATATAGACTTACGTTCACGTGAGACTAAACTTTTCCGTGAGACCGCATGAGATCAAGACTTTACGTATGAAACTTCACAACAAAACACCTTGAAGGTAACTAAAATTCGAATATTTATATTAAAAAACACTACCGGAGTAAAAAAATATTCCAAAACAAGATAAAAAACGAAATCTTCACAGTGAAAATGTTGTGAAAGTAATAAATAAATAATCCGAACATTCACAGCAAAAATGACGTTGTAACACCCAAAATTCGAAAATACATCTTTAACGGGAAAAGTAACCAACTTTATAAAAATGCGGAAGCTTGTCCAAAATTTAATTCAAAAGTAACATCTAAACACCATGAGGTGTCAACTAAGTTTTAACTATTTTATGGATACATTGAAAAATCGTTTTAAATAAAACCGAATCCAAACCCAAGTACAACATGGTTTATGCGTTTAGGAAAAACGAGGTTGACTTTTCAAACTAACAAGATAACGTTCGGTGCACCGCTAAAAACCAAACCACTTTCTGTACAACCATTTCTTCACCTTTCTTCTCGTAGACTGAACTAGCGGAACCCGGAGCCTCGAACTTTAACTTTTCCCTTTCGGGAAATGCCTGCAACTAAAAAGATTAAACAACAACGGGGTAAGCGGAACGCTTAGTGAGAACACACCCTAACCATCTACCATCATACATCCACAATCATATATACACATAATCACGTACGTGCCATCTTCGCACTATCTCCTCTCCGGCTAACCCGGATCAAGGAGAGAATTCCCTAGGGGTATTGCTACCACCATAGGTACTCTACCCGAGGAGTATTGCTACTACCTTCGGTCCACATATCCCCGAAGGGAACATACATCATCATCATCATAACATAATCACATGCAACATAATCGTAAACACACAACGATACATAGCTAGGTAGTGAACTCACCTTGGTTATGATCACAACTAGCTCAAAATACGTTCAATAGTCACCTCGTACCACCTAAGCATAAATACATACACACATTCATCAAACACAACCCGAAAATGAGTCTTAAACGTAACTCGACCCTCTAATGCAAAAAGACGCATCTACCCTCGACCAATTTCCACCAACTTCATGAAACATCATGTTTCACTAAGTACTAGGGGTAACTAAGCAAAAGAACCCCAAACGAATCCATTTCGGAAAAATGGAAAAACAACTCAGCCTAAACGGCTGGTAATACCGCTGGTAACCTTACCCGCGGATTTACCCGCCGTTACCATCAGCACGAGAAGAAAAGAAGGGTTTTCTTCAATTGGACATAACTCTCTCATACGAACTCCGATTTAGCCGATTCAAATTGCTATGATCTCGATTTTTCGAGCTCTACAAGACTACATCAATGGATTTTAAGAACTAGGATCGATAAGGGACATTCACACGTCTCTAATTCGATCTAAACAACTCCAATTCATACTATAGGTTGATCAATTGATCAATCCCCCACATACTTCTCAACCCTTGACTCTTTGCTCAAATTTACCAACAATTAAACTACCATTAAGTAAAGCATTCATACCTTAATCACGATTACACGAACAATTCTCTTGATTGGTCGATACTAGGCCTCCAATTGCACCCTTGCCTCTTTTCTCCAAAGTCGCCCTCCCTCTCCCCAAAACGTAATCAGGAAACTGATTTGGGAATAGAGGGAGTGGGGAGTTAACCCTAGTTTAGATATTTACAACTTGCACCTTTTACCTCCAAACTTTACACCTTAGCCCTCGAGCTTCTACAAAACCGTCAATCAAGATCCAAAGTAACTCAAAACTCTACTGGAACTTAAATTAGGAATCGGGGTGTTACAACTCTCCCCCACTTACCGGGATTTCGTCCCCGAAATCGCTCAATCTCGGAACATCTCAGGGTAGTTCCGCCTCATCTCGTCCTCCAGTTCCCACGTCCACTCTGAGCCTTTTAGATGCTCCCACTAGACCTTTACTAAACCCACTTCTTTGCTCCTCAGCGTCTTGGTCTTTCTTTCCAAGACTGCTATTGGCCTCTCCACATAGCTAAGTCGCTCTTCTACCTGAATGTCATCAATCGGTATGCAACCCGACTCATCTGCTAAGCACCACTGAAGTTGTACAACATAGAAAGTGTCGTGTATCTGACTGGGTTCTGACGGTAACTCAAGCTGATACGCGACTCTCCCTACATGTGCGTCCATCTCGAACGGTCCGATGAATCTCAAACTCGATTGCCACGCTTCTGAAAGCGTATCACCTTTTTCCATGGTGACACCTTCTGAAGCACTTCCTCTTACCCACTAACTTAAGTCCGACCGTCAATCTGTCCACTATCTCCCATAGGATATACTGATTTCCGAGAATACTACTAACTTTTACTCAGATCCTTCATCGCATGCTCTCACCTCCCACTAGTAACTCTAACTCTAACTCAACCTTCTATCTTAATTGCCTTTCTTTATGGCTGCTTAGATATACTTACCAGCGAGGTCATCATTATTAACTACCAAGCCGTAACGCCAACTAACACACATCCGGTTATTGGGTCGATATAACTCTTACCCTTTCTACTTCTATCACATTTGTATTGACAAATTCTATCAACATCTCTTATATCGCCGTACACCTACTTCTCTTAGCCCCAAACACCCAGTCTTGACAGCTCATACTTGACTCTCGAAGCCTACGGGTGTAACCACCAGTGTAGGAAACACAAGAGTCAAGTAAAGATTAATCTAGACAACAAGCTCGCCCTCTTCATGCACTTAATGCACCTCACTACCATCACATCTTCTCTTATCTCAGACTCCATCATCTCAACACATACAATTACATTCACTTTTCATCCCTAACCCAATTCGACATCAGGTTCGAACAATCAAGCATTCGCTCCATGGTTACCATCTGTAACAGCCCAGGCGACCGTGGTTCAAAACTGTCCGCTTTGGAGACACAGAGACCTCACCGGTCACCCCTACTCCCTCACGGTTCTATCTTGGAGTTTCCCAATCCGGGTCACAACCCAGAACACACCTATCACCATGTCATTTCCTACGGATTACGACAGATTCCACAACAAAACATATCTGCACATCTAACTACTCTCCGTCCCAAGAACGGAACTGATCATATCTTCCCCTCTAACGGAAACGATGCTATCCCATGGACCCTTATGAGTACAGGGCTACCCATAAGCACCCAAAACATGCTATTCACATTCAATAGAGCCATCTATCCTCTACCATCACGTACAACAAAACACACGCTATAACTCTTCACAACACCCATTTATTTCTCACACTGCATCTTAATACGACTAACTCGTGGTAGTAAGTACCACCTTAAACTGCCATGCTCGCTACTGTCTTCCTTTCCCTACACTCATCGTTCCTTGCGAAAAATCTCGGACACATCTCAAAAGTGTTCCACAAGCTCCACCTTCGATCTCGATAGATCAGCATATCGCCTATGCATACGATCACTGACCTTCCTTCATTGGTCTGCAGACCCGATTCATCAGGTCCATAAAACTATCGACACGTTCGTCAACACGAATGGCATCCCAATGAACTCGAAATGCACACATCGAGTACAAATGGCCGTCTTACACACATCTTCTCCTCGAACCTTCAACTGATGGTACCCTAAGCGAAGATCTAACTTCGAGAACCACATGGCTCCTCGAAGCTGATCAAGGAGATCATCGATCTTCGGCAGCGGGTATCTATCTCTTACCGAAAGCTTGGTTAGCTCCCGATAGTACTCACTTGCCTCTCGAAAGAAATACCAGGCTAGTTATCCGGGTATACATCCAGACACTCGCTGACCATAGGCACGATTGCTTCCTTCTTTTTCTTTATCTCAACTCGACTAATAATCACGTACACTGTGTAGCTACTAGCTCCATGAAGAATATGCTTTCTGGCCTTAGCCAAAGTACACACCTTCGGTGGTCTCTTTCCATCCCCTTCAATAGTCAGTTCCCCCCCCCCCCCCCCCCACTTAGGGTTCGAACTACTATCTACTATTCCCCACAATCCATGCAAACTCGATCTCAACTCAAACCGTCTAATCTAACTACCACATTTACCTTCTACATAGAGATAGGGATCGGGTTTAAACAATTTGATCCCACCTATCTCTAATACATTCTCCCAAAACGCGTCACTACACCAACAGTGCCACTCGTCCGCTATTTCTACTTCTGACGGACTTTCTAACACAAGTTATCTCGTACACCTGATAAGATCAGTGCACCTTGCTGTCGCCATCTTTAACTGACATGCATGGTGTTCTCTAGAAAGCCAGAGAATCACTCTCACTTCATACTTACCACTTGCCTCAAAGTCCTCTACCGATCAAGTGACTCTCACAAACCCTCCATGGGTACTCTAAACTGGCTCACCACGACTTGACCTCTAATTCTGTCATGCCAACCGATGTGGAAGACACCTTCTGTCTCAATAATCCGATGGGTATTAACCACTGGATCCTTCTTACCTTCGAACTTCGACGATAGTCATGCCAAAATCTCATAACTAGATGCTCTAGCCTGACCAGGCTGAGAGCTTACTACCTCGCCGACTCATGCGGCTAGAGCTGCTTCCAACTGCCGTGAACCACCTGGGTTAATTCTCCTTTCGCACATTAAAAGACTAGGAAGTAACTCATGAAAACTTCCCCTATCACTTTTGCTACATCTTCTTACCCTTATCAGTATCTCAAGACTCCTCATGATTCCATCGAGATCAAACTTGTACCGGTGTTTCTAATCAACTCATATGTGAGAATCGTGTTTCGAACCCCTCAGCAATAACCAAACCAGGACATGCCGAAGAGTTCTTTACAAGATTCTCACCCATCGGTGCAAACTTGATCTTAATTTCACCAATAGGCATCCTGATCCACAGATTAGCCAACTACATTCACTGACTTTAAACATACACAATCATCACCATTCTATCATAGCAAGGATACCTCTTTTTGGTATACAACCCTTGCTGATCCTAAGATCATCGTACTTTAAAGATAACCTCTTTCCTTCTCATCTCGTCTACAACGTTTGGATCAGCAACCCTCACTACACTCTTCCTTTCACATCGTACTATTGGGTGGTCTAACCATACTGATTCAATTAAACCCGCTATTTAACACCGCTCTACTTCTTTTCACGTACAAACTACTAGCTCAGGTCAATGACCTTGGCTTCCCATTCTCTACTCATCACACGCCTCTTAGGGGTCTAATTACTTACCTTAAGGACATACACAAGTCCTATCATCATGCTACCCCAAACACAACCTAGTTGGTTCATGGTACTCCAGTAACTATGTCAATTCCCTGATATGCACAATGTATTTGCAATGATACGGGCCCTTGTATCACCATAAATACACTCTACATATCTAGCCTCGACACCATCACTAAAATTCCAATTCCCGACTAGTTGTCCCATACACGACCTTCACACTAGAGCTTTAACAGCTCGTCTATCACTTTATCACATAGCAAACACAAACTTCTTACTCATGGCTACATCAACATAAGCCTATAGAAGACTTAACATGCATACATTATCTTACATAGCATCTATCATATGGTACATACATACATTAATCATCTCATTAATAATCATCATGCTTTACATCATGTCAATAGCTAAACATGTTCTTCCACTCGTAGTTAGGTACTACTAGCCTGTACAAGGCTCACATACAATACTCGCATTTCTATCACTATCATAGTGATACACATCTATCATGCATCTTATGTTCATCACTTGCATCATACATCACACATAGCTTTCACATGCATCAATTATATTCACATACATCATCATACTCAACATAGGTAAGGTTTAGTGTACTCACCCCCGTTCTGATGCTCCGGCTCGCAGTTCAGTCTCTTTATCCTTCCCAATAAACATTTTTGGTTACTTTTATTTTAGAAAAACGAAAGCTTTGGTTTAAGTTCAAGTATCCACCTCTCGTGAATACTCGAATCCCTTAAACCTAGGCTCTGATACCAACTTGTAACACCCAAAATTCGAAAATACATCTTTAACGGGAAAAGTAACCAACTTTATAAAAATGCGGAAGCTTGTCCAAAATTTAATTCAAAAGTAACATCTAAACACCATGAGGTGTCAACTAAGTTTTAACTATTTTATGGATACATTGAAAAATCGTTTTAAATAAAACCGAATCCAAACCCAAGTACAACATGGTTTATGCGTTTAGGAAAAACGAGGTTGACTTTTCAAACTAACAAGATAACGTTCGGTGCACCGCTAAAAACCAAACCACTTTCTGTACAACCATTTCTTCACCTTTCTTCTCGTAGACTGAACTAGCGGAACCCGGAGCCTCGAACTTTAACTTTTCCCTTTCGGGAAATGCCTGCAACTAAAAAGATTAAACAACAACGGGGTAGCGGAACGCTTAGTGAGAACACACCCTAACCATCTACCATCATACATCCACAATCATATATACACATAATCACGTACGTGCCATCTTCGCACTATCTCCTCTCCGGCTAACCCGGATCAAGGAGAGAATTCCCTAGGGGTATTGCTACCACCATAGGTACTCTACCCGAGGAGTATTGCTACTACCTTCGGTCCACATATCCCCGAAGGGAACATACATCATCATCATCATAACATAATCACATGCAACATAATCGTAAACACACAACGATACATAGCTAGGTAGTGAACTCACCTTGGTTATGATCACAACTAGCTCAAAATACGTTCAATAGTCACCTCGTACCACCTAAGCATAAATACATACACACATTCATCAAACACAACCCGAAAATGAGTCTTAAACGTAACTCGACCCTCTAATGCAAAAAGACGCATCTACCCTCGACCAATTTCCACCAACTTCATGAAACATCATGTTTCACTAAGTACTAGGGGTAACTAAGCAAAAGAACCCCAAACGAATCCATTTCGGAAAAATGGAAAAACAACTCAGCCTAAACGGCTGGTAATACCGCTGGTAACCTTACCCGCGGATTTACCCGCCGTTACCATCAGCACGAGAAGAAAAGAAGGGTTTTCTTCAATTGGACATAACTCTCTCATACGAACTCCGATTTAGCCGATTCAAATTGCTATGATCTCGATTTTTCGAGCTCTACAAGACTACATCAATGGATTTTAAGAACTAGGATCGATAAGGGACATTCACACGTCTCTAATTCGATCTAAACAACTCCAATTCATACTATAGGTTGATCAATTGATCAATCCCCCACATACTTCTCAACCCTTGACTCTTTGCTCAAATTTACCAACAATTAAACTACCATTAAGTAAAGCATTCATACCTTAATCACGATTACACGAACAATTCTCTTGATTGGTCGATACTAGGCCTCCAATTGCACCCTTGCCTCTTTTCTCCAAAGTCGCCCTCCCTCTCCCCAAAACGTAATCAGGAAACTGATTTGGGAATAGAGGGAGTGGGGAGTTAACCCTAGTTTAGATATTTACAACTTGCACCTTTTACCTCCAAACTTTACACCTTAGCCCTCGAGCTTCTACAAAACCGTCAATCAAGATCCAAAGTAACTCAAAACTCTACTGGAACTTAAATTAGGAATCGGGGTGTTACAGACGTGAAGGTAAAAAAATCAACTTTTCACATCAAAACACATCGTGAACGTAATATTTACGTTTTTCTTGTGAATGTTCCATTTTTTGTTTACCTTCACAGTGTTTTGCTGTGAAGTTTCATGTAAAGAATGTTGGTCTCACGTGAACCTGCTCTATATGTGTGTGCGTGCGTGCGTGCGTGCGTGTGTTTCTCTATATTTATACAACGCAACACAAGAACTGTATCTGGCACCTTGTCATCCTCGAGAATATCTCTAGCAAACACAGGAACCGTTCCCTTCTCCGATGAACAAATCTTCTACGCCCTCTTTTCGAACTTGAACATGATATCCTTCTTTATCTCCTACTTATTGCTTCTCCTTTGGAGGGTTTGTTGCTAGAGATAACAATGGCCGATGGTCTAGAAAATGGAAGATGATGGGTTTTCCTATGTATAGTAATAATAACGATATAATATTTTTTGTTTATTTAATTATTAATATATAATAAAGTAATTTACATTTTTAGTATGATTTTAATGAAAAAATGAAAGAAATGCATTGAATAACTAAAATACTCATCATGTGCTCTGCACATGACTACTTTAACGCACAAATTTTGGATAAAGTTAGATTTAGAAACCTAACATGTTATAAAATACAAACCATGAAAATACAATCCACGAATATTTCATTTTAAGGACCTAGAGTGATATAGCACATAAATTACAGGGATCAAATTCGTAATTTACTTTTTTTTATTCATTTATTATTTTTACACATTTCCAACAACTTCTCTAAAAGTGAGAAAATTCACTTTTTGTTCTCTATTATTCACTTTTTAAAATAGAAGATCGAACTCCAATATAGAGAATTTTCTATATCTTTATTAGAAGAAGGTAAAAATAAGTTTTTTGTTTGTTCCATTAATGAGAATTGAATTATTATCATTTTACATATAAAAATAAAAGTTTATTAAAATTATAAAATTGTTAAATATTTAAATAATATAATTAATAACAAAAGCTTTAAACTAATATAATTGATTAAAAAAATTTCAAAATAAAATGTTAATATGACTTATTTTAAAAAATTTAACTTTTAAGTTTTTATATACATAACTCCAAACCTTTGGCAGGCGAAAAGAAAATTGAAGCAACGTGTATATAACTCCGGACTTTTAGGAGGAGACTCCAATGAAATATACGAGTGATGACCGTCGCCACATTCCACGTTATATCCATGTGCAAAACGACAAATTAATACGCATCAACCTCTATGACTCATAACGCATCCATACTTTTCCATTAACTTTCTATCAAACCATTCTTTCCAGTTTTGTTTTAGTCACCCACGACATGTTTTCGTCAATAAGATTAGCTCAATTGGATAGGTAATATTCTTAAAGGATATGGGGTGAAAGTCGTATTACCAAGGTTCGATTTTCACGGGTGACACTTTTTTATGATATCCAGATTTTGGATCTGGTCCTTCGGGGCTGCGTTCGGGACCGGTTCAGGTTGGTCCAGGGGCGGACCCATAATTTTTTTAAAACGGCAGCACCATTTGACTATAAGAAATATGTATATAGATATTTTTTACAAAGTAAATATTGATTTAGTGGTTGGACCATTGCTTTTCAAATCAATGGTCTTGAGTTCGAATCTTCTTAATTACAATCTTTTCGAATCTTAATTATAAAAGGCCAGGAGCTAACCAAGTCAACCAAAAGAAATTTGTATCTTTATTGCAGTTTCAAAATATATATGGTGGCACACAATAAATTAATACGGTGGCACTTTCAGTGGCGGAGCCACCATAGGCCCACAATCATCATTGGACCCTCCTCACTTTCAAATTTTTTTTTGCAAAGATGTACCAATTTAATTTTATTTCTGTAAAACCTATTTAAAGGCCCCTCCAGAGACTTCCATACTGGCCCACTTTCTTCTCCATTTCTTTATTCCTTAATAAGTTTTAAAAGAAAAATCTATTGTCTTTTATTTCTTTACTTTCACCAATCCTAGAAAAAAAAAGGAACAACCAGCAACAAAAATCAACCTAGTCAAGCCTTCTTCTTTGTCGAACCCGGTACCCACTCTTGCATACGATAAGCGTCTTTCTTTCTGGATTGATATTTGTTACATTAATTATGATAATTTTAGGGTTTACTTTAATTCTTGAATAGGTGAATTGTTAGTTTAAAATAGGGATGTAAACAAGCCGAGCTACTCTAGAGCTATCCAAGCTCGAATCGTTAAAAGCTTAAAATAAGTCGAGCCTTACATGGCTCGAGCCTGAAATGGAGCTCGTTTACTAAACGAGTCGGGCTTGAGCCTCAAAATAAGCGATTCTTTAGGCTCTAGAGCTTAAACGAGCTTCACACGTATAATATTATGTATTTTATATTTTATATTTTGTTTTTATTATTATGTATTTAATATAAATAAAAAATCAATATGCAAAGCCCATGTTCAAAATCAGGGATTGTATAGGCTTGTTTAGGCTCATGAAGCAACCGAGTAGTAGCAAGCCGAGCTCAAGCCTTATAAATGGTTCATGACATGAGCTCGAGCCTTGTAAATGGTTCATGAGCCAAGCTCGAGCCTCAAAGCACATGCACGGACTAGCTCGAGCTTCTATAATTTCAAGCGAGTCTGGCTCGATTAACTTAAAGCTCGGATCGTTTACATCCTAGTTTAAAATATAATATTTATTGGTGTTAAAATGTTGGAATTTAGTGGCAGAAAAAGAATTTGATAATCGCTAGTTGTTACGTATATATTTTTTTCGACGTGCTTGCGTGGCTATCAATATAGTTATATTTGTTTCATTTTAGAATTTATTGGACCCTCCTAAGTAAAATTCCTGGCTCCGCCCCTGGGCACTTTTCATATCCTATATTTTTTTTACACTGCGATGGAGGAATGGAACGGTGGCACCAAGGTAGGTCCGCCCATGGGTTGGTCCATAGGGCCCCTAAAACCTGCCGGTCTGGTTCAGCCATAGGTTGGGCCGGATCGCAGCGAATTAGTTGGATTACCTGTAAGGAGGTCCGATACCGCTGGAATGTGTGTGCGTTAATTTGCCATTCAAAGTGTGCTTCAAATCAGATCTTGTATCCATCCGCTAAAACAGTAATTTGGTATTAAAAGTCTTTTTAATAAGAATAAAAGCATAAGAACCAAATATATGTTTGTTGTATGTTATAATACCTTTCAATCGAATAAAAATTACAAGGCAAAAAAAAAAAGTACTCCTGAGACCATGAAAGAGGATTATGAAATTCATGGCATTCATTGTTGTGTTATACTTTATAAACATATAAATTATTGATGCCAATTTGTGGATTACAGAGAAATGAAGTTTGAATCAAATTTGATTGACTTATTATACTTTTATTGCATTCAAACCGGTCGTATTATGCTATTCGAATCTATTGAATATATATAATATATTTTGTTTAATTACAATTATAGATACAAGTATATCGTTGGATTGCACAGACGGAGCTACAATGGTGGTGACGGTGGCATGTGCCATCATATTATTTCTTTGACAAAAGGTAAAAATATTTGGTTTCATGGTGCAACCGTATCGTTTTGGAGGTTGCCATCGTGTTTTCGAAACTTCTAAATGATGCACCTAACAACCAAAAAAATTCCTCGAAATGAACCAAAACACCTAAAAGTTTTCTGGAAATCAGCAAAAGAAAACGAAACTTTTTTAGTTGAAATTAACAAAAAAACCAAAACAATTCTCGAAATCAATAAAAAAATCAAAAAAATTCTCTTAATTCAACAAAATATCAAAACAGTACATCGAAATCAACAAAAAGGACATTTTAAAAATCTTTTGAAATCAACCAAAACATTGAAAAAAAAGTCTTTCAAAACCATCCAAAAACTTAATTATATGGTGCCACCATTTGATATATGTCCTGGCTCTGTCCCTGCTGGATAGGCGTATTATATGTGCGTTAGATTAGATGGTTTACAACATTTATACAACTCCACTCAACCTAATTATTGGGGTTTAGAAAATTTTCAACTTAACCCAACCCAACTCAAGTAACCCAACCCTTACGGGTTAAGATAAGTTTGGTTGGGTTGGTGGATTAATAACATAAAGTTGACAAAGAGAATATATTATTGGACTTGAGTTTACAAAACCAAATCATAAAGCCTTCCATCTAAGGCTATGCGTATTCGAACCCTCCCAACCCTCCCAACCCCACTCCCACATCCACGTCACATCAGTTTTTTTCCAACCCCACAATAAGCCTTCTAGAACCCTCTCTGGTTAGTACACAAACCCTTCCAACCCTCTCACTTTATTATAAAACACACAACACACACAAACTCAACGGTCATCAACGGTGTGGCCAAACCGCTAATCCCGCAGCCCGCCAAGCCCGCCGATGGCATACCGGAGGCTACTCCAGCCCGCCGAACCCCTTCTCCCAGTACGCACGACCTAAAAAGTGTGAAAATAAAATTTTGTTAACTAACATTAGACGTATAAAAATTTACATAAAAATAAATACAAACATAAATTCGACAAACGTTACATAAAATTTTACAGATTATTAATAAATAAAAAAACATTATTAATGTGTATATATACATATGTCTAATAGACTAGTATATTATATCCAGATATAGATAAATTTTTATCAAAGTTATATGTTAGCGGTGGATTGGTGGTTTGTGTTGGGTTGAGCAATAAGCTAATCCAATTTCAACTTTTTTAATTGACGATTTAACTGTTAGCGAGTCAGAATTAATTGGGTTGTTAACGAGTTGGGATGAACGGGCTGAACAGTTTGACGGTTTTTTTGTACACTCTTATCATTGAAGATAGGATTCATGTGACAATTGGGTGTTTTGTTGTAATTCGACAAGACAAAAATGGTCTCACGTTTTACAAATCTGGACCCTTTAATATGATGTCAAGTCTATATCAAATTATCAACTACATGGTTTTGTCAAATTTATACATTCAAGTATAAAACAATAAAGTACGATTAAACCCCTATAAATGGCTTAATAACAATTTAGTGTCACATCTAATCTCGTGGGAGTTATTAGTACATGTTATGTTTCGAGTCATGTTAATTGTTGAAAATACGTTAAGATGTTGCGTTTTGTTTTTTAAAAGGTCTAAAGTTTGATTTCACATCTAAAAAAATAAGAGGTGGATGATGCACCTCTTAAAATTTCAGAGAACGATAAGAGATTTTTAGACATTTTATTAAAAATTGTTAGAGTCCCACATCGGCTAGACTTGGACCAAATCTTCACTATATATGTTGGAACCCCCTTCTCTCCTCAAGAGCTCTTTTGGAGATTAATCTACGGCTTTCCACACATTCTAACATGGTATACCACTCTACGGACTCACATGCCGGCACTCTCTTGACTCTTCTAGGCTCTCTATTTAGCCTCTGTTGGAGGGGGCGTATTAGAGTCCCACCTCTCCTGGTCCTCTCGTGACCCTTCTAGGCTCTCTATCTAGTCTCTGTTGGAGGGGGCGTGTTAGAGTCCCACATCGGCTAGACTTGGACCAAATCTTCACTATATATGTTGGAACCCTCTTCTCTCCTCAAGGGATCTTTTGGAGATTAATCTACGGGTTCTACATATTCTAACAAAAATAAAACAAACAAGTTTTCCGCAAACCTCTTAATTTTCAAATTTAAGAGGTTTTAAAAGATATTTTTTTTAAATAAGCAACCCCTAAATTTTGACGGATTAAAATATAGATATCTTGAGTTTCTATATGTTCCTAAATCCTAATGAGACCCCCAATGTATAAAAAATATGTTACAATGTTCAGAATTTATAGGTGATAGTTACACGGTTAAAAAAAAAGTAAAACACATGAATGGATCTCTACCATAACATGGATGATCCATGGATGTGTTAAACAAGTTACTTTACAATCATTTTCTACGATGTGATCGAAAGAATAGTTTAAAGTTATCTTCTGTTTAAAATAAATCTTCCTATCTTTATAATGAAAATCAATTTTGATGCTACCTTAAACTTCGAAATGTTATATTGGAAAAGTATGATATCCTTGTTTTGAAATCAAATATAATCAATTGAATATACAATAACATCTGTATAATATTTAATTAGGTTGTGTTTTCGTATCTCAAAATGGAAACGGGTCATAGATAATAGTTATGATCTTGAAGTTAAAGCTTGTTTACATAAACATTTGCTTAAATTTAGGTCTTACAAATTAATAGTAATGGATCTATTATATCGTTCAAAGTTATGATCGTTAGATCTTGAATATCTTACAACATGATCATGTTAACAAATTGAAGAGGACCTCTTTCCCTATGTTCTTGACCATATGCATAGTGGTTTGTTGTTGGTAAGTTGTTGGTAATTATCAAAGGGCTTGTAGTCCAGCAACATTTTGGTGTAAATTTAAGTGATGTCCTTTTCCCTTGTGGTTGTAGAGTCGAGTCCCGTTATAAAAGTTGGTATAGATTTAAAAATAGGTTTACTGAATATGTATTTGCCATAAAAAAATATCGTTAACTAAATATCAACGACTACAGATAGATTTCATTTCCTCAATAAATTGTTTGGCTTAGAAAATTGTTGGCACTCATTAAATGAATGGTGATGGTACGATATTGTATTCTTCCTCCTTCAATTTTCATGTTGATAGTATAAAATAGTTCAACAAATAAGTTTCTAGAAGTATTCTAGGAGGATTGAATTTCTATGATATTTTTTTTAATCAACATATGTTTCATTTAGCAAGTTTTATTTATTAGGTAGGCTAAATAAATACTGTATATAGTAATAAATGTATATCTCTTAATTTTTAACATACATCAATAAAAATTAACTTTTGTATTTTAATTTATGATTTAATCTGAATTTTTAATACATACATCCATACATACATATATATATATATATATATATATTTAGAGAGAGAGTAATTGAATTTACGTGAGACTAAGCTATCTATGACTATGTGAGACCTGTAAGATCATATTTGTGAATGTAGAAAAAATGTGAACCTTCACAACAAATACATTGTGAAGGTTACCTTCAAAGTGTTTTGTCGTGAATCTTTAAGTGTAAAAATATAGTCTTATGAAAATAATTTGGTATCATGTGATTCCAAGTCTATATAAAGGTGTACATATAACAACCCCTTTATTTATTGAGTATAGTATTGACGGACGGTGACAATTATGCAGCCGGTCTTTGTCTTAGACAAAAATGGCATTTTCATTGTTGACGAGGATGAAACTATGCTATCTAAATGGTAGAAATAGCACAAATATATGAATACAATTGATTGCCGGACTTGGTGTCTAAGAAGACTATGAGAAAGCATATCACGGAAGATGAGAGAATAACTCTCTGGTACCATACCAAAAGAAAAGTAAATTCTCGAATTCTATACTACCTAACTAACTATAAATAAATAAAACCTTCTCCTTTTTATATGACAAAACTCCAACAAGCTAACCTTCATCTAACCAAATACGGAATAATGTCTTTTAAGTAATTAACAACACGAAAACAAATGCATATTTACGGGTAATAGATACACAAGCGTATGATAGAATTCAAATAATAAAAAATTTAAATCCAAATTGGAACATTTTTTACGAGTTATAACGTGTAAGTACTTTCTTACATCCTTACAGTTATTTCTGCTATCAATATTGAAAACCGAATTGTAACTTAACATAGATTTTAAAACAACCGAAACAAAATCGAGATATTTATTATGTTACCCTCCACAAACAATAAGATGATAAATGTAGGATTTGGTCCATTTTTATGAATTGAAATGTCGGAGTACTTTGCAATTATTTATCTTGGGTTCCTCCACATGCTCTTGCGTTGTTGACCAAAGGCAGCCAGGGAAGGTGATTTTATTGAGAGGGTACGAAGATTGGGCAATATAGTCAATACAAAATTATTGGTATTCATTAAATGAATGGTTATGGTACTATCATCTATCCTTTGTCTTCTTTCTACCAATTGATAACAGAAAATAATTCATATCAATAAGTTTCTAGAAGCATTTTGGGAGGATCCAATTTCTCGATGATATTTTACGTTAATTTTGTACAAACCTTAATTTATGGGTGGGCTAAATTAATTAACACCTTTACATATACATAATATTTTTTACTCATTATGTATGTTATATAGTGTCCTATATTAGCTAGATTTGGACTAATTCTTCGATATATATGCTGGAACCTTCATTCTCTATTAAAAAGCTCTTTTGAAGATTACATACGGAGTTCCACATGTTCTAACAATGTATACATAACAAGGGGCGTAGTCAGTAGGGGGACCAGCTGGTACTGAGTCCCCCTTAACTATTCCCTTATTAAGATACCAATACAACACGAGTTAAGTTCCGGTGAGACCAAGCCTTTTTGGTGAGACTGGTGAGACCAACATATTTTACTCGAAACTTCACATCAAAACATTTGTGAAGGTAAAAAAATTTGAACATTCATCGTTAAAACATACTAAAAAACACCATCGAATTTTTTTTTTTAAAAAAAGTTAAAAAACGAAACCTTCACAGCAGTTTTTTTGTGAACGTTCGCATTATATATATGTAACCTTCACAGAACTTGAGCTGTGAAGGTTTCGTTTTTTAGCTTGTTTTCGATATTTTTTTGCATCGAAAGTGAATTTTAGGTCTGTGTATTCGAGTTTTATTTACCTTCACGGTGTTTTTTTGTGAAATTTTATACGTTAGGTATTGGTCTCACGCGGTCTGACGGTAACAGCTTGGTCTCACATGATCCTAAGTCATACAACACATATGTATTTGTCGAGCATGGTTTGAATCTTCCCAAATGCCATTGTTTTTTTTTTATTTTTTATTCAAACTATATATTTTTTATAACTATTTATTTTCTATTATAATTGTTTATTTGCTAGTCTTGTTTTTCAAATCTATATCTTTTTTAATTAGGCACTTTTAACACTTTAAATGTATATAATATCAATTATAGGTACCTTTTTTATTATCATCAAGAATCTTTCTTTACGTTTTTTTCTTACAAATATTTTATAAAAAGATTATATTATTGTGTATAAAAATTATAATAAATTAAATAAAGACCATTGCACAAAATTTTAAAAAATATAAATCAAGGTTTCTTACTATTACTTTTATGGACAATTTCATGTTATTATTTTTGTTACTTAGGTATAAAATCTACTTTTATGATATTTTTATAAATTAACGGATTAACTAATTTAATGATAAAAAAATGTTTCTTTACTTCAATTAGCACCACCACCTATGAACAAAAGTGTGATTTTTTATTTATGTTGTTGTTTATTTTTATTTAAACACTCTATCATAACTAAATTTCCTCTTAAAACCTTATGAAACTTAAAAAAAAAAAATCGATATCAATCGCATCTCACATTAAATTTTGATTTGAATAACTTCAATATATAAGCTAGATTTGAGATCCTAAGCCCTCCTAATATAAAATTCTGGCTATGTCCCTGTATATAACTTAACCAAAATTTGTTGTATATATGGTTGGGTTCGGATAAAAAGTTTAGGTTAGCATGAGACACGTAAGAAGTGTATTAGTTGGATACATGGATGCACTGCGATAAGATGCACCCAATCAATTCCATTCTAAGAAGCAATTCATAGAAAAGTATGAGATCAATTAAAGATCAAACGTTCAGATCCATTTCTCATACTTCTCATAATTAACTCAAATTTCATATGATTCATCTCACGCTTATATGTGTGTGTGAACATATATAATAACAACAACCTTTTTCCCACTGATTTGTCCCAAGAAACTGCTCATTTGCTAATCATGCATTAATTTACCTTTTCTTATGATGAGCAATGGTTAGATAGAGATCCTTCATAAGAGTGACATCTATCCCTTTTTTTAAACAACACCCTTTATTTATTAACTACCGAAAACTCCACCCGAATTCACTTCCAAGTATAATTAACAAAATTTCACAAAACATATAATAGAAGAATTACAAAATTGAAATAAAAGGTTACAAAGACTATTGACTATGTTCTAGAACGTAGACAACTTAACTAAAAACAAATCAATATCAATGATAGCATGCGCGAATTCTACACATGATCGTGTTTCCAACGTCAAAAACATTTATTAATTTAAGTCCTCTATAACAAACATTTTGGTACCCCCCCCCCTATTCCTCTATAAAACGTCACAAATAAACCATTGAAATAAACCACAAATCAACACTCCATAAAAAATTCTCATCACCATGACTCTCATCAAGAAGCTTCACATAGCCATAATCTCCAGCCCCGGCATCGGCCACTTATTCCCGGCGCTGCTATTCGGCCACCGCCTCGTCACCCACCACAACCTCCGCGTCACCATCCTCGCCGTCACCACCAACACCTCGCCCGCGGAGTCAAAACTTTTCAACCCCTTCACCTCCAACCATCACCTCTCCATCATCCCGATCCCGGCCGCGGACATTTCCTCGGTCGTCGACCCCGCCGCCAAAATCCTGACGCGTATTTATGTCATGATGAAGGAAACCGTACCCGCCATCCGGACCGCCATCGCCTCCATGGACCCTCGCCCGGACGTCCTCATCGGCGATATTTTCGGGGCCGAAAATTGGGTGATCGCGGACGAATTCAAGATGCCAAAGTACGTGTTCATCACCGGCAACGCGTGGTTTACCGCGCTATTCGCCTACGCTCCGGTGTTGGATGAGCAAGTGGTGGGTCAGTTTACTGACCAGGTTAACCGGATTGAGATACCGGGTTGCGAACCGGTCCGGCCAATGGAGCTTGTGGACCCCATGCTGGACCGGTACGAAAACTCGTATCAAGTCCACGTAGAGAACGCCATCCGCGTGACGATGGCGGACGGAATGCTGATAAACACATGGGAAGCGCTAGAGCCCCAAACCCTAGACGCTTTTCGAAACAACGAGATCATGCGGTCCACGTTAAAGAATAAACCGGTTTACACCGTTGGGCCAATACACAAGAAGTACGAACCCACGGGTTCGAAGAAGGGTGAGGTGGTCGAGTGGCTTGATAAGCAGCCGGCTAATTCGGTTTTGTACGTGTCGTTTGGGAGCGGGGGGACGATATCGGCCGAGCAGATTACGGAGCTGGCTTGGGGTTTGGAGCTGAGCCAGCAAAGGTTCGTTTGGGTGGTGCGGGCTCCTAACAAACATTGTGTCGACGGGTCGTTTTTAAATGCCGGTCAACCGAGTGGTCCGGTTGACTTTTTTCCGCCCGGGTTTTTCACCCGAACCGAAAAGGTCGGGTTGGTGGTGACGTGTTGGGCCCCACAGGTGGAGATTCTGAACCACGAATCAGTGGGAGGGTTCCTAACGCATTGCGGGTGGAACTCCACTATAGAAAGTATTACAAGTGGGGTGCCGATGATTGCGTGGCCGTTGTACGCGGAGCAGAAGATGAACGCCACCATGTTGGCGGAGGAGCTGATGGTGGCGGTGCGGCCGGAGGTTTTGCCGACGGAAAAAGTGGTGGGGAGGGAGGAGATCGAGAGGATGGTGAGGCGGTTGATGGAGGGTGAAGAAGGAAAAGCGATGAGAGAGAAAGTGAACGTGTTGAAAGAAGGCGCGGAGGAAGCGACGGGCGTGAATGGTTCGTCTTATATTTCAACGTGTAAATTCGTCGAAGATTGTTTGTCTCAGATTGGTAAGTAGTCGATCGATCAAACGAAGCATCGAGCTAATTTATATGGAAAAGGTCCAGAGAGAACCTCGTAAAAAGAAGAAGCGTAGAAACGCTTAAAGACCGATGAAGAAATATATCAGAATGGATGTCAAATTATATATGTATATGGAGTCTATATATATGTAGTTAACTCTAAGAAGTAATAGTTGTTAATTTGCTATTTCAACATATAAATTTCATAAGGGATTGTTGTTCTCGTGTTAACTAATTTAGTCGTTAATTATATTCGTGTATGTATTTATACTGGGAAATATCGAATGAGATCGTTGAAAATAAGTTTATAAGGGATTTTTTAGAAGGGAAATCATAAATGAATCCTCCTAAAAAGAGAATGGATTTCTTTTATGTAAGTTTACAGGTGGAACTCAGTATAAAATGATCTACCTTTATGTGAATGTATTAAAAGGCATAGAAGGTTCATGTAACAAAACTCTTTTATAATTGTAAGAACCAATTTGGAATAGTCTAACATTACTATAACATGTTGCACTTAATTTTTCAAAGAGGAAAGAGATAGGTGGTAAACCAAATGAGAAAGGACAAAATGCATAAGGGCCAAAGGAGGAATAAGAAAATATTCTCTATGAATCTTATATATGAAAATATTCCATTTCACACTCAGTATATGTAGATATTTATTATCAACTATATTTTTTGTAAAACTCCGATCTATGCACTCTGAAATGGTAAGAGATAACTAAGCATATTGTCATTAATGATTTTGGTGACCGAATACGAACACAATTAGACACAACTTTTGTGAAAAGAAACGATGTATAAAAGTCATATGAATAAGATGATCAAGTATGAAAAGAATGTTATGAGTTTGAATAGTTAAACCAATTAGAGTCGTACAAAGTAAAACATGACAGAGTTCTAGTTATCAAGACGTGATGAAAGAAGTCGAGTGAAATGATGTTACTAGGGGAAGTACAAGTCTGTGAATGTACGATGGAGGTTGGAGCTTCACGTAAGTACAATCCACAAAAATTAAGTCACTATCATATTGGAAATATCAATTCTATGCCTGTGAACTTAGACAAACTGACTGTTGGAGTTATATAAACAGTGACATCAAAATGGAACAATGTTATTATCTACCCAAAATGGAGAGATGTGCCAAAAGAGATTAGAGACAACTAGGAACGACACTTAAATACGAAGTATAATCACTTGTTTAGGTAATGACAATTCCAAGAATTTGTTCTACTAAGGAAGATGATGTTTGTCATAACCACGAAATCATTTTATTTGGGATGTAAAGTGGCAATAATAGAAAAGTGCAGAACCTATTTTGTCAACTAATGAAATTTCAGAAATAGCAGGGTAATTAAATTTCGAAAAAAAATGAAAATTTTCTACTTTTTAATTTCTATGTAAACTATAAAACTGATTTTTCGTAGTTTTTCAAAATTTTCTAAAATAGAAAATGAAAAACTCCACCATTTCAATCAAACGTGTTTTCTAAAATTTTCATAGAAAAATGAAAATGAAAACTCAACTCCATTTTCTGAAAACGTTTTATCTAAATCTATACTGTTTAATAAAACGTTTAACAAAAACTCTTAAAAACCACTTTTATGCATAAAATATTGTTTATTGATGTATATTACTGAAGATTAAAGATTACAAATAAATTGATATAAGTACACCTTATTAAAGCTCTAAGTTTGAATTTGTGTAACAAACTACAGATGAACATAATTAAATAAAGGATAAACATCTCATTTTAAATATAAAAAGTTAACATGAACCCCTTATTGGTGATACTAGTACAGCATCGACCCTACATAGTTGACCGCGAGTTTTTTCCCCGGTTGAGATTTTTCCTGCGTCACCAAAATTTCTTATCTTCTATCTTTATTTTATATGGTTGCACAATTATTCGAAGATTTCTATCTTTTAGTTGGAAAAGCTCCACAAACTATTTTATTTTCTTTTGGGTAATTTCTAGCATTAACATTATCTTTATAAAGTATTAAATTAATAAACCAAAAACAAAGTACTTTGTTATTAAACTTAAATTAATTTATAATAAAAATTTTAAATTATAGAAATTACATAAAAAAATAAATTTTAAATAGTTAGCTCGATATAGTTATATTTTTCTCAAATTTTCATTTTGTTCATAAATAAAATTATTATTGATTTCTTAAAACCACATAAATCATATTATAACATCGATAAAGAAAAATAATAAAATGAAACGTTAAGATCGAGATTCATCTATTGCACTAGTATGTGTAGTTACCGTATAATACATAGGCATTAAAACTCTTAAAGTATAAGTTACAACATTTCAAACATAAATTTCAAAAATCTATTAGGCCTTGCTTACCACATGATCGGGTAGTAGGCGGGTTTAATGACTTGGTGGTATGCCCATAGCGGGTACCACCTAGCGGGTAGGGGGACAGGTTTCCAAACCCGCCCAACCTCTTTCTCTCTCTCTCTCTCTCTCTCTCTCTCTCTCTCTCTCTCTCTCTCTCTCTCTCTCTTTTATATTATATTTATAATAATAATAAAAATGGTAAGAGTATAAGGGCATCAAGGGTTGGTGGTACGAGAATTGAAAGGTTGATGAGGTTTGATGGTAGGAAAGTGTAAAAGTCGATGTGGCGCTGATGTGACAATGAAAGGTTGAGGGTTCAACATCTTGTGCTACAATCAGCCTTACAAGTGAATAACACGGTTTATAAAAGTTTTTAACCTGATACCACCACCATCACTGATTTTGGTATGCCTGAGAGTTTTAGGCATCTCGTCAATAGTATTTGTGAGGTAATTTTCTTAACACTCTCCCTTTGTATATTGACTGAGCTACGAGTATTTTTAGATTTGATTAGATGTCTTAGGAATTGTGTGTGATTCAAAATGCCATGTTTGATTTGGTGAGATATTTCAAGCATCAAGTTTCTTGAAAACCCATTTTTGATTTGTTGAGGTATTTTCAAGAAATGGCGTTCTTCAAAAACCCATGTTCAATTTTTATAAATTTACTCAAGAGTGGGTGTTCTTTAAAAGACCCATGTCCCATTTTTGTATATTTTTGATAAAGAATCTGTTTTCTTTAAACCCCATGTTTGATTTGTTGATATTCTTCGGGTATTCGTCATAACCCATGTTTATTTTTCCATTTTTTCAAGAATTGGGTGATTTTTACAACCCATGTTGGATTTTTCTATCTTTTAAATAAGAATTGGTTTTCTTTATAAACCCATGTTCGATTTGATGATATATTTCAAGAATTGGGTGTTCAAAAAACCCAAGATTGAGAATTTCAAGAAACCCTGTTTAATTCCAAGAAACAAGATAGAAAAATGGATGGTTGCAAAAGCTCTTAATACCACCATTTCCTATAAATGGATATTTGAATTCAACATGGGTACTAAGATAGCCGCCACTATAACATCTTTAAACAACTTGAGATTTAAAATCAACCAATTTTATTGAAACTTCTACTTTTCCTCGCATTATTCAGATTTGAAGTTTAAACAATAAAACACAAAAAGTCCATAAGAACATAAACATAAAAAATTACCAGAAATACAAAATCCGAGGGCTTGAGGAATTAGAGTTCATATAATTTTTTGCCTTTAGGTAGATTGTAGAATAGAGTAAGAAAGCCAACGATTCAAAAACACATACTTCAAGTGTGAATGGGGGCCAGGGAACAGTCAATAGAGGATGGGGTGACTATAATGGGGGCTGATTAGGGTTTACAACAACTCCAACAAAACCCTCCCAAATTTTTTTACAGAAACTCACCAATTTCAGAGAGCGAGATTAGCTCTTGTTTGTGGAGAGAAGAGAAGAAGAAGAATTTTGTACCCAAAGCGTATGCAACTGCATCTAGACGAATTTAAAAGATGTTAAAGCATGGATGGATGGGGATACCAAATCGTCACCTTGGGGAAGGGGAATGGAGAGGAAGAGGAATAGTTATGGGCGGCAATCAAATGATTGAAAAAATTAAGCAAAGCAGTTCCAGTTGTACATCAGTTTGGGTGCGTTTGGTGCACTGGACAGGGTGGGACAGGACAGGACAGGACAGTCCTGTCCTGCGTTTGACGCGTCCCAACCTTGGACTAAGTAGAACACAGTAGCACAAGACATGGGACAAGTGTGTCCACCCCCTTACCCATGGAACTAAGTGGAACAAGGAACTTAATGACCAAAATACCCCTAAAATAAGAAACCTAATTAAATATCCCTTCTTTTTTCGTCAACCGCTTTCTCCCAAACTCCATCTCCTCTTCGATTTCACGACCTCGGATCTACCTCCCTCTCCGACAATGTCCGGCGACCTGCGGCTGCTACCTCCGGCGACGTCCGGCGGCCTCCGCCTCCCTCACCGGCGATGTCCAGCAACCTGCGGCTACTACCTCCGGCGACGTCCGACGTCCGGCGACCTCCGCCTCCCTCTCCGGCGATGTCCGGCAACCTGCGGCTGCTACCTCCGGCGACGTCCGACGTCCGGCGGCCTCCGCCTCCCTCTCCGGCGATGTCTGGCGACTTGCAACTTTCGGCGACAACTTATAGACTTTATCAATAAAACAGTATTATAAGGTTTTAAATTCTTTGTTATTATGCATTAAATTGATTATTTATTAATGAAACAGTACACAGCTCATCAGGGGTAAACTGGTCATTTTAACATGTTCTGGCTTGTCCTGTCCTATGTTGTTCTAGCTTACCAAACGTTGGACACCTGTCCTGTCCTGTTCTGTCCTGTCCTGTCCTGTTCTGTTCTGTCCTGTCCCGTCTGCATACCAAACGCACCCTTTAAGATGTTGACATTTTAAGAAAACTAGTTAACGTACCAGCGCGATGCGGCGGGTGTGAAGACTTGTAGCAATAGTATTATGTAATAATATACAACATTTGATTGGCTACACAATCACATTTGACAATAAAAGCCCATGCATCTTAGAGAAGAGAAGTAGTTTATCTATACTATTATATAAAGAGAATAACTCAAAAAGTTGGTTAAATTGTTCAACATAACTAATTTTACACATTTACACTTTGTATCCTTATAGTTAGTTATTAAATCTTATTTTAGTCCTTCACTTTTCCATTTCTATTTTAAACCCTTATTATATAATCTAAATAATCATATATTATGAACTAAAATATATTAAAATTGCGTTTTTTTTTACAAATTATACTATCATAATCGTCTCGTCAATACCTTCGAAATGAGCTCAATATTGAATATTTTTTATGCAATTATATTATATATTTTATTATATAAAGATAATAATTTTATTTCAATTTTCAAGATTGACTATTTAATTTTTCAATATGTTCCCTTATTAAATATTCATTCTATCATTTTTAATTTATAACTTACGCTTAATATCCGTATAATTAATTAAATTAATTTACATTCAATCTATTACTTTTTCAGTTTTCCCTTACATTTTATTATACTAACACAAATAATGTATATGAACTAAAGTAAAATGTATAATATATAATCATTTTTCTTTTTAGCAAATAATACCATTGTAATCGTCTCGATAATACCTTCAAAATAAGTTTAATATTGAATATTTTTTAATTAATCGTATTATTTAATATCAAGAATACATGCAAATTAACCCCAATGGGGCAGCCTACCGGTTAAGGCTTGGTGTTGGGGAAAAACCCACCCAAGTTCGAATCTGGGGGTGAGCAACCAGGGGCCACTAAGTATTAATCCCAGGGGAGCATGCTTTAGGTCTCGGTAAAAATTGCCAAGGATGTAGTCTGACCAAAGTCCAGGTGAACCTTCTCAAAAAAAAAAAAAAAAAAGAATACATGCAAATTAATTTATTTTATATTTTTACATTTTTGTTTTTCAGTTATGTTTTAATCTATACTATATATTAAAGAAAAATAAGTCTTGAAAACGGTTATTTTTCAAGATTTCAATATTCAACTTTACTGTTCTTTATGCACCATGTATAACAATGTAAAACACAATCAACAGTGTTGTGACAGATTGGTTATCGCTCGGGGGTTCATAGCACCCTAACCGAGTTTGAACATTCCTGTGCGCATAATACCCACTTAATTATACGAGTATTTAAGTGGGTCCATGTTTAGCCCCAAAATTGTCGGGGATTAGTCGGACTTTATATATATATATATATATATATATAGAGAGAGAGAGAGAGAGAGAGAGAGAGAGTCAGGGGCGATCTATATTGCTTAGTTGCTTACAACCCTTTTGAGTTGCTAATTTATATATTATTGATCTACACTAACTTTTACACCCGCCGCATCGCGCGGGTATTGGACTAGTTAATTAACATATAAACTATCATGTTAGAACTATTTGATGATTAGAATCCTCAAACATGTAACGAATTATAGATCTGATTGTATGTAATAATGTATTTTCTCTTGCATGTATTCGTTTTAATGGCAGTGTTATACTTTTAGGTTCTTACCCGATCATCCAAATCATCAATCACAGTGGCACTCTCGTATTTTACACATGCAAAATTATAAATATGTTAGATGACTTAAATTTAAAAGAAAAAAAAGCATTTCCAGTTTGTACATGTGATGCATGATTTTAGTCATACGCTCAAACCAAAGGATATTTTAGTTTGATAAAGCCACACTCATCCCCAAGTTTAGAATCTTAGGAGTTCCAAGAGTCCTTGTAATTAAGAGAAGCCAATTATCAATACATAAAACTAATCCGTATACAATAAAATTCATCCTACACTTGGTTACTATAAACAATGTCAAATTTTTTATAAGTTAAGGAGTTTTTTTCCATTGAATCCGAAATGAGTTTAATTGTTTATATGGATCAATGTATTTATTTGAGGATGAGAGGCCAATGGGTTTAGAGGAGACAAAGAAAGTGATTTTTTTTCTAGGGCGTTTATAGTATCAACTTACCAACCATGTTAGTCAAATAATATGAGAACTTGGGAAAAGACGTAACTCACATCACCTTATATACCTTGGATCCAAAATGTGACAAACACCACACTAAGTGACATTAAGCACCATAGTTCATTGTTTTTTTTCTTTTTTCCGAGGGGGGGGGGGGGGGGGGTTGGCACATCATCATAATGCTACGGTTTATTTGACCAATAAAATGGCTACCAAATTTATAAACAAGCCAGGGTGAAAATGATAGTGGATTAGGACCCATCACCTTGTACATATGCTTTTCAAAATACACTTCCTTAACCAACACCTGATCGCCATTACTAATTAATATCTCCATTGGTACCTCTGTAACCATCCTGTTACTCGAGACACATCGCTCTTTTCTTGGCACTCTTCATAAATGGTTCGTGAGATGAAGTATATACAACACACACAGAGTCACCAAGAGATATGTGTTACCTGGTCATTGTATATACAAATACCTAGTCATTGTATTTTGGAGGATGTTTTCCCTAAAAGTATTGTTTGCATTATTTTTGGGAATTTGACAAAACTTGAGAAATCATCACCAAGAAAACATACAAATACCAATATATTAAAGGATGACAATGATTTCAAATGGTTCAATGGAAATGGATCAATAATCCAAAACACAAAACGGAACAGGATACCAAGTACTAAAAAACCATTCAACAACCCAGATTATACCCATGAACTAAAACTCTAGAAAAAGGTGATGATGATCAAACTGATAAGCCATCGCGCATTGATGCAAGCTTAACCCTATAAGCAATTTAGAACCTATAAAAAAAATTGACATAGGCAAACCACCACATCCATAGAAACCATAAAACCCCATTATCAAAGAGAAAAGAAGTACTATTTTTTTTTTTAATTTATCATAATCAAACCGATAAGCATATGGTGGATATTGAACCATAAAACTTGAAGAAGCCTTTATAGAGAGTGATTAACCAAAATAATCCTGCAGAAACACAATCCAAATGTTTCAAGACGACAATAATGATGAAACCATTAATCATGAAATTGGCAATTAAACAAATAAACAAATTACCTAAATCTAATCAGAAAGAAAACACGTGGGAGCATCGTGCATGAAGGCTTGTACCGGAAATAGCATAAGCAAAACCCATAGAACCCATGTCATAAAGGCTTGTATTATGTTATATGATGATTATGATTATGATTATGTCATCAATTCTTGCATCGTGCATGAAGGCTTGTACCGGAAATAGCATAAGCAAAACCCATACTTATTGCACCCCACAGGCCCAATATGTCCATGACCATATTTTCGTACTTGCTATTGAATTCAGTAAAATGGAACATATGAAATTACCAATAAATTATAAATCAATTTCTTCATAACAAGTTCATGTGCCTCAAAATGGTTAATAATTATCTTCCATTCAGTTTTAATAATATCTCAAACATAATGGATCAATATCTACAATAAAAATAACCAAAAAGTAGGAGGAACTTACAATTTATGGGAGCACCGACCAATGCAGTTGTATGAACTAAATGGTACTGAAATTGCATTTAAGAAAAAAAGAAAGTTTGTTCCAAAGAGTCTGCTCCACTTCATGGTTTGGTGAATGGTGATGGAGATACCAATTAATCCATACTAACTAATTCTCCCACAAAATTTCATTTCATTTTAATTTATTTTGTTATCCCTTCTACAATAATTGATGACAATGATGGAGAAAGAGTACCTGCCTGACCCAAGCCACATTTGATATGCACCCCTCCAATCATAATGATACTCTTATATGTAGCGTCCCTCTTGTTTCTTCATATCCTCCTCGGTTAATTGATTTGGATTTTCCTACATTAAACTATCAAGATCAACATCTTATTATTCTAACCTGAGAAGATAATTAATAAAGCAAACATATGTTAGTAATATACCAGTGGATGTAAGTAAAGAGAAAGAAAAATGAGAATGGTAACAATTTCAACAAGGGGAGTCAAACTGTTAGGTGAGGTTACTTGTAACTACCATGATATAATATTACCATAAAACAAGGGAAAGAATCTAAAACAAAAGAATTAAAATCAAAATGGTAAAGAGCAATAGCAGGGGCTGACAATTCTTTTTGAACCGCAAAAATTTTATTGCAAGAACCGAATACAAAGGTACAAAGAGACCAAAAAACACCATACGAATTCGGCCGAAACAGCCAACTAAAAAGCATGAGCAAACAGAAGGATATAGAAGAACACAGTAAAAAAAGAACACCGAACTCGAACCAAAAGCTGAGTATTAAGGTGCAGACTAACTGATGTTGATCGCCTGTCTGAGGGCTCCCCAACGGTGGTGGTTGATTGCAAAACCACCGCCGCCGTGGCTTCTTCTTTTGTCTCGTCGCCGGTGTTGGATGCGCCGGGGAGTGGTGGTTCGTCACCTACCTCGCTGTCGCCCTCCGTGGCTACTGATGGTGGTGGGCCGGCCGGCACCGGGATGGTAGCCTCGGCTTTTTGTCCGCTGCCGCCACTTGTTGACACGTTAGGGTTGTTGTCCGGCGTGGTGGGGACTGCTGATAACACCACCGCTTCTACGATGGTTCCTCCTTCGTCTTTGGTTTCGCCGGCGGTTTTGTCTGCTAGTGCGGAACCATTTGTCGAGACACCGAAGGGGACTACGGGAGTGTTTGGTGATGTGGGTCCTTTTCAGCAGTTGCTGAGGGATGTTTCGGGTCCTCTTGGTCATCAACAGCAGTCACCGATGCTGTCACCGTCGGCTTCTCCGGTGTCAAATTCGGAGGCAACCACCCTTTCGTCCCCGGAAGGGTCTCTAAAGCCAAGTACGTTGTCGGTAGATAAAGGACCAAATGCTGGTAGCTTTGTGGATTCTGAGGGTAACGTACACTTGCACGCTGAGGAGTCGAGTGTTGCTCATAAGCCAGTGTCTTTTGCTGGTCTTTTGAAGAAAAGCGCAAACCTCGCGAGCGGTAAAGGTAAACTTAAGTACTATCCTCCGGTCGTAACTGAGCTTGGCACTAGACGTGCGATTATACCTGATGAATTGATTCAAAAACAAGCCAGTGAATGGGCTCTTACTCTTGCTGGCTACTTTATTGGTAAAAGGCCTGCTTTTCCTTTCGTTCAGTATCATGCTAGACGAATGTGGAAGCAATTTGGTCTGTCTGAGGTTATCTTAAATGACCAAGCCTATTTCTTCTTCAAGTTTAATTCTGAACAAGGATTGAACTTTGTTTTGGAAAATGGTCCATGGCTATTTAATGGTATGCCTATTTTCATCCAACAATGGCAGCCTGGGCTTTGTTTTGACAAGCCTGAACCTAAAAAGGTTCCTTTGTGGGTTAATATTTTTGGTCTACCATTGGATGTGTGGGATTTTGAAATAATTAGCTACATTACTAGTGTGGTAGGAGAACCAATTTCTGTGGATAGATATACAGAAGAGATGTGTGAAACCAAAGCTGGCAGAGCTAATTTTGCCAGAGTGTTGGTGAATGCCTCTGCTGATTATGAGTTGCCTACGGAAATTGATGCTATTATCTTGGGTAAACTAAGGAAATTTAGAACTGAATTTCTTTGGAAACCCAAGAGATGTAGCTTTTGCAAGGTGTTTGGTCATGACTTAACCTCTTGTTCATTCCGGCCACGTACGGTTGAGGAGTTAAATATAGATAAACCTGTGCCTTCTAGTATTGGTGAACCTTCTAAGGCTAAGGTTATTGATGATGGGTTTATATTTCCCAAACGGAAAAATAAACTTAAGCCGAAAATTGCCCCTCTGAAAGTTGGAGGTCAAAACCCGAAGGTTGTTTTTAATACTGGTGTTAAGATCAACCAAAGGTTTGTTCCTAAAACAGCTATTCCTTCTATTGATACGATTGATAAGGGTAAGGCTATTATTGATGATGATAAACCCCCTCCTAAGGTGGTAAAAACTGAAAGGATGACAACAAGGGTGGAGGATAACACTAATTCCAAAGTATAGAACTTGAATACTGAAAGGATTCCTATTAAGGTTTCCAATCAGTTTACTGTTTTGGAAGAGCATCCTAAGTGGACCGCGGATAAAAAGGAAGTAGACTGCTATGTTGAAAAACGTGGGGTGGGACTTGAGCCGGTAATCATTAATTCTTGGTCACGTCAGAAACTGGAATACTTCATTGATAGGTGGGAAAGAGTTTTCGGGAAGGAGCTTGATGGCAAACTTCGTGGCTTTACACTCCCGGATAGAATTGATGTGGGGGATGATGATGATGACGATACGTCCGATGATGATGTTTTATCTGACCATGATATTGCCATGGACACTAGACCAAGAAAGTTTCATGGTCTGACAGGCAGGTGATTACGAAGATGGAGCAGGACACGCAGTGATGTTTCGTTAGAGAGAGATCTTAGTGTTGTCTTTCTTCAGTTTCTTGGGTTTTGGGTTTCTCTGTTGTTAGTATCTTTTGATGCTTTTGGCGTGCGGCTTTGTGTCCCTTGTTTGTGGGATACTTAGCTTGCTTTTTGTATTTGTACTTTTATTTTTATAAAATTGCCAGGATTTTCCTTTCAAAAAAAAAGGTGCAGACTAAGAAGGAGAGGGATCAACAGTGGTTTATGAGGATTAAACAACCGATACCGATCCCAAACCGATCTTATCTACCTCAACAGGGGCTGATAATGGCAATGGACAGTGTAGAGAACGTTAACTGATGAACCATCGAGAGATCGCAAAGGGTTTAAATCGTGTAGGGTTTTGAAAGATTAATAACTTATTTACCTTTTTTATAGTTGTCATAGATAGCTTTTGTAATTTTGTAATTTCCTCTCATGGTTTTCATCTACTGTCACATACCTGCAAAACCATCAAAGATTACGCAAAATAAACACAATCCCATCAAGAAAAGTTGAATCTTTTCTTGATAATACATACCTTTTAATGGATTGTCTGTCATGTATTTTCAACTCACAAGAAGAGGATTATAAGAAACAATAGAGAGTTGAAAATTGGAAACGTCTTCCAAAAGTTTATAATGTCTAAAAGAAGAAAAAACACTTGATGAGCCATAGTTTTGTGAAAACCTTTCATTAGTTTAAAAGTAAATAAACATTAAAATTTTACCTCTGGAATTGCTGAATTAGAGAATTATTGGAAGCTTTGTTGGCCTAGGAAACCTGCATAAGATGAACAATTTGACAGAATCTGAAACAAAATCTGATGAGATAAATAAACCGTCAATAATCTACAGTTTCAAATATCAACAATCAACATGAATCCAACCGCCAAAATCACATCACAAAACACGGTTATAACATACAAAACAAACAAATCGATGAGCTTAGAGCTAAATCAGCATGATTTGACCAATAACAACAGTCGATATAAAACATAGATCGAATCAGAAACAAAGGAGAACAAGCAAATCAAATCACACAAACTCAGAATTTACCTCGAAATCAGCTTACTTCGTAGCGATGATAGAGACGGATATGGATTTATATATTTAGGGGGTTTAGGGTGCCGGTTAACGAAAAAGCGAATTGAGATTTGTATGGCGTGTACATATATATCATCCGACGATTCATCGGCCGGCCGGAAGGGCCCTCTTCCCATGTCAGTGGTGATCCACCTTAACCTTGTTTTCAAAATCTACACAGACGAAAAATAATGAGATACCTAAGAAAATCATGAGATGCCAAAAGAAAAACCATGAACGGCAAATAATGTTGATTAGATAAAACCCTAGGTTTTATGGGAAGTAAATCATTGTAACAGGTCGTCGAGAACGGAGAAGAAATCTCGTACCTGGTATAAGCAACAACTTGCGCCCTCAAAGTGGATTCATCGAAAGCGATTTAAGTGGCGTGGGTTGTAAAAGCGAGAGTGAGAATCCAGCAGAGGATTTGGAGACGATTTAGGTTTGAATCAGGGATCAGAGGGATACCGTTTTTTGTGTGGGTTATATTCAGTTAGAGAGATGAGGGAAAGAGAAACAAGGGATCCCTTGGCCACCAAGGGATGAGGGGGAACGTGGACGGAGAAGGAGAGTTGGGGAAGACACAGATGGCCTTGAAAATCAGTTTTCTTGAAAACAGTTTCTTGAAAACAGTTAACTCAATTCTTTTTAATATATAGTATAGATATGAATATATCATATATTTGGTATCCTGCTATCCTCTTAAAAAAATAAATGACAAGAGAAGATAAAGTAAATTGGAAAGGAGAAAAACAGGTTAACAATTCGATTATTATGTGTGTGTAACAATGAAGAAATTCTAGAATATACATAACATACCATACACATGATAAATTTTAAAATATTAAAATCTAATTAAGCTATGAGAATAATTACTTTCTGAGTTTATCAACTATGAGCTTATCATTTTGTTAGAACCTCAAAGTTGCATCCCAGCTCTATGCGTATATTCAGATTAAGAAGAGGCATTAGCATAGCTGAATAAAAATCAACAAATAGCTATCTGCAAGCAAATGACCGTGTGAAACAGTTTGCAAAATAATAGTTAATGTGTATTTGTAACTAATGTGAAATCATATACAAGACTAAATAAAAACATGTTTTTAGTTCGCTTGATTAGTTATCATCTCTACAGAAAAACTGCTTTCTTATAATACCCAATTCATTTTGCTATTCGCGGTTGTTTTTTTAAATTCCATTAACACCCACATGCAACAACTATAAATTGACTTCACATGGTTGTTTGAATCAACAGATTCACTTTCAAATACTGTCACATGCCAATCCTTAAGCAAAGTGCATAATCTACTTAGAATATATACATAGGTCAAATTTGTTATGCAGATGAAACATTATGCTATACATTAAGACGCAATGATGGAAGTAGAGTTTAAGGACATCTACACATGCATTTGCAGATCGTGTATGAATCGTCTATGCATTTGCAGATCGTGCCATGGGATCATTGCTATCTAGCAACCCAAAAACCATAAGAAAATCCACTAAAATCAACAGAGAGGCTGCCAGGAACATAGTACGAAATCATCATCGTTTTTAGTTTCAAGCTACAATCAAAGAGAAACCTCAATTGAAATATTCAGATTAATCATTCCTATGCAGTTTATAATGCATTCTAAGTTGATTGGCCGAATACCTGTAATGTGATGACAACCCTAAGGATTTCGATTTGGCAATGCCATCATGGAGGTGTGTTGACCCCAATTTTATAAAGGACTAAAGTCTGCCACAGACCAGATGATAATGTTAAGGTTATTTATCAAATGTTAATCTATTGAAGAGTGGTTTTTGATAAGACTCGATAGATGTGGATAAATCGAAGGACATGGTACTCAATAACCTATTAAGAGGGTATGTATTCTCCCTTTACAATTCAGACTTGCATCTTATTCATTAAGAGGCTTATTTCAAAAAATGACCTTACACTGGCTGCCAGTTCATTCATGTAGATGCAAATGCAAGGAAACCACCATCTTTATATTTGAAAAAAAAATCAAAGATAAAACACAACATTAACCAACTCGAACTTACATACGGGATCGTAAATATCTTCCTGAATTCCCAGCTCCAGAAGTAATGAGCGCAATAACGTAGGTATGTAGCTAGACAGAAAAGAGGCAAGTCTAACCTGAAGAGGTAAGATTTTCTAATTGAAATACTAACCGAACAAAAGACAAATGGGAAGCTCATAATGGATCTATATAGAACTAATACAAGTGAACTATTTCGACCACCTGGAAGGATCCTCATTCCCTGCCATATGATATACAGTTTCCGATTTAACTTTTGGCATCAAATTAATCAATCCATAAGTCACTTGGAATACAAGAAACATAAATTCGTAATACTACTGCATCGGTGTAAGATATACTAAGATAATAAGGGGTGTAAACAAAATTTAATTAAATTCCTATTTCCCCTTTTTAAAACATCTAAATCTTTTAACTTTTCCATCCAAGCAAATAATTGAATCTTCAACAGTAATAACAATTTTAGAGGATCAAAGTGAAAATCACTGATAAATTGGAGGACTACTTAATATGAGGAATAGCATTGAGTTCTCAACCAATCAAACAATGAATTCAACATGATACACCTTTAAAAGCCAATTTGAAAAGCATAGAACTTAAACAACATACAT
This sequence comes from Centaurea solstitialis, assembly GCA_030169165.1. NCBI lineage: Eukaryota > Viridiplantae > Streptophyta > Magnoliopsida > Asterales > Asteraceae > Centaurea > Centaurea solstitialis. The sequence goes on from CM058046.1 coordinate 20,054,079, forward strand.
TAGTTTAAAAGTTCCATGTATCATCTTTTATAACAGATCTTGATAAAGTCTAGTGCTTAACATTATAATCCCACAATTCTTTAAACATAAAAGAAAAAATAACATAAATTAAACTTACATAGCCAGAAGCAAGCTTAAGTTGGATAATGAATTTCAGTCCGAGTGTCACTTGGATGCCAAAGAATGTTTCTAGATTTCGGTAAAAGATCTTGACCGTTAAATTTAAAGTTGTCAAACACCATGTTCTGCACAAAAAGAACGGAACCCACATTAGAACAAGTGAAAAACAGGAAAAAAATGAAGTCAAAATTCTGTTGCATAGATTAAGACAAATGAAAATGTTCAATAGACCAGGAAATTCACCTCTTCTACGGGACTGATGTGACTGAATTCATATAAGATGTGACTGGTGGCATATTCAATTCATCGTCCATAACTATACATGATGCAAGAGAAGTTAAAAAAAAAACCTTAATCGATGCCTCCAATGGCTAAAGAATGAGAGTATGTAAGGAATTTATTAATGTAACATCTGAAGTGAAGATTATATATTAGTCCGATGAAATAGGCAAATAAGACTGAATATACTAATATGCAAAACTAAATTTCACTACAGACAATACTCTGTAACATAGAAAGGGGTAAAGCCTCTGAATTAGGGTTCATAAAAAACATAGGTAAACTTGAACAGAAAGAATAAATAAAACACACCTAAGGTTATTCCAATAAAGAGGTCAGTAACAATTAGGATTTTGAAGAGAGTTTTACCATATGATACCTAAAGATGATTCAACATTTTAATATCGTCTACAGGTTTTTGGGGATTTCGTGGTGGGGGAGAAGGGAGAGAAAGCAACTGAATAACCTTTTGGCCCTTCACAGCGTAAGCCGATGATAAGAACCATAGTGTATTCCTTTGCTTTTAAACAATTCGTCTAGTCGAACTCTTCTGTTTTTTGCAATAGCCTCAATATCAACACATGTAGAAGATGATTCAGGTGGCGCACGTGTTTAGTCTCGGCCTATACAAAAGCAAATCATAGTAATGGATTATAAAATTGCTGCACAAGAATTTGAGCATATATAATGCACATAACCACACATGAAGTCACTAATCTTTAGCAAAATAAAGAAAATAAAAAAGTGAAAACAGAACAAAAAACATGTATATATGATAGTAGTTAAAAACTAAAAACAGAATACAATCAAACATGAGAATTCCTATCCAAATAAATTTCAAAAACTTTTCTTGAATTCGATAATACCAATTGATGTTGAAATCCGCAGGGGTAGCTAAGGCAAAAAATATGGGAGGGAAGCAATAGAAACCTATTTGGTGCAACCAGGGGTTTCATCAGCAGGGTACAAATAGACCACAACAAGGTGTAAATTAAGTTTTTTTTTTAATCTCATAATCTGATTCCATTTGAGAGTATAAAGTATGGATTTTTAAGTTCTTTTTTCTTGCTTCTGTTTAACTTGATCTTCTTTGTTGAACCATGTACTTAATTTAACCACGTTCCTAGGTGGAGAAAGGGTGAATTACATTCAGTTATGACATAACAAGCCAAATCAACATGGATGTGTGATCTAAAAACTATTTACACAAAATATTGATGGAATAGAAACAAAGACAAAACTTGAAGCAAAATAATGCCATAAAATCAAGATGATTTGTTGAGTTGGCAAAGGGTAAAGCATTCAAAGACTGAAAACCTGATGAATTCACATATGTACTTACCGGTATTCAAACTTCTTGACATAATCCAGCCCCAAAAGTGTTAAACCCTCCCTGACTCAAATGAAATTTCGAAAATTGGCGTTGATTTACAACTCAAAATTACATGATTTCACTCACCACAAATTGTTATAAAATAATTTCAAATACATGAAAACCAGGTACCCCTGATCATAGAAACTGAAAATTGGTGAAAATGGTGGAGAAAGACATTTATGAGATGAGATGATTGAAAACCCAATTTGCTGAACACAAGAATTTAGGGTTAGAAAACCCAAAATTGACAACAATGGTGGAGAGAATATACCTGTAGGAGATGATTCAATACCCAATTTTCTGCTAAAAACAAGAATTTAGATCAATTGAGTGAGAACCCTACAAAAATTGAAAATCGAAAACAAGATAGTGTCAGGAGATGCCATAACCAGAAAGGAGAAACAAAATCGAACATCAAAGAAATCAAAGAAAGCCTTATTGGTGCCTGGTATATATGCGATAAAAAAATCCCTAGCATGTGTCTTCGTTGACAGTAACGAGTGGAGAAGAGATGCAAAAACCAGAAACACCAACATTAAAAACCCTAGACAATATCTCATACAATAAATTATTTATTTTGAATTGGAGATTATGGAAGGTAGAAGAACCTAAAACCCATTCGATTGAGAGTTGAGATTCTGGGGGGAAGAAGTTTTGGTAGATTATGAGAAGCAGAGAGAAACCAGGGAAGGAAACGTGGGAAGAAAAAACTGTGATTTCAATTCTATGCATTGCAATGTTGTACCTGTAGCTTTATCAACAGTACGTGTTAAAATCAGTTATTGTTGAACAAATAACTGTAAAAATGAGATATTCTCATTTATATGTAGTATAGATATGCATAAAATATGGTACTTTGTGCAATAAAAGTTGTTTTTAAGAGTTGGACGATCAAATGCTTTATAAAATAGTATAGATATAGATATACAACTAGTATGTTTATATATGTATCTATATATGTTTCTATGTAGAGTCAGGTTCAAACAAAAACAATACCTATCTAAAGAACACGAGAACTAATAAAACCACAATGGATTTTTCATGAACTTTCGGAGGAAAAAAAATATGCGAACGACTTTGGATGCGAGTTACAAAGTCATATTATTCGTATGTGATTTTGTACATTAATCATATATGATTTTGTTGATTCTCGTATTTTTTTAAATAAGTATTATTCTCATTAGATCTATCATTTATGTATAATAATATTAAGTTTTCACAACAAGACACTATGAAGGTAAACATCACAATGTTTTTGTTGTGAAGGTTTACTCCGTTTTATATTCTTACAATATTTTGGTGTAAAGTTGTCAGTGCTATTTTATGATTTTATGTTTAATATAAATTTTTTCTTTATTAATGCTATATGTTAATGTATTCTATTTATCTAATTAAAGAGCTATGATGATTGAATGAAAAACAAATTCAGCTCAATAATATAATGAAAAGTGTTCTTACAATTTTTATATGGCTCTAAAAATATTATACTATAACCATAACTAGAGTAACATTAAAATATTTGATAGAACAAATTAGATATAAAACAATTATTATATTTATGAACTTATGTTTTATTTATATTTTTGGGCTTTAACAATATTATTATAGTTGAAAATAAAATTTTACTTTACCTTTCGATGCTTACTATTGTAAATAGACTAGAATATGAATAAACGTTTTATTAAATGAATAATATCAGAATAACTAAACCACCTATATTCGTAGGGGTGAGCAATGGGACCGCAAGAATCAGTCCTAATCGAAACCGAACCGGGACCGGGATCGGGATCGGAACCTGCATCAGTATAGTCCAACCGGTCCGGTTTTTGGTTCTTCGAATTCCATATTTTCGGTTCCGGTTCCAAAGCGGGTTCGGGCTCAATTTTTCGGGTAATTAACAGGAACCGGCTCGGAATTTTAAAACAATATTTCATATATGAAAACATATATATACATATATACTAATTTACACATTTCGTAATATCTTTTTAGTTCACATTTAATATTTTATATCACACCAAAAATTATAATTTTTTAAAGATTTTTCGTAATTTTATTTGACAACCACTACATAATTCAATAAAATTATCGTCACGCCCGTTTTCAATTATCTCTCACATTGAATCAAAACATATACTATAATTAAATCTTTAATTTCATTGCATAAAATTCGAAATATCATATATATATATATATATATAGAGGAAAAATCAAATACACACCAAGTAATTCGTAAACACTTACACACCAATCTAAACCATTGATTTACCATTGAATTTTTGATCTGACGATGCATAAATATTGGGGGTGTTTTGATAATATAGCTATGGCAACTAACAATTTGAAATTTGAATTATTAATAGCCTTTAGTTAATAAAATTCATAATTTTAGGAAGTAAATCTCATATGCAAATTGGTGTGTAAGTGTTTATGAATTACTTGGTGTGTATTTGATTGTTCCTCTCTCTCTCTATATATATATACACACACACACTTTAAACCTATAATATAAATAGTTAAAATCATTTATTTCATCATGTATATATAAACACAATTCACGATTTTATTTATTTCAATTATGAACAATCGGTTCCAAGCGGGTATTTGACCGGAAAATTGGGACCGGCAGCGGCACTGGAACCGGAACCGATATTACCTATACAGTCGGGTTCTCAGTTCTTCAATTCTGGTTCCGGTTCCAAACCGGGTTCGGGCCGGTGAGGTTCTAATGCTCACCCTTACATATCCGTAAGATGTGGAATGGGCCACTTGGATGGCTTGAACCTAGGCTTCTAGGCTTTAGTTGGTATGGGCCTCATCCACTTACTCTGTGCTTTGCGAACCATGTATTTTGGTTTGTTGGTCCAGTACTTGATACGAATGATGTAGTTCTGATCGGATCCATCCGACCCGTACTTGTTTAAATTAACTTTCAAAATTATATTCCAACACCAAGAATTTCTTGACTTCATATTTTACCCACGATTTTATGTTATTGATTTTTGTATTTACAAGAAATCCCTTGAAATTTATAACTTCTAGTCCACAGCCTCCGAATTAAACCAACAACCTTCTACAACTTAGCAATTGGTCCCTGAACTTTTTAAATTTGTATTAGAGTAAATTTCAATTTTTGTCCCTGACGTTTTACCATTCCAACGGTTTTCGTCCCTCACCTTTATTTTAACATATTTGTCCCTCACGTTTGATATTTCACAACAAATTTCGTCCCTCCACTTAACGGTCATTAACCTTTTTAGTTAAGTCCGGTTTAATGAGGGGCATTCAAGTCATTTTATCTATTTTCTTAAGTTTTTTGTTTTTATAAAAACAATCAAACATTAAGGAACTGTAATGTAATTATATATAAGTTTGAAAAACAAAAAATAACTAAATAGGACCCCACCATCATCTTCTTCCCCATGTCTTCATATCTACACCGAAGAAGAATAAGCCGCCGGAGAAATGGGCGTTGGAGCAGCGGTCGTCGCCCGATGACGAGAGGGTTTTCGATGGGTGTATGATGCGTAAATAAATGGAACCGGCAATATATGACTTGCCCACATATATACGTTTACATACGCAGGGACCACCTACTGGCGACCCACTGCCTCTCCTACCTGCCGCGAACCGCCACCCCGATCCCACCCTCCTACCACCACCCTCTCTCCCTCCCCTTCCAACCCCCTCTTCTCCGGTCACACCGTGGTTTGCCACCGCCTGTTAAAACAACCACCATCATTGCCACCTGCAAAGGCAACCACCGCCACCACCGATAAACAACGCGATCCGGCGACCTCTCTCTGTCGTTCTCCTTTCTCCGGTCACACTGCCGCCGCCGCCACCTACAAACGTGTCCCCCTTCCCTCAAACCCAGATTCGGCGACCTCTCTCTATCGTCCCCCCTTCTCCGGTCACACCATTGCCGCCGCCTGCAAACATTTCCCCCTTCCCCCAAACCCAAATCCGACGACCTCTCTTTCTTTCTTTCTCTCTCTCTCTCTCTCTCTCTCTCCCATTCCACTTCTAGATCCGATTTTTTGGGTTTTCGATTTTGTTGGGATTGGGTTTTCGATATTTTGGTGGTGGTGGTTTGGAGAAGGTAGGTGTGGTGGTGGGTGTGGTGGTGTGGTTTGGAGAAGGTAAACGTGGGTATGTATATATATATATATTATACATAATTACTAAGAAGTCCTTAAAGTTTGATGGGCTTTGCAAAAACAAGAAAACAAATAAAATGACTAAAATACCTTTCATTAAGTTGAATTTTACAGAAAAAGTTATACGGTCGTTAAGATGAGGGACGAAAACCGTTGCAAGGTGTTAAACGTGAGGGATGAATCTGTTAAAACAAAGGTGAGGGACGAAAACCGTTGAAATGGCGAAACGTCAGGGACGAAAAATGAAATTTACTCTTTGTATTATATGTAAACCCGACTGCCCCGACCAAAAAAGGCAACCCATAATCCGACTACTTTTTTGGATACATGGGATCAGGTTGGGCATGTTTTAATTATTTATGAAAAAGATATAAGTTTAAGGGTTTAGTTCACGAAAGTGCATCCAATTTGTCATGAAAAGTTATTGCATGTATTGTATCTCCATTTTTGCCATTTGGTGTATCAAAACTATCAAAACCTACCATTTAATGTATTTTGTGACAACTTGGATATACTTTCGTGACAAGTTGGATACATTAATGACATGTTTTGATAAAGTAACATTTGATAATTAATAGTTATAATTAAAGTAGTATTAAATTCAATTAATAGTTGATTTTAATTACTATAAATTAGTATTTAATATTTAATAAAAATAAAAAAATAAATATTTATTAATTAAAAATAAATATTTATGGTAAAATAATAGTTAGTATACGATTATCTAAATTTATATCCAAAAAATACAATATTTTATAAACTAGTATTTAAACATAGCCTTTATCTAATTTGGTTTTTTAATCAAAGTTGTATACTTGTATTATTGTATACATTGAATGATTTATCTTGGACATGTTTAAGAACTAATGACGGTAAACGACAAAATCATTAAGATTTGCCTTGGACAACCTTTTTAAACTTTAATGTACATATTCTTTGTTAGGCTATGTGCAGCGTCCTTTGCGGGTTGAGCGGGCTTCACCCGCTGGCTTCCATCTTACCCGCTGGTTTCAATTGGGTTGGCTGCACAAATTAGGGTGTCGGCGGGCTGAAGTGAAAACGGCTTGTAGAAGCCGCTCCTTTTATGTGTGTGGTGTGTTTATTGTGTGTGTGTTGTGTGTGAGAGGGTTGGGAGTGTTGGATACGGGTTGTAGAGGGTTGCAGAAGGCTTTGGGAGGGTTAAAAGAGGGTTGGAAAAAAACTGATGTGTCAGCTGATGTGGCATGTTAGGTTGAGAGGGTTGGGAGGGTTGACTGTTAATAGCTAGCCTTATATATTGTTTCTTCAAGCTTTACAAAACATCTAATCTTTATTTTATCAAAAAGGGTCAAAAGTTATTTATTTAGCAAAATATCCCAATTAATTATTCAATAATTCATTAAAAGTCGGGAAAGAATTTAATTGCTGTTGATGATTACTAGTAAAATTATTGATGTTTAATTGTTTTTGTTTTCGGTTCTTCAAACCAGGTCCAATTAGTTGAGGCTATTAAAAGTTTTGATCTTAAATGAGTTTTTAATTTAGTTTATGATTTTATGGTCTATTACAAGAGCCAAATGACGTGTGAAAATATGTATATAACTTCAATCACAAGTTTTACCTTTATTAGTTACTCTAACTATTAATCACACATTCACAGGCAAGTGTTCCTGATCGGGTATAATATTGTTTAGGTAAGTTCCAGGTATCGTTCTTACCACTGAGAGCAGTGAAGCTATCTAATCTCGGTTTCAAGTCAAACTAATTAATCTAAACAACTAGCAATTTAAGAGGATGTTTGTGAAAACAAGAATTAACTAAGAAAACAAATAAAAATCTAAACTTTTCTTATATAAAAGGAAAGAGAAGTACTCACTATGGATTTTAGAATCCCTTTTCAGATGATTTGACATAAATTACCAAAAGACATAGATTTAATGGTTATTGTAAAAATTTAAGCATAAAGCACCCTAACATGAATATCTGTGATTGTCAACCAGGTTGGTTGCCCGGCCCAAGTACAAGGATTATAAATCTAGTACAAGTCATCCTATTTATTTCCAAGTCGTGGGACCCTAATATCCAACTTACTTTGGACTGAAAATTGTTACCATGTCACAAAAGTGAAAGGTAAGGGTGGTTGATTAACCGAAAGGAATCTGTTTATTAATTGTTAGATAACAAACACATCCAACCAACAAATTTAAGTAACTACAGTTAAGACAATAAATAGGAATCACAAGACAAACATTCAATAAACCATAAATCTAATAATTAAATCGAAACCATAAAGTCAAATCATCATACAAGTTCATCAATCCATAGCGAGCAGTATAAAGTTACTAGCCAAGAAACATAATGCAAAATAAAACTAGAGAATAATATGAACTCATTATGCAGACTGTGCAACAATTGATGATCGGGCACCGACAAGACGACTCCGAATAAGAAATGAGGAAGTTTCACCGTGTTTAAGAACCGCTTTCCACTGCTGGTGCATACAATTCCTCCCTCCGGCTAGCTAAACTGAACTCTCCTAAATTTTTCTGTATTTTCTTGAATAAGAATTGATGCTCCCCTGAAGCGGGCTTGAAGGCAGTATTTAAAGAGAGAAGTCATCCCATCTCGCGATCGCAAGGCGGCATCCTCGCGACGCGAGCCACTTGAGAAGCCCTAAAAATTGTTTCTTGAATATTCTAGAATCTTTTACTCAGGGTTGACTTCTCTTTCTCGACTGTTGGTAGTTTTTTCTTGACGCCAAGTGGGCTGCATGAAAGAATCTTCTAGAATCTAGGCAATCTCGCGACGCTAGACTGAGGTCTCGCGATCGCGAGAGCCCTCTGTTCCTCCTTTGCTCCAATCTTCATATTTTTTCACCTCTTTTTGTACTTTTATGATCACGGGCCTCCAAAAACCTTCTAAACTGAAAATCAATAACTTTCAGGAGTAAATTGTACTAAAAATAGACTAAATTCGGATAAAACAATACAAAACAGAACGACTCAAACATATATAATTTTGAGGTTATCACCAAGAATTTGTGTAATCGATTATCCAATTCAATTAAAAATAGCGGGTAACGAAACGGGTAATTATTCATCTCATAAATTTATCATCAATATTCTACCCAACCCATAAAAATAGCGGGTAATAGAACGGGTAACAAATATATGGTGAAATGAATTATCATTTTGAACTGTAAACAATATAGGTAAACCTTAAAAAAGATATGTATAAAAACTAAATTCATGTATAATAATTATTTTATATCTAATTTTTTACAATAAACACTTGGTCTTACTTTAGTCGTATAATTTTTTTAAAATTAATATTACGTAAAAGAACTCTATTAGTGTCTTTTTTTTCTAAGCTTGTCTTATTTCTCATATTTTTTAACGACATATTACACACTGTAACGCCCCGTTTTCAAGTTTAATTAATTAACCGTGTCATGAGTTTAGGTAGCGTTTGTTACGCAGACTGGATGGGACAGAACTGGACAATACAGGACAGGACAGGAGAGTAGGACTGGACTGGACTGGACGGGACAGGACAGAACAAGTGTCTGTTTTGTGTTTGGTACGCCTAGGATTGGACTGGACAGAACTAGACAAGTTTCATAGAAAAACTATTTAATGATTTTATATGTCACATAATAGTTATAATTAACGTAAAAAAACAAACTATATAACTTATAAAAAAATTACACAATCTTCATAAAATAAACACATACACATATGTATATATATATATATATATAGGGTTAAGTTATTTTGTTAACCCATTATTTTGTATTAACCGTGTTAACCATATAACCATCGTTGATCATTTCAATCAATGGTTAAGATTGATTTCCTAAATTAGAGGGAAGTTTATTAAATCCTAAAATAAAGGAGGTTGACCCACATATTCAGGAAAATAGACAAAATAAAGAAATCCTATTGGTTCATTTTTGGTTAACACGGTTAACACAAATTCAAGGGTTAACAAAATAACTCTCCTCTATATATATATATATAAGATTTTTATATAACTAATGTTGATGGTGGAGGTAGTGGCTAATGGTAACACTAATAGTGATGATGGTGGTGGTGGTCGTTGATTGTGGAGAATGTGAAGATGATGGATAGTGGTGGTGGTGGTGGTGGAAGTGACCAACGGTCGTGGTGGTGGTTGTGGTGGCGATGGACAATTGTAGAGGTGGTAGGCGGTGGTGGTAGGTAATCGGTAGTAATTGTAGAGGTGGTGGAGAAGGTTGTTGTAGTGGAAGACGAGGTGGAGGTGGACGATAGTGGCTACCAGTGGCGGCTACGGCCACGACTAGTGGTGGTAAACATTAAAACAAATACCATATTGAAGTTATACATCAAACGAGTGTTAATTAGTAATATATTAGTTTCTGTCTTATTTCTGTCCCATGTTGTTCCACCTATTTTGGTGGAACAAAAAAAAACCCTTTTTGTCCCATGCTGTCCCACTCTGTCCCAGTTCCTGTCCCTGTCCCATGTCGCACCAAACGTGGGACAGGAAATTCTTGTTCTGTCCCATGCTGCACCAAACGTGGGACAGTGAGTTTTGTCCCGTCCTGTCCTGTCCTGTCCCACGTACCAAACGCAGCCTTAGTTAACAGGTTGGTTAATTCTTTTGTAGGAGTGTAGGGGTTAAAGTGTTATTTCTGTATTTGGGAGGTGGAAAGTTAGCAGGTTTATAAGGGAATAAGAGCCCTCAACCCCTCCTTTCTTTTCAGTTTCCAGAGAACGAGAAAAGAGAGAGAGCTATAGAGAGAGAAAGAGAGAGAGGGCGACGAATTTGAAAGAAGGGAGAGCAAGAAGGTTCATTTGGAGACGTGTAGTTGATCAATTGTGTTAGTGATCACGTTTGGCGCATCAAAGGAATGAACTTTATGTTGGGAATTAATGCGTACAGACGCGCAGCGGATAACAAAAACAAATCCCCAAGAGCCGGATCCAGTCCAAACCACACAGATACAATCATAGGGTGTTTTTGAGGGTTACCTTTACAATCGCGAAAAATCTGGACTGCTGGTAGGGGTTACACCGCTACTGACACCACGCGAGAAGGTTGCTAGACCACCACAGAGGATTACCCGGAAAAACGACCACGACCACTCCTTGTAGGCGCCGGTTTTTGGGTGGAGAGAGAGAGAGAGAGAAACTTTTGAGTTCAGGGATTGAATCATAATCTGATAAACCCTTAACCCTTATTTATATGGATAAACCTAGCAGTGTTTGTTTCCATATAAAACTCTTTGGTAATTATCTCAAATAATTTCCATAATTAATTATCCATCTGATTAATTAATTATAAATAAATAATTTAACTAACTATTTATTTATTTCTCCCTTTAAATAATTAATAATCAATTAATTATTTCTCATGTAATCCAAACGTTCTCATTTTGGTGTGCAGCGGTGTGACCTACTAGTGTCTTATAACATTGGATACGGTAACCTTGTTACTGTCTCGCACACAATCCTAACACTTTATGTATGATTATGTGTCTAGTGATGTTTATTTCAAGTTAAAGTTATGGGTTAGGTTCTTGATGATCACCAAATCATCAATTGGCTTGAGAATGGTTAAATTAGATGTTTATAATTGTTGAATATTATCTTGGGATGTTGTATAACCATGTTTTGATGGTTCTCGGTCGAAATTGGAGTTGTGGGTGAAAACCCTCGCTGGTAGTCGCAACCCTCGACTGGAATTCCAGTCTGCGGGTATTGGCGGGTGAGCTGCGAGTGAGGACCCGCCGGCGAGCCGCTGATGCTGCTGTTCCGATTTTGGACTTGTTCCAATCGGGCTTGCTTGGGGTTATTTTGCTTATAGACCCCAAGGGTTAGTGAAATATGTTGTTTCATGAAGTTTGGTAGAATTTGGGCAAGGGTAGCTTTGTGATTTCGCAATAATGGGACGAGAATGAGTTAGGGACCCATTTTTGGGCATTATTTGATATATGTGTGTATGTGTTATGGCTAGGTGGTACGAGGTGAATACACTACGTGTTAGTAGCTTGTGTTATATCATTCGATAAGTGAGTACCCTACCTATTCACTTATCATTATGTATGTATGATTATGAATGCATGTGTCATTATGTGTATGTGTTCTTACGGGGACAAGGTAGATAGTACCTATGGTGGTAGAAATACCCCTAGGGAAGATGTGAAAGGCAGAAGCCTGGTACCAGTGTCATAAAATCCTTCCTTGATGGTATAGAGTCGTAAGGAAGGTGGCAGTTATTACATGTATATGATTGCTATGTACTTGTAATTATGTGTGCATGATGGTAAGTTGTTCAGATATGTGATCACTAAGCTTTATGCTTACCCCGTAGTTGTTTACTCTTTTAGTGGCAGGTACGTCCCGAAAGGGAAAAAAGAAGACTACCGTATGAAGCTCCGGGCATGGCAGTTCAGTCACAATGCGTTTGGGAAAGTGTTATTTCAGAATTAAACTACGTTATGGTTTTTAGCTTATGAATAAACTAGAAATGGGTTTTGTTAAACTATGTTGTCTATGTTCTCTTTCAAGCACTTGACTTACGTTCGACTTTACTACTAAATTAGTGGTTTTAAATTGATGGTTTTGGACAAGCTTCCGCATTTAATTATCTTTTTTGGTAAATTGTTGGTTACTTTTCTGTCAAGTTAGCGTTTTTAGAAATGGGTGTTACACACAGACACACACACTTAACTAACCTATTACTAAAAACTACTTTTAAATCTACACCACTGTCCATGACGGAACTCGAAACCACAACCACAAGAAAATAAAACACCTTCACACCACTCAAATGCCGTTGGGCTACAAGCCCATTGGCTTATTTCTCATTTAATCATTGTGAAGTTTTTAACTCAATAAATATATAAATCAAATTAAATTACATATTAATATACAACATATTTGATAGCACAATAAAAAAGTTAATAAGTAACTTAATATATTTATCTGTATAGTGAGAAGTTATTTTGCAAACCATAAAAAACGTGCAAACCGTGCAAACTCATGGTTGCACACGTAAATCAATGAAAAATCTTTTATAGAGTCGTTTAATATGATGAAAATGTTTCATATACTAAATTTTGTGATGAAATTGTTTCATATGAAGGTGTTTATTTACGTAGAAATGAAAAAGTTTCATAGAAACGATAAAAAAAGTTTCATATGAATAAAAAAACACCAACATATGAAACAATTTCCTCAAAATTTGATGTTTATGAAACATTTTCATCATATTAAACAACTCCATGAATCAATTTCACTGATTTTACGTGTGCAACCATGAGTTTGCACGGTTTGCACGTTTTTTATGGTTTGCAAAATAACTTATATATATATATATAACTTTATATAATTAAGCATACATAAATTTATAGACGAAAGTTTGACTGCAAACTCAAATTTATTGCGAACGTGAGGACACCCGAGAGCGCAGTACGTGGCATATTCACTCTGAATAATCATGTATTAATCAGTATTATTCACTCTAAATAACAATGAATGTTGTGCTATTCACTTTGAATAATACATGATTATTCAGAGTGAATATGTCACGTGGCCTGTTCCTAGTGGTTCGTACGTTCTCAATGAAAAAGAGTTCTCATTTGAACCTGACCCTAAACTTATATATACATATGCTTTGTAATGGGTAATGGATGACAAACAACTGTTTATCTCTATACTACCACTAAAATTTCGGATAAACACTAATAGATAAGTAGATGAAAAAAAAATTTATCAATACCTTTATCGAACGGGTCGAAACATAATTAGTAACAGGTTTATCCTTACCCATTACCAGTCCTACTGCCAACCACCACATTACATATATATGTACATATTTTATTACATTGAATACTCGTAAAAACTTCAAGATAATACAACTGAGAAATATAAATAAAAGATAATCCATTTATATAGCAAAAGTTAAAAATGGCAAAGATCTCAACTGTTCTCAAATGGTTGGAGTGTTACTAGACCTACAAGTCTTGCGCAAATATAACAACTGTAAGTTCAGGTGTCAGTCCTAATCTGGTTCTAGACCCGACACTGTTTTTAAAAAATTAATGAATTTCAGTCAAAGTCAAGTGCCATCATATAAGAGCATCCACAACGTGTAGTTTTTTTCGCAAGTTTTTTCACAACTTTTTTCTTACGCATCATCGTCACCTCAACAATCTAAAAACTTCTACATACCTCCACTATGTTAAAAACCTCATCCAAACATTTTCGTAGAAATTTCAAACTTTTTGTAGGTTTTGCTAATTTGATTTTACATCATTTATATTTTTATTTTTAAATAATAAAGTATTAAAATTCATATCAATAAATTATTGTTGAATCATGTATTTACTTTACATAATTTTTGAAGTATTCTAATACAATATATATTACATATAAGGCTACACGCACCGGTTGGAAATGTTGCGCGGGTTGAGACCGCCGGCACCGTTGTGACATTTCAGAGCCCGGCGGGCTAGGTGGGAGACGGGTGGATCATGCCGTTGCCAAACGGCTAGCTCAACGGTCCAATTTTTTTTCTTTCTTTTTCAATTTATTTCTATATATATGTATGCCAATTCTACATATCTCCATTTATTACACACTTTCATCTCAATTTTTCTCCATTTCTACTCTTCTCCATCACACTTTCATCTCAATATACACCACTATTCTCTTTTCCATACATCCACTATGGCACAACCCGAATACTGGAACGATTCATCATCCACGGATACCGACGAAGAATGGGAACAAGATGCGCAAATGTTTGCTATGTTCGTTCAACAACCAACTGCATCATCATCGATTCCCCGTTCGAGGGCCCCTAACATAGACAGGGGTCGGGTAGAAGCAAACGCAAGGCTAATCACGGAATACTTTTGCGATTACCCGACGTACCCGGATGACATGTTCAAGTGATGTTTAGGATGAGGAAAGATCTATTCATACGAATAGTGAATGATTTAAGCACACGGTACCCATATTTCCGACAACACTACGATGCTGCGGGGTGCCCGGGTTTTTCTCCATTACAAAAGTGTACGGCGGCAATTCGGCAACTGGCGTACGGAATAACCGGCAACGCATTTGATGAGTACCTCCGCATGGGAGCAACAACGACAGGCGATTGTCTAAACACTTCTGCTTGGGAATTATACAACAGTATGGAAAATTAGATTTACGCAAGCCGACTTACGAAGATATTCAGTAGTTGTACGCCGCGCACGAAGATCGTCACGATTTCCCGGCATGCTCGGTAGCCTTGACTGCATGCATTGGGAATGGGCGAATTGCCCGGTTGCATGGTGATACGGTAATTATTGTATATAAAAAGCGAAACAAGTTTTAACCTCTAATGCCTAGCCACTGTCTTACCACATTCACAGGCAAGCGTACCTGATCGTGAGTAATATAGTGTAGGAAAGTCCAGGTATCGTATCTACCACTGGGAACGGTCAAGTTTGTTGGGAATCATAGGCTACGAAACATGCACAGCGGAATAAAAGACCTGATTCCCAATCGAGGATCCAATCCTAAACACATACAGATACAAAAAGATGGTTACGAAAAATTACCTCGTTGTTAGTTTGCGCGAACGAAACTGGACTGCTGGCGGGGAATACACCACTACTGCACCACCGTGAGATCGGTTGCTAGACCACCACCGGGTTCTTTCTTGAAATCGATGGAGAGAGAGAAAGAGGAGGGTTTTTGGTTTTTCTCTGGGGTTTCTTTTCAGTTAAGATTGATTGAATGAATGAATAAAACTGACCAGGGTTTGCCATATTTATAAAACTAAATATGGCAGTACCCAATAAAGAAAGCTCGTTCGATTAAAAAGCCCATTAAGGTTATTTAATCAAACTCAAACTCTTTATTTAATTAATAATTTATTAATTAAATAACTTAACCCTTTAATTAATTAATTAACTTTTAGTTAATCCAATAAAATATTTCAACTGATATTTTATATATAACTAAATAATAAATAACTATTTATTATTTATTTCTCACTCAATAATTAATTTGCACTAATTAATTATTCCATCAAACCACTTGATCTCCAATTGGGTGTGTAGCAGTGTGACCCACTAGTGTTTTATAACATTGGACAAGGTAAACCCTGTTACTATCTTGCACATAATCCTAACAGACTCCCACTTGTGCCAGACTAGTAACTGTACTGTTACCATTAGCCTAAGGAGGTCCCTAGCCAGACACTTAGGTTAACCAGGTTATAAGATCTCTTACATCCAGAGATACAATTCACACTTGAATTTGTACACAGGTTCATTCCTTTTGCACTCGATATTTCTAAAGTGATTTAAGACATGGAGTGGAGGATTCATTTCTTAAAATCAAGTATTTCTTGACTCTGATTTCGATTGCCTGCAGTAACGGATATTACTAAATAACCCCTGTTATTCTATCCGAGCGTGGCCACGCGTTTTCTGCCAATCTTAATCGTCAAGGGGCCCGGAAATATCTCTCTTTTGAAAGAGGTGCAAATCCCTTCTTGACTACTTGCATTTGGATCCACGGCTTCCACTGCATCTAGTCACGTCCCGTATGGCCACCCAGTTACGGTGCAGCGTTAGTACGTGCTAAGAGTACAGTAGTCCTCGCGTTCCCAAACCGAGTATCTCAGGTCTAAGGACAACCTATCAAGTCAGTGCTTATGACTGAGGCTCCATGAAGCAGACTTGATTACTGGTCACTTCCAATACCCAAACTCTCTGATGAGTATCTATAAATACTTGGTCACATCACTTGTGCTTTTATTCTCTACTTTGAATAAATCATCCAGTATTTATAATAGCGTTAAACTCCTTATTGAAATTCCCATTTCAATAAGTGGCTACGGAAATTTAGATTTCATACAAAATGATGCGGTAAATATTAACTATAAAAAGCGTAACAAGTTTTAACCTCTAATGCCTAACCACCTATTACCACATTCACAGGCAAGCGTACCTGATCGATAGCAATATAGCGTAGGAAAGTCCAGGTATCGTATCTACCACTGGGAACGGTCAAGTAACAGACTGGTAATCCTATTAGTTTAATTAATCTAAGGCTATGGGGGGTTTTTGAGAAAATGATTTGAAAACTAAATTAACAACTAAAGAACTAGAAAGCAGAATAAAAACTGATTTAACAATAATAAAGAAAACAATAGCACTTATCATGGCATAGTGAATCCCCAAGTGGATAATTAAGTTACATAAAAGTATGATTGATTTGGCTATTGTAAGGATTTAAGTCTGGGACACCCTAACATGCAGATAATATGATTGTCAACTAGAATGGTCCTCCTAGTCCCAATACCTAGGCTGATTGTCAGACAACCTAAATATCAGTCACCCAATCCTATCTCAACTAACCGGTGTTTTACAATCTAGTTTCTCTCGGTCCAAGAAACCACTTAACCTAATTCTCCGAGGTCTCGAAGGATAAGTCAAGAGAGGTTGATTAACCTAATGGAGTCTACTTTTTTGGTCCAAAAGCAAACCCAACCAACGAGTTCAAACACACGAAATAGCAGGAATCAAATTGGAATCATAAAACCACATTCAATTAACCAAAACAAATCAATAATCATTAAAACCATAAAATCATATCCACATGGTTCATCTACCACGATAAGTACTACATAGAAAACTACTCACTACTCATAGCTAGGAAAACAGAATAAGTATAGATAAAGACAGACATTCTACCGACCATACAGCTACAGATGATTAATCGAGTATCCGTATCGGCGCAGCGTCTCCTTTCTCCACACTTGATTCTCCCTCCAAACCACTAACCAACTGGTACAACTGACCCTTTTACTGTATTTTTCTGTCTAAGAATGCATATGGAACTGAAGGCTGAGAACAGTATTTAAAAGAAGGTCCGGAAGCTGTTTCGCGTTCGCCAAGTAGGCGTTTGCGGCGCGAAACACTTAAAAACCCTACTCCTTCTATTTTTGGCAAATTCTGGAATCTTCTTGAGAGTGCAAATGCCAATTTCGCGGCGCTAAACTTCATCTTCGCGGCGCTAAGTTGATAAAAAGCAGGAACCTTCTCGAATATCAGTCTTGGCGGCGCCAAAACCTTCACTTCGCGATCGCTAAAACTTCCTGTTTTGTACTTTTCCAACTTTCGCACAATTTCGCCTATTTTCCGCACTTTTTAGCTCCGTGTTCTCCAATACCTTCAAAAGTAACAAACATACCAATTCGTGAGTAATTAGGTGAGAATCAAGTGATAAACGGGGTAAATTCAACCAATTAAGCACCACCAAAACATGTATAATTTTGGTGTTATCACAAAACTTTGTAAAATCACGGATATGTTAAATATGCAAAAAATAGTTAATTTAGAACAATCATGAAAATAAAACCTCCATTTATTTCCAACACACTGTGAAATAAAAACTTTTACATGATTACATTGTTTCTAAATTAGACTATAGTAATAATTAATAAACTAAGAACTAGCTACTGGCTTCCAGGTACTGCATTCCAATGGAATTCGCATGTGCCTCATGCTTTACCCTTGCTAGTGGCTTTGTCAGCGGATCTGCGACATTGTCTTCTGTTGGAATCTTGCATATTCTCACATCTCCTCTTCCAATGATCTCTCGGATGAGGTGATACTTTCTGAGCACGTGTCTTGACTTGTGATGCTCTCTAGGCTCCTTTGCTTGCGCCACGGCTCCTGAGTTATCACAGAATATATCGATCGGTCTCGAGATACTGGCAACCACTCTGAGATCCGATAGAAAATTCCTTAGCCAGACAGCTTCCTTTGCCGCATCAGATGCTGCAATGTACTCTGCTTCTGTAGTTGAATCTGCAATGGTGTCCTGCTTCGAGCTCTTCCATGAGATCGCACCTCCGTTTAGGGTAAAGACGTACCCTGACTGTGACCTGAAGTCATCTCTGTCGGTCTGGAAACTAGCGTCAGAGTATCCGGTGACACTAATTTCATCCTCAGAACCTCCAAAGACCAAGAACATTTCTTTCGTTCTTCTCAGATATTTAAGAATGTTCTTGACAGCCACCCAATGGGGTTCACCCGGATTCTGTTGGTATCTGCTCGTGACACTTACTGAGTAAGCAACATCGGGCCTAGTACACAGCATGGCATACATAATCGATCCAATTGCAGAAGCATATGGGACTGATTTCATCTTGTCCTGATCTTGACTAGAAACAGGACACTGTGTTTTACTTAACACTATGCCATGTTGCATCGGGATAAATCCTTTCTTGGATTCATCCATCCTGAATTTCTTCAGGATTTTATCGATATATGTACTTTGGCTAAGCCCGATAAGCCGCTTAGATCTATTTCTGTAGATCTTTATACCTAGTATATAAGCGGCTTCTCCAAGGTCTTTCATCTGGAAACATTTGCTTAACCAACTCTTGACACTCTGTAAAGTTGGTACATCGTTTCCTATGAGTAGAATGTCGTCTACGTATAAGACCAAGAAGGTTACTATGCTCCCACTGAACTTAGTGTAGACACACGGCTCGAACTCACTTTTGGTAAAACCAAACTCTTTGATTCGCTCATCAAAGTGTAAGTTCCAGCTTCGAAATGCTTGCTTCAATCCATAAATGGATTTTAGCAGTTTACACAACTTATTAGGATTCTTAGGATCTTCAAATCCTTCTGGTTGTTCCATATAAACGTCTTCTGTTAACTTTCCATTCAGAAAGGCTGTCTTGACGTCCATTTGCCAAATCTCGTAGTTAAAATACGCTGAAATGGCCATAAGAATCCTAATTGACTTTAACATGGCCACTAGTGAAAAGGTTTCATCATAGTCAATGCCATGAGTTTGCGTGAATCCTTTTGCAACCAGTCTGGCTTTGAAGATGTGTACGTTCCCATCCATGTCGGTTTTCTTCTTGAAAACCCATTTGCGTCCAACAGCCTTACAGTGTTGTGGCAAATCAGTCAACTCCCAAACTTGGTTGTCGTACATGGATTGCATCTCGGCCTTCATGGCTTCCTGCCATTGTTCAGACTCACTGCCTGACACAGCTTCTCCATAGGATGTTGGTTCATTTAAATCTCCGCTATCTTGAGAGACTAGGAACCCAAGATACCTATCTGGTTCTTGTCTTACCCTGCTGGATCTGCGAAGGTCCTGTGTTTGCACTTCCTCAATCGGCTCTGATTGAGGTTCAACATTGTTATGTTGAATTTCTGGCTCAACAACTGGTGTAGTGCTTTCTTCGTCTACTACCTGTAGATCTACATCCTTTCTGGTGTTCTCTAGACTGAGAAACTTTTCTTCCAGAAATTTTCCATTTCGAGCAACAAAAACTTTGTTCTCTTCAGGGTTGTAGAAATAATATCCCACGGTGGTCTTGGGATATCCAACGAAGAAACACTTGTCGGATTTGGGTTTGAGTTTTTCTGAGGTAGGTCGTTTGACGTAAACCTCACAACCCCAAACTTTCAGAAAAGATATGTTGGGTTTCTTACCCTTCCATAACTCGTATGGAGTCTTTTCTACCGACTTTGTTGGCGCTCTGTTCAGTATGTGTGCCACTGTTTCGAGCGCATGTCCCCAGAATGATATTGGCAGCGAAGAATGACACATCATCGTTCGTACCATGTCAAGCAAAGTACGATTTCTCCCTTCTGATACACCGTTCATCTGAGGTGTATACGGAGGTGTAAGTTGGGATACAATCCCACACTCCATTAGATGATTGTCAAATTCGTCACTTAGATATTCGCCACCACGATCCGACCGTAAGAACTTGATCCTCTTGTCAAGTAGATTATGTACTTCATTCTGATACTCCTTGAATTTCTCAAAGGTTTCAGATTTATGTCTCATCAAACAAAAGAGTCAGAAAACAAAAGAGTAGAAACAGACATTATACTGATAGTACAACGACGGATGATCGAGAATCAAACCCTGCAGCATATCGGCACAATAACTCTCTCTCTCTCTCTCTCTAACACAAGAGGACTCTACTATTCAGAACTACACACTCATTTGTCTCTCTGTCAACTGAAGGAAGAGGCCAGTATTTAAAAGGAGAGACTCGGAGCCCGTTTCGCGATCGCCAAGCGGCAACCTCACGGCGCGAAACACTTAGGTCAAACCCTGGATTTCAACTTTGACGAACTTGGCGGCGCCAGACTTGAAACTTCGCGGACGCGAAATGGCTACTGGATTGACTTTATGCAATTTTCACGTTTTCTCGCCTTTTTCGTACTTTTCCGTTCCACGGCCTCCAAAACCTATAAAAGTAAGAATAAGTCCAAAGTGTGAGTAATTAGACCAGAAATGGGTGAGAAATGGGGCGAAATCATTCAATTAAGCATAACCAAAACATGTATAATTTTGGTGTTATCACATAGCAAGTTCAATACCATCGAGGTGATAAACCGCATCCGTCAGTCATTTTAGAAGCGGCGGCCTCCCAAGACGCATGGATTTGACACCCATTCTTTGGCTATGCCGGTGCCATGAACGACCTAAACATGCTTGGTCAGTCGCCCCTCTTCGAAGATGTGTATGACGGAAAAGCACCCGATCGAGCTTTTCAAGTAATTGGGACCACCTACAAGCACGGATATTATCT
Organism: Centaurea solstitialis; assembly: GCA_030169165.1. Taxonomy (NCBI): domain Eukaryota; kingdom Viridiplantae; phylum Streptophyta; class Magnoliopsida; order Asterales; family Asteraceae; genus Centaurea; species Centaurea solstitialis. Next base: position 20,075,622 of record CM058046.1, read on the forward strand.
CGGGGATGAGATATATCCGGAATGAGCTACTTTTGTCAAAGCGTTTTCGTATCCGGAAGACGCTAAACGAATTAAGTTTAAGGAGGCGCAAGAATCGGCACGTAAAGATATCGAACGAGCTTTCGGCATCCTCCGAAAACGTTGGAATATAGTCAAAGAACCGGCTCGCGCAATGGAGATACCTACGTTGAGCAACATTATGTACACGTGTATCATATTACACAATATGATACTCGAAAACAAAAACAATGCCATTTGTGTTGTCTCGCACTATATTCCAGATCCACCGAACCCACAACTCAGTGAGGAGCAACGTATGGCGAATGTTCTCGAAGTGAGAAACTCATCGATTCACCATAATCTTCGGGCGGATTTGGTGGAACATATTTGGAATCTCGATATTGATTTGTAATTTGTAATTTTTATGTTATGTAATTTTTTTTAATATTATGTTTATTTAACTTTTTTAACAATATTATTTTTTAATTATATTATTTATTTATATAAAATAAATGAAACAAATTAAAAAGTGAGAGGGTTGGGAGGGTTTGGAGGGTTGGGTAAGAGTTGTAGAGGGTTGTAGAGGGTTATGGGAGGGTAAAGAGGGGGTTGGGAAAAAGCCGATGTGTCAGCTGATGTGACATTAAAAAGTGAGAGGGATGGGAGGGTTGGCTATGTGTAGCCTAATAATCATATTATATGAAATCTAAAAGAATTGTACAAAAATATATCTGATAGAAATTGAAAAAAATAATCTGAAATTTAACCACTTTAATAAACTTATTAATATATTTATTTGTTTATTAATAGACTTACTTTACATATAATAATAAATATAATTGATTAATAAAACAACTGATAAAATACGAAACTTTTATAAAATTTTATAAATACGAAAAAACTCTAAAAAAGCAGGTCGTACAATTACAACTTATGACGCAAAACCTCATCAAAAACCTCAAATAAAAAACCTCACTACCATGAAAAAAAACCGAGTAATTAATTATAGTAGCAATTTAAAAATACGAGAAATCAGATTTAGCCCCTCTCTCCCACATTTTCGCGAAATAGCCCATCGAGTCGCCCCAGCCGAAGTCGCCGGAGGCGACTTCCCCTTTTCCGGCCAAAAACGCCGATTCCGGCTTGTTTTCTTGCCGCCGGCGACCGAGTCGCCCCACGGAGAGTCGCCGGAGGCGACTTCCCTATATTTTTAGAAACACCCCTCAAAAGAATCAAGAAAATGCACAATGGATAACAACAACACAATGCAGGCAAAATCAAAGCATGCAATCAGTCAAACAAACAAAAACCCCCAAAAAGACAAAAACACCCAAATAGAAAAAACACACAGATTCTCATATATGATGATGATCAATAAGCCCAGAATCAGAAAGATGCTGAAAGATTAAGGTAAAAATAGCTGAAATGGGGCAGACATTACTTCGACTTTTTGGCTTAAAAAGATGGGAATCGAACCGAGTTTCTTGCGTTTTCTTAATCGTTCCTCTGAAACCAGTCTTGCCGCTTGAATGTTGTCATCCGCCATTGATGAATTGAAGGTTTTGGTATTTGAAAAATTTGGAGTTTTGATCCCCAGTTTGAACGTGTTTGGTGGAGGGTTTTAGGGCAAGGGCTGATTTGAAAATATAGGGAAGTCGCCTCCAGCGACTCTCCGTGAGGCGACTCGGTCGCCGGCGGCAAGAAAACATGCCGGATTCGGCGTTTTTGGCCGGAAAAGGGGAAGTCGCCTCCGGTGACTTTGGCTGGGGCGACTCGATGGGCTATTTCGCGAAAATGTGGGAGAGATGGGCGAAATCTGATTTCTCGTATTTTTCAATGGCTACTATAATTAATTTCTCAAAAAAACCTCCAAATAAGAGTTTGCTTTCTAATAAACCTCCTAAAAACATATAAAAAGCTTTCAAAAAGACATTGTGGATGCTTTGTGAAGTATCCTGGTACCATCATATCACATGGTAAACCTAAATAAGAGCATCCATAGTATTGTGGTTTTTCAGCAAGTTTTTTCACAGTTTTTTTTTATTAGACATCATTGCCAACTCAACAATATAAAAATCTCTACATACATTCACTATCTGAAAAACTTCATACAAACTTTTTCAAACTATTTAAGGTCTCATCATGTTAACCTTATATCATTTATATTTTTATTTATATAAAATTAAATACATTAAATTTAATATAAATACATATTTATTTATATCCATAAAATACTATTGCATTAGGCCATCCTTTATGGTACCCCTCATACCCCTCATACCTGTTGCCACATCAGCTGCCACATCAGCTTTACCACTACCCTACCAACTCCATACCTTACATCCACTATCGTACCCCTCATACCCCTCATTAATTATTTGATTAAAAAAAAGAAAAAAAAAGGTTGAGAGAGAGATGACCGGCACCCAGGTACCGACTCCTCCACATACCGGTGAATCGCGATGGTGTACACCGACGGTAAGGGGGGTACCGGTCCCCATACCGGTCCCCTTACCGTCCCATAAATGATGGCCTTAATATATAAAATATATAATTAATTTAATAGTTTTATTAATATAGAATAAAAAATTTAATATGAAAATTGTACATATATTAAAAAATAAAAGTGATTAATAAAAAAACCTGATTAATACAATACTTTTATAAAGTTAAAGTGATTAAATATAAAAAACTTATTATAAAAAAACAGATCGTACATTTACCACCTATGACGCAAAATATTACCAAAAACCTCTTGCAAAAAACCTTCGTACCATGTGAAAACCTAAAAAGAGGTTTTTGATTTTTAAAAAACCCTCAAAAACCTCCGAAAACCAATGGTTGATGCTCTAATAAAACCATGATGATGTGATATAAAATCTGTAATTTAATGTCACAATAATTTTATATTATATTTTTCGAATTCAAAGCAAAGTTGTACACTTCTCCTAAATTTAATTATTTAAGGTTTGAACAATAATAAAAAAAAGATAATGAAAGAAGTGGAAGACAATACAACGAAGAAAAGAGGAAAAAAGGACAATAATTATATTGCTCGAATTATGAAATATGGCTAACAATGCTCTTTGGATGATAAGTTGAAATAACGGACTTTCATTAAAGTGTAATATATGTATGTCGGAATTGAACTGTGCTATTACTCAAAAAATTGCTGCCTACTTCATAATTGAACCAATAACATGAAATTGAACTCCGCTACATGAACTCTGTTATTAGACACACACAAACACGCATAAACAATTTTTTTTAAAAAAAAATACCAAATCATGGGATCGGCTATCCATAACTCCGTTATCAGAAAAAAGGTTCAACGGTATATTAAGTACAAAAAATAGTTTAATGGTAATATTAGTACAAATGGAATAGTTGGTTACTCAAATAAGTAATAAACCCTAATTTTAAAGAGTCCGCTAATAGCGGATGGTCTTTTTAGCAGACTTTTTAACTATTTTTAAGGTTTAAAAGAGAAAATGGATAAGAAATATTAAAGGTATTTTTAAATGGTTAGAATAATTAATTTCTCTTAGAAATTCATTTGCATGTATTTTTTAATACATTTTACCAATCCACTCTCTAGTTCAAGATCAATTAGGAGCTTATGATACATTAATCGGAAAATCATAAAGACATTATTGACCCAGATCTCCATCAATAGCTACAACCAAATATCATATTTTAGCAGAAAAGGTGATATGATAACACGAGGGTCAATTAATGAGTTTGCAAAGCACTGAAATTCAGACTTTTTTATATATTTAGTTATATTTATAGTATACATTGTATTCCCTTCTTTCAAATTTGCCCCATTTTGGAGCATAAGTTCTATAATTTCACTTTCACATTTCAAGGTAAAGAAATTGATTTATTTATTAGCATTTGTTAAGATATGTGCATACCTATGAAAGTCGATCAACTTTGAAGCGTATCTCATCCATCTTTTATCAAGTTGGTATATATTTATGCTATTTTAGTATGTATATTTTCAATAGCAAGTGTTTAGTATAATTTATCATCTAAACTTTAATAAAAAAATGATTTATAATGAAGTTTGTAATACAATAACTGTAAATGATTAGATAATGTTTAATTAGATAATCTGTTACCATTTTATGGATTTAATATTGATTAAAATATGAAAAAAAAAATCGTTAAAAGATAAAAAAAACTAGAAAACATTTTAGTAACTATTCATTTGTACTATATGCATATATGCATCAAATAGTTTTTTAGTAGGCATATACATATAGACGTTAAAACAGAATTCCTAGAAACAAGGGATCTCAATCGAGAACACAAACTGTACGTTGTGTAATTCCCATCCGGAGACTAGAGATCACCTCTTTATAGACTGTATTAGAGCGAAAGAAGTGAGGTACATGATCAACATTGGTGTTGTAAGCCTACCTCGTTGTAACTTCTTGGGGTCGGGTTTTTAGCGTCTTGCTAGCCTGGTTTCCTTTTTTATAAAACCTGTTGTTTCAAAAAAAAAAAAAAAAAAAAACAGAATCCATTAAAGGAGCAAGAAGATAGAATATTACAAGCATAATGACCAATCAAAAAAAAATTATCCACATATCCCAATATAGAATTCCACCAATTTTACAAAAAAGGCTAGATATTTAATTAGATTGGCAAACTTCTTAGTCCTTTTCAATTTTTTTTTTTGGATAAGGTTCATCTAGGCTTTTCCTAGACTACATCCTTGGCAATTTAAAACAGAAACTAAAAATTCTATCGTCTGAGAATAAGCTTGGCGATAAAATGCGCATGAGGGGATTCAAACCTATAGAAATGAATGAGTAAGGCATTCGTCGACTTTTTGGTTTTGGAGGTTTTCTTATATACTAGCCCCTCATGCAAATCACTTAATTAATACAAACTACAAAAACAAATTAATTAAGGTATTTATAAAATAATGTTGTTTATTTATTATAAGTGGGATTTTCTTATGGACAATGATAGAGAATCATCAACGTTTTAGATTAAAAACAATCTAAATATTTATGTAATTCATTAGATAATTTATAAAACCAAATATTTATTATAAATGAACTACTAAACCCAAGTAATCATGTTTTTGTGATTTTGTTTAATAAGTAACGATTCGTTAGATCCTTGATATCACAATCCACAAGCTTATAAAACCTGAGATGTAACATCAACTTTATCCACTACTCACACCAAAGTTATGGTTCATAAAAATATTCCCCCCCCCCCCCTCTCTCTATATTTATATATATGGTTAGGTTAAAATATAAAGTCAATTTTGGTTGTAAACTTGAAAATCACTAAAATCGGGTCACGTGACAATATTCACTCTAGATATCATGCATTATTCAGAGTGAATTTTTTTACTATACATTTTTATTCATTCTAAATAATGCATGATATTCAAAGTGAATATTGATAAGTGATGTGATTTTAGTGGTTCTCACGTTCACAAAGAAAAATGAGTTTTCATTTGAATACATATATATATATATAGAGAGAGAGAGAGAGAGAGATTTTCTTCTGTGAACCAATAAAAAGTTGTGAACTTCTGTACCCAATCTTGGTTGTTCAATTAACATATCTATGGTGTAAATTAAGTGGACGGTTGTTAGGGTAAAAATCCACAATCGCACGACAACCGACTATAATCATAAGACAAATGTTAGGACAATGGTCCTGTATTAAGATAAGGTCCTGAGATAAAACCAAAAGAACTATCGAACGAGTACATCGAATAAGTCGAACGATGACTCTAATGTCGTACGACGATACTAACGAACAGACATACAAAGTTTATATCTTTGATGCAGGCAAGCTGATTATCATTTCTAACAATTGCCCATCTTTGAGAAAGTCCGAGATTGAGTACTATGCTATGCTTGTTGGAGTTCATCACTACAACGAACAAGTCGTAAGTTATATATCGTTCGATGGGAACCCACAACATCAAGATCGACCGTTACAAGCAAGATTCTAGCAGCGGTTACAATCTGGACATTAACTCTCAGCAGTACCGTTCGACCGTTATAAACCAAGCATTAATAGTCAAGACTACCGTTGGACAGTTACGATTTGGACATTAATGAACCACAATTCCGTTGGACGGTTACTTCAAAGATACTATAAAAGAAGGATCAAGCCAACATTTGAAGACACGAAGTCTCCCCGAAGCTTACAAGTTCTATATTGGCTATTCTTGAGAATTAGTTGTAATTTAGATTCGATTTCTTCATCATTTCACTTGTAATCGTACGATCAAAGCTGTATACTTGAAGGACATCACCCCTGTTTGGTGATTATAGTGCTCTGTCGACTTACCTTTTTTAGGTCGACCGCTGGTTTTTTCCTCCGTCGTGAGGTTTTTCCTGTGTCATCAAATCATTTGTCTTATTTTACTTTCTCGCACTTATCATTGATTGTAATTTCTTTCTCTCGACGGTTAAGCCTCACACAAGTTTCTTACGACATCGAGTTGTGTAATTTTTAACATAAACAGTTTGGCGCCCACCGTGGGGCTCCGTTTTGAGAAAAATTTCATTCGGTGAAAAGTGCGCCTTAGTACTAACCTTTTCTTTGAGTTCTCTTTGAGCTATTCGTGCAGGAAAATGGACAATGGATTCATAACATCTCTGCAACAACAATTGCAACAAGCAAATGACGAAATCCAGCGTCTTCGAGCTTCACAAGGACCATCGATGTCTATTCCTCCTCCTTATCCACCTCAACATCTGAGACCACCACTTCGACCACAGCTCAATGCCTCAGTACCACTATCGACTATAAACCAACAGTACAACAACGTACGACCGTCTATGCCACAAGTTCCACCACCAATACCTCATGGCCCGCCACCTATGCCTCGGGGTCCACCTCCTATGCCTCAAGGAACACCCATGTTCACGTTCGAACCTTTCAATAACATATCTCAGCAGATTTCTATCCCTGGTCATATACCTACGGCTGCCAGTTCTACCATTCATACGACAATACCACCCAGTACCGGAATCTCTTCTGGTTTTATCCCAACAATTCCAATTGCCATTGAAGATCCTTTAAGCGTGCGACTGAAATCCCTGGAAGAACAGAATCAAAAGCTGTTCGCGTTACTCACAAAGTTACCCGGAGCAGCAGTACCTGTCGAAGTTGAACCTAAAACTGGATTTCAGGCCTCGCCGTTCGTCGATGAATTAGCTCTTGTCGATGTACCCAAGAAATACACCATTCCAGCTTTCACAACAAAATATTCTGGAATTACAGATCCAGTCGAACATATAGCACAGTATAAGCAACTTATGTGGACAGTTCCTATACCGGCGCAATATCAAGAAGTTTGCATGTGCAAGAGTTTCGGATCAACTTTAACAGGAGCAGCATTACAATGGCTTATCAACTTAAAGCCAAATAGTATTGGATCCTTTGCAGAATTGGTAAACCAATTCACCCGACAGTTTGCCAGCAGTTGTAAGATGGAAAAGCAGACCAGCGACCTATACTACATCATACAGAAAACTGGAGAAACGATCCGCGACTACTTCAACAGATTCAATGCGGCAATGATTGAAATAAAGAATTGCGATGTGAAGACTGCAATCGAGGCGTACAAGCGTGGACTAGAAGATTCTTCTGGACTATATTTAGAATTGACTAAATACCCTCCAGAAAACTTCGACGACGTACGAGCTAGAACATTAGCTTTCATGAGAATAGAGGACGATGCTCTTTTTCGACGAAAGCACTCTGCTGAAAAGAAACCTCTTGGTGCTCAAAAACATGATTTTAAGCACAAAAGAGTAAACAAGATTGGAAATCCTCGACATGAATCAAAAGCTCGACCAAGCACAGGTACTGTTAATATACGATATCCAGAGTTATCTACTTACAATTTTGCAGGTACACCGAAAGATTTGGTGGATTCGCTACGAAAGATTGATGCAAACGTACGATGGCCAAAGAAATCTGACAAACCAAGCAAGGACAAAGATCAAAACAAATGGTGCGACTTCCATGAAGACCACGGCCATATGACGGATGAATGTATCAGTCTCAAAAAGGAGATTTCATATTTGAAATCAAAAGGACATCTGAAAGGCGTCATCCCAGAAGAGCAAGGACGACCAACGTCACCGGTTCATACAAAAGTCGTAAACTGCATTACTGAAGGATCAGAAGTATGTGGGCTTACGTACTCAGCTGCCAAGCGACATGCACGAGATGGTCCAGACGAACATCCTATCCCCGGAGAAGCCAAATCAAAGACGGAAAGAGAGCTCGATGCAATGACGATTACGTTCGATCAAGATGATACACAGGGGGTCCATCATAAACATCATGACGCTCTAGTCATACAATTGACAATCTGAAACTGTTCGACTAAGAGAATATTGATTGATGGAGGTAGTTCGGCTAACGTTATTTTTGCAGATACTCTTAAAGTCATGGGAATCGAACGATCAGAAATCGTACGACGAAGTACTACTCTGATTGGATTCAACGGAGACCCGATGAACACTCTCAGAGAAATCATCTTGCCTGTCTTCGCCAAAGACATCAACAAACAAACGAAATTCAACGTTGTGGACTGCCAATCGGCCTACAATGTTATTCTTGGAAGACCATGGATCCACGAGATGAAAGCAATCCCTTCGACGTACCATCAGAAGATCAAATTTCCTTCCCCATGGGGAATTCAAGAAATTGCTAGTGAAAACAAGGTCGCACGAGAATGCTACAAGATTACGATGAAGACGAAGCCACAAGACATCTAGCAATTACAGAGCCAGGATGGGAAGAAGTCGAATGATGACCTTCGACTAGAATAAGTCGTCCTTGACCCTGAACATCCTGATCGAAAGGTTTTCGTAGGAGCCCCGCTCCCCCTGACATAAAAAATACGATTATATCTTTTTTGCAGGAGCACTCAGACTGTTTTGCATGGTCGCACGAAGATATGGTTGGAATAGATCCCAACATTATATCACATAAGTTGAACGTGGATCCAACTTTCAAACCAATCAAGCAGAAACGTCGCAAGTTTGCACCTGAACGAAACAAAGTAATCAATGATGAAGTCGACAATCTGCTGAAGACAGGGAAGATCCGAGAAGTCAAATATCCAGAATGGTTGGATAATGTGGTCGTCGTACAAAAGAAGAACGGAAAATGGCGAGTCTGCATTGATTTCACGGATCTAAACAAAGCTTGTCCAAAAGATCCTTTCCCTTTACCTCATATCGACGCCATGGTCGACGCAACATCAGGACATGAATTGTTGACGTTCATGGACGCATATTCAGGATACAACCAAATATTGATGCACACGGACGACCAAGAAAAAACCGCATTCATGACAGACAAAGGCATATACTGTTACAAGGTTATGCCATTTGGTCTCAAGAATGCAGGTTCGACGTATCAAAGGCTGGTTAACATGATGTTCAAGGAACATCTTGGTTGTACGATGGAGGTCTATATCGACGACATGCTCGTAAAGTCAGAACGTTCGATTGATCATGTTGCGCATTTAAAGCAATCGTTCGACATCCTACGACAGTACAAGATGACGCTCAATCCAACAAAATGTTCCTTCGGAGTACGAGCAGGAAAATTCTTGGGGTACTTGGTGACACAACAAGGAATCGAAGCAAGCCCGGAACAAGTTAAAGCTATCACCGAGATACAATCTCCAAGAAATGTCAAAGAAGTTCAGAAGCTGACAGGACGAGTGGCAGCTTTAACTCGATTTATCTCACGATCATCGGATAAATGTCATTTGTTCTATAACGTCCTACGAAAGAATCAAGGCTTCTTATGGACAGACGAACATGAGAAAGCTCTGCAGGAACTGAAGCAATACATGACGTCACCTCCTTTATTGACAAAACCAGTCGAAGGAGAAAGTCTACAGTTGTACTTGGGAGTAAGCAAAAATGCGACAAGTGCAGTACTCGTGCGAGAGGAAGATCAGCAACAACGACCAATTTATTATGTAAGCAAATCCTTCCTCGACGCAGAAACCAGGTACACCTCAATGGAGAAATTGCTACTGGGTCTTATGACAGCAGCAAAAAAGCTGAGACATTACTTTGAATCGCATCATATCATTGTCGTGACCAATTATCCACTTAAGACGGTGCTTCGAAAGCCAGAACTGACAGGACGTCTAGCCAAGTGGAGTATCTATCTCAGTGGGTTCGACATTGAATTCAAACCCAAGACAACATCTAAATCGCAGGTACTGGCAGATTTTATGGCAGAATTCTCTCCAGGACTGGAACCCATGACGTGCGACGAAATTGTGATGATTTCAGACAACAAACCTTGGATACTCTACGTTGATGGTTCTTCGAACGTACGAGGATGTGGATTAGGTATTGTCTTAAAATCATCACAAGGGGGAAATATAGTATACTCCATACGATGTGAATTCAAGGCCACGAACAACGAAGCAGAGTATGAAGCTTTGATCGCAGGATTGGATATTGCTCTTAGACTGGGGGCAAAACAGTTGCACGTTCAAAGCGATTCCTTATTGGTGGTAAACCAAATAAATGGAGATTTTCAAGCAAAAGATTCAAAGATGACGAGTTATCTCAAAGCCGTTAAAGATCGAATCGCACGATTTGAACAATTCTCGATCGAACAAATACCAAGGGATTTAAATATGCAAGCTGACGCGCTGGCCAATTTGGGATCTGCATTTCACGATCCATTCATGGAAAATATCCCAATACTTCATCTTACGACACCAACAATTGCGGCAAAAGATGAATTACATATGAACGAAGAAATTTACAATTGGTCGCTCGACATATGGAACTACCTCAAGCACGACCAACTTCCTGAAGACAAAATGGAAGCCCGAAAGACAAGGTCCAGAGCTTCAAGATATACAATTCTTGAAGACCAACTTTATCGAAGATCCACGACTGGACTTCTCCTACGATGTGTCACAAGTAAGGTACAAATCAATCAAATTCTCCAAGAAATGCATGACGGAGAATGTGGGAATCATGCAGGAGGCAGAAGTCTTGCTAACCGAATCTCACGACAAGGCTACTATTGGCCTACTTTACGAGAGGATGCAATAACATACGTCCAATGGTGCGATGCATGCCAAAAACATTCGAGAATGATCCATCGACCATCCGAACCTTTGCATCCTGTTCTAGTTCCATGCGATGGGGAATGGATATCGTGGGAAAATTACCCCCAGCTCCTGGACAAAAAGTCTATCTACTCGTGCTCACCGATTACTTCTCAAAGTGGATAGAAGCTGGTGCTTTCTCGCAAGTACGAGATAAAGAAGTCATATCTTTCATTCAGAAGAACATCATTTACAGATTCGGAGTACCGGCTGAAATTATGTGCGACAACGGCTCACAGTTTATAAGTGATAAGACTCGCACGTTCTGTGAAAAACGAGGAATCAAGCTAATCACTTCTACTCCAAGATATCCACAATCCAATGGATTAGCAGAATCAAGCAACAAAGTCATCATTAATTCAATCCGAAAAAGGCTGAAAGGAGCAAAAGGAAAATGGGTAGAAGAATTACCATCTGTCCTATGGGCAAATCGTACGACACCAAGAGCATCAACTGGACAAACTCCATATTCTCTGGTATATGGATGCGAAGTAGTCCTACCAATCGAAGCCCAAGTACCAATGGCCAGAAGTCGTACGTATGATCAAAATGCAGTAAATTTATCTTACGACCTGGATGCTTTAGAAGAACTTCGAGAGAAAGCATTACGAACAATGGCTGCACAAAAAGGAATTGTCGAAAGACACTTCAACAAAAAGGTAAAGGCCAAAATTTTTCAAGTTGGAGATTATGTCTTACGACATGTGTTTCAAAACACACAAGAGCCAAACACTGGAAAACTTTCCATCAAATGGGAAGGACCGTACATAATTTCCAAAGTCATTGGAAACGGAGCGTACAGACTTACGACAATAGAGGGTATAGAAATCCCACGAAGCTGGAATGCCCATCATCTTAAAAGGTACTATTTCTAAACCTATTTACATACGATTTATTTTCTTGGATTGATTACTGACTTGAGCGTCGGAGCGTCGTTGGTCAAACCAACGGCCACCCCCTAGCAACCATGTTTGTTCGCAGGTATCGCACGATTAACGCATGTATCGCACGAACTATCGCATGTATCGCACGATTGGCGCAGGTATCGCACGATTACTGCAAACACCGCACGACTAAATTGCTTTAAACGCACGATTATCTCGCAAGAGCGCAAGATAAATCGCCAGTCGCACGTATACTCTTATGAGTGTAAAAAGAAACGTTTCTAATTTAAATCTTATGACTTTAAAAACAAACGCATGCAAAAAAACAAAGGCTAAACCGCACGACATAAGCTATAACGCACGATGCTAAAAACGCAAGATAAAAGTTAAAAGCTAAGTACGCACAACAAACGATTACTGAATCAAAAGTTTTTTTTCATTAAAATTTTGTTGAATATAGCAAAATTACAAAAAAGTTAAAGAAAAATTACAAAAACTTACAAAAACTATTCTATGGAGCATCAGAAGTGGGAGGATCCGCGACGGAAGCTTCTTCAGGTTGTGTAGGAACGGATCCAGAGGTCTCAGGAACCTCCTCCTCGACACCTACATCCTTGACCTCAGCAAGTTTTTTCTCTTTTGTGGCTTCTTCGTCCAAATCCTTTAGATCTTCTTCGTCGAGGAGATCTTCGGAACCCATCACTTGCACAAAAGAGGCCACCTCTTCGCTCGCCATCTGAGAGGTGATAGTCCCAGCAGCTACACGTCGCATCACCGCAGTACGTGCGACCACTCGAACCAAGGCAACGTCATCCTCGAGTTCCTGGATCTTGGACGACAAAGCCTCTTCCCTCTCAGCCTTCTCTCGTCGAACGGATAGCAGCTCCTTCTCCAGCTCCGTCGTGCGATCCAAGGCCAGCTTCAACCGCTCCCGCTGCTCGACCTGAAACCGATCGCTGATTTCCAACTTCGATTCGAGGTCCCCAATTTGGACCGACTTGGTGTTAACCTCATCGGTCAATTGGGCCAGCTTCTTCTTGGCCTTGTCGGCCTCCTTCCTGGCCACTTTGGCGTCGTTTTGGTTAAACGCCATCTCCTCCTTAATCTTAGCCATCCGTGTATGAAGGCTAAGGCTAGTTTGGAGAGCCTGCAAAAAGAAAGAAAGAAATCAGATCTTGCACGTCAGAATAAGCAACGAAAGACGTACGATGAGAAAAACTTACCAGAAAGGAGATGCCCGCGACGGAGGCATCCAGATCCTCGATATCAGATTCCTCCATACGTGCCTTTTGGGCAGGAATGTGGAACTGCTCCAAGACCGGGAAGATGGATTTTGTCCTGATGACATCGTCCACCAAGAAGTCGGAGGGAATGTTGATGGTCATGGTCGTAAGACCAGACCCCTCTTTCCCTTTACCCTTGTCAGCCTTTGATGCAGGCTGGCTCGACGCACCCGCCTCTTTCGCAGGTGGAGCGAAGCTAAGAGGGATTGCCTCTATCCCACCTTCAGCCTTTCATGCGGCATCCTTAGGTAGGGAATCCAGAGAAACGTACGACGATCACGTACGTTTAGCTACTAAACTCTCTTGGGTCGCAGCCTTCCTCTTGGCAGCACGAGCAGCGGCCTCCATCGTCGACGCCTTCTTAGAAGCTGAGCCTGCATAGAAAAAGAAAAACCAAAATTAAGAAACGAACGAATACAAGCAAGAATTAGGATATTGACGTAAGAATTACATTCCATGTCCTTTTCTTCGATCACTTGCACCTCAGGTTCGACGTCGCTTTCTTCACCACTCTTCGACGCCTTTTTGATCCTTGCATCAGGTTCACGACTTGTTCACACTTAGGAAGCCTTAATCTGCATTCAGAGTCACACTGAACTAGGGAAGGCTTAATCGCTCAATCAAACGAAGAAAGGAAAGATTAACAAAAGAAAATAGTTCAAAGAGATCAAAGGAGACAAGAACAAAATTTTATTACCGCCTTTGTTCCATTCAGGAACGACCCACGACTCTTCACCCACGATCGAGGATGTTTGGACGAAGACGTTGTTTGGGTGAAATTTTATCATCGAACGATCGAACGATTAGAATCGTAAGATATCTTCCAGGATAATATTCCTGTATTAAGATAAGGTCCTGAAGTAAAGATATAATTACCATTAAACAAAGATAAGTAGTCATCGAAGATAATCGTGCGATATCATCATATGATCGTACGATTAAACTAACAATATACATGTATAAGTTTACTCTTATTGCAGGAAAGTTCATCCAAGATAACCACGAAGCACAGCCATCGTTCATCGAGCTTAAATCCGACCGTTTAAGCAAGATACACTTCTCATTAAAAAACTCAGACGTTACGATCGAGAAATCAGCTTCAGTTATGACCGTTACATTTATAGCTCAATTATGGGATGACAGTTACGATCCAAGCAGCTATAAAAGAGATTCAAGATCCTACACTCAAAAGGACGGATTTTCAAGAAAGAAATAGCAATACCAATATTATTCTCTGTATTTACGTTCGTTAGTATTCATTTCCTTATTGTAATCGTACGATACAACTGTAACATCGAGGATATCACCCCTTATTGGTGATCAATAGTGCAACGTCGACTATCCTATTTAGTCGACCGCAAGTTTTTTCCTCGATTCAGAGGTTTTTCCTGCGTCATCAATCTTTCTGTCAACTTACTTTCATTTGTCACACGTTTTATCGAACGAGAGTTCTTTCTTTTGACGATTTTGCCTCACAACATCTTACGATAATAATTTAAGTAAATTTTTACACAAACAGTTTGGCGCCCACCGTGGGGCCCGTTTTGAGAAAATCTTGTTCGATAAAGCGTCAGCTTACTAACCTATTTCTTCGAGCTTCTTTGTGAATTAAGTGCAGGAACATGGCAAGCAGTTCTCAACCAACCTTGCAACAACAATTGGCAGCAGCACAAGAACAAATCCAATGGTTGAATGAGCAGAATTTACAAATGAATGGCGAACTGTCTAGATTGAGAGCATCGAATCCGCAAACTTCTCACATCCCAGTTTCCACTCATCAACCGAGGCCATTCTTCCCTCAAAATCAACCCCATGTTTCCCAACAACCATTTGTCCAGCCACAAATATCACAACCATTTGTCCAGCCACAAGTATCGCAACCTTTCATCCAACCGCAAGTGTCACAAGTTAGCTTACCACCGCCACCTCCAGTCAACAACTCACGTCCCATCTTCCCTCCGTTACCATCAGGTCCTTACCCAGGAGCAACCACGTTCACTTACAACCAACCTCAAACAGGGCCTCGTCCCTTTATACCTATTCCAGAACCTATATCGCAAGTTCCCACCGCAGCTACCCCCATAACTCATATTCCAAACTTATCGAACGTTTCAGGAACCTCCAGTAACCCACCGCACAATGACATCGTGGATATTCGACTAAAAATGCTAGAAGAACAAAACAAAGCAATGCTCGCATTGTTAACCAAACTTCCTGGAGCTGCCGTACCCATCGAAGTTGAACCTAAAACTGGATTCCAAGCCTCACCCTATATCGATGAGATTGCTCTCGTTGATATTCCCAAAAATATAACATCCCAGCCTTCACACCAAAATACTCTGGAATCTCTGATCCTGTGGAACACATCGCACAATACAAGCAACTAGTGTGGACAGTTCCTATTCCAACCCAGTTTCAAGAAATATGCATGTGCAAAGGCTTTGGATCAACACTTACCGGAGCTGCGTTGCAATGGTTAATCAATTTGAAACCTAAGAGCATCGCATCGTGGTCTGAGTTAGTAAACCAGTTTACTCGACAGTTTGCAAGCAGTCGCAAGATGGAGAAACAAACAAGCGATCTCTACTATGTCGTGCAAAAAACAGGTGAAACCATCCGTGAATATTTTAACAGGTTCAATGCAGAGATGATCGAAGTTAAAAACTGCGACGTGCGGACGGCGATCGAAGCATACAAACGTGGGTTAGATACATCCTCGGAGTTATACACAGATCTAACGAAATATCCACCAGAAAACTTCGATGATGTACGAGCTCGTACGTTGGCACACATGAGGATCGAAGATGACGCCATTTTCCGGCGTAAACACTCGAACGATAAGAAAAATCTTGGAGCGCAGAAACATGATTTCAAACCTAAACGAGTAAACAAGATTGATAATTCCCGACGCGATCAGAATAAATGCTCGAACCAAGGTAAAGGTAAAGTAAGATATCCAGATTTGTCAACTTACCATTTTGCAGGTACAACGAAAGACTTGGTGGATTCTCTACGGAACTTGGAGGTTAACGTACGATGGCCCAAAAAACCAGAGAATCCTAGCAAGGACAAAGACCAAACAAAATGGTGCGACTTCCATAGCGACCACGGACACAATACAGATGATTGTATTAGCTTGAAGAAGGAGATCGCGTACCTCAAATCGAACGGACATCTTAAAAACCTTCTAGGCGAATGATTCGAAAAGACCAACGTCACCCGTTCCAACGAAGGTTGTAAACTGCATTACAGGTGGATCAGAAGTGTGTGGCCTCACCTATTCTGCGGCAAAAAGGCACGCACGGGAAGGGCCTGAAGGACATCCCATCCCAAATGAATCCAAGACTGCGGAAGAAAAGGAGCTCGATGCTACGAAGATATCGTTCGATATCGAAGATATGTCAGACGCTCATCAGAAACACCATGATGCACTGGTTATTCAGTTGACAATTGGTAACTGTCTAACCAAGAGAGTACTAATCGACGGAGGCAGCTCAAACAACGTAATATTCGCAGAAACACTCAAGATCATGGGTATTGATCGGTCCAACATAATACGACGAACAACAACACTAATTGGATTCAACGGAGATGCAACTAGTACTCTTGGAGAGATCATACTACCAGTCTTCGCTAAAGGCATAAATAAGAAAACAAAGTTCAACGTCATTGATTGTCCTTCCGCTTATAACGCTATACTTGGAAGACCTTGGATCCATGATATGAAGGCCGTACCATCAACGTATCATCAGAAGATCAAATTCCCGTCTCCATGGGGCGTGCAAGAGATAGTCAGTGAAAAGAAAATCGCAAGGGAGTGCTACAAGATTACGATGAAGACCAAACCGCACGATATCTAGCAATTACACAGCCAGGATGGAGTACGATCGTACGATGATCTTCAATTGGAAGAAGTCGTGTTGGATCACAAACATCCTGATCGTAAGGTCTTCGTAGGTGCAACTCTAACCCCCGATATAAAAAATAGTATAATTTCTTTTTTGCAGGAACACTCGGATTGTTTTGCGTGGTCACACGAGGATATGGTAGGGATAGATCCTAACATCATATCGCACAAGTTGAACGTGGATCCTACGTTTAAACCCGTTAAGCAAAAAAGACGCAAGTTTGCACCAGAACGCAACAAGGTGATCAACGAGGAAGTGGAAAATCTACTCAAAACGGGAAAAATTCGAGAAGTAAAGTATCCAGATTGGCTCGCCAACGTGGTGGTAGTACAAAAGAAGAATGGAAAGTGGCGAGTATGCATCGACTTCACGGACCTAAATAAAGCTTGTCCAAAGGATCCCTTTCCTTTGCCACACATCGATGTGATGGTCGATGCAACAGCGGGGCATGAGTTACTAACGTTCATGGACGCTTATTCCGGATATAACCAGATTCTAATGCATAAAGACGATCAAGAGAAGACTGCGTTTATGAACGATAAGGGTATATACTGTTACAAAGTAATGCCATTTGGTCTCAAGAATGCTGGATCAACGTACCAAAGGCTCGTAAACAGGATGTTCAAAGATCACCTCGGACGTACGATGGAAGTATATATCGACGATATGCTCGTAAAATCGGAACGATCACAAGATCACATCCAACATCTGAAACAATCGTTCGATATATTACGAGAATACAAGATGAAACTCAACCCAACCAAGTGCTCTTTCGGAGTGCATGCGGGTAAGTTTCTTGGATACATGGTTACGCGACGAGGGATCGAGGCGAGTCCAGAGCAGATCAAAGCAATCCTAGAAATCCAGTCACCAAGGAATGTAAAAGAGGTACAAAAGTTGACTGGGCGAGTAGCGGCCCTGAACAATCCTAGAAATCCAGTCACCAAGTGTCACTTGTTCTACAACGTGCTTCGAAAGAACAAAGGCTTCGATTGGACAGAGGCACACGAGGAAGCACTACAAAGCTTAAAGAAGTACATGTCCAATCCTCCACTGTTGACGAAACCGATTGAAGGAGAGAGCTTACAATTGTACCTCGCTGTAAGCAACAACGCTGTTAGCGCAGTACTCGTACGAGAAGGTGACCAACATCAGCAACCTATCTATTATATAAGTAAATCTTTCCTCGATGCTGAAATAAGGTACACGTCTATGGAAAAGCTCTTACTTGGCCTCGTAACTGCAGCTAAAAAGTTATGACATTATTTCGAATCACATCATATAATCGTTGTTACTAACTATCCTCTTAAGATCGTACTTCGTAAGCCTGAACTTACAGGACGATTAGCAAAATGGAGCATTTATCTTAGTAGCTTCGATCTAACGTATCAACCAAGAACAGCGATAAAGTCTCAAGCGTTAGCAGATTTCGTAGCTGAATTCAGTCCTGGGATCGAAGAGCCATCGTACGATGAAATCAGTAATGTGATGATTCACGACAACGAACCATGGACCATGCATGTTGACGGAGCTTCTAACGCACGAGGATCAGGATTGGGAGTAGTCCTGAAATCATCACATGGGGGCAATATGGTGTATTCGGTACGATGTGAGTTCAAAACCACCAACAACGAAGCAGAATATGAAGCCTTGATCGCTGGATTGGATATGGCATATAACTTAGGAGCACGATGGCTACACGTACGAAGTGATTCGCTACTAGTTGTGAACCAAATCAATGGCGAATTCCAGGCAAAAGATTCAAAGATGATATTGTACCTCAAGATTGCAAAAGATAAGATCGCACGATTCGACAAGTTCTCGATAGAACAAATCCCTAGAGATCTGAACATGCAAGCCGATGCCTTGGCTAACTTGGGATCCGCATTCAACGAACCAACTCTAGAAAGTGTTCCGATAATACATCTTATGTCACCAACAATCCAAGAAGTTCAAATGATTGAAGAAAACCACGATTGGTCGAGTGATATATGGAACTACCTCAAGAATGACCAACTCCCTGAAGACAAGTTAGAGGCCCGGAAAATCAGACTTAAAAGCTCTCGATACACGATTTTCGATGATCAACTATATCGAAGATCCACAACGGGTCTAATCTTACGATGCGTGGTAAATAAGCAACAAGTCGATCAAATCCTTCAGGAGATGCACGATGGAGAATGTGGAAACCATTCTGGGGGCAGAAGCCTTGCTAACAGAATCTCGAGTCAAGGGTATTATTGGCCTACTCTTCGAGAGGATTCGATAAGGTATGTTCAAAGGTGCGATGCTTGTCAAAGACACTCAGGTACGTCACATCTACCTTCTGAACCCCTACACTCTGTCTTAATCCCATGGCCATTCATGCGATGGGGGATGGACATCGTAGGAAAATTACCACCTGCTCCAGGTCAAAAAGTGTTTTTACTTGTTCTTACTGATTATTTCTCTAAATGGATTGAAGCCGCAGCTTTCTCACAGGTTAGGGATAAAGAAGTTATCTCCTTTATCCAAACTAACATTATTTACAGGTTTGGAATACCATCAGAAATAACGTGCGATAATGGGTCCCAATTTATAAGTGAGAGAACTCGAAAGTTCTGCGATGAACGTGGGATAAAACTCATTACATCGACCCCAAGATATCCACAATCCAATGGCTTGGCTGAATCTAGCAATAAGACCATTATTAATTCCATTCGAAAGAGGTTGAAAGCTGCAAAGGGTCGATGGCTCGAAGAGTTACCATCTGTTTTGTGGGCGAATCGCACAACACCAAGAACCACAACTGGACAAACTCCCTTTTCCCTAGTATATGGATGTGAAGCAGTCCTTCCAATCGAATCACAAGTTCCTGTCGCTCGACATCGTACGATTGAACAAAACTCGATAGACTTGTGTTACGATATCGATGCTTTGGAAGAACTAAGAGAGAAAGCCTTTCAAAAAATGGCATCGCAGAAAGCCATGGTCGAACGTTACTTCAATAAAAAGGTGAAGATCAAGGTATTTCAAGTTGGAGATCATGTCCTACGACGTGTCTTCCCAAATACGCAGGAATCGAACGCTGGAAAACTTTCCATCAAATGGAAAGGACCTTACATCATTACTAAGATTGTTGGGAAAGGTGCTTATAAGATTTCAACCATCGAAGGTAATGAAATCCCACGTAGTTGGAATGCAACTCATCTAAAGAGGTATTACTTCTAAAACCCTTTTCATTTTCTTAATTATTTTATCGAACGATTACTGACTTAGGCATCGGAGCGCCGTTGGTCAATCCAACGGCCACCCCTTAGCCAATTTTATTCGCAGGTAACGCACGATTCTCGCAAGACATCGCACGATCTATGGCAAAAATCGTCCGATAAAACAACATGCTCAAAACGCATAGAACTTAAAAGATGCATCAATTTCAAATCGCAGGAGCGAAAGTCAAAACGCCAGACGCACGATTAACAGAAACGTTTCTAAAAAAAAATTTCAAGTGCCTTAGACTCATGATAAACATCGCAAGTCAAAACGCACGATTAATTAAGGCCTTAAACACTGAATCAGCTAAAACGCACGATTATCTATTTACTAAAAGTACTTAGAACAAAAATAACAAGTACTGAGACATCGCACGATTGCAAAAAATAGATAATTTCATTAAAAAGTACTTAAAGTACTATGATTACATCGATTGATAATTTAAACTTCAGGGGTGGCCTCTACGCCAGCACCCTCTTCTACACTAACTTCTACGATAGGAGGAGTGACTTTAGCAGCCTTGTCCACGATGCCGGATCCAGAGGCATCTTCATTTTTATCCTCCTCCTCGATCATCGTGACTTCAGCCTCTTTGCCCTTTTCAGCATCCTCCTCCTCCTCGTCGGCATCCTTCGCATCATCAGCATCCAGGAGCTCATCAGATCCCATCGCATCACGGAAGGCCCCCAGCTCACCTTTAGCAGCTTCGATGGTATACGTGCCACCAATGAATTGGCGTATTACGGCTGCACGGGCCACCATCCTGGATAACACCATCTCATCTTTGAGATCCTGGATCTCAGATGATGAGGCCTTCTCTCGATCTGCCATCTCCGTGCGCATCGCAGCAAGTTCCTCCTCCAACTTAGCAATACGATTGTTGGCCGCTGTGAGCCTTGCACGTTGATCCGATCGAACGTGCTCAGCTTCATCCAGCTTAGCCATCAGATCATCCGCCTCAACCCGTTTGGCCTCCAGATCAGCAGCCATCTTTGATGCCTTCTCCTTAGCCTTCTTCGCCTCGTTCACCGCAGCCCTTTCACTGGACATCTTCATCTTCATGTCCCTTTGAACGGTCTCCAATCTTTGATGAAGACCGAGACACGCCTGGAAGGCCTGCATAAACATAAGATGGTTAGAACAGCACAATTAAAACATCGTAAGATAAAAAGAAACTTACCATGAAGGAGTATCCAACTGCACCAGCATCAAGCTCGCTGATCCGGCGCGTATCCATATGAGCCTTCTGCGATGGAAGCAAATATTGTTCGATGGCAGGGAAGAGGTCATCTTGGTTGATGACATCACCATCGAGGAAGTTCGAAGGCAAGGATATGTTGATCGATGTCTCACCCTCCTTCCCCTTCGAAAGTTTGACTGAAGCTCTCTTCTCCTTTGGCATCAAGGGAGACATCGTAGGAGGAGGAACGCTGTGGATTGGGGTTGCATCAACCACATCGTCCGCCTGTCGTGTGGCATCCTTCGATGAGATCGACGCACCCGAAGAAGACCTCGTCTTGTTGAGTTGTGGCTCCATGCCACTAACTCCCTTCTTCTTCTCCAAAGCTCTCTTGGCCGCCGCCATGTTTGCCAACTTCTTCGAAGGCTTCTTTTGACCTGAAATAAAGCAAAAAACACACATTAATATCGTACGATAAAGTTAAGAAAACATAAGAAGATGAAAATCATCGTGCGATTTACCTTCCATCTCTTCTTCTTCTTCTTCTTCACTCAACACTTGAACTTCAAGCTCTTCGTCGCTATCCTCCCTTGGGCTTTTCCCTTCGATCTGGCGTACGATCTTTCTTGAACACCGTACTCTAAGAAGCGATTAACAGCCTCGGTGGATTCCTCGAAAGAAAACTCGATCTCTGCAAAAAGAAACACACGATAAGAAATTATACGATAAAATCAAACAAAACAGAATACGAAAAACGACCTATACCTAGTGGGTTCCATTCTGGAGCCACCCATCCACCTTCCTACAAAACGGATGAGGATCGCACGAATGCATATCGAGCCTTCCATCCTCGATCAAACGCTTGAGTACCATGTACTAACATGGCATCACCCCTACCCTTGGGATAAATCCCATACCTATCATAATCAGAGACCTTCACGGTATACACCGTGAGAAGGTCATCGACGGTGAA
The DNA here is from genome assembly GCA_030169165.1 of Centaurea solstitialis. Taxonomy (NCBI): domain Eukaryota; kingdom Viridiplantae; phylum Streptophyta; class Magnoliopsida; order Asterales; family Asteraceae; genus Centaurea; species Centaurea solstitialis. The sequence goes on from CM058046.1 coordinate 20,098,257, forward strand.
AGGGGCTCTACCCCAGTTTTCGGTTACACGTTCGATGACGCTCACGACCCTCCAGAATTGGGGCATGAGCTGTCCAGGAGATAAACTAAATCGTGTCATGAAGGCACGAGATAGAGGACTGTAAGGCCAGATAAACCCAATCTTAAAGGGATACTCGAACAAGGCAAAGAAGCCTGCCGGAGCATCGGCAGGTCTAACCTCGCCAGGCGATTTGATTACAGCATCTTTAGGCATCCTAGCAAGTTTCCTAAGGTGAACTAGGTCGATTTCTCCCTGGATTGTACTCCTAACCTCCATGATTTCTCTAAAACTAAGACGATCTAAACTCCTATGTAATCTGTCGAAACGCAGCAAGTCGAATTTCCTAGGATTTTTCTCAGCTCTAACTTTCAAACGCATGAACTGAATTGAAACAAGGAAAAGAGAGATACCTTATAGGCGAATTGGATCTAAATCTCCTTAAAGATTAGAAGGATTCGGTTGGAGTGGAATTTGAATTCGAAATTGGAAAAGATTTTGAGATAATTATGGATGAAATCTTATCTTTATATGAAATTAAACTCCTTCCCAAGAAATTGAGGTCGAATCGAGCATCGACACCTGTCCCATATAACCGTTGCATTGACAGCTAGCAAAATAACCAGGTTGTAACGCCGTTAACGTGAAAACCGGTTCATATTCGATAGATTAATCACGATAAAATTAATGTACTAACGATTCGATTTTACAGGTATAAGATTCAGAAAATCTATAACTTATTTTCTAAATCTTGGGGGCAAACTGTTTGGGTGAAATTTTATCATCGAACGATCGAACGATTAGAATCGTAAGATATCTTCCAGGATAATATTCCTGTATTAAGATAAGGTCCTGAAGTAAAGATATAATTACCATTAAACAAAGATAAGTAGTCATCGAAGATAATCGTGCGATATCATCATATGATCGTACGATTAAACTAACAATATACATGTATAAGTTTACTCTTATTGCAGGAAAGTTCATCCAAGATAACCACGAAGCACAGCCATCGTTCATCGAGCTTAAATCCGACCGTTTAAGCAAGATACACTTCTCATTAAAAAACTCAGACGTTACGATCGAGAAATCAGCTTCATTTATGACCGTTACATTTATAGCTCAATTATGGGATGACAGTTACGATCCAAGCAGCTATAAAAGAGATTCAAGATCCTACACTCAAAAGGACGGATTTTCAAGAAAGAAATAGCAATACCAATATTATTCTCTGTATTTACGTTCGTTAGTATTCATTTCCTTATTGTAATCGTAAGATACAACTCTAACATCAAGGATATCACCCCTTATTGGTGATCAATAGTGCAACGTCGACTATCCTATTTAGTCGACCGCAGGTTTTTTCCTCGATTCAGAGGTTTTTTCCTGCGTCATCAATCTTTCTGTCAACTTACTTTCATTTGTCACACGTTTTATCGAACGAGAGTTCTTTCTTTTGACGATTTTGCCTCACAACATCTTACGATAATAATTTAAGTAAATTTTTACACAAACAGACGTACCTCGCCTTCCATCCACGATCGTTCACTTGGGTACCGTGGACCAGCATGGCATCACTCCTCCCCCTTGGAAACAACCCAAAACGGTTGTAGGGAGAGCGAGTCACAGTGTATGCAGAAAGAAGATCGTCGATCGAGAACGCAGGACGATCCCAATTTCTAGTCACCCGTTCGATTACATGGACGACACGCCAAAACTGGGGCATCAATTGTCCCGGAGATAAATCAAAGCGAGTCATGAACGCTCTTGCCAAAAAAGAATACGGCCATCGAAAGCCGACTTTGAACGGATACTCAAACAGAGCGAAAAAGCCCTTCGGAGCATCCGCCGGACGGATTTTTCCGGCCACCCTCACCAGGGCATTCTCAGGAAGTCCTGCTAACTCCCTCAACTCTCCTACCTCTAGACTCTCAGTAATCGAACTCCTAACCTCCGACGACATGATAAATTCTAATCGACTTAAACTGTTTCTCAAACGTGTAAACCTAAGATTATCTAAACCTCTACCACTCTTCTTCGCTACTGACTTCAAACGCATGAAACACGAAAGAAAGGGGTACCTTATATAACTAGTCGCACGAAATCCTTGTCGAGAATAGAATCGGATTGCGATCTCGTAAATCAATTCGGAAATTAAGAAGATTTGTAAAATCTTTTCTTATTGTCAAACACTTTATTTATAGCAAATCATACGTGAGTCATTAGAGATAATCATGCCACGCGTCGCCAATTAGCGGTTGGAAGACACGCGTCCAGAAACAAACGGCTATATAACGGCTATATTTCTAAACGATAACTCGACCGTTAATTAACGTATTTTTACTCCTTGTCCAGTAAACTAAAGATTTAGATAAAATTAGAATTATTTTCTAAATCTTGGGGGCAAATTGTTAGGGTAAAAATCCACAATCGCACGACAACCGACTATAATCGTAAGACAAATGTTAGGACAATGGTCCTGTATTAAGATAAGGTCCTGAGATAAAACCAAAAGAACTATCGAACGAGTACATCGAATAAGTCGAACGATGACTCTAATGTCGTACGACGATACTAACGAACAGACATACAAAGTTTATATCTTTGATGCAGGCAAGCTGATTATCATTTCTAACAATTGCCCACCTTTGAGAAAGTCCAAGATTGAGTACTATGCTATGCTTGTTGAAGTTCATCACTACAACGAACAAGTCGTAAGTTATATATCGTTCGATGGGAACCCACAACATCAAGATCGACCGTTACAAGCAAGATTCTAGCAGCGGTTACAATCTGGACATTAACTCTCAGCAGTACCGTTCGACCGTTATAAACCAAGCATTAATAGTCAAGACTACCGTTGGACAGTTACGATTTGGACATTAATGAACCACAATTCCGTTGGACGGTTACTTCAAAGATACTATAAAAGAAGGATCAAGCCAACATTTGAAGACACAAAGTCTCCCCGAAGCTTACAAGTTCTATATTGGCTATTCTTGAGAATTAGTTGTAATTTAGATTCGATTTCTTCATCATTTCACTTGTAATCGTACGGTCAAAGCTGTATACTTGAAGGACATCACCCCTGTTTGGTGATTATAGTGCTCTGGCGACTTACCTTTTTTAGGTCGACCGCAGGTTTTTTCCTCCGTCGTGAGGTTTTTCCTGCGTCATTAAATCATTTGTCTTATTTTACTTTCTCGCACTTATCAGTGATTGTAATTTCTTTCTCTCGACGGTTAAGCCTCACACAAGTTTCTTACGACATCGAGTTGTGTAATTTTTTACATAAACAACGGTTACTAGAATTCCATTAACTTAATCACATCCGTTGATTTAATTGATCAAGGGCTATGATTTAATTCATAAGTTCACACATTTATCATGGTTCACAAATGAAAATGAGTAAATGACTCTATCTTTTATATATATATATATATAGAAATATATTTTATTATGTGGTGGTTTAAAGGAAAAATAAATCTTAATTTATGTCTACATTCTATAATTAATTTATTATTTCTTTATAATTAATCAATTATATATATTATAAATAAATTATAATTAGTATTTTTGTAATGTTATAAATTATAAATTACTAAAACTTAAAATCTATATATAATAAAAGAGTAACTGGTTTGACACGTGTCGTACTCTGGTGAGCCGAATTGCCACGTGTCGTGTTCTGGTGAGCCGGTTTCGGTTATCAAAACAATAAATAAAATAATGTAAAAGATAAATATCATTTTCAAAAATCTTCTCCATAATGAAATCAAACGGTTTAAAAAATCTTCTACATAATTAAATCAAACCTTTTAATCAAAACTATAGATAAATATCAAAACAATAAATAAAACAATGTAAAAGATAAATACCACTGTTTATGTAAAAAATTACACAACTCGATGTCGTAAGAAACTTGTGTGAGGCTTAACCGTCGAGAGAAAGAAATTACAATCAATGATAAGTGCGGAAAAGTAAAATGAGACAAATGATTTGATGACGCAGGAAAAACCTCACGACGGAGGAAAAAACCTGCGGTCGACCTAAAAGATAAGTCGACAGATCACTATGTTCACCAATCAGGGGTGATGTCCTTTAAGTATACAGCCTTGATCGTACGATTACAATTGAGAGAAGTATGAAATCGAATGTAAATTACAGATGATTCTCAAGAATAATGATTATAGAACTTGTGAGCTTCGGATAGACTTCGTGTGTTGCAATGCTGGCTTGATTCTTCTTTTATAGTGGCTTGAGAATAACGGTCCAACGGTATTGTGGCTCATCAATGATTGAATTGTAACCGTCCAACGTTATTGTCTTCAATTAATGCTCGGAGAGTAACTGTCCAACGGTATTGCTGAGAGTTAATGTCCAGATTGTAACTGTTGCGAGAATCTTGCTTGTAACGGTCGATCTTGATGCTGTCGAACGATACATAACTTACGACTTACTCATTGTAATGATGGACTTCAACGAGCATAGCATAGTACTCAATTTCCGATTTCCTCAAAGGTGGACAATTGTTAGATATGATAATCGGCTTATCTGCATCAAACATATAAACTTTGTATGTTATTCGTTAGTATCGTCGTACGACAATATAGTCATCGTGCGTCTTATTTATTGTATACGTTCGATGCTTATTGATCTTTGTTCGATAGTCCTCTTAGGTTTTATCTCAGGACCTTATCTTAATACAGGATTATTGTCCTAACATTTACCTTACGATTATAGTCGGTTGTCGTGCGATTGTAGATTTTTACCCTAACAATTTGCCCCCAAGATTTAGAAAATAATTCTAATTTTATCTAAATCTTTAATTCGCTGGACAAAGAGTAAAAATACGTTGGTAAACGGTCGAATTATCGTTGAGAAAATAGCCGTTATTTAGACGTTATCTAGCCGTTATCCTGGACGCGTGTCTTTCTAACAGCTAACTGTTGATACGTGGCGCAATTATCTTGGATTACTCGTATGATTTAGTTGCTATAAATATAAGTATTCATAGGAAGGAAAGATTTTACAAAATCTTCTCTAATTTTTGTTCCGATTCACAAGATCGTAATCTGACTATTTTTGGCAAAGATTTCGTGCGACTAGGCTTTATAAGGTACCTTCTTCTTCCCTGTTTCATGCGTCTGAAATCAATAGCAAATAAGAGTAATAGAGGTTTAGATAATCTTAGGTTCACCCGTTTGAGAAATAGTTTAGGTCGACTAGAGTTCATTATGTCGTCGGAAGTTAGGAGTTCGATTACGGAAAGTCTAGAAGTAGGAGAGTTGAGGGAACTGGCAGGGTTACCAGAGGGTGCTCAAATAAGAGTGGCCGGAGAGATCCGGCCGGCGGATACTCCGACGGGGTTCTTTGCCCTGTTCGAATATCCGTTTAAGATCGGATTTCGATGGCCTTACTCTCCTTTGGCGAGGGCGTTCATGACTCGCTTTAGTTTGCCTCCGGGACAGTTGATGCCCCAGTTCTGGCGCGTCATCCTGGTAATCGAACGGGTGACCAAGGATTGGGGTCGTCGTGCCTTCTCTGTAGACGACCTTCTCTCTGCCTACAACGTGACGAAACTGCCCTACAACCGTTATGGGTTGTTTCCTAAGGGTAGGAATGACACCATGCTTGTTCATCGCACGCAAGTGAATGATCGAGGGTGGAAGTCTCGTTACGTCTTCGTCCAGACGTCTTCGGTCGCTGATGAGTCTTGGGTCGTTCCTGAATGGAATTCCAATGGTAATTTGGACGTTCGTTACTCATTATTGTGCTTTTATTTATTTTTCAATACTAATCGTATATTTTTCTTTTCGCAGCTGTCAGCTTTACGTTCGAGACTACCGAAGAGTCGACCGAGTTGATCTCGCACTTCCTCAGCTATAGTGTGACGGATCGCACGTATAGGACATCGAAGGGCGGTGACGAAAGTGACGTTGAACCTGAGGTGCAGGTGATCGAAGAGGCAGAGATGGAAGGTAAGTATCTTACGTTATTGTTAAAGTTTGTAGTAATCTTTTTTAGATTCTGATTTTTCTCTTTTGTGTAGGCTCAGCTTCTAAGAAGGCGTCGACGATGGAAGCAGCTGCTCGTGCTGCCAAAAGGAAGGCTGCGGCCTAAGAGGGTTTAGTGGCTAAACGTACGCGATCGTCGTACGTTTCTTTGGATACCCCACCTAAGGATGCCAAGCGAAAGGCTGAAGGTGGGATAGAGGCTATCCCTCTTAGCTTCGCCCCTCCTGCAAAGGGAGAGGGTGCGTCCAGCCAACCTGTGTCGAAGGTCGACAAGGGCAAGGAGAAAGAGGGGTCTAGTCTTACGACCATGACGATCCAGATCCCTTCTGACTTCATGGTGGACGATGTGATCAGGACGGCGGCCACTTTCCCTGTCCTGGAGCAGTTTCACGTCCCTGCTCAGAAGGCGCGTATGGAGGAGGCCGACATCGAAGACCTTGATGCCTCCATCGCGGGTATCTCCTTCTTGGTAAGTCCCTGTCGTATGATTTTATTTTTATTTTTCTTGTACAGCTTCTAACTTTCTCTTTTTCTTCTTGTAGGCTCTCCAAACCAGTCTTAGCCTCCATACTCGGATGGCTAAAATCAAAGAGGAGATGGCGTCGAACCAGAATGATGCCAAGGTGGCCAGGAAAGAGGCCGACAAGGCCAAAAAGAAACTGGTCCAACTGACCGACGAGGTTAATGCCAAGTCGGTTCAGATTGGGGACTTGGAATCCAAGCTGGAACTCAGCGAGCAATTCCAAGTTCAACAGCGAGAACGGCTGAAGTTGGCCTTGGACCACACCAAGGAGTTGGAGAGGGAGTTGCTGGTCGTTCGACGGGAGAAAGCTGAGAGGGAAGAAGCTCTATCGTCCAAGATCCAAGAGCTGGAAGATGACGCCGCCTTAGTTCGCGTGGTCGCACATACTGCGGTCATGCGTCGTGTAGCTGCTGGGACCATGACTTCTCAGATGGCGAAGGACGAGGTGGCTTCCTTCGTTCAAGTGATGGGCTCTGAAGACCTTCTCGACGAGGAAGATCTAAAAGGCCTGGACGAAGAAAAGCCCGCGGAGGTCGAGGATGCAGGTGTCGAGGAGGAGGTTCCTGAAACCTCTGGATCCGTTCCTGCGCATCCTGAAGAGACTGAAGAGGCCCCTGTCGTAGATCCACCTGCTACCAACGCTCCTTTAGAATAGTTTTAATCTTTGTAATCGTAGAACTTCTTTCTTTTCTTGTATTCTGCCATTTTAAGGCAGAAAAAATGTTTAATGAAAGAAATTTTGATTGAATATCATGCGTTATCACTATTGTGTTATTATTAGCTCGTATCATGCGTTTTAGCCTGTGCGTTTTAGCCTGTATCGTGCGTTTTAGCCTGTATCATGCGTTATAGCTTTTATTTTTGCATGCATTTGTTTTAAAGTCCTTAGACTTATGATAGAAACGTTTCTTTTGTACTCATGAGAGTATTCGTGCGACTGGCGAGTTGACTTGCGCTCTTGCGATATAATCGTGCGTTATAGCGGTTTTCTTGCGATCCATGCGATTTTTGTCGTGCGATTCCTGCGATAAGCATGCATTTAAGTCGTGCGATACTTGCGTTAATCGTGCGATCCATGCGATTTATCGTGCGATACCTGCGAAAAAGGATGACTAAGGGGTGGCCGTTGGCTTAGCCAACGGCGCTCCGATGCTTAAGTCAGTAATGGATAAGGAATAAATCGTATGTAAATAGGTTTAGAAATAATACCTTTTGAGGTGATGGGCGTTCCAGCTTCGTGGGATTTCCATACCTTCCATAGTCGTAAGTCTGTATGCTCCATTTCCAATGACTTTGGAAATTATGTACGGTCCTTCCCATTTGATGGAAAGTTTTCCAGCGTTTGGCTCTTGTGTGTTTTGAAACACATGTCGTAAGACATAATCTCCAACTTGAAAAATTTTTGCCTTTACCTTTTTGTTGAAGTGTCTTTCGACAATTCCTTTCTGTGCAGCCATCGTTCGTAGTGCTTTTTCTCGAATTTCTTCTAAGGCGTCAAGATCGTAGGATAAATTTATTGCATTTTGATCATACGTGCGACTTCTGGCAGTTGGTATTTGAGCTTCGATTGGCAAGACTGCTTCGCATCCATATACCAGAGAATACGGAGTTTGTCCAGTTGATGCTCTAGGTGTCGTACGATTTTCCCATAAGACAGATGGCAATTCATCTACCCATTTTCCTTTTGCTCCTTTCAACCTCTTTCGGATTGAATTGATGATGACTTTGTTGCTCGACTCTGCTAACCCGTTAGATTGTGGATATCTCGGAGTTGAAGTGATTAATTTGATTCCTCGCTTTTCACAGAACGTACGAGTCTTATCACTTATAAATTGTGAGCCATTGTCGCACATGATTTCAGCTGGTACCCCGAATCTATAAATGATGTTTTTCTGAATGAAAGATATGACTTCTTTATCTCGGACCTGTGAGAAAGCACCAGCTTCTATCCATTTCGAGAAGTAATCGGTGAGCACGAGTAGATAGACTTTTTGTCCAGGGGCTGGAGGTAATTTTCCCACTATGTCCATTCCCCATCGCATGAAGGGCCATGGAACTAAAATAGAATGTAAAGGTTCAGATGGTCGATGGACCATACTCGAATGTTTTTGACATGCGTCGCATCGTTGGACGTACGTTATGGCATCTTCTCGTAGAGTAGGCCAATAGTAACCTTGTCGTGAGATTCGACTAGCAAGACTTCTGCCCCCTGCGTGATTTCCACATTCTCCGTCGTGCATCTCTTGGAGAATTTGATTGATTTGTACCTTATTTGTGACGCATCGTAGAAGAAGTCCTGTTGTGGATCTTCGATAAAGTTGATCTTCAAAAATTGTGTATCTTGAAGCTTTCGACCTTGTCTTTCGAGCTTCCATTTTATCTTCAGGTAGTTGGTCGTGCTTGAGGTAGTTCCATATGTCGAGCGACCAATTGTAAATTTCTTCGTTCATCTGTACTTCATCGTTTGTCGCAATTGTTGGTGTTGTGAGATGAAGTATTGGGATATTTTCCATGAACGGATCATGAAATGCAGATCCCAGATTGGCCAGTGCGTCCGCTTGCATATTTAGATCTCTTGGTATTTGCTCGATCAGGAACTGTTCAAATCGTGCGATTCGATCTTTAACGGCTTTGAGATAACTCATCATTTTTGAGTCTTTTGCTTGAAAATCTCCATTTACTTGGTTTACGACCAGTAAAGAATCGCTTCGAACGTGCAACTGTTTTGCCCCCAGTCTAAGAGCAATATCTAGTCCTACGATCAAAGCTTCATATTCTGCTTCATTGTTTGTGGCTTTGAATTCGCATCGTACGGAGTACACTATATTTCCCCCTTGTGATGATTTTAAGACAATACCTAATCCACATCCTCGTACGTTCGAGGAACCATCAACGTAGAGTATCCAAGGCTGGTTGTCTGAAATCATCACAACTTCGTCGCACGTCGTAGGTTCTAGTCCTGGAGAAAATTCTGCCACAAAATCTGCCAATACTTGCGATTTAATTGCCGTCTTGGGTTTGAATTCAATGTCAAACCCACTGAGATAAATGCTCCATTTGGCTAATCGTCCTGTCAATTCTGGTTTTCGAAGCACCGTCTTGAGTGGATAATTGGTCACAACAATGATATGATGTGACTCGAAGTAATGCCTTAGCTTCTTTGCTGCCGTCATAAGACCTAGTAGCAATTTTTCCATTGATGTGTACCTGGTTTCTGCGTCGAGGAAAGATTTGCTGACATAATAGATTGGTTGTTGTCGTTGATCTTCTTCTCGCACAAGTACTGCACTTGTCGCATTTTTGCTCACTGCCAAGTACAACTGTAGACTTTCTCCTTCGACTGGTTTTGTCAGCAGTGGAGGTGATGTCATATATTGCTTCAGTTCTTGCAAAGCTTTCTCGTGTTCGTCTGTCCACAAGAAGCCTTGATTCTTTCGTAGGACATTGTAGAACAAATGGCATTTATCCGATGATCGTGAAATAAATCGGGTTAAAGCTGCCACTCGTCCTGTTAATTTTTGGACTTCTTTGACATTCCTTGGAGATTGTATCTCGACGATAGCTTTGACTTGTTCTGGACTTGCTTCGATTCCGCGTTGCGTGACCAAGTACCCCAAGAATTTTCCTGCTCGTACTCCGAAGGAACATTTTGTTGGATTGAGCTTCATCTTGTATTGTCGTAGGATATCGAAGGATTGCTTTAAATGTGCGACGTGATCGATCGAACGTTCTGATTTCACAAGCATGTCGTCGATATAAACTTCCATTGTTCGACCAAGATGTTCCTTGAACATCATGTTAACCAATCTTTGATATGTTGATCCTGCATTCTTGAGACCAAATGGCATAACTTTGTAACAGTATATGCCTTTGTCTGTCATGAATGCAGTCTTCTCCTGGTCGTCCGTGTGCATCAATATTTGGTTGTATCCTGAATATGCGTCCATGAATGTCAACAATTCATGTCCTGCTGTCGCGTCAACCATGGCGTCAATATGAGGTAAAGGAAAAGGATCTTTTGGACAAGCTTTGTTTAGATCCGTGAAATCAATGCAGACTCGCCATTTTCCGTTCTTCTTTTGTACGACGACTACATTAGCCAACCATTCTGGATATTTGACTTCTCGGATCTTCCCTGTTTTAAGCAGATTGTCAACTTCATCGTTGATCACTTTATTTCTTTCAGGCGCGAACTTGCGACGTTTCTGCTTAATGGGTTTGAACGTAGGATCCACGTTCAATTTATGCGATATAATGCTTGGATCTATTCCAACCATATCTTCGTGCGACCATGCAAAACAGTCTGAATGTTCCTGCAAAAAAGATATAATCGTATTTTTTATGTCAGGGGGGAGCGAGGCTCCTACGAAGACTTTTCGATCAGGATGTTCAGGATCAAGGACGACTTCTTCTAGCCGAAGATCGTCGTTCGATTTCCTCTCATCCTGGCTCTGTAATTGCTAGATGTCCTGCGACTTTGTCTTCATCGTAATCTTGTAACATTCTCGTGCGACTTTGTTCTCACTAGCAATTTCTTGAATTCCCCATGGAGAAGGAAATTTGATCTTCTGATGGTATGTCGAAGGAATTGCTTTCATCTCGTGGATCCATGGTCTTCCAAGAATAACATTGTAAGCTGATTGGCAGTCCACAACATTGAACTTTGTTTGTTTGTTGATGCCTTTGGCGTAGACAGGCAAGATGATTTCTCCGAGAGTGTTCATCGGGTCTCCATTGAATCCAATCAGAGTAGTACTTCGTCGTACGATTTCTGACCGTTCGATTCCCATGACTTTAAGAGTATCTGCAAAAATAACGTTAGCCGAACTGCCTCCATCAATCAATATTCTCTTAGTCGAACAGTTTCCAATTGTCAACTGTATGACTAGAGCGTCATGATGTTTATGATGGACCCCCTGTGTATCGTCTTGGTCGAACGTGATTGCCATTGCATCGAGCTCTCTTTCTGTCTTTGATTTGACTTCTCCGGGAATAGGATGTTCGCTTGGACCATCTCGTGCATGTCGCTTTGCAGCTGAATATGTAAGTCCACAAACTTCTGATCCTCCAGTGATGCAGTTTATGACTTTTGTATGAACCGGTGACGCTGGTCGTCCTTGTTCTTCTGGGATGAGGCCTTTTAGATGCCCCTTAGATTTCAAATATGAAATCTCCTTCTTTAAACTGATGCATTCATCCGTCGTATGACCATGATCGTCGTGGAAGTCGCACCATCTGTTCTGATCTTTGTCCTTACTTGGTTTATCAGATTTCTTTGGCCATCGTACGTTTGCACCAATCTTTCGTAGTGAATCCACCAAATCTTTTGATGTACCTGCAAAATTGTAAGTAGATAACTCTGGATATCGTATTTTAACAGTACCTTTGCTTGGTCGAGTTTTTGACTCGTATCGAGGATTTCCGATCTTGTTTACTCTTTTATGCTTAAAGTCATGTTTTTGAGCACCAAGAGGTTTCTTTTCTGCGGAATGCTTTCGTCGGAAGAGAGCATCATCTTCTATTCTCATGAAAGCTAGTGTTCTAGCTCGTACGTCGTCGAAGTTTTCTGGCGGATATTTCGTTAATTCCAGATATAATCCAGAGGAATCTTCTAATCCACGCTTGTATGCCTCGATTGCTGTTTTCACGTCGCAATTTTTATTTCAATCATTGCTGCATTGAATCTGTTGAAGTAGTCGCGGATTGTTTCTCCAGATTTCTGTACGATATAGTACAGGTCGCTGGTCTGCTTCTCCATCTTACGACTGCTAGCAAATTGTCGAGTGAATTGGTTCACCAATTCTGCAAATGATCCAATACTCTTTGGCTTTAGGTTAATAAGCCATTGTAATGCTGCTCCTGTTAAAGTTGATCCAAAGCTTTTGCACATGCAGACTTCTTGATATTGCGCCGGTATAGGAACTGTCCACATAAGTTGCTTGTACTGTGCTATATGTTCGACCGGATCTGTGATTCCAGAATATTTTGTTGCGAAAGCTGGTATAGTATATTTCTTAGGAACATCAACAAGAGCTAATTCATCAACGAACGGTGAAGCCTGAAATCCAGTTTTGGGTTCGACTTCGACGGGTACTGCTGCTCCGGGTAGCTTCGTGAGTAATGCGAACAATTTTTGATTTTGTTCTTCCAGGGACTTCAGTCGTACGTTCAGAGGATCTTCAACGTTTATTGGGATTGTTGGAATACAACTAGAAGAGATTCCGGTATTGGGTGGTATTGTTGTATGAATGGTGGAACTAGCAGCTGTGGGTATATGACCAGGAATAGTAATCTGTTGGGATACATTGTTAAAAGGTTCGAATGTGAACATGGGTGCTCCTTGAGGCATAGAAGGTGGACCTCGAGGCATAGGTGGCGGGCCATGAGGTATTGGTGGTGGAACCTGTGGTAAAGACGGTCGTACGTTGTTGTATTGTTGGTTCACAGTTGAAAATGGCATTGAAGCATTGAACTGTGGTCGCGGTGGTGGTCTTAGATGTTGAGGAGGATATGGAGGAGGAATAGACATTGGAATAGTCATCGATGGTCCTGGCAAAGCTCGAAGACGTTGAATTTCGTTGTTAGCTTCTTGCAATTGTTGTTGGAGCGATGCTATGAATCCGTTATCCATTATCCTGCGCAAATAACTCAAAGAAAACTCAAAGAAAAGGTTAGTACTAAGGCGCACTTTTCACCGAATGAAATTTTTCTCAAAACGGAGCCCCACGGTGGGCGCCAAACTGTTTATGTAAAAAATTACACAACTCGATGTCGTAAGAAACTTGTGTGAGGCTTAACCGTCGAGAGAAAGAAATTACAATCAATGATAAGTGCGGAAAAGTAAAATGAGACAAATGATTTGATGACGCAGGAAAAACCTCACGACGGAGGAAAAAACCTGCGGTCGACCTAAAAGATAAGTCGACAGATCACTATGTTCACCAATCAGGGGTGATGTCCTTTAAGTATACAGCCTTGATCGTACGATTACAATTGAGAGAAGTATGAAATCGAATGTAAATTACAGATGATTCTCAAGAATAATGATTATAGAACTTGTGAGCTTCGGATAGACTTCGTGTGTTGCAATGCTGGCTTGATTCTTCTTTTATAGTGGCTTGAGAATAACGGTCCAACGGTATTGTGGCTCATCAATGATTGAATTGTAACCGTCCAACGTTATTGTCTTCAATTAATGCTCGGAGAGTAACTGTCCAACGGTATTGCTGAGAGTTAATGTCCAGATTGTAACTGTTGCGAGAATCTTGCTTGTAACGGTCGATCTTGATACTGTCGAACGATACATAACTTACGACTTACTCATTGTAATGATGGACTTCAACGAGCATAGCATAGTACTCAATTTCCGATTTCCTCAAAGGTGGACAATTGTTAGATATGATAATCGGCTTATCTGCATCAAACATATAAACTTTGTATGTTATTCGTTAGTATCGTCGTACGACAATATAGTCATCGTGCGTCTTATTTATTGTATACGTTCGATGCTTATTGATCTTTGTTCGATAGTCCTCTTAGGTTTTATCTCAGGACCTTATCTTAATACAGGATTATTGTCCTAACATTTACCTTACGATTATAGTCGGTTGTCGTGCGATTGTAGATTTTTACCCTAACAACCACTTTCAAAAATACATAATAAATGAAACAGTTTAAAAAATCCTCTACATATATTTGTGTAATATTTAATATAATCAATACACGTATTATTATTTTTCATTGGTGATATAAAGATTTAAAAATATTCTCTCTATTTACAAAGTATAATTTTCTAAGAGTTTTCCAAAGCTGAAAAATCTTACTTTTCCTATTTTCTTAATTCTTAAGAAAATTCTATATAACTTGTTGGAACAAAAAAATATACTCAAACTCTTTAAAAAATTTCATTTTTTAATCCAAACTATAGATAAATATGAAAACATTAAATAAAATAGTGTAAAAGATAAATACCACTTTCAAAAATCCTCTACATAATTAAATCAAACAGTTTTAATCCAAAAATACACACCTCAATCTCAATCTCTCAATCTCAATCTATAAATACCCCTTTCAATCTCTCAATGTCAATCAATTGCTGCAACTCTCTTAATTAAGCCACTACCAATTACACATACACACACAAAGGTAATTAATCAAACGCTCTTTAATTTTTATTTTTTCCTACACATGATGATATGATTGTTGGGAATCGAGGGATACAAGAACATGCACAGCGGAATAAAACCCGATTCCCAATCGAGGATCCAATCCCAAACCATACAGACACAATAAAGGGTGTTTTGGTGAATTACCTTTGCGAATAATAACTCCGAAACGCAAGCAGGGGTTACACCGCTACTGGCACCGGTTGAGAGGGTTGCTAGACCACCACCGAGGATTACTCCAAAAACGAAAGCGAACCTTCCTCCTACTGGGTTTGGCGCCGGTTTTTAGGGGGAGAGAGAGAGAGGTTTTTCTGGGTTTTTGAACTGAATCATTCAATCAACTGATACCCTTAACCCCTTATTTATATGGACAAAACAAGCAGTGTTTGATTCCATATATAATTCTTGGTAATTATCTCTGAAATAACTTCCATAATTATCCTTTTAATTAATCTAACTGATTAATTAATTATAAATAGTTAAACTAATTATTTAATTCTTTTTCTCTCTAAATAATTAATTAACCAATTAATTATTTCCCATAATCCAAACATTCTCATTTTGGTGTGCAGCAGTGTGACCTACTAGTGTCTTATAACATTGGACACGATAACCCCGTTACTGTCTCGCACATAATCCTAACAGACTCCCACTTGTGCTAGACATGTAACTGAACTGTTATCATTCGCCTAAGGAGGTCCCTAGCCAGACGCTTAGGTTAACCGGGTTATAAGATCTCTTATATCCAGAGATACAATTCACGCTTGAATTTGTACACAGGTTCATTCCTTTTGCACACGATATTTCTAAAGTGATTTAAGACATGGAGTGGAGGATTCATTTCTTAAAATCAAGTATTTCTTGACTCTGATTTCGATTGCCTGCAGTAACGGATATTACTAAATAAACCCTGTTATTCTATCCGAGCGTGGCCACGCGTTTTCTGCCAATCTTAATCGTCAAGGGGCCCGGAAATATCTCTCTTTTGAAAGAGGTGCAAATCCCTTCTTGACTACCTGCATTTGGATCCACGGCTTCCGCTGCATCTAGTCACGTCCCGTATGGCCACCCAGTTACGGTGCAGCGTTAGTACGCGCTAAGAGTACAGTGGTCCTCGTGTTCCCAAACCAAGTATCTCAGGTCTAAGGACAACCTATCAAGTCAGTGCTTATGACTGAGGCTCCATGAAGCAGACTTGATTACTGGTCACTTCCAATACCCAAACACTCTGATGAGTATTTATAAATACTTGGTCACATCACTTGTGCTTTTATTCTTTACTTTGAATAAATCAATAAGTATTTATAATAGCGTTAAACTCCCTATTGAAATTCCCATTTCAATAAGTGGCTACGGAAATTTAGATTTCATACAAGACTTTGTAGAATCATGGATACGTTAAATATGCAAAAAATAGTTAATTTAGAACAATCATGAAATTAAAACCTCCATTTATTTCCAACACACTGTGAAATAAAAACTTTACATGATTACATTGTTTCTAAATTAGACTATGGTAATAATTAATAAACTAAGTACTAGCTACCGGCTTCCAGGTACTGCATCCCAATGGAATTCGCATGTGCCTCATGCTTTGCCCTTGCTAGTGGCTTTGTCAGCGGATCTGCGACATTGTCTTCTGTTGGAATCTTGCATATTCTTACATCTCCTCTTCCAATGATCTCTCGGATGAGGTGATACTTTCTGAGCACGTGTCTCGACTTGTGATGCTCTCTAGGTTCCTTTGCTTGCGCTACGGCTCCTGAGTTATCACAGAATATATCGATCGGTCTCGAGATACTGGCAACCACTCTGAGATCCGATAGAAAATTCCTTAGCCAGACAGCTTCTTTTGCCGCATCACATGCTGCAATGTACTCTGCTTCTGTAGTTGAGTCTGCAATTGTGTCCTGCTTCGAGCTCTTCCATGAGATCGCACCTCCGTTTAGGGTAAAGACATACCCTGACTGTGACCTGAAGTCATCTCTGTCGGTCTGGAAACTAGCGTCAGACTACCCGGTGACACTAATTTCATCCTCAGTACCTCCAAAGACCAAGAACATTTCTTTCGTTCTTCTCAGATATTTAAGAATGTTCTTGACAGCCACCCAATGGGGTTCACCCGGATTCTGTTGGTATCTGCTCGTAACACTTACTGAGTAAGCAACATCGGGCCTAGTACATAGCATGGCATACATAATCGATCCAATTGCAGAAGCATATGGGACTGATTTCATCTTGTCCTGATCTTCACTAGAAACAGGACACTGTGTTTTACTTAACACTATGCCATGTTGCATTGGAATGAATCCTTTCTTGGATTCATCCATCCTGAATCTCTTCAGTACTTTGTCAATGTATGTACTCTGACTAAGTCCGATAAGCCGCTTAGATCTGTTTCTGTAGATCTTTATACCTAGTATATAAGCGGCTTCTCCAAGGTCTTTCATCTGGAAACATTTACTTAACCATTCCTTAACACTCTGTAAAGTTGGTATATCGTTTCCTATGAGTAGTATGTCATCTACATACAAGACCAGGAAGGTTACTATGCTCCCACTGAACTTAGTGTAAACACATGGCTCGAACTCACTTTTAGCGAAGCCAAACTCTTTGATTCGCTCATCAAAGTGTAAGTTCCAGCTTCGAGATGCTTGCTTCAATCCATAAATAGATTTTAGCAGTTTACACACCTTATTAGGATTCTTAGGATCTTCAAACCCCTCTGGTTGTTCCATATAGACGTCTTCTGTTAACTTTCCATTTAAAAAGGCTGTCTTGACGTCCATTTGCCAAATCTCGTAATTAAAGTACGCTGAGATGGCCATAAGAATCCTAATTGACTTCAACATTGCCACTGGTGAAAAGGTTTCATCATAGTCAATGCCATGAGTTTGCGTGAATCCTTTTGCAACCAGTCTGGCTTTGAAGGTGTGTACGTTTCCATCCATGTCGGTTTTCTTCTTGAAAACCCATTTGCGTCCAACAGCCTTACAGTGTTGTGGCAAATCAGTCAACTCCCAGACTTGATTGTCGTACATGGATTGCATCTCGGCCTTCATGGCTTCCTGCCATTGTTCAGACTCACTGCCTGACACAGCTTCTCCATAGGATGTTGGTTCATTTAAGTCTCCGCTATCTTGAGAGACTAGGAACCCAAGATACCTATCTGGTTCTTGTCTTACCCTGCTGGATCTGCGAAGGTCCTGTGTTTGCACTTCCTCAATCGGCTCTGATTGAGGTTCAACATTGTTATGTTGAATTTCTGGCTCAACAACTGGTGTAGTGCTTTCTTCGTCTACTATCTGTAGATCTACATCCTTTCTGGTGTTCTCTAAACTGAGAAACTTTTCTTCCAGAAATTTTCCATTTCGAGCAACAAACACTTTGTTCTCTTCAGGGTTGTAGAAATAATATCCCACGGTGGTCTTGGGATATCCAACGAAGAAACACTTGTCGGATTTGGGTTTGAGTTTTTCTGAGGTAGGTCGTTTGACGTAAACCTCACAACCCCAAATTTTCAGAAAAGATATGTTGGGTTTCTTACCCTTCCATAACTCGTATGGAGTCTTTTCTACCGACTTTGTTGGCGCTCTGTTCAGTATGTGTGCTGCTGTTTCGAGCGCGTGTCCCCAGAATGATATTGGCAGCGAAGAATGACACATCATCGTTCGTACCATGTCAAGCAAAGTACGATTTCTCCTTTCTGATACACCGTTCATCTGAGGTGTATACGGAGGTGTAAGTTGGGATACAATCCCACATTCCATCAGATGATTGTCAAACTCATCACTGAGATATTCGCCACCACGATCTGACCGTAAGAACTTGATCCTCTTGTCAAGTAGATTCTGTACTTCATTCTGATATTCCTTGAATTTCTCAAAGGTTTCAGATTTATGTCTCATCAAGTAGACATAACCATACCTACTGAAGTCGTCAGTGAAGGTAATGAAGTACCGGTATCCTCCTCTTGCTACATGACTGAAAGGTCCACATACATCTGTGTGGATTATTTCAAGCAAGTCAGTAGCCCTTTCATTCTCACTGTTGAAAGGTTGCTTTGTCATTTTACCAGATAAACAAGATTCACAATTATCAAAAGGTTTGTAGTTAAAAATTCCCAAGAAAACCTCCTTTTAGGAGTAGTTCAACACGTTTCTTGTTTATATGGCCTAAACGACAATGCCAGAGGTAAGTCTGATCCTCAATATCTTTGGATCGCTTACTTATATGATAGATTTCACTATTGTTGTCTTTAAGATTTACAGTGTATAGACCATCTATAGGTGTAGCTTTAAAATAGAAAATATTATCTTTAAAGACTGAAATCATTTTATAAGAATATTTATAATAAAAGCCTTGGTCTACCAACAAATCAAAAGACAATACATTCTTAATCATATTTGGAATATAATAACAATCATCCAGTTCCAAAACTAGACCCGAGGGTAAACTAAGACTATAAGATCCCACGGCTTCAGCAATCAACGGAGTGCCTTCGCCAACTCGTAGGTTCGAACGGTCCTTCCTCAGAGTCTTTCTTCTAGTGAATCCCTGTAAATGATTACAAATGTGGTTACCACTGCCTGTATCAATTACCCATGATTCATAAGAAGTGATTAAGCAATCTATCATAAAGATACCTGGAGTATCGGGTAAACCGATATCCATCTGGTCGATGTTCATCGAGTGCTCGCAAATATCCTTGCAGCCGCATTCTGGGCAACTCAGATCTCCCAGCTCATCAATTATATCAGTGTCCATGAGATTCGCAGGTTCGGGTACTGGCTCTAGACTGGCCAGGATATCTTCATGAACTTTATCCACGTCGTTCTTTGGTTCCTTCATGTAGGCACTAGCTGTGTCCTGAACTTCCTTTGTGAGGGAGAACCACATGAGATACACTAACTCCTCCTGAGTCATCTTGTACCCCAGACGTGATAAACACTTAAAAAGCCTTCTCATATCAACAAGATGGTTTTTAACTGACTGACCCTTCTGTAGCTTCAGGGAGAGAATCTCTTGCATGATCAAAAGCTTGCCCGTGTGCTTGTAGAAACCTAACTGGTTTTCTACATTCCTTACGACCTCGTGACAGAATTTCATTCTTAAGTCTCCCGTGAACTCGGGTGACATGGAGAAAACTAGAATGGACATTACATCCGACTCATCTGCCATGAATCTGAAATATTCAGCAAATTCCTCTTCTGGGGCATTGCTTTTGGGTCGTGACATGGGCTTATTGATCACATAAAGCTTACCCTGGGCACTCAAAACATTATGTAAGTGCAACTTCCAAACTGGAAAGTTCTGGCCCGTAAGCTTCCACTTGCCCGTAATAAGGCGAAGTGATTCCTCAGGTGAATAAAACGGAATGCTAATTGGAGACATCTACATAAGAATATAAATTCCAATTTAGTTTATAACTATATATAATTCTAATAAATTATTACCCTTAGAATAAATTTATTAGACTAGAATCCATATTTCACATGTGTCGGGAAGCATGTGATCATGTCAAACCGACTCATGTGATCTATGGTAGGTAACACTATACCAATCGTATTCCTATCTGAAAATACGACTTCTAGATCGTCGGGACATCGGATATTAATAATCCGTGCATATTTAGTCCCTCTAGTGCATTTTGGCCTGGTACCACCCAGTGAATAAATAATTACCAAAATAGATTGCACCCGGGACCTGGACAAACTCTGGCCGGTACCACCCGGAGATAATTCGCAGAGTTTTATCACCTTCCAGTTTCGGTTTGAACACGGGCGTTCATAGTGTGTGCACTTACAACGCCCTATGTACCTTACACCGGAAGTGCCCCTAAAGTGGGTTGCACTTACTAATCTATGATTTTAACAAGGGTCTAAATTGCCAGTTTCCTTTTCCAAAAACTTTGAAAAACTGGATCCAAACACTAACTGTATTTGTATCCTTTTAATTTTTAAACAATCCGTTCAAAAGGGCAATTTATATTTAATAACAATTACGTAAATTAAACAACCACGCAATTTTAAATATAAACAGCACAGTCATAGCTTAAACCCTTAAACTAATGTTGTTTTGTGAGCCAACACAAAACAACGGTCTCAATCCCTAAGTGACAAAAGTCTTCAACTTTTGGCACTCCCACTGGCTCCGAGATCCATGGTCGCCGTCCTTGTCTCCGTCTCGATGTAATTGAAATAATTATTACAAATGGGTTCAAATGGCACGCAGGCCTCCCAACTAGTCTAATAAAACATTAAAATTACAAAAAGGGTTGTAAATGGCTCGCAGGCCTCCCAACTATTCTAAAACGGATAAATAAAATAAAACACAACCACGGGTCTAAAAGGGTTCAGCTATGACTTATCATAATTAAACAAATTAAAATACAACTGAATTTTAACCGGATAATTATAAAAAAAAATAATAATTAAAACGAATCAATTAAACTTAATCTTGAATCGTTTTAAAACTTATCTGATAAAAACGATCCTTTTATCTCAAAAATATCCGGAAACGAATCCTTATCCGGATCCGTTAACGATAAACGATTGGGACAAACAACGATTTCGAATACCACCGATCCCTCAAAACGTGACCGTCGATCGGTGGTTTTTCATCGCCGGCGACGACAATGACGCGATCGCCACCGCCGCCGCGCGTACCACTATTGAACTCCGGCGGCAGCAGCAGCTAGAAAACCACCACCACCGCCGTTCGTCGCCCCGATCTCCTCCGGCGACAGCAGCGGCTCGTGAGCCACCACCGCCGCCCGTCGATGCATCAAACAACCATCACCACCGGCGACAGCAGTGGATCGCCCTACCACCGCCGCCGTGGTCGCACCTCGGTCGAGAATAACAATCAATTGCCGCCACCACCGCAACTGGTGGTGCGGCGGATTGAGGATTCGACGGCAGCAGCGGTTACTACCGCCACCACCGTCTGCTGCCTTCCGTTCGATCGCCACCACTGCCCGACGCCACAGCCACCAAGCGGGTGGTGTGGCCGGCGGTTTTATGTTCAATCGATACCACTGTTAGGGTAAAAATCCGCAATCGCACGACAACCAACTATAATCGCAAGACAAATGTTAGGACAATGGTCCTGTATTAAGATAAGGTCCTGAGATAAAACCTAAAAGAACTATCGAACAAAGATCACTAAGCATCGAACATATCGAACGATAACTACAATATCGTACGACAATACTAACGAATAAATATACAAAGCTTATATGTTTGATGCAGGTAAGCTGATTATCATATCTAACAATTGTCCGCCTTTGAGGAAATCTGAAATTGAGTACTATGCTATGCTCGTTGAAGTCCATCATTACAATGAGCAAGTCGTAAGTTATGTATCGCTCGACAGCATCAAGATTGACCGTTACAAGCAAGATTCTCGCAGCAGTTACAATCTAGACATTAACTCTCAGCAGTACCGTTGGACAGTTACTCTCCAAGCATTAATTAAAGACAATAACATTGGACGGTTACGATTTAATCATTGATGAGCCACAATACCGTTAGACCGTTATTATCAAGCTACTATAAAAGAAGAATCAAGCCAGCATTGCAAGGGACGAAGTCTATCCGAAGCTCACAAGTTTTATAGCAATCATTCTTAAGAATCATCTGTAACTTACATTCGATTTCATAGTTTTCTCAATTGTAATCGTACGACCAAAGCTGTATACCTGAAGGACATCACCCCTGATTGGTGAACATAGTGCTCTGTCGACTTATCTTTTAGGTCGACCGCAGGTTTTTTCCTCCGTCGTGAGGTTTTTCCTGCGTCATCAAATTATTTGTCTTATTTTATTTTTCCGCACTTATCATTGATTGTAATTTCTTTCTCTCGACGGTTAAGCCTCACACAAATTTCTTACGACATCGAGTTGTGTAATTTTTTACATAAACAGTTTGGCGCCCACCGTGGGGCTCCGTTTTGAGAAAAATTTCATTCGGTGAAAAGTGCGCCTTAGTACTAACCTTTTCTTTGAGTTCTCTTTGAGCTATTTGCGCAGGATAATGGATAACGGATTCATAGCATCACTCCAACAACAATTGCAAGAAGCTAACAACGAAATTCAACGTCTTCGAGCTTTGCCAGGACCATCGATGTCTATTCCAATGTCTATTCCTCCTCCATATCCTCCTCAACATCTAAGACCACCACCTCGACCACAGTTCAATGCCTCAGTGCCATTTTCAACTGTGAACCAACAATACAACAACGCACGACCGTCTTTACCACAGGTTCCACCACCAATACCTCATGGCCCACCACCTATGCCTCGAGTTCCACCTCCCATGCCTCAAGGAGCACCCATGTTCACGTTCGAGCCTTTTAACAATGTATCCCAACAAATTCCTATCCCTGGTCATATACCCACAGTTGCTAGTTCCACCGTTCATACGACAATACCACCCAGTACCGGAATCTCTTCTAGTTATATTCCAACAATCCCAATAAACGTTGAAGATCCTCTGAACGTACGACTGAAGTCCCTGGAAGAACAGAATCAAAAATTGTTCGCATTACTCACAAAGCTACCCGGAGCAGCAGTACCCGTCGAAGTCGAACCTAAAACTGGATTTCAGGCCTCACCGTTCGTTGATGAATTAGCTCTTGTTGACGTTCCCAAGAAATATACCATCCCAGCTTTCGCAACAAAATATTCTGGAATCACAGATCCGGTCGAACATATAGCACAGTACAAGCAACTTATGTGGACAGTTCCTATACCGGCGCAATATCAAGAAGTTTGCATGTGCAAAAGCTTTGGATCAACTTTAACAGGAGCAGCATTACAATGGCTTATCAACCTAAAGCCAAAGAGTATTGGATCATTCGCAGAATTGGTGAACCAATTCACTCGACAATTTGCTAGCAGTCGTAAGATGGAGAAGCAGACCAGCGACCTGTACTATATCGTACAGAAATCTGGAGAAACAATCCGCGACTACTTCAACAGATTCAACGCAGCAATGATTGAAATAAAGAATTGCGACGTGAAAACCGCAATCGAGGCATACAAGCGTGGATTAGAAGATTCCTCTGGATTATATCTGGAATTGACGAAATATCCACCAGAAAACTTCGACGACGTACGAGCTAGAACACTAGCTTTCATGAGAATAGAAGATGATGCTCTCTTCCGACGAAAGCATTCTGCAGAAAAGAAACCTCTTGGTGCTCAAAAACATGACTTTAAGCATAAAAGAGTAAACAAGATTGGAAATCCCCGATATGAGTCAAAAACTCGACCAGACAAAGGTACTGTTAAAATACGATATCCAGAGTTATCTACTTATAATTTTACAGGTACATCAAAAGATTTGGTGGATTCGCTACGAAAGATTGATGCAAACGTACGATGGCCAAAGAAATCTGATAAACCAAGCAAAGACAAAGATCAGAACAGATGGTGCGACTTCCACGACGATCATGGTCATACGACGGATGAATGCATCAGTCTAAAGAAGGAGATTTCATATTTGAAATCTAAGGGGCATCTAAAAGGTCTCATTCCAGAAGAACAAGGACGACCAGCGTCACCGGTTCATACAAAAGTCGTAAACTGCATCACTGGAGGATCAGAAGTTTGCGGACTTACGTATTCAGCTGCAAAGCGACATGCACGAGATGGTCCAGACGAACATCCTATCCCCGGAGAAGCCAAATCAAAGACAGAAAGAGAGCTCGATGCAATGGCAATCACGTTCGACCAAGACGATACACAGGGGGTCCATCATAAACATCATGACGCTCTAGTCATACAGTTGACAATCGGAAACTGTTCAACTAAGAGAATATTGATTGATGGAGGTAGTTCGGCTAACGTTATTTTTGCAGATACTCTTAAAGTCATGGGAATCGAACGGTCAGAAATCGTACGACGAAGTACTACTCTGATTGGATTCAATGGAGACCCGATGAACACTCTCGGAGAAATCATCTTGCCTGTCTTCGCCAAAGGCATCAACAAACAAACAAAGTTCAATGTTGTAGACTGCCAATCAGCTTACAATGTTATTCTTGGAAGACCATGGATCCACGAGATGAAAGCAATTCCTTCGACATACCATCAGAAGATCAAATTTTCTTCTCCATGGGGAATTCAAGAAATTGCTAGTGAGAATAAAGTCGCACGAGAATGTTACAAGATTACGATGAAGACAAAGTCGCAGGACATCTAGCAATTACAGAGCCAGGATGAGAGGAAATCGAACGACGATCTTCGGCTAGAAGAAGTCGTCCTTGATCCCGAACATCCTGATCGAAAAGTCTTCGTAGGAGCCTCGCTCCCCCCTGACATAAAAAATACAATTATATCTTTTTTGCAGGAACATTCAGATTGTTTTGCATGGTCGCACGAAGATATGGTTGGAATAGATCCAAGTATTATATCGCATAAATTGAACGTGGATCCTACTTTCAAGCCAATTAAGCAGAAACGTCGCAAGTTCGCGCCTGAAAGAAATAAAGTGATCAATGATGAAGTCGACAATCTGCTTAAAATAGGGAAGATCCGAGAAGTCAAATATCCAGAATGGTTGGCTAATGTAGTCGTCGTACAAAAGAAGAACGGAAAATGGCGAGTCTGCATTGATTTCACGGATCTAAACAAAGCTTGTCCAAAAGATCCTTTTCCTTTACCTCATATCGACGCCATGGTTGATGCAACAGCAGGACATGAATTGTTAACATTCATGGATGCATATTCAGGATACAACCAAATATTGATGCACACGGACGACCAAGAGAAGACCGCATTCATGACAGACAAAGGCATATACTGTTACAAAGTTATGCCATTTGGTCTCAAGAATGCAGGATCGACATATCAAAGATTAGTCAATATGATGTTCAAAGAACATCTTGGTCGAACGATGGAAGTTTATATCGACGACATGCTTGTGAAATCAGAACGTTCGATCGATCATGTCGCACATTTAAAGCAATCCTTCGATATCCTACGACAATACAAGATGAAGCTCAATCCAACAAAATGTTCCTTCGGAGTACGAGCAGGAAAATTCTTGGGGTACTTGGTGACACAACGCAGAATCGAAGCAAGTCCAGAACAAGTCAAAGCTATCACCGAGATACAATCTCCAAGGAATGTCAAAGAAGTCCAGAAGTTAACAGGACGAGTAGCAGCTTTAACCCGATTTATTTCACGATCATCGGATAAATGCCATTTGTTCTATAATGTCCTACGAAAGAATCAAGGCTTCTTGTGGACAGACGAACATGAGAAAGCTTTGCAAGAACTGAAGCAATATATGACATCACCTCCACTGCTGACAAAACCAGTCGAAGGAGAAAGTCTACAGTTATACTTGGCAGTGAGCAAAAATGCGACAAGTGCAGTACTCGTACGAGAAGAAGATCAACGACAACAACCAATCTATTATGTCAGCAAATCTTTCCTCGACGCAGAAACCAGGTACACGTCAATGGAGAAATTGCTACTAGGTCTTATGACGGCAGCAAAGAAGCTAAGGCATTACTTCGAGTCGCATCACATCATTGTTGTGACCAACTATCCACTCAAGACGGTGCTTCGAAAGCCAGAGCTGACAGGACGATTAGCCAAATGGAGCATTTATCTCAGTGGGTTTGACATTGAGTTCAAACCCAAGACGACAATTAAATCGCAAGTATTGGCAGATTTTGTGGCAGAATTTTCTCCAGGACTAGAACCTACGACGTGCGACGAAGTTGTGATGATTTCAGACAATAAACCGTGGATACTCTACGTTGATGGTTCCTCGAACGTACGAGGATGTGGGTTAGGTATTGTCTTAAAATCATCACAAGAGGGAAATATAGTATACTCCGTACGATGCGAATTCAAAGCCACAAACAATGAAGCAGAATATGAAGCTTTGATCGCAGGACTAGATATTGCTCTTAGACTGGGGGCAAAACAATTGCACGTTCGAAGTGATTCTTTACTGGTCGTAAACCAAGTAAATGGAGATTTTCAAGCAAAAGACTCAAAAATGATGAGTTATCTCAAAGCCGTTAAAGATCGAATCGCACGACTTGAACAGTTCCTGATCGAGCAAATACCAAGAGATCTAAATATGCAAGCGGATGCACTGGCCAATCTGGGATCTGCATTTCATGATCCGTTCATGGAAAATATCCCGATACTTCATCTCACAACACCAACAATTGCGGCAAACGATGAAGTACAGATGAACGAAGAAATTTACAATTGGTCGCTCGACATATGGAACTACCTCAAGCACGACCAATTACCTGAAGATAAAATGGAAGCTCGAAAGACAAGGTCGAAAGCTTCAAGGTATATAATTTTTGAAGATCAACTTTATCGAAGATCCACGACAGGACTTCTCCTACGATGCGTCACAAGTAAGGTACAAATCAATCAAATTCTCCAAGAAATGCACGACGGAGAATGTGGGAATCATACAGGAGGCAGAAGTCTTGCTAACCGAATCTCACGACAAGGTTACTATTGGCCTACTCTACGAGAGGATGCTATAACATACGTCCAACGATGCGACGCATGTCAAAAACATTCGAGTATGATCCATAGACCATCTGAACCTTTACATTCTGTTCTAGTCCCATGGCCCTTCATGCGATGGGGAATGGACATCGTGGGAAAATTACCTCCAGCTCCTGGACAAAAAGTCTATCTACTCGTGCTCACCGATTACTTCTCGAAATGGATAGAAGCTAGTGCTTTCTCACAGGTCCGAGATAAAGAAGTCATATCTTTTATTCAGAAAAATATCATTTATAGATTCGGAGTACCAGCTGAAATCATGTGCGACAACGGCTCACAATTTATAAGTGATAAAACTCGTACGTTCTGTGAAAAACGAGGAATCAAGTTAATCACTTCAACTCCGAGATATCCACAATCTAACGGATTAGCAGAGTCGAGCAACAAAGTCATCATCAATTCAATCCGAAAAAGGTTGAAAGGAGCAAAAGGAAAATGGGTAGACGAATTGCCATCTGTCCTATGGGCAAATCGTACGACACCAAGAGCATCAACTGGACAAACTCCATATTCTCTGGTATATGGATGCGAAGCAGTCTTACCGATTGAAGCTCAAATACCAACTGCCAGAAGTCGCACGTATGATCAAAATGCAATAAATTTATCTTACGACCTTGACGCTTTAGAAGAACTCCGAGAGAAAGCACTACGAACGATGGCTGCACAGAAAGGAATTGTCGAAAGACACTTCAACAAAAAGGTAAAGGCAAAAAATTTTCAAGTTGGAGATTATGTCTTACGACATGTGTTTCAAAACACACAAGAGCCAAACGCTGGAAAACTTTCCATCAAATGGGAAGGACCATACATAATTTCCAAAGTCATTGGAAACGGAGCATATAGACTTACGACGATAGAAGGTATTTACATATGATTTATTCCTTGAACCGATTACTGATTTGAGCGTCGGAGCGCCGTTGGTCAAACCAACGGCCACCCCTTAGCAACCATGTTTGTTCGCAGGTATCGCACGATAAATCGCATGGATCGCACGATTAACGCAAGTATCGCACGATTTAAATGCATGCTTATCGCAGGAATCGCACGACAAAAATCGCATGGATCGCAAGAAAACCGCTATAACGCACGATTATGTCGCAAGAGCGCAAGTCAACTCGCCAGTCGCACGAATACTCTCATGAGTACGAAAGAAACGTTTCTACAATAAGTCTAAGAACTTTAAAACAAACGCATGCAAAAAAGCTAAAACGCACGATTAAAAGCTAAAGCGCACGATTACAAGCTAAAAACGCAAGATACAACGTACGATATGTAAGTCATAACAACAATGATAACGCACGATATTCAAACAAAATTTCATTCATTAAACATTTTTTGCCTAAAAATGTCAAATTACAAAGAAAATTTTACGATTACAAAGATAAAAGCTATTCTAAAGGAGCGACAGAAGAAGATGGATCTACGACAGGAACCTCTTCAGTCCCCTGAGGATGTGTAGGAGCGGATCCAGAGGTTTCAGGAACCTCCTCCTCGACACCTGCATCCTTGACTTCAGCAGGCTTATCTTCAGCAGCTGTTTCTTCGTCCAAATTCTTCAGATCTTCCTCGTCTAGGAGATCTTCGGAACCCATCACCTGAATGAAAGATGCCACCTCGTCCTTTGCCATCTTAGACGTCACGGTCCCAGCAGCTACACGTCGCATGACCGCAGTACGTGCGACCACACGGACTAAAGCGGCATCATCTTCCAGCTCCTGGATCTTGGACGACAACACTTCTTCTCTCTCAGCCTTCTCCCGTCGAACGACCAATAACTCCTTCTCCAGCTCCTTCACATGGTCCAAGGCCAATTTCAGCCGTTCTCGCTGTTGGACCTGAAACCCTTCGCTGAGTTCCAACTTGGATTCCATGTCCCCAATCTGGACCGACTTAGCATTAATCTCGTCGGTCAGTTGGGTCAGCTTCTTTTTGGCCTTGTCGGCCTCCTTCTTGGCTAGCTTAGCGTCGTTCTGATTCAACGCTAATTCTTCTTTAATCTTAGCCATCCGTGTATGGAGGCTAAGACTAGTTTGAAGGGCCTATACAAAGAAAAAAGAAAAGATTAGAAGAAGCTGTACAAATAAAGTAAAGTGAAAGCAAACGTACGACAGGGACTTACCAAGAAGGAGATACCGCGATGGAGGCATCTAGGTCTTCGATGTCGGCCTCCTCCATGCGCGCCTTCTGAGCAGGAACGTGAAACTGCTCGAGGACTGGGAAAGTGGCCGCCGTCCTGATCACATCGTCCACCATGAAGTCAGAGGGGATCTGGATTGTCATGGTCGTAAGACCAGATCCCTCTTTCTCCTTCCCCTTGTCAGCCTTCGACGCACCCGCTCCCTTTGCAGGAGGAGCGAAGCTAAGAGGAATAGCCTATATCCCACCTTCAGCCTTGCTTGCGGCATCCTTAGGTGGGGTGTCCACAGAAACGTACGACGACCTCGTACGTTTGGCTACCAAACCTTCCTGGGCAGCAGCCTTCCTTTTGGCAGCACGAGCAGCTGCTTCCATCGTTGACGCCTTCTTGGAAGCTGAGCCTATACAGAAAAGAGAAGTTAGAATCAAAATAAATTACTATAAACGAGAATGTTAACGTAACACAATTACCTTCCACGTCCTTTTCCTCGATTACTTGCACTTCAGGCTCGACGTCGCTCTCGTCACCTCCTTTTGACGTTCGATACTTCCGATCGGTCACACTGTAGCTCAAGAAGCGTTCGATTGCTTCAGTAGTCTCCTCAAACGAGAAATCGATCGCTGCAAAAAGGGAAACAAATGATTAATAAGAGAAAATAATTCAAAGACCAAAGGAGACAAGAAAAGCAAGGTAAGCTATATTACCGCCTTTGTTCCATTCAGGAACGACCCACGATGCCTCGCCTATGACCGAGGATGTTTGGACAAAGACGTATCTCGCCTTCCATCCTCGATCGTTTACTTGGGTACCATGGACCAACATGGCATCGCTTCTTCCCCTTGGAAACAACCCAAAACGGTTGTAAGGAGAGCGAGTCACAGTGTAAGCAGATAGAAGATCGTCAACCGAGAACGCAGGACGATCCCAGTTTCTAGTCACCCGTTCGATTACATGGACGACACGCCAAAACTGGGGCATCAATTGTCCCGGAGATAAATCAAAACGAGTCATAAAGGCTCTAGCCAAAGGAGAATAGGGCCATCGAAATCCGACCTTGAACGGATACTCAAACAGAGCAAAAAAGCCGGTCGGAGCATCCGCCGGACGGATTTCTCCAGCCACCCTTACCAAGGCACCCTCAGGAAGCCCGGATAGTTCTCTCAATTCCTCCACCTCTAAACTCTCAGTGATTGAACTCCTAACTTCCGACGACATGATAAATTCTAGACGACGTAAACTATTTTCCAGTCGTGTGAACCTAAGATTATCTAAACCTCTATTACTCTTATGTGCTATCGATTTTAGACGCATGAAACAGAGAAGAAGGGATACCTTATAAAAGCCTAGTCGCACGAAATCTTTGCCAAAAATAGTCGGATTACGATCTCGCAAAATCGATTTGGAAATTAAGAAGATTTGTAAAATCTTTTCCAATTATCAAACGCCTTATTTATAGTAACTAAATCAAAGGAGTCATCAAAGATAATCGTGCCACGCGTCATCAATTAGCCGTTAGAAGACACGCGTCCAGAGTAACGGCTAGATAACGGCTATATTAGCAACGTTAATTCGACCGTTAGACAACGTATTTTTACTCTTTGACCAGCAAATTAAAGATTTAGATAAAATTAGAATTATTTTCTAAATCTTGGGGGCAAATTGTTAGGGTAAAAATCCGCAATCGCACGACAACCAACTATAATCGCAAGACAAATGTTAGGACAATGGTCCTGTATTAAGATAAGGTCCTGAGATAAAACCTAAAAGAACTATCGAACAAAGATCACTAAGCATCGAACATATCGAACGATAACTACAATATCGTACGACAATACTAACGAATAAATATACAAAGCTTATATGTTTGATGCAGGTAAGCTGATTATCATATCTAACAATTGTCCGCCTTTGAGGAAATCTGAAATTGAGTACTATGCTATGCTCGTTGAAGTCCATCATTACAATGAGCAAGTCGTAAGTTATGTATCGCTCGACAGCATCAAGATTGACCGTTACAAGCAAGATTCTCGCAGCAGTTACAATCTAGACAATAACTCTCAGCAGTACCGTTGGACAGTTACTCTCCAAGCATTAATTAAAGACAATAACATTGGACGGTTACGATTTAATCATTGATGAGCCACAATACCGTTAGACCGTTATTATCAAGCTACTATAAAAGAAGAATCAAGCCAGCATTGCAAGGGACGAAGTCTATCCGAAGCTCACAAGTTTTATAGCAATCATTCTTAAGAATCATCTGTAACTTACATTCGATTTCATAGTTTTCTCAATTGTAATCGTACGACCAAAGCTGTATACCTGAAGGACATCACCCCTGATTGGTGAACATAGTGCTCTGTCGACTTATCTTTTAGGTCGACCGCAGGTTTTTTCCTCCGTCGTGAGGTTTTTCCTGCGTCATCAAATTATTTGTCTTATTTTATTTTTCCGCACTTATCATTGATTGTAATTTCTTTCTCTCGACGGTTAAGCCTCACACAAATTTCTTACGACATCGAGTTGTGTAATTTTTTACATAAACAACCACCACCACCACAATCGGTGGCACGGTGGTGGTTTATGTTTGTAGCCGACGCCGCCACCACTCACGGTGGTGCGGCTGGTGGTTTGGTGCGATGACAGCCGGCGACCACCACAAACTGTGGTGTAGCCGGTTGGTCGTTTGATCCACCGACGATCGGCCTGGAGGTCCGGCCGGCTAACTGCCGCCGTTCCACCGCCGATCGTTGCTCCGTTAGGTTTATTAAAAAATCAGATTTTTAAATACGAAAAACAATGATTTTTACAAAACCTAAATAATCAACAAACAGCTTAAACCTGATCTGTTAGGTTTAGGAAGTGGCTCTGATACCACTGTTGGGAATCGAGGGATACAAGAACATGCACAGCGGAATAAAACCCGATTCCCAATCGAGGATCCAATCCCAAACCATACAGACACAATAAAGGGTGTTTTGGTGAATTACCTTTGCGAATAATAACTCCGAAACGCAAGCAGGGGTTACACCGCTACTGGCACCGGTTGAGAGGGTTGCTAGACCACCACCGAGGATTACTCCAAAAACGAAAGCGAACCTTCCTCCTACTGGGTTTGGCGCCGGTTTTTAGGGGGAGAGAGAGAGAGGTTTTGTGGGTTTTTGAACTGAATCATTCAATCAACTGATACCCTTAACCCCTTATTTATATGGACAAAACAAGCAGTGTTTGATTCCATATATAATTCTTGGTAATTATCTCTGAAATAACTTCCATAATTATCCTTTTAATTAATCTAACTGATTAATTAATTATAAATAATTAAACTAATCATTTAATTCTTTTTCTCTCTAAATAATTAATTAACCAATTAATTATTTCCCATAATCCAAACATTCTCATTTTGGTGTGCAGCAGTGTGACCTACTAGTGTCTTATAACATTGGACACGATAACCCCGTTACTGTCTCGCACATAATCCTAACAATGATTATGATGATTTTATTCATGTTTATAGTCCAAGTTAGAGTTGTTGATTTCTCGTATGTGACTTTGTATTTATGGTCATTGATTACACTTTTTGTGTTATTTTGTATTACAAACGCTCTTCAATTTTTATTTTTTTCCTACACATGATAATATGATTATGATGATTCTATTCATGTTTATAGTCCAAGTTGGAGTTGTTGATTTCTCGTATGTCACTTTGTATTTATGCTCATTGATTACACTTTTTGTGTTATTTTGTATTACAAACGCTCTTCAATTTTTATTTTTTCCTACATATGATAATATGATTATAATGATTCTATTCATGTTTATAGTCCAATTTGGAGTTGTTGATTTATCGTATGTGACTTTGTATTTATGGTTATCTTTATTAATTCAAATATTAAACTATTTTATCTCTATCTCTATCTCTATCTCTCTATACTATAAGAATCTCTAACAACCATATGAAACATCTAAAATTACTCATTTTCATACAAATCTAATTCAAAATTATCTATTAATATAACAAACTTTATCTCATATCATCTCTACCTGTTTACCAATAATAACTTAGGAGCTAATATAACACCATAATTCATATTTATAATATAAGTTTCTGACATGATTTAATTTTTTAAAAGTATCTCGTGTATTACACGGGATTAAAACTAGTATAAATAATAAAATAGTTGATGGGGATTACTTTAAAAAGAAGTAGCAAAAGATGAGTCAAATTGCATTGATGTAAAGATTTATTACAAAATTGATACGTCACTTAAGAAAAATGATTTAACATTGTATTGATGGATGTTTTAAAACAAACTTTCATATGTGAGAAAGAGTGAATGATACGCTCACAACTAGAAAAGCGACATCGCCTCCTTCCTTTATAGTGAAATATTTAATATCATTTAATAATGCAATGGTTAATTATGAGCCTTTGAATAACTCGAGCCTTTGAGAGAAGTTTTACTTCTTCTCAATAACTTTATTATATTATTGACCATGAATAATCGTAATTTAAAACATCTTTTAAAAAACTTAAAGTTTACTTAAGAATGGTATGTTGTTATGTATAAACTTAAACATTAATCCGTTTCATATGGAAATTAGGTAATAATCAAGCAAATGAGTTGTTTGATAGTTTTAGATAATCTTGCTATAAGTTGAAACTTGAAAGATTAGGAGCTTTTTATAACATAATATAAAATAATATGGTTGTTGATAGTTGTTTACAATAAAAATAAAATGTTAAAAGGTTAAAGTAGAATCAAGATATAAAATCTTATTTAAATATTTATCCTTTTTATAAAAGGTTAAAGTGGTGGTGGGTTTCAGGTGGGGAGGTCACGGTGGTGGCGGTGGTTTCGTCGGAGTTCTCTGCCTCCATTGTCGGAGAAGATGCATAAGCCCCATGGAGCTCTATATGCATATACATACATATATAATACACAAATTCCTTTTTCTATTTTACAATTAATAAAGAAAAGATAAAAGACACATGTCACATTTTAATTGATGTGTTTAAAGTACAAAATGACAACAAGTGGAAATGACCCTTATACCCTTGAAGTTAACAGAAAGAGTAAACAGATATTTGGTCTAGGGACCAAATCCAAAAAGAAATACAAACCACTGGGACCAAATCCATAATTATTGAAGTTCAGGGACCAAATCCATAAAAAACCCCAAACCACAGGAACCAAATCTGTAATTTACTCTAATTTTTATTTGCCAAATGAGATTCGAACTCTTTAACAATTTTAGGAGTGTCTCTTAATATAATAAACAACCCTTAAATTTGCATACATGATTGTTGAATATACAATTATAAATTACATCTTCTATGTAAAAAATACAGTCCATATTCTTATTTCAATTTGTTTATGTTCGTTTTCAAGAGTAGATATTTATTTTCTCATTCTATTCTCCACTATAAAATAAAAAATTTTAATTCTCTATATGTTACTACAGATCATAAATAAAGAAAATAAAAACGAGTTTGCTTTAAAAATGTAATAATTTTACAATCATAAAAAAAATCTGATGTCTTGAGCTTATCTTTGCCAACTTTGCTTCTATAATAACTTTCGTGTTCAATTTTAAAACACATAGGTAACCTAAACAACCTTTGAGACAAACAATCTTCTCACTTTAATTCAATACTCACTTCATATTTCATATTTCTCACTTTGCAAAATTTAAATCCTAAATTTTAGTAACCTTTTCAAATTAAATTTAATTAATCTTATATTTTGTAGTCATGATTAAGCTTAATATTAATCGATTAGACATTGTTTGGTAAAAATAAATTAATTTATTTATATCTTATTTGTCATTAGTTTCCTTATCAGTTATAAGTTATTTTATTAACTAGTTTACCAAACATAGGATGATAATCACTAATCAGTAAAAAAATTCATTTCATATTAAACAAAGGACGAATGAAAATGTATACCCCCATAGTGATTTTCATCCATCATTTTAATTTTAATTTTTGTTTTAACTTCTGAATGGCACGAATATCGTTACTATATATGATCACCCGTCCCCTTGGATATTTTTGATGCATTTTTCCAAATTTTCTTATTATTTTTAATTTTTAATTTCATTTATTTTGTTCAATGTTTTTTATTATTTTTACTAATAATTTTAATTACATTTATTGAAAATATTGATTTATTGAGACACTAATTTTATATGTTACTCTAAAATATTAATTTACGATACGAAATACAATACGAATCTGACATAAAGATAAACGGGTTTGGATTAAGTTATTTGATCTGCCAACCCATTTATTTTGGGGATTGTGTTTGGATTGGTATATAGGTTTGTGAGTCACCCCGTCAATGCATTTATCTTTTTTTATTTTTTATTATGACTTTTGTGTATTAACTTTTCAATTTCAATTTAGCGTCTTATGAATTAAATTTTATTTTGATTGTATTTGAAGTTTTGAAGTAGATTGTATTTGATCCAACAACCCGTTTATGACTTGTCAGCCTGTTTACAACATGTCGATTCCCACTTATGACCTACCAACCCGTATAGTTTAATGAGTTTTGCTGGTTGTGTTTGGGTTGACGGGTCGTGGATTACAGTTGAAAATTTCGATAGGGTTAGTTAAAGGGGTCACGTCTGGATTGGGTCTTTCTGACCCGCCAACCCTAACACTCGACTGTCACCCATACTCATGTTTACTTATGCATACATGTGTATTTGAAAATCTTACGACATCGTGTTTTAAATAATCCGTCAAACTGTAACACTCTACCTTTATTTTTCGTACAACCTATCAACCCATGGGCCATGGTAGGTCGTGTTCAACACGACCCCTAAGAAAATACATAATTTATTAATATAAAAAACAATTAGATGACATATCATTGTCCGATCCACAGTGTAGCACAAATCAATGATACGTACGGCATCGGATTTTCTTTTCCCCCAAATATTGTATGTTTTCTTTCGTTATATATAGACATTTACGAAAGGATTAATATATATATTTCTCACACATCACAAATTAATTTCGATATTTATAAATTACAACTTATTTTATTCAATTGTAATACGAGTAAGGTTCACGTATTTTGATTACGGTTCGACTGTTGGACCATAAATAGCGAGTGACCAATTAAAACAACTATCTATATACCAACACAATTCTCTTTAATTGGCACATAATACATATTATATGATGGAGATGGAGTTGAACCAACAGAAACTGCATGTGGCAATTGTTTCAAGTCCAGGTATGGGACATCTAATCCCCGTTCTCCTACTCGGCCACCGTCTCGCCACCGTTCACCACCTCCACGTCACCGTCCTCGCCGTAACCACCGAAACCTCCGCCGCGGAATCTCAACTCATGGACACCGCCCACACGATCAACATCGTCAAAATCCCATTAGGAGACCTCTCTAGCCTCCTCAACCCACACGACGCCGTCGTCACCCACCTAGCGGTCATGATGCGGCAGGCCCGACACGGTATCCGGTGCGCCATCTCCGCCATGGCCCGCCGCCCCGACGTCCTCATCGCCGACCTCTTCTCCAGTGAGTCTCTTCCCATAGCGGACGAGTTTCGCTTGCAAAAGTACGTCTACGTCCCTTGCTCGGCACGGTTTGTGTCTCTAATTACCTACTGCCAAGTTCTTGATAAGGATGTCAAAGGCCAGTACGTTGACCGGACGGAAC
The DNA here is from genome assembly GCA_030169165.1 of Centaurea solstitialis. Taxonomy (NCBI): domain Eukaryota; kingdom Viridiplantae; phylum Streptophyta; class Magnoliopsida; order Asterales; family Asteraceae; genus Centaurea; species Centaurea solstitialis. The sequence continues at coordinate 20,135,367 of CM058046.1, forward strand.
CGCTGGTGATTCCCGGTTGCGACCCGGTTCGGTGTGAAGACGTGCCTGACCCCATGCTGGACCGGAACGACCAGCAGTACAAGGAGTTTGTCCGGATGGGGATCGATTTCGTCACGCTTTCGGACGGGATCTTGATGAACACGTGGACGGATTTCGAAGGTAAACGGATTAAGGCTTTAAAGAATAATGAGATCTTGCGGTCGGTAGTGAAGGTTCCGGTCTATGACATTGGACCGCTGACTAGAGAGGCTGATGAGGCCGGTTTGGAGAAAAGTAAGGCGATCGAGTGGCTGGACAAGCAGCCGGTTGGATCCGTGCTTTTCGTATCATTCGGGAGCGGAGGCACGCTCTCGGCTGAGCAAACAACCGAGCTGGCTTCGGGTTTGGAGCTGAGCCAACAGAGGTTTCTGTGGGTGATCCGTCCTCCTGTTGGCAGCTCCACGGACGGAGCTTTCTTCACTGCAGGAACGGGTCCGGATGGACCACCGGATTACCTTCCGGAAGGATTCCTGACCCGAACTCAAAACGTCGGGTTGTTGTGGACTACGTGGGCCCCACAGGTGGAGATCTTGAATCATCGGTCGATAGGAGGGTTTCTAACACATTGTGGACTGAATTCGGTTTTCGAAAGCATAAAGGGCGGGGTGCCCATGATTGCGTGGCCGCTGTACGCAGAGCAGAGGTTGAACGCGAGCATCGTGACGGAGGAGATGAAAGTGGGAGTCCGGCCTGCGGTGTTACCGACGAAGAAGGTGGTAGGGAGGGAGGAGATAGAGAAGATGGCGAGGAGGTTAATGGAGAGTGAAGAAGGGAAGAAAATGAGAGAGAGAGAGTGAAGATGTTAGGGGAAAATGCAAAGGAAGCATTGGGGATGAATGGTTCATCGTATAATTCAATGTGTGAGTTTATCAAATGCTGTGAAATGAAGATGAAACGTGCGTAGAATTGAAATAACAAACGTGTGACCAAATCAAAATGAATAAATTAAAGTAGTGGGTGATCCAGTCGTGGCTATTTCAATTTCAATCGGATTTATGGCATGGTTGATGGGATGTTTTATTAAGTATAATTTTATTAGATTTTTAAGGTTGTGATGACTTCTTTCTATTACCTTTGACCATGATGTATTCTTGCTATGTATTCTTGCTTTTGAACCTCAGGGTATCTAAGGCCGTCAGTTGTAGACCCACTACTACCTAATGGTTTTAACTGCCACATCAGCGCCACATCAGCTTTCTACTATTTTACCCAAAACTATTCAATTCATCCACTGTCGACCCAATACCTAACCCAATCTTACACACATTTTTTTATTAAATAAAAAAACAAAAAAGAGAAAGAGGAGAGAGATAGAGAGAAAGAAGAGAGAGAAAGTGGCTAGGGGGATGGGGGTGGTTTGGGGGTGGAGGGTCTTCGGCTTTGAGAAACCGATGGCAACATACCCGATAGAGGCCACGGTGGTGTTTGCTTTGAGAACCCGGCGGGTAGTAGTACCCGATTACTACCAAGCCTCCCACAGTGGATGGCCTAATACCATGTCAACTTTTCACTACTTACCTAAAAATAATCCAAACATTTTTTATTTATTAAATTAAAAAAAAAGAGATAAAGAGAAAGAAAAAAGGGGGGGGGGGAGGGGTTTACCGATCGACTTTTGGAAACCAAACACCACCAAGCCAATTTATGTGAAATGATGTTCCTGAGCATTGCCAAAGAAGCCGAACGGAAGCGGAACCCTTTAGCAAACCCACAACACATGGTCTTATAAATTAGTCGAACATGCCAACTGGGTGATAGACATATAGATTATATACTTACAAAAATAAAACGCATAAAATTGTTATTAAATAAAACACTTGTGCTCATTTGACAAAGAGCTTGTATCCCAACGATATTTAGGGTGCGTTTGGTATGCAGGATTCCTTGGGAATCTGAAGGAATTGGAATCCAATTCTCAAGGATTCCTGCGTTTGATAAAATTTAGAGAAGTGAATTGGAATTGGGGGAAGGAATTAAAATCCCCCATATGAAGGAATTTGAAATCTTTGGGTACATGGAAGGATTTTAAAATCCCTTGACATGGGAATTGCCAAATTAGCAGATTACCCTTCAAGTAGATGCCCTAACTTACTACTTCGCTTCAACCCACCATCGACCGCCGCCACTGCTTCGACCCACCTCCGACTGCCACCACCGCTTCGACCCACCGCCGACCGCCGCCACCGCTTCGACCCACCTCCGACAGCCGCCACCGCTTCGACCCACCTCCGACCGCCGCCACCTCTTCGACCCACCTCCGACCGTCGCCACCGCTTCGACCCACCGCCGACCGTCGCCAGCTTTTCGACCCAAACGCGACTTTAGTGTTATTGAGTGGTGTCTTTTTCCTATGTGGTTGTGGTTTTGAGTCCCGCTTTATCTATTGGAGTAGATTTAGTTGGTGTGTGTACTGACCGTTCAAAAAAAAAACTTGTTCCCATTCATGTATGCATTAATGATACATTAATTGTAACGGTCTAACTGATTAAGCTTGATAAATGCATATTTGAAGGTGTAATTATATCAAACTCATCTATTTTACGATGATTTAATAGCAAATAGGCTTTTAGAGTTTTTTTGTGTACGTGCCATCTCTGTGTAGGGGCCATGCTAACCAAGACTCTCCTTAATCTTGGTTATTGATTGCCATTGGTACTAGATACTAGGTAGGTACCAAAAATGATATTCAAGTACAAAGCATGGCTTACATGAAAGAATTGCAAGAGCATCTACAATAATTTATCTATAATATAAAAAAGATATTGAGTTTTTATGTTCTAAGACCATCTCTAACTTAAACATTAAATATGGTTGGTCTATTATTATTATTATTATAATAAATATATTACTATATTAAAATTTTAATCAATACATAATTATTATATTAATACGAAAGATTAATATTATGCAAAGATGTGTTGTCGTTCAAAAAAAATATTTATAACACCTGACTTAACTCGCCTCCAAATATAGATTAGAGTAAATTACATATTTGGTCCATGTGGTTTACACCTTTTACCCATAGTGGTCGTTATTTCAAAATAAATACATGAATGCTCCTCATAGTATACAATTTTGCTATTTTTTGGTCCCTCTGACCACAACCTCATTAAATGCAACAGTTAAATATAGAGAGGGACCAGATTAATATATATATATATATATATTAAAATATAATAATTAGTTAATTTAATAATTAAAATAATGTACATACACACAAACACGCAAACATACACACAAACACGCACACACACATATAGGGAGAATAATAACGAGAGTGTTGTTCGAATCACAAGATATGTGTAGTTCGGTTGAATATGGATACACAAAATTGGTTCAAAAGGAAGGAACAACATCCCAATAGATCCTCTAAGATAAAGAAGACAAGAAGGAGGATCGAAAGGCTTCAAACGGTTGATGAGAGTAACTTTAAGAGGATTTCTTCATCAAACACATGCCCTCTACAAGGCATATCTTGAAGAAGATAGAGTAAAGGCGATGCATATCATGGAGAAGATAAAAGTAAAGGCGGTTTGTTTGCAATCTTTGCGTTGTGAATTTGATAATTTAAAGATGAAGGAATTAGAGACCGTTGAAGATTTCTATAACCGGGTAATCACAATGGTGAATCAAATGCGGCTTAATGGTGAAAGCCTTCATGACAAAAGGGTGGTTGAGAAGATTTTGAGAAATCTTACAAAAAAGTTTGAAAAATTTATTGGGTACTTTACAATCCCATGAATTACGTTTGAGACAATTTGATGACACGTCTTCATTGAGCTTTTCATTCTCGAGTGACATCAAAGTAAAATTATGGCAAGGGTTCCTCTAAAGGAAGAGATCAAATGTTGCCACTATCAGAAACTCAATGCTTTTACAACCATAAATACGGACAAACTATAAAAAATGAAGTATTGCAAGAAACAAAAGTAGATGAAAGTGAAGATGTCAACTGCATATATAGAAGAGAAACCTAGGAAGGGGAAACAAGGTTCATGGCAATATTGAAGAACTTGAATCTCTAAGTGATGATGCATGGTTTAAAGATGGTGAGTGATAACTCCAAAATTATACATGTTTTACTCGCATCAGTTTCCCACTTTTGTCTTTATTTTGAGAGCAATTATGATACAGTTTGACTAAAAAAGGCTTGAATTCTAGTTTTGCAGGTTTTGGAGGCACTTTTGCAGAAAACTACAAAAAGAGGGTAAAAAGCATCAAAGTGAATACTTTGTGAAGGAGTGGAAAATGATTATTTGGTTTCCATTTAAATGTTTTTCTTCTCTTCCAAGTTATTAGTTTTTTCCCAGATTATTCCGGAATGTTCCTGATTTCTCCATCAAAAGGAAGACTTCTTCCCGAAGCAAAGATCTTTATCAGATAGGAAATAGAAGATTCTGGAGGATTCAGTTTCCATTTCGCGACCGCCAAGCTGCCCATTTCGCGTCGCCAAGGCAATCCGCGCTATTTCGCGGCGCCAAGATGCCGTTTCGCGATCGCCAAGATGCACCTGCCGAGTTTATTATAAATAAGAGTCTAGGGTCATTCAGTTTATGCATTCAACTATCTGTAAATCTCTCTTAGAAAATTAATTTAGGTTAGATGGGAGCCGCTTAGGGTTTCCAACCCGAGAATTCGGAGGCTCGATGTGACGACTACGGAGGAGATTCGAGGGAATGCCACGACAAACCGGCCGGTTTTTAGTTTGGTTTGTTTACGCATTCATGATTAGTATGTCTATGTACTGATTCCGTTTGTGTTTTCATTATGGTTTGAATACTTTGGATTTTATTTTATTAATTAGATACATGGTTTGTTGAATGCTGTCTTTGATTCCGACTTGATTCATATTGTATGGTTATTTGAACTCGTTGGTTGGGTGTATCTGTTTGACCGAGATAGATAGACTCCGATAGGTTAATCAACCTTTCTTGACCTTCCCTTCGGACCCCGGAGAGTTGTGTTAGGTGGTAGCTTGGATCGAGAGCGACCAGATATCCGAATACCATGCAATAGTGATAGAGTTGGGTGGCTTGTACTAGATTGCTTGACAACCAGTCTGTGTATGAGGACTAGGAAGACCATCCTGGTTTATAATCTTAGATAAACATGTTCTGGTGCTTTATTGCTTAAATTCTGACAATAATCATTAATGTATGTTTTATGAAAGTAAACCATAATGGATTCATTTATCTCCAATGTATGTTTGATCGTCAGTTTTCCACTTCTTGGTTAGGATTATTATTTATTTGTCTTTTATCTTATAAAATTCCTTTTCAAAAGCAAAACCCCCTATTTTCCAGAATGACTGATTAACACTTTAGTTGACATCTAGCTTAACCGTTCCCAGTGGTAAAAACGATACCAGGACATTCCTACACTATATTACTCACGATTAGGTACGCTTGCCTGTATATGTGGTAAGACAGTGGCTAGGCATTAGAGGTTAAAACTTGTTTCACTTTTTATATACAATAATTACCGCATCAGTGAGTATGATGTTCTTGTTGAACGAAACAAGAAGGTATGTATGGGTGTGGATGATACCCTCCATGGAAAAGTCAAGGAACCGAAGATGAACGATGCTTGAAGTTTAAAAGCTTCAGGAAGATGTGTGCTATCTCTAACACGGTAAGTAGTCTAGCTTAAGGGGAAGTGTAGATTTATTAGTTAATATCTTAATTAGCAGGTAACTTACTTATGTGTTTATTATAAAAATTGCATCAGTTGGTTGGGAGAAATTAAAACTGTCGTCCCTTTGAACTGTTGCAACCCTTAGTTATGCCATTTAGTCTTGTATAAATATGCATCTCCATGTTGCTGTAAATACTCATTGTGATAATAAAAAGTGTGTTGTTTATCTATATATAAATAACAACAGTCATATATTATGCATTTACTTTTGTTTTGATCCAACGGAGTAAACTCTAATTTTGATTTTAATGAAATCTTTGAAAGTGAGACCTATGTTTTAATAAATTTAAAAGTTGTCCTTAAACTATAAGTACCGCTATTTTCTGAGCTCTTTTAACCCTTATGTCACATCAGTTTTTTCTCTTTTCTATCTTTCTTAGGGTAAGGAGAAAGAATAAAGAAAGGGAAGTATATGATGAAGCGGTTGCCAAGTCCGACCCCTCACCTGAGGGTGGTTCGCATGGCTTATAATTTTCGTTCTACTTTGAAAATCGTGGTTGATCATTAATTTTACTTAAAATAATTTATTAAAAAGGAGGCATTTATATTTTTTTCTTATTTAAATATTTGACTTTTTGGACCGCATGAGAGAATAAATAGCAACAACATACAACCATACCTTCTATACTCTTCCATTGGCAGTTTGGCACATAGATTACCTGATGGACCAACAAAAGCTGCATGTGGCTATTATCTCAAGTCCAGGGATGGGCCATTTAATCCCCGTCCTTCTACTCGGCCACCGTCTCGCCACCCATCACCACCTCCACGTCACCATCCTCGCCGTCACCACCCACACCTCCGCCGTCGAATCCCAACTCCTCATAGACTCCGCCCACACGATCAACATCGTCAAAATTCCATTAGGAGACCTCTCTAGCCTACTCAACCCACACGACTCCGTCGTCACCCACCTAGCGGTCATGATGCGGGAGGCCCGACACGGTATCCGGTCCGCCATCTCCGCCATGGCCCCGCGGCCCGACGTCCTCATCGCCGACCTCTTCTCCACCGAGTCTCTTCCCGTGGCGGACGAGTTTCGCTTGCAAAAGTACGTCTATGTCTCTGGCTCAGCACGGTTTGTCGCTCTAACTACCTACTTGGCAGTTCTTGATAAGGAGGTCAAAGGTCAGTACGTTGACCGGACGGAACCGCTGGTCATTCCCGGTTGCGACCCGGTTCGGTGTGAAGACGTGCCTGATCCCATGCTGGACCGGGACGACCAGCAGTACAAGGAGTATGTCCGGATGGGGATCGATTTCGTCACGCTTTCGGATGGGATTTTGACGAACACGTGGACGGATTTCGAAGGTAAATGGATTAAAGCGTTGAAGTGTAACGAGATCTTGCGGTCGGTAGTGAAGGTTCCGGTGTATGATATTGGACCATTGACCAGAGAGGTTGATGAGGCCGGTTCGGAGAAAAGTAAGGTGATCGAGTGGCTGGACAAGCAGCCGGCTGAGTCCGTGCTTTTCGTATCATTTGGTAGCGGAGGCACGCTCTCGGCTGAGCAAACGGCCGAGCTGGCTTGGGGATTGGAGCTGAGCCAACAGAGGTTTTTGTGGGTGATCCGTCCTCCAGCTGGCAGTTCCACTTCCACGGACGGCGCTTTCTTTACTGCAGGTTCGGGTCCAGATGAAACCCCGGAGTACCTTCCGGAAGGATTCTTGACCCGAACTCAAAACATCGGATTTTTATGGACTATGTGGGCCCCACAGGTTGAGATCTTGAATCATCGGTCTGTAGGAGGGTTTCTAACACATTGTGGATTGAATTCGGTTTTCGAAAGCATAAAAGGTGGGGTGCCTATGATTGTGTGGCCGCTGTACGCAGAGCAGAGGTTGAACGCGAGCATCGTGACGGAGGATTTGAAGGTGGGAGTCCGGCCGGTGGTGTGGCCGACGAAGAAGGTGGTAGGGAGGGAGGAGATAGAGAAGATGGCGAGGAGGTTAATGGAGAGTGAAGAAGGGAAGAAAATGAGAGAAAAAGTGAAAGAATTAGGGGAAAATGCAAAGGAAGCATTGGGGATGAATGGTTCATCATATAATTCAATGTGTGAGTTTATCAAATGCTGTGAAATGAAGATGAAACGTGCGTAGATGTGAAATAACAAACGTGTGACCAAATCAAAATGAATAAATTAAAGCAATGGTGATCCAATAGTGGCTGCTTCAATTTCAAAAGGATTTAATTTGTAGCATATAGTTGATGTAGTTGCTTTATGTACTAAAATTTTAGTACAACTCTATGGGTTTTGATAATTTGCTTCTGCTTCAATTTCAAATTTGTTTTTTTAGCATCATCCACTTTACAATGATTGGTTATTGATTGGTGAATAATGGGTGCCAAAAAGGATAGGTTTAGGTAAAAAGCAACTAGACTCCAATGAATTGGTTATTGATTACTCATGTGTCAAAAAAGATAGGTTTAGGTATGCGAATGGGACGAGTTTGAGAGAGGGACCCCAATCTCCATCGTAGTCCCCAATCCCTCATCTTGGTCCTCGTCTTTGTCCCTGTCTTTGTCGGGAAACGTTATGATATCTCTATCCCTGACCTCAATGAAGAAACAAGATTTTTCTTAGTCGTTTATGTTATCTTTTTCAAATCAAATGTTTTAAGATATCATACATGTTTGAATCTTATATATTCCAACACAAACTAAAGATATATCATATAATAAGTTATAAACATAATCCCTTTTCAACAAAAAAAAGTTATAAACATAATCATATAGTAATTTGTAAAGGTAACCAAAATATTTGTGAAGGTAAAAAAATTGAAACTTCAAATTAAACAAAACTTTACGCATGAAACTTTACATCAAACACTGCGAAGGTAAAAAAAAAATTTGAACGTTTGATTTTTTTTACCTTCTTATTTTTCACTATGAAGGTTTGATTTTTTTTTTCGCAACATTTTCACTGTGAAAGTTCAGATATATCATTTTTTACCTTTACAGTGTTCTTTGGTGAGGTTTGGACTTTTTTACTTGTCAGTGGTTTTTACTATGAATGTTCGATTATTTTACCCTTACCGTGTTTTGATGTGAAGTTTCATGTGTAAAGTTTTGGTCTCATCGATTTCACGGGAACACCTTGGTCTCACATGAACATACATACATACATTATATATAGACGAAAGTTTGGCTGCAAACTCAAATTTCATTGCGAACGTGAGGACAACCGAGAGCACACCACGTGACATATTCACTCTAATTGATCATGTATTATTCCTTCTGAATAATACATGATCAATTAGAGTGAATATGCCATGTTGTGCTCTCATTTGTTCTCATGTTCGCAATGAAATATATATATATAGGCTTAATCTAGAGATGACAAAAAAATGATGAAAACTTAAGGATCGATCTAAGCCTTTGGTATGAAAAAGGCATGATCATCATTTGGCAAAAGATGTTCATAGTTCATTCACCATACGAATATTCAGATTCAGTAAATGAAATTCATATGAGTCTTCAAATTCATTAGATGAAACTTCATATTCACCTTATGAATTTTCAAATTCAGTAGATGAAATTCAGATTCACTATATGAAACTTCAGATTCAACAGATAAAACATATAAATTCATTTACCGGATGAAAATCTGATTCACCTTATGAAACTTCATATTCACTAAATGAAACTCATATTCACCTTATAAATCTTAAGATTCACTAGAAAAAACTCGGATTCACCATATGAATCTTCAGATCATTAGATGAAATTTTATATTCACGTTATGAATCTTCAAATTCATTAGAAGAAACTCAGATTCATCTTATGGATCCTCAAATTCACTAGATGAAACTTCATATTCACCTTATAAATCTTCAGATTTACTATATAAAATTAACAATCACCCTAATTCAGCTAATGAATCCAAAAAAATGTCCATTTACATGTAAATTCATCTAATGAAGACAAACATAAATTCACTTTATATTCACCTAATGAATACAAAACCAAATGTTTATTTACATTTAAATTCACCTAATAAATACAAACAAAATGTACACTTATTTTTAAATTCACCTAAAGAATCAAAACATCATCGTCTACTTCAGCCTTCAAGAACACATGATGAACCTTTAGGAACTGTTGGATCCCATTTGTGTGTTGATTACTTATTTCTACTTAAAATGCTTAATATAAATAAAACAGCGGAAACAAATTGAAGATAACAAGCAGATTGAATAGGTGATTACAATAAACAAATAAATGAACAAAGTAGGGTAATCAATAATGTAGAACAATTTGCTCAAATGATTTGTTGTATTGATGAAGATGAAGAACACCAATAACACACAAAAACTATGTGAACTTCTCTCAATATCTCAATTACACAATTTAAGCACAATGGAAAAGTACACATAATACAATGGATAAAGCTAGTTTTTATACTAGTTACAACTACATCCGGACTAATAGAAACGAGACACTTGACAGCATCAAATCTTTAAGATACGTATGTTGAAAGTTATTTATAACTACCGCATGTGATATGCATTTGACTGGTTTGTCCTTGTAGAAATATAAGAGTAACATTTTCGGTCAAAGTATCATTTTAGGAAAGATTCATGGCTACTATATTTTTGTAATTTAAAATTGAACAAATCCTTATAAACTTCAACCAAGTTTCATATCTGAATAGCCAAAACTATTAAAATAACAAAAGTATATTGTATTTAATGTAATAAATTTTTTAACTTAAACAAAACAAATCAAATCATAAAATGTTAAAATAATATATAAAAGTATTGTTTTCTCTTGTTTATACTGTAGGAAAACGAAAAAAGAGTAGGTAATATAATGTTAAAATAGCCCTTAATTTAATAGAATTAATAAAGACGATTGGTTAAAAAGACCATGATCAAAATAAATTAAATAGTATAATTAAAATAATAGAGATCAAATCCATAATCCACAGTTTCCACACTAAAAAATAATTAAAAGTATTATTAAAATGCATGAATGTTCAAATAAAAGGTAAGAAGAGCTGAAGAGGTCCAAATTAAATTACCACTTTATTTGAATTGGGCCCTATCGGACGTTTGGATTTGGGCCTTTTGTTACCATTGTTTCAAACTTTCAATTGAAAATATATTAGAAAAAATCTATACTATAAAGAGATTATTACGATTTCTTTTCAACACTTAAGACTCAAGATAGCATATTTTTATAATTACTTAATTAAATTATTTTTAATTTCTTATTTTTTTATTTTTCATTTTTTTAGAAGAGGTATCTCATATCACATTGGGCCTAGACTAATCCTTGGCAATTTTGGGCCGAAGCCCGACTGCTAAAGCATGCAGCCCGGTGTCGAAGCCCCTGTACCTTCAGAATGCGTCCCCCAGGGTTCGAACTCGGATTCACCACTATGTAGTGCCCAAGCCTTACCACTAGGCTAACTCGGGTTCATTTTATAAGCTTATCATATTAATATAAATCTATATAATAAATAAATAATTTGTCTATCATGTGTCATCTTTTGGTAAACCGAAATCAATATTTTTTCGCCTAAAGATACATCTGGACGTAGTTTACACTTTCAGTTCATTCAGACTAATCTAATGGACACGTGTCATTTTATATAATAAATCCTATTAATATAATTAAAATAATCATTAAAATTTAAGTCGTTTAAGTTAATTCAACTAATTTATTTTAAATATAAAAAAATAAATAATGTATTTAAAATAATCATTAAAATTTTAATTGTTCTAAGTAAAAATTTTCATTGTATATAATTTTTTTTAACTAAATAATTTTATTAAAAATACGAGTTTGAGAGTTTGACTAATTTTATAGTTGATACTTTATAAATTGTTTTATTAATAAATCGAAAATAAAAACTTTAAATACATTATTATTTCATTGTATATGTGTATATAAGAAAATATATTTTACAACTAATTAAATTATATTTATATTTACTACTTTATAAATTACTAGATTTGATCCCGTGTAATACACGAATTCATATCAGAAAAGTAATATTACAAATATGATTTGCTTAATTTAAATTATGTTTAATAGTATTATATCTAATAATTAATTTATTTTAAAAGTACTAACAATAGAATTATACTGATACAACTTATAAAAAAATGTCTTTTAGTTAATTCATGATTCTGTATCTTTAATATGATAAGAGTGTAAAATGAAAACATAAGAAAATGTGAAACATATTACTTCTTATATATTCTTAATATTCAATAATGGGTCTATTTCGAAGGTATTGACGAGACTATTATAATTGTATAAATCATAAAAAAAAGTAATTTTAATGCATTTATAATTCATAATGTATGATTATTTGTGTTATATGATAAGGGTATATATAAAAAATGAAAAAGTAATAAATTAAAAGTAAAACATTGATAACTATGAATTTTCATAGTTATTTCTATCTCTTTTTATATAAATAAATTAGTTAAAATAGTCGTTTTGGTCCGGAAAACCCATCTTTTGGTTAAAAATAATGTTCTAAGCCTTATAAGTGCGTTTTAGTATTTTAGAAGTGTTTTACGTGTTTTTGGAGTGTTTTTGTGGAAAATCTGATGCAGTGATTTCTGGAGTGCTCACTGAAGACGCTGACGAGGGTACTTTGGGAAATTCACAAAGAATGAAGACTTTTTGTGCATCCTTGTGTTGAAGGTCAGCTCCCATGTGCTCCCATGTGCTCCCATGTGCTACACAAGGCTCAAGAAGGCTGGTGAAATAGTGAAAGCAATAGTGCAAAAGTTCTTGCAAAAGTTGGAGAGAGAAAGGGGGAAAAGTAAAAGCAAAAGTGGTGCCTTTATGGTACAAGAAGATTCTTCATGATGACCTAGTTAGTGCTCTTCATAGGGTCATGTGAAGGCAAATATTGAAGACTTTTCCCCCCTATTTAATTGTGGTATTGGCAACCATGGCTCAGTGGATCATATCTCATACCATCTCACCTTATCTTTAGTTTAGTTTTTCTCTCTAGTTTTATTTGTAAGGTAGAAGTAATTTTAGTTACTAGTGGTAAGTCTTGTAGTTAACTTTTATTTTACAGCCTAGACTTAAATTTTATTTCCAGCAAGTAGTTTTAAGTTTTAAGTTCGTATTTTGTACTGGTAGTCCAGTGCCCACTTCTGTCGGCACTGTTGTTTTAATTAAATTTCGTAATCTTTTAGTATGACTTTTCTAAACACTTCTACCTTTCTTTTCTCTGTTCTTTTAGTTATGCACTAGTAGTATTTAGGGATGTAGGAAGAAAAAGTACCCGGAGTTTATAAACAATGCTTGAATAGTTTTCGTGTTTTAAACTTAAATTATTTTGTTCATTTATAGTTCGAAAATGCCCCAATGATGCAAACGAGCTGATCACTTGAATGTGTCTAACGTCTAGTCTTAACTCAGAGATGGGTAGGACGTCGTGACACGAGCTTGAATGATGCTAGGGAATTCGAGAGAGTTCTTACGACACTAACGAGAGTTGGGTCAGTACAGTGGGCAGATCCCCACCAAAAGGAGCGGGCAAGCTACCTAGTGCGTCCACCGAGGCCACTTAGAGCGATTGCTTAAGCACAAGCCTATGAAATCCGAGAGGATTCGCCGGGGATCAACCACTGACTTAATAATTGAGTTTTTAATACGTAAATTCTACTAGGAAGTGTGAGTGCGAGATAGGACCGGGTCTTTCGTGAACAGAGAGTGTCCACTGTCCCACAGCACTATGATCATCAACTAGGGCCAAGTATTTCTTATAAAGTCCGGGGAAAAAATATTCCTACGTCCCTATCCTTTTAAACCGTAGCAAATCTGTAGTTAAATCTTTTTCATTAAAAGTATTTCAAAAACCAAAACCAATTTATCTCTTCCTCTCTAATCGAAACTTGTAAAAAGGAGCTCATGAGAACCGTATTGTCTTGATTGTCCGGTCCCTGTGGAAAACGATTCCGGTATCTTACCGACTATTACTTGAAGTGACGATCACAGTGACCAGTGTATACTTGTACTGCCCACTGTGGCCTGTTCGCAAGGCACTGCGCATACACGTGTTTGATCTCGCAAGCTAAGTTTTAAAGTAACGATCACAGTGACCAGTGTGGACTGTACTGCCCTATGTGGCCTGTTCGCATTTCCCACTATGATTTACACGTGTGAGCCGTTCGTCGTGGCAAGTTTTTGGCGCCGCTGCCGGGGACTGGCGTGATTTAGCTCGAGACATTAGTTTTCATTCGAGCCCGAGTATACTTGTTTTTCTAACACCTTTTGGCATTTTATGCTAAGAAAACAAAAAGAACCTCTTTTGGAAATAGACCCTAAAATAGAAAAAACTTTTCGAAAAAGAAGAAGAGGTAAAAAGAAAAGTCAACCGAGTGTCGAACCTGTAGTTGTGCCCACTATGATTATGGCTGATTTACCGCCTCCAGTGCAGACTACCGTTCACATCGCTGATGACAAAGATCGTAAAATAAGGGACTATGCAACTCCGGGAGCTGATCAATTCGCTTCCGGAATACCTAGGCCCGATGCAAATAACCGTTTTGAACTTAAACCCGTGATGTTCCAAATGCTCCAAACAATGGGACAATTTGGGGATCAACGGTTGAAGATCCGCACGCGCACTTAAAATCTTTTTTAGAAGTTGCGGACAGTTTTCATATTCCGGGTGTAGCGGAAGATGCCGTACGGCTAAGGCTCTTCCCTTTTACATTGAGGGATAGAGCCAAAGCTTGGATAAATTCGTTTAGACCCAACTCCCTCATCACGTGGAACGTCCTTGCCGGAAAGTTTTTACAAAAATACTTTCCTCCTACGAGGAACGTAAAGCTTCGAAATGAAATTATTTTGTTTCGGCAAGGAGAGGATGAAACAGTTTCGGAGGCGTGGGAACGTTTTAAGGAACTGTTACGACAGTGCCCACATCACGGTATTCCCCACTGCATCCAGTTGGAGACCTTTTACAATGGGCTCTCCAACGCTGCTAAACTTATCCTAGATGCCACTGCTGGAGGAGCTTTTACATCACAAACATACAACGAGGGGTATCAAGTTTTAGAAAAAGTGGCCAATAACAACACCGATTGGTCAAACCCTCGAGAGTTAACACCAAAGATAAATCCCACCGAATCTGACGCACTTAAAGCAATGAATGCACAACTTGCTGCCTTAACAAAACTGGTTTTAAATGGTAATCGTCAACAAGTAAATTCGGCAGTGGCCACTCCACAAGTCCCTGATGTTTGTACTTATTGTGGTGAAAACCATATTTTTGACTTCTGCCCTGGTAATCCAGAGGCTGTTAATGTCATTGGAACACAACATAGGGACAGTCCTTTTTCTCAAACCTATAACTCGAATTGGAGGAACCACCCGAATTTCTCTTGGAGAGATAACCAAGGTTCTTACCCCCCGGGGATGAACCAAGGACCAAATAGGGCAGCAAGACCACCTTTCAACCAACAGAGTCAGTATCACCAGGGACAGTCCTCACATTTTCAGAGTGCACACACACCCAGTGGGCACTCCCCACAGAACTTTCAGCAAAGGCAACAGCCCGCGCTTGAAGCACCACCATCTATTGAATCAGTACTTAAAGGATTCATGAATCAAACTCAAGCAGCCATGCGTAATTTCGAGACCCAGTTAGGACAGTTAGCGGCCGAATTTAAGAATAGACCACAAGGTAGTTTACCGAGTGACACCGAGCACCCAAAGAGAGAGGGGAAAGAGCAGGTCAAAATGATCTCGCTAAGGAGTGCGGACAACCTGTATGACGTTGTTATTGAATCTGAGCCGACTTTGGTTGACTCAGAACCAACAGCAACCATAGTGCCCTCAAGCACAATGCCCACTCCAGATCCCACTGAGGTGTACATTCCTTCGGAAATGCCCACTCCAGTGATGGATCACCCCACTTCACCAGAACCTCTCAAGTCTGCACTTAAAAGAAAACCAACCACAGAGGACACTTCTAAGTCAGTGCCCAAAAAGGTTCAATTCGACCTTCAAAATCTTCCATTTCCACAAAGAGTGAAACCTAAAACCGTTGATGATCAATTTAAAAAGTTTTTAGACGTTTTTAAGCAACTTCACATTAACATACCCTTGGTAGAGGCTCTTGAGCAAATGCCAAGCTATGTTAAGTTTTTAAAAGATATTTTAAACAAGAAACGAAGATTGGGAGAATTTGAAACAGTGGCATTGACCAAGGAGTGCAGTGCCCTCCTTACTGACAAGATCCCACAAAAGTTGAAGGATCCGGGTAGTTTTACTATCCCGTGTTCTATTGGGGGAAAGGAAGTAGGGCATGCCCTCTGTGATTTAGGAGCTAGTATCAACTTGATGCCGTTGTCCATTTTTAAGAAGCTTGGTATTGGAGAGGCTAGACCCACCACCGTGACTCTACAACTAGCGGACCGATCCATAGCTTATCCTAAGGGAAAAATAGAAGATGTCTTGGTCAAAGTGGACAAGTTTATCTTCCCGGCCGATTTTGTTATCTTAGACTATGAGGCCGATAGAGAGACTCCCATCATCTTAGGACGTCCTTTCCTTGCGACGGGACGTACTTTGATTGACGTCCAAAAAGGGGAACTCACCATGAGGGTCCATGACCAAGAGGTCACTTTCAATGTCTTTAAGTCCCTTAAATTTGTTGATACGGAACACTGCATGGCTGTGAGTGTGATAAATGATGACTTGAGTTTTGACACAGTGGGATGGGAGAGTGACCACTGTGATTCTGACCTTGATGAAACTTTTGAGGATGAGTGTAGTGAAGTTATGGCAGCTTTTGAGCAGCTAGACTTCAAGGGCAGAGACATCCAATTGCCCTCGATAGAACAGCCCCTAGATTTAGAGTTGAAACCGTTGCCTTCTCACTTAAAGTATGCTTACCTCGCTGAAGATGATAAACTTCCGGTTATTATCTCATCCAAACTGAGTGAGGACCAAGAACACAAATTGATAAATCTGTTAAAAAAGCATAAAAAGGCAATAGGTTGGACCATTGCGGACATTAAAGGGATTAGTCCCTCGTTATGTCAACATAAGATCAATCTGGAGAGTGGGCACCCTGGAAAGGTTCAGCCTCAAAGAAGGTTGAACCCAGTGATGAAAGAGGTGGTTAAGAAAGAAGTGTTGAAGTGGTTAGATGCTGGAATTATCTACCCCATAGCAAGTAGTGATTGGGTGAGTCCCGTTCAATGCGTCCCTAAAAAGGGAGGTACAACCGTAGTGACCAATGAAAAGAACGAACTCATTCCCACTAGGATTGTAACTGGATGGCGTATATGTATGGACTATAGGCAACTCAACCTAGCCACTAAGAAAGATCATTTTCCCTTACCCTTTATCGACCAAATGCTCGATAGGTTAGCCGGAAATGAATTCTACTGTTTCTTAGATGGATACTCCGGATACAACCAAATCCACATAGCACCCGAGGACCAAGAAAAGACCACCTTTACTTGTCCCTTTGGTACTTTCGCTTTCCGGAGGATGCCTTTTGGTTTATGCAACGCACCGGCCACTTTCCAGCGTTGTACGATGGCAATTTTCACCGACATGATAGAGGACACTATAGAAGTTTTTATGGATGACTTTTCGGTTATAGGTTCTTCATTCGAGGTTTGTTTAGAAAATTTGGAGAAAAGCCTAGTGAGATGTGAGACCCACGACCTTGTCCTAAATTGGGAGAAGTGTCATTTCATGGTCCAAGAAGGCATTGTTTTAGGTCACCTAGTTTCTAAGAGAGGATTGGAAGTTGATAAGGCAAAACTTGAGGTAATAGAGCAACTTCCAGAGCCCACTACAGTGAAAGGAATTAGGAGTTTCCTAGGACATGCCGGATTCTATCGTAGGTTTATCAAAGATTTTTCTAAAATCATCAAACCACTGTGCACACTTTTACAACAAGACCAAGAGTTCATTTTTTCACAAGAATGTCGGGAAGCCTTTGAAAAACTCAAAAAGGCTCTAGTTTCTGCACCCATAGTGACCACTCCTGACTGGACACTCCCATTTGAAGTCATGTGTGACGCGAGTGAGTGGGCTATTGGGGCTATTTTGGGACAACGAAAAGACAAAATCTTTCACCCCATTTACTATGCGAGCAAGACCTTAATTGAAGCACAAATAAATTACACTGTCACTGAAAAAGAGTTGCTCGCTGTGGTGTTTGCTTTTGACCGTTTTCGGTCTTATTTGGTAGGAACAAAGGTCATAGTGCACACTGATCACGTAGCAATTAAGTACTTAATTAGCAAGGCTGATTCTAAGCCTCGTTTAATTAGATGGGTACTTTTGCTGCAGGAATTCGACCTTGAAATCATTGATAGAAAAGGTAGTAACAACCAAGTTGCGGACCATTTATCGAGACTTGAAAAGATAGTGAGCACTGCCGAACCCACTGAGGTTCGGGAGAAATTTCCGGATGAACAATTGTTAGCCGTGCAACATCATGATAATTTTCCTTGGTACGCTGACATCGCGAACTTTCTAGCGTGTGGAATTAAGCCTCATGGGATGAGAGGGCAACCCTTAAAAAAGTTTTTACATGATTGTCGCCAATATGTTTGGGACGACCCTTTTGTTGAGTCTGATACTTTATCACTGCTGAAGATTGTAGGATAATACTGCTGATAATTACCACTGCTAGCTTTGGAGTGTTACTACTGCTATTGAAGATTGGAAGTTACCACTGCCAGTATGTGATGAATGAAAGAAGATCAAGATTACCACTGCTCTTGAAGATTACCATTGCTGGTTCTGAGATTAACACTGCTAGTGTAAAGTTAACACTGCTTTTGTTTTTACCACTACTATCAGAAGAATATAAGGAAAGGATTGCGATGACTTGAAGATAAAGACAAGATACGATTTGCTTGGAGATATTTTAGAGATTATCTTGTAATCTAGTTTCCTTATTGTAATCTGTTATGTCGTATATATAGCTGATAGGTTGATCATTGTTAGATACGAGTTTTTGATAGCTTTGGTGTTAGAATTAAGAGCCTCAAGATTATTCTTGAAATCCCTGCAATAGAGAAGTATTGCACGTCTGTTTGAGCCTGTTCAAACAGATTGGGGCTTGTAGTTGTAATCATTAAGCTATTGAGATCAATATACACAGTTTATTCAAATTCATTGTTCTGTTTTATAATCAAAGTGTTATTCCGCAAACTTCTTTGATTAAGTATTCTGATCTTGATATTGATATTTAGATCCTGTCAAGTGGTATCAGAGCTTGTGTTCAGAATACTCTTAGATCAATGGATTCCCAGGATTCTGTTCTTGTGTCCAAAGTCCCCATGCTCAAACCCAATGAGTTTGAGATGTGGAAAATCAGAATCAAGCAATACATGCTTCTTACTGATTATGCCTTATGGGAGGTAGTTGAACATGGACCTAGTGTCCCTGAACCTGCTGTTGCTGGAGCACCCCCAAAATCTGATGCAGACAAAAAGAGGAAGCAGACTGAGATGAAAGCCTTAAGCACCCTGCTGTTGGCTATTCCCAATGAATACCAACACCAGTTCTGTACCTGTCCAGATGCTAAATCACTGTGGAATGCACTGGAGAAGAGATTTTCTGGAACCAAAAGTTCCAAGAGAAATCAGAAAGCCCTGTTGAAGCAGCAATATGAAAACTTCACTTCTACAAAGAATGAGTCTATGACTCAAACTTTTGACAGGTTCAACAAACTAATTGGAGAGCTTGCCAATGTAGATGTGAAGATGGAGAAGGATGAAGTCAATAGAAAATTCCTCAGATCTCTGAGTGAGGAATGGACTATGTATACTGTGTCATTCAGACAAGGAGATGACTTGGAAGATAAGGAGCTTGAAGATCTGTACAATGATCTCAGGATTTTTGAAGCTGAAGTGGAGGCCAAAAGAAGACCTACTGGATATTCTCATACAATTGCCCTCTATTCTTCTGAAAATCCTTCTTCAAATATTAAAACTGCTAGTACTGCTAATATTAACCCTGCTAGTAATAACAATGATAATCCTAATGATAAATCTTCTTTGTCACAGGATACTAATGGGGATGCAGTCTTGGAAGCATTCCTTGCCAATCATGTAAGATCTCCTCTGATCAATGATGATCTTGAACAAATCAATGCTGATGATTTGGAGGAGATGGACATCAAGTGGCAGATGGCCATGTTAACCATGAGGATGAAGAGGTTTATAAGGAGGACTGGCAGGAACAACTTTGATGCAAAAAGAGGAGACCTTGCTGGCTTTGACAAATCAAAGGTAAGGTGCTACAAGTGCAATGAGCCTGACCACTTTGCCAGAGAATGCAAAGGAAGTGGCACTCATCAACAAGCCAACAATGAAGGACAAGCATATGCTCCAAGACCCAACAGAGGCAACAATTCCAACTCTTCTCAAGCCTTGGTATCACAAGAAGGGATGGGGTTTGATTGGAGTGATCAAGCTGAAGAAGCCATCCAGAATCATGCTTTGATGGCCAAAATCATTGAACCTGAACTTCCAGCAGAGGTATCCTCTAAATTATGTTCTGATTCTTGTGTTGAAACTGTTAAAAAGTATAGGGATCATAATCAGACTATGAGTGATACCATCAAGACTATGGAAGTTGATAGGAGAGAGTATATGATAGTCATTGAGAATCTGGAGGACCAAATCAAGTCCTACAAAGAGAATGAACTCCAGTTTGAGTATGACTACAATTACTGGAAGTGGGAGAAAAAGGAGTTTGAGAAGAAACTGGTAAAGTCTGGTGAGGAATTAGAATCTGTCAAGAAGGAATTAGAAAAGGCTAAGGAAGATCTTGATAAATTCTCCAAGTCCTCTAAAGCCTTGGAAGAAATTCTCAAGGCTCAAGTTCATGATGAACTCAAAAGAGGGATAGGATATCACAATACTCCTCCACCCCGCAATCACACTTACATTCCTCCTACCACAGATATCTTAGATAGACTAAACAGAGAGGAACTAAGAGAAGGAGTGTGTGATGTAGATCCCTCAAGTAGTGATGATGAGGAAGAACAAAGGGGAAAGACTGAGAACAAATCCCAAGAGACTGTCCCTGAGGAAAATCAAATCCTCACCAATGAAAAGGGAGGTATGCCCTATGTGCCCAGTAAGAATACTACAGCCTCTAGGAAAGGGAAGGAGAAGATAGTTGACCAGGAACCTGCAATTTCACAACCTGCAAAAGGTGGTAAACACACTCATAGGAATGACAGTGATCCTGGTACTTCTAAACAGCCTCAAACAAGTGCCAAACCAAGAGGAAACAAAAGGAATTGGAACAACCAATGGGCTCAAACTCATGGTGTTGATCTGAATAAGATTAACAAACCAAAACCCTGCTTTATATGTTGTAATCTCAACCATCTGGCTAAGGACTGCTACTATAACCCTTTTAATCAAAGAATGACTTTTCAAAATCAAAGGGTTAATTTTCAAAACCAAAAGCAGTTCCAAACTAGAAGGACAGAGTATAATAGCAGATGGTCTGTTCCAAAACCCATTCAGAAAAGGAAAAATCAACCTAAAAAGAAAGTCAGTATTCAAAAGAAAAAGGTTGAAAAGAAGACTGTGAAGATAGTTACTAAATGGGTACCAAAAACCTCACTAAGCAATACTACTGCTTCCACAAGCAGTGGTAATGAAAGTGTTGCTTCTGAAAGCAGTGGTAACAATCAAAAGGATATAGAAGTTAACACTGCTGCTAGCAATAGCAGCAGTGGTATCTCAAACAATGTTGCCACTACAAGTTCTTCTCTGAGACAACCTATTGTGACAAAATATTCCAGTCATGAGATCCCTAACAAGGATTATCTTTTAAAGCTTAACAGATTGACAGAGGTCAATTATGTCAATGAAAAGGGAGAACCCAAGACCATATTGGCTTGGGTTCCCTCAAGACACTAACCTATTTCCTTTATGTGCAGGGCAACCCAGACAGGAATGAGAACTTATGGCATGTGGACAGTGGTTGCTCTAGGCACATGACAGGCAATAGATCCTTTCTTGAAGACTTCACTACATTCAATGGAGGATATGTTGCCTTTGGAGATAATCCAAGAGGAGGTAAGGTTTCAGGGAAGGTTGATACAGGTCCTATTATCAAAGAGAAGGAGACAGACACACCTTTTGTTCTGTTTCCTCCTTCCACCATCAGTTCAGAAGAGAAAGAATCAGAGACTGAAGTACCAGAGGATGCTTCAGAGCACCAAGAAGGAGACAAAGAGACTGAAGAGACTCCACAACTTGAAAGCAATGTAGAAAATGAGCCTGGAGATACAAGTGAAATCACTCAACCAGATCTCTCAGAATCTGATCCAGATGATTCAAATTTAGGGGAAAGCCTATCTGAAGAACCCCTACATCTGACAAGAACTCAAAAGAATCACCCCGCTTCTCAAGTGATTGGAGATGTGGCCTCTCCTATGATTACAAGAAAGCAAAGCAGAGAAGCTGGATATGTGAATACTCATTCTGGGATGTTGTCATGCTTTCTTTCCCAGAATGAACCAAAGAAGGTGTTAGATTCCATGAAGGATCCAAGCTGGATAGAAGCTATGCAAGAAGAATTACTACAGTTTGTCCTACAACATGTTTGGGATTTGGTGGATCTCCCAAAAGGACACAAAGTAATTGGCACTAAATGGATCTTCAGAAACAAGACAGATGAGAGAGGAATTGTGATAAAGAATAAGGCCAGACTAGTGGCACAGGGGTACACTCAGGAAGAAGGAATAGACTATGATGATGTAATTGCACCTGTAGCTAGAATTGAAGCCATCCGGCTATTCTTGGCTTTTGCATCTTACAAAGGATTCAAAGTCTATCAGATGGATGTGAAAAGTGCATTTTTGTATGGCACTATTGTTAGGATTGTGTGCGAGACAGTAACAGGGTTACCGTGTCCAATGTTATAAGACACTAGTAGGTCACACCGCTGCACACCTAATTGAGAATTCTGTGTGAAAAGAGATAAATGAGAAGAGAGAATTAAATAATTATTAGTTAAATAATTATTTACTTGTTTTAATTAATTAGTAAATTAATTAAAGGATTAATTAATTAAGGAATTAATTGAAAGGATAATTATGAAAGGAATCATAATCAGGTTAAATCACTGCCTTATCTAATCCTATAAATAAAGGGTTAGGGCTTTGATTAATGAGTTGAACAATTCCTACGAAAATCTCTAGATCTCTCTCTCTCTCCCAACCGTCGGCTCTCTCTCTCTCTCTCACACATTGATCGGAATTTTTCCGATCAGTCACGGTGGTCTAGCAACCTCTCGCGTGGTGTCAGTAGCGGTGTATCCCCTACAAGTTTTCCGGAAATCCATTCGCTAAAGGTAAACCATCAAACCTCGCTAAATTGTATCTGATATGGTTTAAGATGGGTCCGGGTTTGGGAATCGTTTTTGTTATCCGCTGCGCACCGTTAGTGCCTACGGTTCCCAACAGTGGTATCAGAGCCACTTCTTAAACCTACAGATCAGGTTTAACTGATTGATATTTAGGTTTGTTAAAATTTTGATTTTATTCAATTAACTGTTCCTAAAATTAAAATTTTGAAAACCTAACGAATTCGGAACAACTGGCGGTGGAACGGCGGCAGTTAGCCCGCCGGACCACCAGGCCAATCGCCGTTCTTGGATCACCAGAAAACACCGACGGTCGCACCACAGTTGGTGGTGGCCGTCGGCCGTGGAACCAAGGCTCACCACACCACCGATTGATGGTGATGGTGGCGGCTGTCGAATTAAACAACCACCACACAGCCGTGTGGTGGCGAAGAGATTGTGGTCCGACCACCGAAGCCAAAGGACGGCGACGGTGGTGATGTCGTTCGTTAATGACGCCGGTAGCGGCGGTGGTGGTAGCAATTGCTACTGCTGCCGTCGTTCTTCAAATCAACCGCCACACCACCGTTTGTGATGGTGGCGGTAATAGCATTCTCGTTGATTGAAACCGCCGGAAACGGCGGTAGTGGTGGTGATTGCCGCTACTATCGTCATCCACCGCCACGCCACCGTTTGTGGTGGTGGCGGCGATCGTGTTACTGATCGAGAGAGATGGACGGCGGCAGCGGTGGTTTTGGCTACCGTTGTCGTCGATAACGGCGGTGGTGATCGATCAAACCACCGGGCTGCCTTACGGCCTCGCCGCGAGTGGTGATCGTGACCGGACAGCCGGCGAAGGTGACCAATAGGCCGCCAACGTCGCGGCGATGATGGCGTTGTTGTTTTGTGCGACCGCGGCGGCAGCGGTGGTGTTAAACCGCTGCTGTTGCCGGCGGAAATCGACTAACCCGCCGAGAGGCGGCGGTGGTGGTGGCGTTACGCTACTGCTGCCGTTGGTCTCTCAATCGACCGCCACACCACCGTTTGTGGTGGTGGCGGCGATGGCGTGATGGTGTTGCTGTACCACGGCGGTGGTGGTGGCACCAAATCACCACCATCGTTGGTTGGATCGATAGTATCGTAATTGTTTCCGGATCAAGATCGGTTCGTTTTTCCGATAAGTGATAAGGGTTTATCCTAAACCAGATAAGGTTCGGAACCCTAGGGGTTAATTTTGTTAATCACTAAATTAATTATTTGATTTAATTAGATTTAATCGTTTAATTAAATTCTGTAAAATCTAGTTATGTTATAGTCAAGCCCTTTGACCCATGGTTGCGTTTTTTGGTTTTATTTTTATTTATTGGTCACGGGAGGCCTGCGTGCCATTTACAACCCGATTGTATGTAATGTTAAAATTGTAAATAAATCAAGACCCGAAGACGGAGCCAAGGAAACAACCATGAAGCTTGGAGCCAGTGGGAGCACCGAGAAGATTTGTCCCTTAGGAATAAGACCGTCGTTTTGTGTTGGCTCACGAAACGACAATAGTTAAGGGTTTTTGACTATGACATGTTATTTAAACTGCGTGGTTGTTTACGATTATTCAGTCTGCGTGGTTGTTTATATTTAATTGTATTACGTAGTTACGTCTTTTAAATTAAATATAAAAGTTTTAAATTGGATAAAATACAGTTTGTGTTTAAATCCAAAGTTTTTTTTAAAAAAAAACTGGCATTTTTGACCCTTGTTGAAATCATAGATTAGTAAGTGCAACCCACTTTAGGGGCACCTCCGGTGTAAGGTACATAGAGCGTTGTAAGTGCACACACTATGAACGTTCGTGTTCAAACCGAAACTGGAGGGAGATAAAACTCTGCGAATTATCTCCGGGTGGTACCGGCCAGAGTTTGTCCAGGTCCCGGGTGGTGCAATCTATTTTGGTAATTATTTATTCACTCGGTGGTACCAGGCCAAAATGCACTAGAGGGACTAAATATGCACGGATTATTAATATCCGATGTCCCGACGATCTAGAAATCGTATTTTCAGATAGGAATACGATTGGTATAGTGTTACCTACCATAGATCGCATGAGTCGGTTTGACATGATCACATGCTTCCCGACACATGTGAAATATGGATTCTAGTCTAATAAATTTATTTTAAGGGTAATAATTTATTAGAATTATATAATTATAAACTAAAGTGGAATTTATATTCTTCTGTAGATGTCTCCAATTAGCATTCCGTTTTATTCACCTGAGGAATCACTTCGCCTTATTACGGGCAAGTGGAAGCTTACGGGCCATAACTTTCCAGTTTGGAAGTTACACTTGAGGAACGTTTTAAGTGCCCAAGATAAGCTTTATGTGATCAATAAGCCCGTATCACGACCTAAAAGCAATGCCCCTGAAGAGGAATTTGCTGAGTATTTTAGATACATGACAGATGAATCGGATGTAATGTCCATTCTGATTTTCTCTATGTCACCCGAGTTCACGGGAGATTTAAGAGTCAAATCCTGTCACGAGGTTGTGAGAAATGTGGAGAACCAGCTAGGTCTCTACAAGCACACGGGAAAGCTTTTGATCATGCAAGAGATTCTCTCCCTAAAGCTACAGAAGGGTCAGTCAGTTAAAAACCATCTTGTTGATATGAGAAGGCTTTTTAAATGTTTATCACGTCTGGGGTACAAGATGACTCAGGAAGAGTTAGTGTATCTCATGTGGTTCTCCCTCACAAAGGAAGTTCAGGACACAGCTAGTGCCTACATGAAGGAACCAAAGAGCGACGTGGATAAAGTTCATGAAGATATCCTGGCCAGTCTAGAGCCAGTACCCGAACCTGCAAATCTCATGGACACTGATATAATTGATGAGCTGGGAGATCTGAGTTGCCCAGAGTGCGGCAGCGAGGATATTTGCGAGCACTCGATGAACATCGACCAGATGGATATCGGTTTACCCGATACTCCAGGTATCTTTATGATAGATTGCTTAATCACTTCTTATGAATCATGGGTAATTGATACAGGCAGTGGTAACCACATTTGTAATCATTTACAGGGATTCACTAGAAGAAAGACTCTGAGGAAGGACCATTCGAACCTACGAGTTGGCGAAGGCACTCCGTTGATTGCTGAAGCCGTGGGATCTTATAGTCTTAGTTTACCCTCGGGTCTAGTTTTGGAACTGGATAATTGTTATTATATTCCAAACATGATTAAGAATGTATTGTCTTTTGATTTGTTGGTAGACCAAGGCTTTTATTATAAATATTCTTATAAAATCATTTCAGTTTTTAAAGATAATATTTTCTATTTTAAAGCTACACCCGTAGATGGTCTATATACTGTAAATCTTAAAGACAACAATAGTGAAATCTATCATATAAGTAAGCGATCCAAGGATATTGAGGATCAGACTTACCTCTGGCATTGCCGTTTGGGCCATATAAACAAGAAACGTGTTAAACTACTCCTAAAGGGAGGTTTTCTTGGCAATTTCGATTACAAACCTTTTGATAACTGCGAATCTTGTTTATCTGGCAAAATGACAAAGCAACCTTTCAACAGTGAGAATGAAAGGGCTACTGACTTGCTTGAAATAATCCACACAGATGTTTGTGGACCTTTCAGTCATGTAGCAAGAGGAGGATACCGGTACTTCATTACCTTCACTGACGACTTCAGTAGGTATGGTTATGTCTACTTAATGAGACATAAATCTGAAACCTTTGAGAAATTCAAGGAATATCAGAATGAAGTACAGAATCTACTTGACAAGAGGATCAAGTTCTTACGGTCAGATCGTGGTGGCGAATATCTCAGTGATGAGTTTGACAATCATCTGATGGAGTGTAGGATTGTATCCCAACTTACACCTCCGTATACACCTCAGATGAACGGTGTATCAGAAAGGAGAAATCGTACGTTGCTTGACATGGTACGAACGATGATGTGTCATTCTTCGCTGCCAGTATCATTCTGGGGACACGCGCTCGAAACAGCAGCACACATACTGAACAGAGCGCCAACAAAGTCGGTAGAAAAGACTCCATACGAGTTATGGAAGGGTAAGAAACCCAACATATCTTTTCTGAAAATTTGGGGTTGTGAGGTTTACGTCAAACGACCTACCTCAGAAAAACTCAAACCCAAATCCGACAAGTGTTTCTTCGTTGGATATCCCAAGACCACCGTGGGATATTATTTCTACAACCCTGAAGAGAACAAAGTGTTTGTTGCTCGAAATGGAAAATTTCTGGAAGAAAAGTTTCTCAGTTTAGAGAACACAGAAAGGATGTAGATCTACAGATAGTAGACGAAGAAAGCACTACACCAGTTGTTGAGCCAGATATTCAACATAACAATGTTGAACCTCAATCAGAGCCGGTTGAGGGAGTGCAAACACAAGACCTTCGCAGATCCAGTAGGGTAAGACAAGAACCAGATAGGTATCTTGGGTTCCTAGTCTCTCAAGACAATGGAAACTTAAATGAACCAACATCCTATGGAGAAGCTGTGTCAGGCAGTGAGTCTGAACAATGGCAGGAAGCCATGAAGGCCGAGATGCAATCCATGTACGACAACCAAGTTTGGGAGTTGACTGATTTGCCACAACACTGTAAGGCTGTTGGACGCAAATGGGTTTTCAAGAAGAAAACCGACATGGATGGGAACGTACACACCTTCAAAGCCAAACTGGTTGCAAAAGGATTCACGCAAACTCATGGGATTGACTATGATGAAACCTTTTCACCGGTGGCAATGTTGAAGTCAATTAGGATTCTTATGGCCATCTCAGCGTACTTTAATTACGAGATTTGGCAAATGGACGTCAAGACAGCCTTTCTAAACGGAAAGTTAACAGAAGACGTCTATATGGAACAACCAGAGGGGTTTGAAGATCCTAAGAATCCTAATAAGGTGTGTAAGCTGCTAAAATCTATTTATGGATTGAAGCAAGCATCTCGAAGCTGGAACTTACACTTTGACGAGCGAATCAAAGAGTTTGGTTTCGCTAAAAGTGAGTTCGAGCCATGTGTTTACACTAAGTTCAGTGGGAGCATAATAACCTTCCTGGTCTTGTATGTAGATGACATACTACTCATAGGAAACAACGTACCAACTTTACAGAGTGTTAAGGAATGGTTAAGTAAATGTTTCCAGATGAAAGACCTTGGAGAAGCCGCTTATATACTAGGTATAAAGATCTACAGAAACAGATCTAAGCGGCTTATCGGACTTAGTCAGAGTACATACATTGACAAGGTCCTGAAGAGATTCAGGATGGATGAATCCAAGAAAGGATTCATTCCAATGCAACATGGCATAGTGTTAAGTAAAACACAGTGTCCTGTTTCTAGTGAAGATCAGGACAGAATGAAATCGGTCCCATATGCTTCTGCAATTGGATCGATTATGTATGCCATGCTATGTACTAGGCCCGATGTTGCTTACTCAGTAAGTGTTACGAGCAGATACCAACAGAATCCAGGTGAGCCCCATTGGGTGGCTGTCAAGAACATTCTCAAATATCTGAGAAGAACAAAAGAAATGTTCTTGGTCTTTGGAGGTACTGAGGATGAAATTAGTGTCACCGGGTACTCTGACGCTAGTTTCCAGACCGACAGAGATGACTTCAGGTCACAGTCGGGGTATGTCTTTACCCTAAACGGAGGTGCGATCTCATGGAAAAGCTCGAAGCAAGACACGATTGCAGACTCAACTACAGAAGCAGAGTACATTGCAGCATGTGATGCGGCAAAGGAAGCTGTCTGGCTAAAGAATTTTCTATCAGATCTCAGAGTGGTTGCCAGTATCTCGAGACCGATAGATATATTCTGTGATAACTCAGGAGCCGTGGCGCAAGCAAAGGAACCTAGAGAGCATCACAAGTCGAGACACGTGCTCAGAAAGTATCACCTCATCCGAGAGATCATTGGAAGAGGAGATGTAAGAATATGCAAGATTCCAACAGAAGACAATGTCGCAGATCCGCTGACAAAGCCACTAGCAAGGGCAAAGCATGAGGCACATGCGAATTCCATTGGGATGCAGTACCTGGAAGCCAGTAGCTAGTACTTAGTTTATTAATTATTACTATAGTCTAATTTAGAAACAATGTAATCATGTAAAGTTTTTATTTCACAGTGTGTTGGAAATAAATGGAGGTTTTATTTTCATGATTGTTCTAAATTAACTATTTTTTTTTGCATATTTAATGTATCCATGATTTTACAAAGTTTTGTATGAAATCTAAATTTCCGTAGCCACTTATTGAAATGGGAATTTCAATAGGGAGTTTAACGCTATTATAAATACTTGATGATTTATTCAAAGTAGAGAATAAAAGCACAAGTGATGTGACCAAGTATTTATAGATACTCATCAGAGTGTTTGGGTATTGGAAGTGACCAGTAATCAAGTCTGCTTCATGGAGCCTCAGTCATAAGCACTGACTTGATAGGTTGTCCTTAGACCTGAGATACTTGGTTTGGGAACACGAGGACCACTGTACTCTTAGCACGTACTAACGCTGCACCGTAACTGGGTGGCCATACGGGACGTGACTAGATGCAGCGGAAGCCGTGGATCCAAATGCAAGTAGTCAAGAAGGGATTTGCACCTCTTTCAAAAGGGAGATATTTCCGGGCCCCTTGACGATTAAGATTGGCAGAAAACGCGTGGCCACGCTCGGATAGAATAACAGGGGTTATTTAGTAATATCCGTTACTGCAGGCAATCGAAATCAGAGTCAAGAAATACTTGATTTTAAGAAATGAATCCTCCACTCCATGTCTTAAATCACTTTAGAAATATCGTGTGCAAAAGGAATGAACCTGTGTACAAATTCAAGCGTGAATTGTATCTCTGGATGTAAGAGATCTTATAACCTAGTTAACCTAAGTGTCTGGCTAGGGACCTCCTTAGGCTAATGGTAACAGGTGTAGTTACGTGTCTAGCACAAGTGGGAGTCTGTTAGGATTGTGTGCGAGACAGTAACAGGGTTACCGTGTCCAATGTTATAAGACACTAGTAGGTCACACCGCTGCACACCTAATTGAGAATTTTGTGTGAAAAGAGATAAATGAGAAGAGAGAATTAAATAATTATTAGTTAAATAATTATTTACTTGTTTTAATTAATTAGTAAATTAATTAAAGGATTAATTAATTAAGGAATTAATTGAAAGGATAATTATGAAAGGAATCATAATCAGGTTAAATCACTGCCTTATCTAATCCTATAAATAAAGGGTTAGGGCTTTGATTAATGAGTTGAACAATTCCTACGAAAATCTCTAGATCTCTCTCTCTCTCCAACCGTCGGCTCTCTCTCTCTCTCACACATTGATCGGAATTTTTCCGATCAGTCACGGTGGTCTAGCAACCTCTCGCGTGGTGTCAGTAGCGGTGTATCCCCTACAAGTTTTCCGGAAATCCATTCGCTAAAGGTAAACCATCAAACCTCGCTAAATTGTATCTGATATGGTTTAAGATGGGTCCGGGTTTGGGAATCGTTTTTGTTATCCGCTGCGCACCGTTAGTGCCTACGGTTCCCAACAACTATTGATGAGGAAGTCTATGTCTGTCAACCACCAGGGTTTGAAGACCCTAAATATCCTGACAGGGTCTGTAAGTTGAGGAAGGCACTGTATGGCCTTCATCAAGCACCTAGGGCTTGGTATGATACCTTGTCCTCCTATTTGTTGGAAAACAAATTTGAGAGGGGTGTCATTGATAAGACTCTATTCATCAAAAGAACAAAGACTGATATGCTGTTAGTGCAGATCTATGTAGATGATATCATCTTTGGTTCAACAAAGGAAGACATGTGCAAGGAGTTTGAAGAACTAATGCACAAGAAGTTTAAAATGAGTTCTATGGGAGAACTAACTTTCTTTCTTGGTTTGCAGGTTAAGCAGAAAAGAGATGGTATATTCATCAATCAATCCAAATATGTTGCCACAATGCTTCAAAAGTTTGGAATGAATGATGCAAAACCAGCAAGCACACCAATGGAGACTCACAAACACCTCACTGCTGATGTTGAGGGGGAGGAAGTTGATGTTCATCAGTATAGATCCATGATTGGTTCATTGATGTATCTTACAGCTTCTAGACCTGATATTATGTTTGCTGTTTGTGTGTGTGCTAGGTTTCAGGTTAGGCCAAAGGAGTCACATTTACATGCAGTCAAGAGGATTTTCAAATATCTCAAGGGTCAACCAAGATTGGGACTTTGGTATCCAAATGACACTTCTTTTGACTTGGTGGCCTACACAGATAGTGATTATGGAGGAGCAAACCTGGATAGGAAATCAACATCAGGAGGATGTCAGTTCTTAGGAGGAAGATTGGTTTCTTGGCAATGCAAGAAACAGACCACTGTTTCACAATCAACAACTGAGGCTGAATACATAGCTGCTTCTCAATGCTGCTCACAAGTCTTATGGATTCAGAATCAGATGCTGGACTATGGTCTTTCTTTCTTGCAGACACCTATATATATTGACAACAACAGTGCCATTAGCATTGTGAATAATCCTGTCAAACATTCCAAGACCAAGCATATAGAGATTAAGTACCATCTTATAAGAGATTGTAATGAAAAGAAGCTAATTCAAGTTCAAAAAGTTCACACTGATGATCAATATGCAGACCTTTTCACAAAAGCCTTTGATGTAGGCAGGTTCATATTCTTGGTCACAAGTGTTGTAATGATGAACTCTGAATAACCCTTCTTCTTGTTACAATTATTCTTGTACTATCTCTGTATATCTTTCCTTTCTTTTACTCTTTTGTAAATGTTGATAAGTTTATTAATGTGGCAGATGGAGTTTCAGACAGCTGACAAGCAGTAGGATGGAGGTCTCACTATCAATTTCAGTGCAGCAGTCCCTGGAGTGCAATGCTTATTTTTACTAAGTTTTTAACACTGCTCGCACATTCGCCCATTAACACTGCTCGCACATTCGCCCATTAGCACTGCTAGACATTCGCCTATTAACACTGCTTGCACAATCGCACAATACCACTGCTAGCACAATCGCACCATACCACTGCTAGCACCATCGCACCATACCACTGCTAGCACAATCGCACCATACCACTGCTAGCACAATCGCACCATACCACTGCTAGCACAATTGCACACTACCACTGCTCTCACATTTGCATTTTACCACTGCTTATGCATTTGTGCTTTACCCCTGCTCACACACACACATGTTAACACTGCTAGTTATTCTGAGACACATCTAAAGTTTTACTACTGCTTTTAATTATGTTTGATGAATACCACGGCTAATGTTCATTACCACTGCGGGTAGCTGTTACCACTGCTTTTAATTGTGTTTGATGAATACCACGGCTAATGTTCATTACCACTGCTTATTTGACCTAGCTGAATATGTGTGTTCGTTAACACTGCTAATGGTAGTTACCCCTGCTCTAAAGTGTAGTATGTTTGGGTGAAATTTTATCATCGAACGATCGAACGATTAAAATCGTAAGATATCTTCCAGGATGATATTCCTGTATTAAGATAAGGTCCTGAAGTAAAGATATAACTACCATCAAACAGAGATAAGTGGTCATCGAAGATAATCGTACGATATCATCATATGATCCTACGATTAACCTAACGATATACATGTTTGAGTTTATTCTTATTGCAGGCATGCTCATCTAAGATAAGCTCGAAGCATAGTCATCGCCTATCAAGCCCGATATGACCGTTTGAACCAGATATGCTCACCATTAAAGAGCCCGGACGTTACGATCGTGAAACACTCTTCAGTTATAGCCGTTGCATTTATTGCTCAATTATGATCAAACGGTTACAAGCTCAACAACTATAAAAAGAGACTCAAGACTGCACACAAGGGACAACTAATTAAAAAAGGAGATATAGCAATTACAATATTATTCTCTGTATTTACATTCGATAGCATTCATTTCCTTATTGTAATCATACGATACAACTGTAACATCGAGGATATCACCCCTTATTGGTGATCAATAGTGCAACGTCGACTATCCTATTTAGTCGGCCGCAGGTTTTTTCCTCGATTCAGAGGTTTTCCTGCGTCATCAATCTTTTTGTCTATTTATTCTCATTTATCGTACGTTTTATCGAACAAGAGTTCTTTCTTTTGACGATTTTGCCTCACGACATCTTACGATAATACTTAAGTAAATTTTTACACAAACATAGTATATAAGCCCTAACTTGACCGCCTTTTTCATTAACGGCTATTCTACACTTTTGCTCTCAAAAACGTTTGCGATTCTTCATTGATTCTCTCTCAGTGTTCTTGCATTCGAACTGATTTCATCATCTGTTTAGGTTCATCGATTGCTAATGGATTCATTGCGATTTGTCAAAGATCATAACAAGGTTGGATATCTTTCCAAAGGTGGGGACTCTGAAGGTTTTGAGGATATTGTCGATTTCTTGGCATCATCCTACATTGCGTATGCTGCGACCATCAATCCTACAGTCTACATTCAACATATGCAAGACTTCTGGTCGAATGCCGTTGTACAGGAAGAAGAAGGGGTCAAAAGCATTCAAACCACTATCTGTGGTCTATCACTTACCCTTACCCCTGCCAAAATCAGACATCATCTTCAACTCAATGACGAAGGAGGTATCTCTATGCTTTCTACTCGAACCATCATGGAAAATCTTTTAAAAATGAGGTATACAGGCTCCAAAACCTCTTTGAAATACCTTAAGGGTAAATTGTGCCCTCAATGGAGATTTTTTGTGCATACCCTATTGCACTGCTTTTCAAAGAAAACCACTGGTTTTGGTGAGTTTAGCAGCACTATGGCATCTGCCTTGGTCTGTCTAGCCACAAAACAGGTGTTTAACTTTTCACAAATGATTTTTGATGATCTTGTGTACAATCTTGAGAACATTCCAAATTCTAAAGTTAAAACGTTTTTCATGTTCCCAAGATTTGTCCAAGAAGTGATAACCAAAGAATTGACGGCTGTACCAACTCATGGAAACATCTATAAGAGCTCTGCTCTTGGTCATAAGGTGTTTTCCAATATGAAGAGACCTGCAGAAGGCTCTAATGACCAATTCACTCCATTGTTCTCTACAATGATGAGAGTGAACCACCCCCAAGGTGAGGCATCAGGCTTGCAGCCTACACAACCAAGCATTCCCTCTGATGACCTACCCACACCTATCACTGATACTATCCCTCTGTCCCTTGAGAAAACCCCCACCCCCACACTGAAAAAATATCAAAGAAAGAACAGAGGAGCTCCTTCCTCCTCTGGTTCTAAACCCCAAGAGCCTATAAGCCAACAGTTGGAGCACTCTCCTTCTGATTCTACCCAAAGGGAAACCCATGGAGTGCAGCCCCACTCATGTATAAAGAAGGTGCCCTCTAAGGAGAAGGATGGGCATGTGGTTGGTGAGGCTCAAACTACTGATGTTGCACCAGGTGTGCATCAGGACAGTTTGAACATAAGTAAGACCCCCACCACGGCAACTCCTAGTGAGAAATCACAGGGAGGACCCAGGTGCCAAGAAACCAAGGGGGCTTCTAGTGCTTCAGCAAGGCTGAAGACTAAAGTCAAAAAGCTCAAAGATCCAGTAATGGAGGTTAACACTTCTAAACCTGGTGAGGGCAGCTTTTCACAAAAGGAATTGATGGAAAAATTTCGTACCATTGCCAAGGACTTGAAAGCCTTTGAGAAGAACTTCTTTGTTCATGATGAGAAACATGGCTCTCATGCAGCCAGGCTTGATACATTGGAGGAGTTGGCAACTGCACAGCATGATATGCTCAAGCTACATGAAGGACAGTTGGTGAAGCAGGCCAAAGTTATTCAAGCTCAGGGTGCTTCTATTGCTTCAATGAAGAGTACTATTAGAGCTTTGAGGAAGAGGTATAATACCTTGGTTGCATTCACAAAGGGGGAGAGCAGATCTGGATTTAAGGGGGAGTCAGTGCATGAAAAAGAAGTTGTGAATGAACCAGGTGTTGAGATGGAAACTGAAGCCAAGGGGGAGGAACAGAAAGAGACTGGTACAGGGGCTGAGACTGTTTTGGAAGTGAATGAAGAAACTCAGGTTGCAGATGAACATGTAGTTAATATGGCTGAACAAGAGATCAATGAAGATGATCTAACCATTGCTGAGCTGCTAGTGAAGATGCCTGAAGTAGTCAAACCTACCAAGGGTGTGGTCTTCAAAGAACCAGAGGTTGTGAAACAGATTGATCTTCCTGTTGATTCTAAAAGCAAAGGAAAAGAGAAGGTGATTGAAGAAGCAGAGTCTGATTCTGATACAGAAATAGATGAGGCTAAGAGGAAGATAATGGAATATGAAGCTTCAGAGGCTCTTGCTAGAAAATTAAGCCTGGAGGAGCAAGAAAGAGTAAACAAGGAGATGGAAGAAAGAAAGAAGAAAACTGATAAGAAGAAGCCTGTGAAAAAGACTCAGAAGAAGTCAATTTCAAAAGCAGAGACTGAAAAGAGGAGGACAATGGTGAGGTATTTATCTGCTGCTCTTGGAAAGCCATTTCAATTCTTTTCCAGGTGGACTCTGGAAGAAATTGAGAACAAGTATAATGTCACCAGAGAAGCCATGCATTTGGAAGCCTTGGAAGAACAACAAGTTGGAACTGAAGATGTGGCATTGGTTCAAAGGAAGAGGAAGAGAGATCAGATTGAAGAACAGGTTACTACTGAAGGTAATCCTGAAGATGGTGTGGTGAAGACTAAGGAAACTGTGGCTGATTCTGAGCAGCAAGTTGTCCAAGTATTTGAGAAGAAAGAAGGGGTTGCTGAGAAAACAGTTGAGAAGGAGGTTGAAGTGCCAAAGCAGATAGAGGCACAACCATCAAAGGCAATAAGAAAGAAGTCTGTTGCTAAAAGACCAAAGATGAGCAAAGAAGTGGAGGAACCTTCAAATATATCTATGTGGATATACTTTGAGAATAATCAAATAGATTATTTCAAGATATTCAGGAGTGATGGAACTAATGAAGTGTTTGCCAGTGAGATTGGGATCTTCAAAAAGTTGTCCAAAGGGGATCTGAAGAAAATGTATGAGATAGCTTGCACTAGAGAGATTGAAGATTTTGAGGAAGCAAGGATGCTTGTGGAAGATTTGAAGATTATGTTTGCTTTCTCAAAAACAAAAGCAGAACTCAAGAAGAACAGATAAAGAGATCAGAATGATAGTATTGGAGAAGGAAAAGTTATTTCCTGGAACACTTATGAAAATAGAGTGTTTTCAGTGAACTTTGAGAAAGGAAGAATGAGTTTCTTTCTGATGGATAAGAGGTATGATTTTGAGCCAATTGTGATGGGTAGCATGTTGGAAGTGAAGAAGAAAGCTGAAAACTTGTCTGAGCTAGACAGAGAGTTAATTGACAGATTGAGAGAACAACTTCTGGATTTGAATCCAAGTTATTTTGATGAAGAAGTAATTGAGCTAAAACAGAAGAAAGTCACAGGTTGGGGAGTTGATCAAAACCTGAGGTATGTAGTACAGTTTGATGATGGATCAGAACTCTGTGATGATGAATTGGAGAATATCTTGGAAGAGTGTACAAGAGAGAATTTGAAGGAGATGTATGAACAGAGATGCACTGTAATCAAGGTAGCTGTGAATGACAGAGATAATCCTGATCAAGCTAAAAAGAGGAAATTTGCACTAGAGTGTTTGTTTTGGTTGTTTGAACCATTCAAAGTTCTAGGTGTAAAGAATTCAACCTGTGAAAAGGTGAAGGAGTGGAGATGGTTTGAAAAGTGCAAGGTTTACAGTCTGAGCATCAATGATGAAGAAATGGAGTATTATTTTGAAGAGTGTGAAACTGATGCACTGGATGTTCAAAGGTTGCAATGTATGATGAAGGTGAATCTGAGTACAAGAGGTGAACCTACAAGAGCTGCAAGATTGCTGGTGATGAAGATGAAGACTTATCTAAAGATCAGACTCACAAACTTAGCTCCTCATGCTGAGAAGTTAAGTTTAGGGGGAGATTGTTGAGTCTAATACTTTATCACTGCTGAAGATTGTAGGATAATACTGCTGATAATTACCACTGCTGGCTTTGGAGTGTTACCACTGCTATTGAAGATTGGAAGTTACCACTGCCAGTATGTGATGAATGAAAGAAGATCAAAATTACCACTGCTCTTGAAGATTACCATTGTTGGTTCTGAGATTAACACTGCTAGTGTAAAGTTAAAACTGCTTTTGTTTTTACCACTACTATCAGAAGAATATAAGGAAAGGATTGCGATGACTTGAAGATAAAGACAAGATACGATTTGCTTGGAGATATTTTAGAGATTATCTTGTAATCTAGTTTCCTTATTGTAATCTGTTATGTCGTATATATAGCTGATAGGTTGATCATTGTTAGATACGAGTTTTTGATAGCTTTGGTGTTAGAATTAAGAGCCTCAAGATTATTCTTGAAATCCCTGCAATAGAGAAGTATTGCACGTCTGTTTGAGCCTGTTCAAACAGATTGGGGCTTGTAGTTGTAATCATTAAGCTATTGAGATCAATATACACAGTTTATTCAAATTCATTGTTCTGTTTTATAATCAAAGTGTTATTCCGCAAACTTCTTTGATTAAGTATTCTGATCTTGATATTGATATTTAGATCCTGTCAAGTGGTATCAGAGCTTGTGTTCAGAATACTCTTAGATCAATGGATTCCCAGGATTCTGTTCTTGTGTCCAAAGTCCCCATGCTCAAACCCAATGAGTTTGAGATGTGGAAAATCAGAATCAAGCAATACATGCTTCTTACTGATTATGCCTTATGGGAGGTAGTTGAACATGGACCTAGTGTCCCTGAACCTGATGTTGCTGGAGCACCCCAAAATCTGATGCAGACAAAAAGAGGAAGCAGACTGAGATGAAAGCCTTAAGCACCCTGCTGTTGGCTATTCTCAACCTGCTGTTTCTGACCGAGAGTGCTCACTCTACTCCCCCCTCCGAGGTTTAGAAATGTCGGGTCTGAGTTGTAAAAATTTTATTTTTGTTAGAGTGAATTGCAATTTTGGTCCCTGTGGTTTAACAAAACCAGCACATATAGTCCCTACAAAATTTTTATTGCAGAAAAAACATTGCGGTATGCATTTTTGCTTGGTTTTGGTCCCTCAAAGTTAACACCGTTAGATTTCTCTGTTAAGTCCTCCACATGTGCCTTGCACATGAGGGCATATTAGTCATTTTACAAAAATTAAACTATAGGGACCAAAATTGCAATTTACTCTAAATTCATCTTCTTCTTCTTTAAACTCAGATTCAACCCAAATTCATCATCATCTTCTTCTTCTTTAAACCATACCCAGATTCATCTTCTTCTTTTTCTTCTTTAAACCAAACCCAAATTCATCCCCTCCATTCTTCTTCTTCTTTTTACCACCAGCATCAACATAAAAACCCCCACCTGCAAAAACCAAAGCTGCTTCTTCTTTTTACCACCACTATCATCATATTCTGGTATATTCCGACGACGACGACCCCTCCAACAATGATCCCTCTGACGTATTCTCTTTCCCCTCCGTCGATGACATGACGAGACATGTTTAGGGTTTCAAGCAGGTTTAGGGTTTCTGCTTTTGCTTTCAAACGACAAGACAAGTTTAAGGTTTCGATCAGGTTAGGGTTTCAACTTCTGCTTTCAAACGCCGAGACAAATTTTTAGGGTTTCGCCATAACAGATCCATTAATTTGAGGCTATTCAATCGTCCTCAGTTTGATGGTTCACATTGATGGTTCACAACAGGTCCATGGCCACGACAGATCCATCACCTCTCACTTTCGTTTGGTTTCTAGATCTGGGTTTGGTTTTGATTTTTTTTTAGATTTGGGTTTGGTTTCCAAATCTTAATAGCTTTAGGATTTCGTTTTTTTAGGCTTCATTGATTTAGGATTTTTTTTCCTTCCCAAATCTGGGTTTAGTTTCCAGATTATAATAGAAATGGATATGAATATGGATATAAATCTGGATTTAGGATTTCTTTTTTCCTTCCCAACTCTGGTTTTTTTTTTCCAGATTACAATATGAATATGGATATGAATTCAGATGTTGAAAAAGAAAACTAAAAAATTAATTAAATGACAAAAGACCAATATACCCTCATGTGTAAGGCACATGAGAGGGACTTAACAGACACAACTAACGGTGTTAGTTTTGAGGGACCAAAACCGAGCAAAAATACATACCACAATGTTTTTTTTGCAATATAAATTTTATAGGGACCAAACATGCTGGTTTTGTTAAACCACAGGGACCAAAATTGCAATTCACTCTTTTTGTTATTTGCCTGTTTTTTGTTATTTTCGGTATTTTTTTCATCTTATTAATGTTATTTTTCATTTTTGTAGGATTAAAGAGATTTTGGAGCCAAAAAGTCTTGAACCACCCCCACTATCAACAGTAGAACAGTGTTCCCACTGTAGCAGCCATTCCGTACTGACGAACATTAAATGAGGAAAAGCAATGGTGTGACATTTTTGGGGCTGGAAATTAATTTTCTATGTGCCCATGGTGGAGGCCATGATGACACCTTACCTCCATCACCTTTGTGTCATCCATTTTCAACCCCTACCCTATAGACCTCACCTTCCCTCATTTTTTTAAATTCAAAAAGCATAACTACTCCCTCCAAAAGTAACAAGGTTTCTTAACTCCTCTTTCAAACCCAACTAAATACCCTTTTTCCCATTTAATTAATTTCCCTTCTCTTTTTATATTATTTCTTTTCCTTCCAAAACCCAAAGCCCAATACTCATTTATTAAAAAAATACCCATGGCCCCCCATATATTTTTTTTACCCATCTCCTCTTACCTTTTAAACCAACACTTAGATTTTTTTCACCCTTTTCATCTTCTTCTTCCCCCTTCTTCTCCCTCTTACTGCCGAAAACCACCCACCACCATAAACCACCATTCTTTTTCTTTTCTCCATTAATCCACCATAAAACCACCATCAAACCTCCATTTACTCACCAATCATCATGGAAAGACCTAAGAGAACCATTTCCAACCCTGACGATTCCGACCGGCCACTTCAGCGGCAAGCGACCGGCGACCCTCCGTCGACCGGAAATCCATCGGCGGCGATGGCAGAGTCGTCGGCCGCCGGCCATAGCACCGCCGGCGGTCAAATGCAATTTTCTGATGATCTGAACAACACCCCCAAGCACAAAGATATCGAAGACACGGCTTTTAGCCCGGGAAAGGGGGTGGATTTCGGATCCCAAAAAACTAGTGAGACCGAAAGTTCGATTGGATCAGCGGCGATTGATGCTTTGGAAGAACAACGGTTGAAGATGCAAGCCGATTTGAAGCGGGTTCAAGAGGAATACGCTCGTAACCTTTTGGAACTCGAGAGAAAAAAGGAGGAAGCACTCAAAGCCTGTAATAACCGGAATTTTATCTGATGACTTAAGTTAGAATTTCTCCGTTAAGTTGGTCTTTTGGTAAGAATGTTAGATTATAGGGGCTAAAGGTGACACTTTTGGGAAATTGTTAATGAGTTGGATTAATCTATTTTGGGTATGGGCTTAGCCCATGGCCCATACTATTTATGGTATGGAAACCCTAAACCTAATCATTTTTGGGAAAAATTTGATTTGAGAAGAGTGTGTGAAGTGTGTGTTTTTGGGAGGAAAATTTATCCATCATCATCATCATCTTCAAGAGGCTCATTCTACCAATCAAGGTAAGATATATAGTTTTAAGCTCTAAAATTTGTTGCTTATCGATTATTGCTTAAGTTAGAACCAATTGGGAGTCTTTTTGATCGAGTTTAGGCCTGTTAGGATCGACTTTTGGTCGATTATAGGCTGTTTTTCCGTGCTGATCATAATCCCCGAATTGGGAGTTCATAATTCCCGAATTGGGAAATCATGATTCCCGGATCGGGAGTTCATGATTCCCGAATCGGGAAAGTGTGATTCCCGAATCGGGAGTTTCACTCGGGTGTTGGATAGAAGCTCATTTCTTCGATTGCCTTTCCCAATTGGAAAATCTAAGATTTCCGAATCGGGGATTTGGCTATCATAGTCGTCACTTTGACCTTATAGCATTTAAATT
Organism: Centaurea solstitialis; assembly: GCA_030169165.1. NCBI lineage: Eukaryota > Viridiplantae > Streptophyta > Magnoliopsida > Asterales > Asteraceae > Centaurea > Centaurea solstitialis. Next base: position 20,176,536 of record CM058046.1, read on the forward strand.
CGGGATTTTGGAGTGGGATGCCTCCCGAATCGGGAATTGGCGTTTCCCGAATCGGGAATTGCCATTTCCCGAATCGGGAGTGGTAGTGTCCCGAATCGGGAATTACCCTTACCCGAATCGGGTTTTGGGAGTTTTGTGTCAGTAGAGTTAGTTTTTGGAGAAGGGTTTTCCATAGTAGTTTAACCCCTTAGAAATAAAATTTTTTCGAGGGGCGCTGCCCCTCAGACCCCGCAAGGGCGGCTCCCCTTGACCCCGTCCGCTAACCGGGTAGCGGAACCCCCGTGCTGGGTCTGCCTAGGGATATCCTAGTTGTGGGTCTTTCTAAGTGCGAATCACTAATGCCTTAGGAATTTATGCAGAGACCGGGAGATAGAGTGAGCAGCGAGATAGGCTCAGGTGAGTTCCCCTGCCTGATAATGATTGGATTGCTTTTGATGTTTTTAAACTGTATCCATTCGGCTTGCAAATGTTTTGATGGTGATATTAATGTGATTTTGTGAAAATTGTAAATGGTTGTGAATGCTATATTGATGATCATCATATACATGCTATTTTCATGTTTCGGGATTGCATCGTGAGTAATGGGTACCATGGGACCGTACATCCCTGGGAAGTTTTGTGGTGTGAGGCACGGACCACGTCCGTCACTCCTTAAATGGGAATCGGGGAGATCCGGCCACGTAAGGTTGATTGTGGGATGGTGCGAGGCACGGACTACGTCCGTCACTCCTTAAATGAGTATCCGGGGGATCCGGCCATCCGGTTTGTTGTGATGTGATTTATTACTCATGATGCCTTCCTGGTTACTGATATATCTGATTTTACGGCCAGTGGGCCGGAACTGTGTTTTAAACTGTTTTTTTGAGGGAATTCACTAGACCTTTCGGTCTAACCCTCGTTTTCAAAATCTAAAACCTTTTCAGGGAAAGATCGTGAGGCGAGAGGCAAAGAGAAGGTAGGCGTTTAGAGTAGCGCTACCGGTAGAAGTTTAGTATTCATCCTAAATTTAGAATCTCAGCTGTGGAGGGTTGTTCCGCATGCACTCTTTAACTAATTACTTTTGAGCATATTATTATGAGATTGCGATTTAGATCACTGGGATTTATAATATATGCATGTTGTTATTGTTATGGGTTTTGGGGCGTTACAAATTGGTATCAGAGCACTAGTTTAAGTGAATTAGGTGACCAGGATTGGGCCTAGTCTTAAACTGTAGGATTGGGGACACAGCTGAGATATTAGGACATTAGGATTTTGCCTATGAGTCGTGGTCGGGTATGGAAGTGCGAGGACTAGCCTGTACCATGGAAACGTGCTTACACCTGGCCAGTGTAGTCACGGGCTCGTGAATACATGCGAACACTCACACTGCCTGTAAATCCAGTCGTCTAGGGTTATCTAAATTTTATGTTACTATTTCAGTATCGATGGCCGGACGTAGCCTTCGAAGCAGGGTGATACCGGAACCTGAGGCCCCACCGCCGCCTGCTCGTACGACCGCGGTTCGAGGAAAGGCTGGAGGTCGGGGTAAAGGTCGAGGGAGAGGAGGAGCTCGTAGAGCTGCAACAGTGGCAAATGATGGAGCTCGTCGTCAAACTAGGGGTAATCGTAGGATTCAGAGTGAAGGACCACGCGTTGAACCAGAACACTCTCATCAGGAGAGTTCCGCTAGCCAACCGGCAGCTTTTGTTACTCATGAGGCCTTTCAGACGGAGATGGACAAGATTCAGGATGCTTTACATACCTTACTGAACCAACAAGAGAAGTCGAAGTCTGGTGGTGGTCGAGAGGATTCCGGAATGACTAGCCCGCCGGCTACTGTGATCGGCGGAGGTTCGCAACAAACACCACCCGCAGGTGGGGATCTACCCAAGTCGACTCATGGATGTAGCTACAAGACGTTCGCTGCTTGCAAGCCTCCTACTTATAAGGGAGAGCGTGATCCGGTTTTAGCTTTGAGATGGATCGAGGAGATCGAGATGGTATTTGAGACCTGCAGATGTGCAGCTGAGGATAAGGTTGTTTATGCGCGATCGATGCTGAAGGCGGATGCGTTACACTGGTGGAATGTGGAGACCGGGGGAAGAGGGACTGAAGCCGTTAGGACTATGTCTTGGAAGAGCTTCGTGGCAAAGTTCAGATCGCAGTTCTGCCCTTTGGCTGCGACTAAGAAGATGGAAGAGGAGTTTCTTCAGCTGAAGCAAGGATCACTGTCAGTGCAGGAGTACACTACTCGTTTCATCGAGAAATCGAGATTTGCTGAGGTTTATGTACCGACTGAGGAGCGTAGAGTGGAAAGGTATATATGGGGTTTGAAGGGAAGCATTCGGGAGTTTGTGATGGGGAAAGATCCGTCTACCTTTTTGGCTGCTATCAACGCGGCTGAGTTGATCGAGAGAGAGAAGGATCGTCAGATGTCTGAACAGATGGGAGAGAAAAGGAAGTGGTCTGGACCAGTTAGTGATCTGAGAGGGGGTAAGGCCCCGAGGTTTGAGCATCGCGGGAATCAGAGTTCGAGTCAGAGACCTTGTGGCAAGTGCCACCGCGTGCATCGGGGAAATTGTCAGTCAGGACCAGTTACTTGCTTTCAGTGTGGAAAGCCGGGTCATTTGTCGAAGGATTGTCCGGGGAAGAGATCGTGTTATCAGTGTGGTTCTCCAGACCACATCAGGACCGACTGTCCCCAGCTGAAGAGGGGTGGAGCACCGATGACTGGAGGGCGTGCGACTGAGGCCCGAGATGATCGGAAAGCGGCACCAACTCTAGCAAGGAGTCGAGCCTTCAGGATGACTGCCGAGGAAGCGGAGGAAGCACCGGAAGTGGTGACAGGTACATTTCTGGTTAACTCTATACGTGCGAAAGTGTTATTTGATACTGGTTCGGACTATTCGTATGCTACCCCTGAGCTTCTTAAACAATGTTGTGTAAATCTTGAACCATTAGACCATCCTTATGAGGCGGACACCGCCAATGGGCGAGTGTGGGTTAGAGAGTTTGCGAAAGGTTGCACCGTAGAATTGGAAGGATGCCTAGTACCTGTAGTGTTAAGACTTATACCTATGGAAAGTTTGGACGTGGTTTTAGGATGGGATTGGATGATTAGAAACAAGGTGAAGATAGACTGTGAGCAAAAGATGGTTCGTATCAAATTACCGGATGGGAGAACGGCCGTAGTTTATGGCGCTAAGAGGAATAGGAGTACTAGCTTGATTTCGGTGATTAAGGCAAATCGATGTATTAGAAAGGGATGTGTTTGGTTTATGGCTCATGTTGTAGACTCAGAGAAAGATAAGTTAGGGGTAAAGGATGTCGAGGTTGTTCGTGATTACCCGGAGGTTTTCCCGGAAGATTTAGTTAGTCTACCGCCAGATCGAGAGATCGAGTTTCGGATCGATTTAGTACCCGGAGCGACGCCCATCGCCAAAGCGCCGTATCGACTTGCACCGTCGGAGTTGAAAGAGATGTTGGCACAACTACAGGAGCTACTTGATAAGGGATTTATTCGCCCTAGTACTTCGCCTTGGGGAGCGCCGGTGTTGTTCGTGAAGAAGAAAGACGGCACCATGAGGATGTGTATCGACTACCGAGAACTCAACAAAGTCACCGTCAAGAACAAGTATCCGTTGCCGAGGATTGATGATTTGTTTGACCAACTGCAAGGGGCTAAGTTCTTCTCGAAGATTGATTTGCGTTCAGGTTATCATCAACTCAAGGTTAGAGAAGAAGATATTCCAAAGACGGCTTTCCGGACTCGTTACGGACACTATGAGTTTCTTGTGATGTCATTTGGGCTTACGAACGCGCCAGCAGCATTTATGGACTTGATGAATAGAGTATGTAGACCGTATTTGGATAAATTCGTCATCGTCTTCATCGACGACATTTTGATCTACTCAAAGACGGCCGAGGAGCACGGCGATCACCTACGAAAGATCTTGGAGATGCTTAAGCGAGAGCGGCTCTACGCAAAGTTTTCGAAATGTGAGTTTTGGCTAAAGGAAGTTCAGTTCTTGGGGCATGTCGTGACGCAAGAGGGAATCAAGGTGGATCCAGCTAAAATTGAGGCCATTAAGGACTGGGAGTCGCCAAAATCTCCCTCGGAGGTGCGAAGTTTCCTTGGATTGGCGGGTTACTACCGAAGATTTATCGAGCATTTCTCGGCAATCGCCACACCGCTTACGGAGCTTACAAGGAAGGACGTCAAATTCGAGTGGACATCTACATGCGAGTATGCATTCAACAACTTGAAAGGAAAATTGACTAGCGCGCCCATTCTCACTCTACCAAATGGTACGGATGGATTTGTAGTTTATTGTGATGCGTCAAAGTTAGGCTTGGGGTGTGTTCTCATGCAAGATAGGAGGGTGATAGCTTATGCATCAAGGAAATTGAAGGATCACGAGCTTAACTATCCAACCCACGACATGGAATTGGCTGCCGTGGTGTTTGCTTTGAAGATTTGGAGACACTACCTCTACGGCGTGAAGTGTCAAATTTTTACGGATCACAAGAGTCTTCAGTATCTTCTTAGTCAGAAGGAGCTCAACATGAGGCAGCGGCGATGGATTGAACTACTTAGCGACTACGATTGCGAGATTCTTTACCACCCGGGGAAGGGAAATGTTGTAGCGGATGCCTTAAGTCGAAAAGGAGGAAAAGTCAAACCCGGCATTGTGGATTCCCGAATAGGTATTGTGGCTTACCGAATCAGCGTTGTACCGGACCTCAAGTCGGAGATCAAAGAATGGCAAGAGAAAGCGTCGGAGGAGGAAAACTGGAAGAGCGAGCGAATGGTAGGATTTCTGGATACGTTAGTAACGAACACCGAGGGTTTGAAGTGTCTTGGGAATCGGATCTGGGTTCCAAAACTTGGAGATCTACGAAAGAAGATTTTGGTTGAGGCACATAAGTCAAAGTACGCAGTTCATCCTGGAACAAACAAGATGTATCACGGTTTGAGGCAATGTTATTGGTGGCCGGGAATGAAGAAGGATATCGCTCATTTCGTTGAGAGATGCGTGACTTGTCTTCAAGTAAAGATCGAACATCAGCGACCATATGGTAAACTACAACAGTTGCCTATACCGGAATGGACTTGGGAACATATTACCATGGACTTCGTGACGAAACTACCTCGTACGCCTAAGGGTTATGATGCTATTTGGGTAATAGTAGACCGATTATCGAAGTCAGCTCATTTCTTACCGATGAAAGAGACGTATTCTATGGAAAGACTCGCGAGACTTTACATAGCGGAGATCGTTCGACTTCACGGGACACCCGTAACTATCGTATCAGATCGAGATACCAGATTTACCTCGACGTTTTGGCAAAGCTTTCAACGAGAAATGGGAACGCGGGTCAACTTGAGTACCGCGTATCACCCTCAGACGGACGGACAAAGTGAGCGGACTATCCAAACCTTGGAAGACATGTTGAGAGCATGCGTTTTAGACTTCGGAGGTTCTTGGGAAGACCATCTACCATTGATCGAGTTCGCCTACAACAACAGTTATCACTCGAGTATCGAGGCGGCACCGTATGAGATACTTTATGGGCGAAAGTGTAGGACACCATTGTGTTGGACTGAAGTCGGAGAAAAGCAGCTTGCCGGACCAGAAGTTGTCCAAATCACTTCAGATAAGATCAATCAAGTACGGGAACGACTAAAGACGGCTAGAGATCGACAGAAAAGTTACGCGGATAAGCGTAGGAAGGATATAGAATTTCAAGTCGGGGACCAAGTTATGCTTAAGGTATCCCCATGGAAGGGAGTAATTCGTTTTGGAAAGAAAGGGAAGTTAAGTCCTCGTTATATAGGACCATTTAGGATCACCGAACGCATTGGAGCCGTGGCATACAAGTTAGACCTACCAGTCGAGTTAGGCGGAGTTCACAACACCTTTCATGTATCAAACTTGAGGAAGTGTTTAGCAGATCCAGAGACAGCCATACCGCTTCAAGATATTGAAGTGGATCAGAAGTTAAACTTCGTGGAGGAACCCGTTGCCGTGACGGATCGCAAGATCCGTAAGCTTAGGAATAAAGAGATAGTCTTAGTGAAAATTCAGTGGAAATTCCATAAAGGACAGGATTGTACCTGGGAGGTGGAGGCCGAAATGAAGGAAAAATACCCGCACCTGTTCAGTGAGTGAATTCCGGGACGGAATTCTTTTAAGGGGGGGTGTGATGTAATAACCGGAATTTTATCTGATGACTTAAGTTAGAATTTCTCCGTTAAGTTGGTCTTTTGGTAAGAATGTTAGATTATAGGGGCTAAAGGTGACACTTTTGGGAAATTGTTAATGAGTTGGATTAATCTATTTTGGGTATGGGCTTAGCCCATGGCCCATACTATTTATGGTATGGAAACCCTAAACCTAATCATTTTTGGGAAAAATTTGATTTGAGAAGAGTGTGTGAAGTGTGTGTTTTTGGGAGGAAAATTTATCCATCATCATCATCATCTTCAAGAGGCTCATTCTACCAATCAAGGTAAGATATATAGTTTTAAGCTCTAAAATTTGTTGCTTATCGATTATTGCTTAAGTTAGAACCAATTGGGAGTCTTTTTGATCGAGTTTAGGCCTGTTAGGATCGACTTTTGGTCGATTATAGGCTGTTTTTCCGTGCTGATCATAATCCCCGAATTGGGAGTTCATAATTCCCGAATTGGGAAATCATGATTCCCGGATCGGGAGTTCATGATTCCCGAATCGGGAAAGTGTGATTCCCGAATCGGGAGTTTCACTCGGGTGTTGGATAGAAGCTCATTTCTTCGATTGCCTTTCCCAATTGGAAAATCTAAGATTTCCGAATCGGGGATTTGGCTATCATAGTCGTCACTTTGACCTTATAGCATTTAAATTCGGGATTTTGGAGTGGGATGCCTCCCGAATCGGGAATTGGCGTTTCCCGAATCGGGAATTGCCATTTCCCGAATCGGGAGTGGTAGTGTCCCGAATCGGGAATTACCCTTACCCGAATCGGGTTTTGGGAGTTTTGTGTCAGTAGAGTTAGTTTTTGGAGAAGGGTTTTCCATAGTAGTTTAACCCCTTAGAAATAAAATTTTTTCGAGGGGCGCTGCCCCTCAGACCCGCCAAGGGCGGCTCCCCTTGACCCCGTCCGCTAACCGGGTAGCGGAACCCCCGTGCTGGGTCTGCCTAGGGATATCCTAGTTGTGGGTCTTTCTAAGTGCGAATCACTAATGCCTTAGGAATTTATGCAGAGACCGGGAGATAGAGTGAGCAGCGAGATAGGCTCAGGTGAGTTCCCCTGCCTGATAATGATTGGATTGCTTTTGATGTTTTTAAACTGTATCCATTCGGCTTGCAAATGTTTTGATGGTGATATTAATGTGATTTTGTGAAAATTGTAAATGGTTGTGAATGCTATATTGATGATCATCATATACATGCTATTTTCATGTTTCGGGATTGCATCGTGAGTAATGGGTACCATGGGACCGTACATCCCTGGGAAGTTTTGTGGTGTGAGGCACGGACCACGTCCGTCACTCCTTAAATGGGAATCGGGGAGATCCGGCCACGTAAGGTTGATTGTGGGATGGTGCGAGGCACGGACTACGTCCGTCACTCCTTAAATGAGTATCCGGGGGATCCGGCCATCCGGTTTGTTGTGATGTGATTTATTACTCATGATGCCTTCCTGGTTACTGATATATCTGATTTTACGGCCAGTGGGCCGGAACTGTGTTTTAAACTGTTTTTTTGAGGGAATTCACTAGACCTTTCGGTCTAACCCTCGTTTTCAAAATCTAAAACCTTTTCAGGGAAAGATCGTGAGGCGAGAGGCAAAGAGAAGGTAGGCGTTTAGAGTAGCGCTACCGGTAGAAGTTTAGTATTCATCCTAAATTTAGAATCTCAGCTGTGGAGGGTTGTTCCGCATGCACTCTTTAACTAATTACTTTTGAGCATATTATTATGAGATTGCGATTTAGATCACTGGGATTTATAATATATGCATGTTGTTATTGTTATGGGTTTTGGGGCGTTACAAATCCGCTGAAGAGGAGGAGCAAAAGAGAAAGGCAGAAGAGGAACGAAAAAGAAAAGAGGAGGAGGAAAGATTGCGACGCGAGGAAGAAGAGAGGAAACGAAAGGAAGAGGAGGACCGAAAACGAAAGGAAGAGGAGGACCGGCGAAGGCAAGAGGAAGAAGAAAGAAAACAGAAAGAGGAGGAGGAAGCGAGAAAGAAAGCCGAAAAGGAGGAAAGAAAGAGAGAAGAGGCGGAAAGAAAGAAGAAGGCGGTGGAGGAACTAGCGAGGGAACGGGCGGAGGCACGGAAGAAATCGGAAGAGGTTCTAAAAAGGGCCAAAGCCGAAAGGTTGCTGCATTTTGGAGGTGAAAGCCAACCGGTGGAAGACGATGATCTAGCACTGAAATGTCGGGGAAACCCGATGATGATGGCTTTGCGGTCACGTGGCATGACGACACGTTCTGCAGTGGCCTCTGCGGCGAAAAAGGCGTCTACCCCGAAAAAAGCGGCTGGTAAGAAAAAAGGTAAAAATATCGTCGTTGACTCGGGTTCCGACGATGATAATATCGAAATAGTCGAAGGTGACCCGAGTTTTACCTCAGTGGGCACTGCCGCTGACGATGCGTGCCTCCCGGGACAGTTTTCTTGCCCCGCGGCTTCTCTTCGGTTTAATCACTTGTCAACCCAGAAACTCCATATGGAGCGGGGTTTTGAGGTTCATTTTCTGAGGGCAAATGCGTACATTCACGAGAAAGTTGCGACACATAAATGGGAGGTCTTGGCTGATCCAGACCGTAAGGCGAACTCTTCACTTGTGAAGGAGTTTTTCGTCGAGCTTTCCGTGAATGAGGGCACAGTGTTCAAGATCCATGGTCACTGGGTGCGTTACGATTCGGGCACCATAAACCGAGTTCTTGGACTCACTATCCCAAAGAAGTGTGCCTTTAATGCTTTTCTGAATAAAACCACCGAGGAGGATATGGAGAAGATCGCAAAGGTGATCGCTGTTGAGGGTAAATCGTGGGAACTTGAGAAAACAAGGTGGTGTATGCGAAAGAGTTACCTCAATACGGAGGCGGCTATTTGGTATTGTTTTCTGCGGAGCACACTGTGGCCGACCACTCACGACAACACTATATCGAAAGATAAGTGTTGTCTTCTGTATTGTATCCTCACTGGTAAACCGATAAACTTGGGGGATCTCATGCACTTCATTCTTGATCAAACCCGTACCAAAAAGAAATTTGAGATCCCACTGCCTTGCCTCGTTACTGCTTTACTAACAGATGCAGGAGTGCCCTCTGCACCGGGTGACATGTGGATCAATGCCACATCGCCCATAAGCTCGAGGACGTTGAAGAAAATGGGGCGTCTGACCGACGAGGATCTGGACGAGGACGATGAAGAGGGCGAGGAAGTGCCGGTCATCAACCCGCCCACTGCTGGATCTAGTCGAGGGGCCTCGGTACAAGGGCTGATTCTTGCGGAGCTTAAGAAGATGAACGACCGCCTACAAAGCATGGAGGACCGAATGAGAGAGATGGAGCGGTCCACGGAGTTTGTGTGGGCGTACACTCAGAGCCGCGACGAGATACTCAAAAAGTTTCTCGCCGTCCACAACGCCGATCTCGCTGCAACATTTCCCTCATTTCCACAAGGAGTTTGTCCGACTTTGAACGACGAGGAGCACCCCCTGGAAGAGCCCACTGTTAACTCCCCCGAAGGTCAACCAAATCCAGACTCGGAGCCCACTGATGCTCCAAAACCGTAATCCTTTCTGAATACTTACCACTTTATGCTCATGAACAATTTCTTTTGTGTTGGGTTTTTAAAACTATCTCTTTTGGTTATGTAGTGCATTATCTATCGTCTCTTATGCATGGAAGTTCCCGCATCTTATGCGGATGTTTTTTGTTACTAACCGTGTTAATGTTTGGATTATTTTTGGTCTTCATTCCATACCCTAGGTGCATTGCTTGCGAATTTCAGAACTAACATACCGCCATTCTTTGAGTTCATATTTTTGGTATCATTTTTTTTGGTAACTTGTCAACGATGGGAAGAAATGGGCCGTCTTTTGCATACACCAACCCAAACACTTTTTGAAACCCCTAAAACGCCCACTCAATGTCTTTTCTCACAATGAGGACATTGTGAATTTTTAAGTTTGGAGAGGGGTGACTTTCAGTCAGTACCATCGGAAAAAAGCCAAAAACCCGGGTGGTCACTGTAAACCAGAGTGCCCACCCCAAAAAAAATTCAGAAAACCAAAAGAAAACCCAGAGTGATTACTCCAGTAACATCAGAGAACCCACTCATCAAAAATATTCAAAATTGGAAGGGTCACATCTGTGCTCTTTCTAAAAAAAAAGAGAAAAAGACTTGAAAAACGAGAATATCTCGTAAAAAGTCGAAAAAGCCCAAAAATAAAATAAATGGGAAGACTAGAGTCCAAACAAAGTTTGGAGACGTGCATTGCAAAGCAATGGGAAGTACATTCAAAGCCATACACATACAACCCCATAACCCAAAAGTCCCATGGATCATCGTTTGGCAAGGAAAGGAGACATTTTTTTGGGAACTTCAATTTATGGCCAGTTAGCTTATGATTTCGTAAGGCACTTTTGGAGGAGACCAAACTTCATCCACTCATGAGCCCACGGTATAATTTCCATGCATATTCTTTTTATTTATTTATCTTGAGTCATTTTTAGTTGTCGTTTTTATTACTTGGGGACAAGTAATGTTTTAAGTTTGGAGAGGTGATAACTATGAATTTTCATAGTTATTTCTATCTCTTTTTATATAAATAAATTAGTTAAAATAGCCGTTTTGGTCCGGAAAACCCATCTTTTGGTTAAAAATAATGTTCTGAGCCTTATAAGTGCGTTTTAGTATTTTAGAAGTGTTTTACGTCTTTTTGGAGTGTTTTTGTGGAAAATCTGATGCAGTGATTTCTGGAGTGCTCACTGAAGACGCTGACGAGGGTACTTTGGGAAATTCACAAAGAATGAAGACTTTTTGTGCATCCTTGTGTTGAAGGTCAGCTCCCATGTGCTCCCATGTGCTACACAAGGCTCAAGAAGGCTAGTGAAATAGTGAAAGCAATAGTGCAAAAGTTCTTGCAAAAGTTGGAGAGAGAAAGGGGGAAAAGTAAAAGCAAAAGTGGTGCCTTTATGGTACAAGAAGATTCTTCATGATGACCTAGTTAGTGCTCTTCATAGGGTCATGTGAAGGCAAATATTGAAGACTTTTTCCCCCTATTTAATTGTGGTATTGGCAACCATGGCTCAATGGATCATATCTCATACCATCTCACCTTATCTTTAGTTTAGTTTTTCTCTCTAGTTTTATTTGTAAGGTAGAAGTAATTTTAGTTACTAGTGGTAAGTCTTGTAGTTAACTTTTATTTTACAGCCTAGACTTAAATTTTATTTCCAGCAAGTAGTTTTAAGTTTTAAGTTCGTATTTTGTATTGGTAGTCCAGTGCCCACTTCTGTCGGCACTGTTGTTTTAATTAAATTTCGTAATCTTTTAGTATGACTTTTCTAAACACTTCTACCTTTCTTTTCTCTGTTCTTTTAGTTATGCACTAGTAGTATTTAGGGATGTAGGAAGAAAAAGTACCCGGAGTTTATAAACAATGCTTGAATAGTTTTCGTGTTTTAAACTTAAATTATTTTGTTCATTTATAGTTCGAAAATGCCCCAATGATGCAAACGAGCTGATCACTTGAATGTGTCTAACGTCTAGTCTTAACTCAGAGATGGGTAGGACGTCGTGACACGAGCTTGAATGATGCTAGGGAATTCGAGAGAGTTCTTACGACACTAACGAGAGTTGGGTCAGTACAGTGGGCAGATCCCCACCAAAAGAAGCGGGCAAGCTACCTAGTGCGTCCACCGAGGCCACTTAGAGCGATTGCTTAAGCACAAGCCTATGAAATCCGAGAGGATTCGCCGGGGATCAACCACTGACTTAATAATTGAGTTTTTAATACGTAAATTCTACTAGGAAGTGTGAGTGCGAGATAGGACCGGGTCTTTCGTGAACAGAGAGTGTCCACTGTCCCACAGCACTATGATCATCAACTAGGGCCAAGTATTTCTTATAAAGTCCGGGGAAAAAATATTCCTACGTCCCTATCCTTTTAAACCGTAGCAAATTTGTAGTTAAATCTTTTTCATTAAAAGTATTTCAAAAACCAAAACCAATTTATCTCTTCCTCTCTAATCGAAACTTGTAAAAAGGAGCTCATGAGAACCGTATTGTCTTGATTGTCCGGTCCCTGTGGAAAACGATTCCGGTATCTTACCGACTATTACTTGAAGTGACGATCACAGTGACCAGTGTATACTTGTACTGCCCACTGTGGCCTGTTCGCAAGGCACTGCGCATACACGTGTTTGATCTCGCAAGCTAAGTTTTAAAGTAACGATCACAGTGACCAGTGTGGACTGTACTGCCCTCTGTGGCCTGTTCGCATTTCCCACTGTGATTTACACGTGTGAGCCGTTCGTCGTGGCAAACATATAACTAACTATAAGGGTTTTAAGTGAAAAATTGAATATTAAAAGCAAAATAAATAGTTAAAAAGTAGGGGATTAAATTGATAGTGTAAAAAATTTATTTTATAGGTGTGTAAAATGATGAAAAAGAGTAGATGATAAGGTAGCTAATAAATAAATTATGTTTGGTAAAAACTAATTTTATGGGTGTGTAAAATGATCAATAAGAGCATCATGGACTATAATTTTTTAATATTAATGAGAGTATAATTGAAAAAACTACAAAAATTTACAAAAACGTTATTCTAACTAACATTTCAATAAGGTAGTTTATGATCCATCCAAACATTCAATATCTTACAAGTTAGTTTATCAATTGGCTTATAAGCTTGCTTATTTTGCCAAACAATAGGCTGAAAAATAAAGTTTGATACATACAAAATGAATTTTTATAGGTTGATACACACAATAGTATATTGGGGATAGTTTGATACATTTTGAAGAAGTATTCCCTAAATTAAAAATAAAAGCTAAATAATTTTTTTTATTTTTAAATTACACATTTTCTATCATTTCATTTTTTATTTTTATATTCTTATCATATTAATATACATAATCGTATATTAAATAATATGTATTAAAAATATGTTTTTACCATTTTTACAAGTTATATTATTATAATCGACTCATCAATACCTATCAAATAAGTACTTATTGAATAATCTTTGATTTAATTTAGTTGTAGGTTTGAAACTCTCATTGAGCTAAGATGTTTTGACTGGAAACTCATAAACCATAAAACTGGAATCGAGTGATAGAGAGTAAAACTGACACGAAACAAAAGTATTTATTAAAGTGTTCAATATCTTAAGATGTTTTGTGTTGCATTGCACGTATACATATCTAGTAATGTATATGAACTAAAATATATTAAAATTTTCGTTTTTATTTTCATCAAATTCTACCATTTTAAGCATCTATCTTCAAAATGAGTATAATATTGAATATTTTTTGATTTAATTGTATTATTAAATATCAAGAACATGTAAAAAATAATTTATTTTATATTTATTTAGATTCTCAATTTCCATTTACACTCTTATCTATATTTTCATTTTCTTATAAGATATTGAACAACGAACTTCCAAAATTTACGTTTGGGTAATTCTCTTATAGAATATATTTTATAGGAAAATAATTAAATAACAACAAAAAAGTTTTCAAGAATTTCAATACTAGACTTAAAAGTATAAATATAAAAACTAATCTAACTCGACACGTCATCCTCCTCGGGTGTTGAGCTATATAAAAATTCAACGATTATCATCACGACTTCATGGTTCCGTGATAGTGTGAAAAAAGATGTTTTAGGGGGTGTTTGTTTTTTCCACTTATCACTTTTTCAGCACTTTTTGGGGGGAAATCACTTATTCAGTCAGTGATTTTTCCATTCAGACTGTTTGTTTTATTTTTTTATTAAGTGTCACTTATCACTTTTTCACCACTTACTGAAAAAGTGATGGTAAAACCACTTTTTGTTCACTTTTTTCAGTTTTTCATCAAACTTGGACTTGTTTGGATTGTTCACGAAGCTTAGACTTGTTTGGATTGTTCATTAAGCTCATTAAGCTTGTTTGGATTGTTCATTAAGCTCATTAAGCTTGTTTGGATTGTTCATTAAGCTCATTAAGCTTGTTTGGATTGTTCTATAAAGCTCATTAAACTTGTTTAGATTGTTCTATAAAGCTCATTAAGCTGCTAGATTGTTAAAGTTTACTATTGTACTGGATTGAGTTGACGTATTTCAGTTGATTTTAGTTCTTATGAATAATCAAATTCAGATTCAGATGTTTGACAGTTTACAAAAACAAACAGTCTTTACATATTCAGATTCAGTCTTCAGCACCACCACTTAACAATCAGAAGTGGAAACAGATTCAGTCTTCAACACCACTTAAAAAACAAACAGCACCTTAGTCTACATTTGGCACAAACTAACTGATAACTGATAAGGTAGGTAATAAATAAATCGTATTTGATAAAAAAAACTAGCAGATAACACAGCTTAAAAGTGTAAAATGACAAAAAATACATGTTTAAAAAATTGGTATAGTAAAACTTAGCAAAGGTATATTTGGAATAAAAAATAATAAGTCGATAAATCATCAAAACGCTAGTGAAAGTAACTTTTTAAAATACCGGACTTGTAAGCTAATTTATAAGATAGCTTATTTTTCCCAAATAATGCCCTAACATTCCTAAAAGTTGTTATCATAATGTTTCGGTTGAAGACCCGTATATTTCTTGAAATCTAAAGCAATGACATAAATTCATGGTGGCAGCCGCCAAGTATACGTCTCTGTGTTATATTTAGCAAAGTTTTTTATGTTGTGTTGGTTTAGTTGAGTTACCCAATTGATACTTCACATCAAAATATTCTCTTATTTTAGGCGACCTTCAATATGTAGTTTAATTTACTTGTAAGGGGGTGCCTGGTTCATTTTAGGGAATGGGAATGGGAATGAAAATGGGAATGTAGGAGAATGGGAATGAAAATGAGCATTGTATTGTTGCTGCTTGGTTAACCCACTATAATCAATGAATGTTTCATATCAAAAAAATATTTTCCTCCACTTTGAAAATACAAAAGATGCTTCATTTAACATCAAAAGATGGAATGACATATAGAAAAAAGAACTGAGTTGAAAGAAAATTTCCATTCCCCCCAATTTGGTCAGGAATGAAAATTAATGAATCTGCAGGAATGATTCCATTATATAATATCAGACCAAGCAGCAGTATTCATTGTCATTCCCATTCCTTACCCTGCAATACCCCCAACCAAGCACCCCCTAATTGTTATATTCTAACATTAATCAATTAGTATTAGTATGGATGAGTTATAAAGAGACGATGAAGACCATTAATATTGATGATTTTAGTGTCACTGATCATTTTGATATAGCTATAATTTACTTGAGATCGACGTAAGTGATAACGCAAACATATGTGAGTTAGAAGGTATTGATTGCATACTCACAATTTGCATTTATCACCTTAGATCACCACAAAGTGGGGTTCTAGGGGCAATGCCCCTGGTGAGGTACCAAGGGGTAGAGTCCCTTTGTAGTATTTTCCAAACCTAGAAATCTGACTAAGTCATAACGCTGAACTAATGCATACAGAGATCTAGACGTTTGTATTCAAAGATCTGGATTTGCATATTCAAAAATCTGATCCTCCTAACTAGAGTTATGTTCACTCAGACTTACTTTCAAAGAGAGTCAAACTTCAATCTCTGAATTCTAATTCGAATCTTATTCAATAACGGTTATTACCATTAAACGATAGTAAGTGTTGATCTCTCATTTAAATATGTAAAAACAAAAATGTTGGTATAATTGTCTCTATTTTTACATCCTCTGAAAAGTGAGAAAATTTTTCTCAATATTCAATTCGTGAATTTAATTCATGAACCCACCCCACCTACGTACCATTACGTCGGGACCCCTCTCCCACACCATATCACCTGCAACCAACAATACCATGAGACACACTATGTCTGCACCAAGTTCTCCAACCAAATCTACATATTCATAAGGAACTTAACACAAGTTAATTCTTTGGAATAGAATGAGGTAGATAGGATATGGGGTATAAAACTAAGTATATGATAATTATCAAAATAATCTATATATTTATCATATACTTAGTTTTTTAATAATTTATTATATACTTGTTGATGAGATTAAAGGATTCTTATGATTTTCTCTTCATCCATTAATTTCTTTATCATCCATTAATTTAGTTCTTCATCATCCATTGATTTCTTTTCACACATCAATTTTTAAACGATTCTTATGATTTTCTCAATTTAGAAAACACACAATAGAGAATCTGTTAAAGTAAACTGAAAACCTCAGTTTCTCTGTATTAAAATATCTATTGAAATCTTAGGATTTATGAGCCTTCTATATATGGCCAAAAATACCCTCACATCAAATGTATAATTATGTTCCAACGACCATAGAGTGGCCTTGTCAAGCTTCATATGTAAATATAACTTGACAAAATGTCTTGTTTTTAACGAATATTTAAAATATATTTTAATATCAAAAATCATTCTGTATGTCAAAAGATTTAATATATTCCAAACAATCCCTCATCTTCCATTATTAGGCTACATGTACCCAACCCACTCAACCCACTCACTTTTTAATGCCACATTAGCTGACACATCAGCTTTTTCCCAACCCTCTCTTTACCCTCCCATAACCCTCTACGACACACACCCAACCCTCCCAACCCTCTCACACACAACACACACCACACACACACACACCTCTCACTTTTTGTTCGGGTTCTACAAGCCGCCAAGGTTGCAAGCCGCTAGCTTCCTTTGTAATAATCGGAATACTAATGTTAGCAATGCAGTTATTTCCACGTTAAAGTGACCTAGTTGATTGAGTGCAAGAGTCTAGGGGTAGTTTGTGCCACTTTGTGAAAGATATTAAAAGTTTGGGTTATTCCATTTTGGGAATGGGCTTAGCCCAAAGCCCATGCCATAAATAACCTTAAACCCTAAAAAATTAAACCATTTGTGGAAATTGTTAGTGTGTGAAGTGTGTTTTGGAAGAAAGGGAAATAGAATCACCATCAAGCTTTCATAGGGGATTTTCGCTTCGTAAGGTCAGATCTCGATGCTCATATAGTGTAAGATCAGTGTTAAATGATGTATAGTTGCTTTGGGATTAGGTTGGGTACAATTGGATCGAGTTAGAATCGATTTTTGATCGATTTTAGGCTGATTCCGGAACTGTTCGCGTTTTCCGAATCGGAATTCATATTTTCCGAATCAGAATTTATGTTTTCCGAATCGGAAATCACGTTTTCCGAATCGGAAATTATATTTTCCGAATCGGGAAATCCGTGGTGTTTTCTGAGGTGTTTTGTTTCGTTATGCCTTTCCCGGATTGGAAACCCATGTTTTCCGAATCGGGAAATTGGCTAGTTAAGCCGTCATTTTGACCTCGTTACCTTTAGAGTTCGGAAATTATGAGTCGGGGTTTTTCCGATTCGGAAATTGCCATTTTCCAAATCGGAAAATGGTGGGTTTTCCGAATCGGAATTTGGAAGGTTTTGTCATTTGGGTTATTTCCGAACCCCCGTGCTAAGTCTGCCTACGGGTGTCCTAGTAGTGGGTTTTATTGAACGCAGTTATTAATGTCTTAGAACATTTACAGGCACGTTAGACGAGGTACACGGGAGGACAATAAGAATTACTCAGGTGAGTTCCCTTGCCAGATATGAATGGATTGCTTTACTGTTTTCAATTATATCCATTCGGTTTGCGAAATGTTTTGATGATATTATACTGATTTTGTGATAAACGAGATATCTGATGAAATACATGTAATGCATGCCTAAATGAGAATGTTTGAAATGAATGTGGAGGTAGATGTGTTGCAGTATGGACATTGGGTACCTTGGAACTGTATGTTCCTTGGGAGCGTTTTACCATTTGGTCTGATCCGCCATTTGGGGGTACCTCGGGACACTGTCCCTTGGGAAGTAATTTGATTGCCTGTGTGCAAGGTGGAGTTTTCCTTGTCCGCAACACTTCTGTCCTTGTTTGATCTGTGAATTTTGGCCAGCGGGCCAGAACTGCTGTTTAAACTGTTTTTGAGGAAATTCACTAGACCTATCGGTCTAACCCTCGTTTTCAAAATCTAAAATCTTTTTCAGGGAAAGATCGAGTCGCGAGAGGCAAGGAGAAGGTAGACGTTTAGAGTAGCGTTGCCTACCAAAGTTAGTACTTTTGTCCTAAATTAGAATCTCAGCTGTGGAGGGATGTTCTGCATGCACTCTTAAACTATTACTTTTGAGTTAAGGATTTTATGATATTGCGTATTAGATCACTGGGAATTATTGCTTATATTTTTGTTATACTGTTTGGGAAATCTGGGGTGTTACATCCTTCAGGCGCGTACCCAACCCACTCGAACCCGCTGGGCTCGGCGGGTAAAGCCGCTGCCAACCAGCGAGTTGGGTGCGGACAGCCTTATCACCACTTGCAGCTAAAAGTTACTTTAGTAAGATAAGATGTAACTAACGTTAACAATTCTTATGACATAAATAGCCTTGTATATAACGGATCTGCAAGTGAATTCTAGGTCAAAATTGTATAAATATCCTTTATTAATCTCATAAAAATTAAATAATTATGTTTTCTCAGTTAAAGAATATTTATGGGCCATTTGAAAATTGTTAATTAGATGCTTTAATTATGAAAAGAAGAAATGATATAGGGAGATTTCAAGCATTAACGAGGTCTTTTAGACATCTTTGGAGACAGTGGCAACTGGCGAAGCTAGGATTTTAGGCTTTTTCTTTTTGGATGGCAATGCAGGGAGAAAGATTTTATTATGAACCAGTACAAGAAGAGATAACTATAATCGGATTACAGACCCAATTTTCCCAGCTAACGGTTTTGCCCCCTTTAAACGACAATGAATCCAATCAAAAGCTAGAAATTGCACAGATCTGAATCCAATCAAAAGCTAGAGATTGCACAGATCTGAATCCAATCAAAAGCTAGATATTCCACGAATCCAATCAAAAGCTAGAAATTGCACAAATCTGGGCTGGGACAACGGCGGATTAGTGGGTTGTCAGTGAATGCCCGATATCACCAGAAAAGTGTTTGTAATAGTCGTTCGTTGGTTCGATGCCGCTATATTTTCTAGAAAGTGTTTGCGATACTCTCCATGGTGACCATCCATCCATCCATACCATGAATTCCGCAGAATTCATTTCTTTTTTCTATTTATTTTTTTATTTTATTTACTTAGGCAAATTGTGTCAAAAAGGAACGTACTTTCCTCTAGTTTCTGTTTTGAGGAATGTACTTTTAAAATACTCATTTAAGGGTATATAACAAGATTTTACAACCAAAATAGGGAATCACTTACCAATATAGTAAGTCACTGTTGATTTTTCAATAATTTTATTATTTTAAAAATTATAAATAAGCTTTGATTTTGTCAAGTCTTAATCCAAAGAAATTCTATATAAATAATGTTTATCACCTACTCAAAGTCTTAATCCGTCTCTCTTCTACGATTACTGTTTTTTTAATTTAAATTATCCTCCTTAAAAAATTCTTAAAAATATTGTTTCCGATTTTGTTAGTTTGCTCCAAAAAAACCAAGGTTGCGATTTTGTACGTTTGATACGTTGAAGTTTTTCACCATCTCTTTGTTGTCATTCTTTTTGAAATAGAACAAAAAAAAACAATGGTTGTTGAGGAAAGATTGTTTGAGGAATGAAAATAATGGGGCGTTGGAGTTTAGGAAGCGAGTTTTGATTTGTGTCCTTAAAGGGAAAGGGATTTTAAGAAAAATAAATTAAGTTAAAAAAACGATAATAATAAGAGATGAATGGATTGAGATTTAGAGTAGGTGATAAACATTATTTATATGGAATTTTTTTTATGCTTATTATAATTTTTAAAATAATATAATTATTGAAAAATCAATAACGACTTACTATATTGGTAAGTGGTTCCCCTTTTTTGTTGTAAAATTTTGTTATATACCCTTAAATGAGTATTTTAAAAGTACATTCCCTAAAACAGAAACTGAAATAAAGTACGTTCCTTTTTGACGCAATTTGCCCTATTTACTTTCCTGATTTTAATTAGTTTCGGATTTAGTTAAATGTTCATTGTTTCTCAAGTTTTAATTATATTAGCGTTATATCTTTTTTCCATAGTTATGGCTTAGAATTTAGCTTATAAATAGGTTTTATTGTTTTCATTGTAATTCATTTACTTTAAGTTTATTTTTTTTGAACAGCCATTCAAGTTTATTTAATATAATTAGTTTTTAAGAGTTTTAGAGATTATTATTTAGTTTTTTGAGTTTTACGATTTTAATTTTCATCATCAAAAAAATTTAGATGTTTATCGATTCTTCTGTAAACCCTCGCTGTTGCGTCAAGAAACAACCACACCATTAGGGAAAATATATGGTCTAGAATGGCTGGTACCTGGTGGACTTAATGTTCAACATAGTACAATTTACACCATTTTAGGACATACTATTTGAAAGTTACTTTATTTCTTTGTTAAAATGTTTATTTATGCATGATGCATAATAAATATAAACTTAAATCTTTATTTACATTGAAACTGTCTATATTTTCTACTGTTATTCAGGTATAGATTTACTGTTACTTGCAATTGATTTAGATAACATGTTTGATCATATATTATTTAGACTTAATGAGACATGTATTGCTCCCTTTGTTGTTCTCACGTTTGTATAAAAAACTAGTTATTAAGAGTCCGGCTTCGCGCCGGGATATAAACTGTGATAGATTTGATCGTAAGTAGTAACATGAATTTATATATGGAACATAAAGTTTGTACAAATGTTATCATACGAAAAATCAAAAAATAAAAAATTTTAATTTTAAGAGATTTTAATAATACTAAAAATTACCAGGAAGCCAAAAGACTATTCATGAACAGTAGCTACCGGTACTTTAACATATTTCAAACAATATACGATATATGTTTAAAATGTAAAATGAATTATAGAAAACTAAACGGAGGATTGACGCGATTTATGAGAGGGTGGAGATTATTAAAGGAGGGACTCGGTCAAAGCCATCTTTATTGACCGGATGAGTGGCTGAGATTCGTCCTATTTTCACAATCAAAATTTTAAATTCACATTTCAACTTTCATCTATAGTATATATGTATGTATATAGGGTGAATTATGAGCTTCTTCGTTTTGATTCTCAGCCACATATCATACCAACTTTAACAAATTGCCAAACATGTATCTGGAAGTAAGTCCCACGCTACACAATATTAACACTCCCAACCCCTGATTTCAACTTTTCTCTAACTTTGCTCCCTTTTTGATTTTCAAGATATTACAATTTGCATCAACTACTCTTTCAAACTCGGGACCCGGATCGCTTATTCGCAAGATCAACCGGATTCAAATCTTGTGCCTCTATCGCTGAGGCAAAGCCGTTCAAAATAATAATAATAATAATAATAATAATAATAATAATAATAATAATAATAATCTATATATAATAAAAGAGTAACTGATTTGACACGTGTCGCGCTCTGAGTAACTCATTGACACGTGTCGTGCTCTGGTGAGCCATTGCCACATCATATGCATATTTTGACACGTGTCGCGCTCTGAGTAACTCATTGACACGTGTCGTGCTCTGGTGAGCCATTGCCACATCATATGCATATGTGTCATATGTCATATGTTAACACATGACACTGATTCAAAATTTAAAATTATTAAAAATTAATCCATAATTATCTATTAAATATAACAAACTTTATCTCTATCTATAAAATTTAAAATTATTAAAAATTAATCCATAATTATCTATTAAATATAACAAACTTTATCTATATCTATTGGTATGAAGTCATCTATATCTCTATCTCTCTCCCTAAATTGATATTTAAATACTAAGCATATTCAACAAAAACCGTATAAACCTTACCTTTTCCATTTTAATTTTTCAAGTTCCTCTATTACTCTTTTTGCAAACGTCTTAGGTAAGTTCGTCAACCATTTTTTCGAAGAACATTCATGCATAATTTTTTTTTATTATTTGTTTTTGCAATTATTTGAAGAATGGTAAGAAAATTTGTGTCATTGTTTTCTTATGATGAACTAAATCATATGGTTTGATTTTCTCCTGATTTACTTTTTTTTAGTTTTTTGATCTACATCAGTAGAAGCATAACTAAGTTTTCTTCTCCACATTATATAATAATTTATATTTGTATTCATGTAACTAATTGATAAACGTCATTAAATAGAAAATAAATATTTCATTTTAAATATAATGAAGATAATCATTGAGTTTTAATATAATAGTTAATTAATATTTTTATAACGAAAAAATAAAAAAATAAACATATTTTTATAACAAATTATTGTTAAACGTATCCATTATTATATTTCAATCCAAGTACATTTTTGTATGTATACCTTTCTCTTTATATGTGAAAGTATATTAACGTCATTTTAAAGTCAAAGATAGTTTATAGTTTGATCTATAAAATGTCTTTGTTATATTTTCGTTGTTGATAATTTGATATCAATTGAATTAAATTAAAAATAAATAAAGTTTGTACTTTTTTTAATATTAATTAATGTATTTGATAGAAAATAATATTGATGTTAAAAGATCAATAGCACAACAATTCATATTTGTAATATAAGGTTTTTGGCATGACTTAATTTTTTGAAATTATCCGGTGTATTACACGGGATCAAAACTAGTAATAATAATAAATGAAAAAACGAGATAGAAAGACATCTAATTGTAGGAAACAAATATCCATGGGCCTCTATGTATACCCGTGTCAAAGTAGAGCAAAATTAATGCCATACATCATCACTCAACAAAATATGAGTAGGTACCTTTAATTCGAGACATACTCAATATTTAACTTCACATATATATCTTGTTTTTTAGTATTTTTGTAAACATAAATGAGCTCCCATACTTGTATTATTCCCCAAACAAGTCGACCAACTTAATTAAAACATGAGTTGTAGGCCTTGTCAGTTGAATTTTCAATTTGCAATGAAACAATCATTAAATAAATTAAAAGCATTTATTATTGCAGTTCCAATACCTAGATATGTTTTGTGAAGCTGCTATCCCCTGTATTTTAACCTTGTTTCTCTATAAGATGAGATGTGGAGTAACACACATATATATATATATATAACAAACAAAACTCATGGAATTCAATTTTAACAAAATTACAAGCTATGGTACAATCGATCGGTGTAAAATCATGCATAACACACACATTAATTAATTAACAATTATAAAAAAGAACCCTAATTCTGCCTTATTTTAATATAAGCACAAAGGGTTTGATTATTAATTATAAGATTATGAACAACCATCAATTTTAAGCGGCAATGGGGGTGGTTGGGACACTGTGAAGGACCACCGTCTCCACCGTCAAACCAGGACCAAACCCAAACAGAACACCCCAGTCCAGGCCTTCTCCGGTGGTGGCGCAACCATCCTCTGCCGACTTCTTCCTCATTTCGTCAATAATGAACAACACGCACGCACTCGACATGTTACCGTACTCGCTGAGGACATGTCTGGTGGCCCTCATCTTCTCCTCCTTCAATCCAAGCTTCTGCTCCACCTGGTCCAGTATCGCCGGACCCCCGGGATGCGCGATCCAGAACAGCGAGTTCCAATCGCTTATACCCAACGGAGAAAACGCCTGCACCAGCGCCTTTTCGATGTTCTTCGAGATCAACCCAGGAACATCCTTCAGGAGATGGAACGTCAGCCCCACCTCCCTCAAGTGTCCATCGATGGCCCCCTCGGAGTCGGGCAGGATCGTCTGGGCGGCCGACACCATCTCGAACAACGGCCGCTCCGTCGCCAAGTCAGGATCCGCACCCACGATCACCGCGGCGGCTCCGTCCCCGAACAAAGCCTGGCCGACGAGGGAATCGAGGTGGGTGTCGTTGGGGCCACGGAAGGTGACCGCGGTGATCTCGGAGCAAACCACGAGGACACGAGCGCCTCTGTTGTTCTCGGCGATGTCCTTGGCGAGACGGAGCACCGTGCCTCCTGCGAAACAGCCTTGTTGATACATCATGAAGCGCTTGACGGACGGGCGGAGGCCCAGGAGCTTGGTGATCTGGTAGTCGGCACCGGGCATGTCGACTCCTGAGGTGGTGCAGACGATGAGATGAGTGATCTTGGATTTCGGTTGTCCCCATTCTTTAATGGCTTTCGTGGCTGCTTCTTTGCCGAGCTTCGGGACTTCGACAACCACTACATCCTGGCGGGCATCGAGAGATGGAGCCATGTACTCGCACATGTTAGGATTCTCTTTGAGAAACTCCTCGGTGATGTGCATATATCGCTTTCTTATCATAGACTTGTCACCTGCAAAATTCATGCATAAAGATTTAAAAATAAAACCAAAAAGGTTGCGGGATACTGGTTAAGACCTGTGAGAGATATGGCTCAATAGCTCATCTATCCGGGTTTGATTTTAGATTTTAACAACTTGTAGCCACTGAAAAATTATCTCAAGACTCTATGCTTAACAGTCGATAATTGCTAGGGATCAGTCTTCGCAATATGCATAGGATACCCTTTCAGAATGGAAAAAAAATGTAACTGCCTAACAATTATAATAAAAAGGGGAGTGAGTGAGTGAGTGAGTGAGTGAATACTTACACATGCGTCTGAATTTCTCTTTAAGTTCAACCATGTGTTCACTATTGGTGATTCGAAAATAGTAATCAGGATAATCGGCTTGATAGATGCAATTGGCGGGAGTTGCAGTGCCGATGGCAAGAATGGTGGCCGGACCTTCTGCTCGTTGTGCTTTTCTGATCTCCGCAATATCGGTTAAGGATGCCATCGGTGCTTATATAATTAACCACTGATGGATGTTTGTTGTCAAAATGCTATTTAGAAAGGAGATCTAGCTAGGTGAATTGAAGTGATAATGAAGAAGAGTTGGAGTGTATATATATAGGGGGAGAGTGTGGTAGGTTTAATTTCCAGATACTACATGACAAATTTCAATTTTGTTAAGAGGGTAGGGGTGTTCGCGATTATAACGTATGCCACGTTTTTCAAAATTTGTTAGCAAAGTGAGTTCTGGACGATATCTGTGCTAGCTTGTTAAAAAGTGTTTTCTACGATATCTATGGTAGTAAGTAAAGTGATCTTTAGTCTTAATTAAATTATTCATAATTGAAGATCAACGTTAAGACCATCCTTACCCGTACCACAATTACCACTATCTACCAGCTGTCACCTTAGCGCTACATCGATTTTCCAATATCTTACCACCACCTTACCAATACCATACCATACCATCCTTACCCATACCAATTCCATACCAATCTAATTAATTAATTAAAAAAATAAAAGAAAAAGAAAAGAAGAGAGAGATAGATAGAGAGGTGAGGTGAGGTGAGGTGGGGTGGGTAGAGGAGAGAGAATAGCATGGGGGTGCCGGTCACCCACCGGGCACCCACGGTGGTGTTTCCCACCGGTACCGCATGGGTGGCCGTGGATGGCCTAACAAGATATGTAAAAATACTATCAGATCAATTATTGTGAGAAGCTCAATTTATAAAAGTGGAGGTGAGATCAAAAGTGAAAGTGTTTAGATTGCTTTTTATGTTTTTCACCGGAAACATTTCTCGTACAATCTTTTGTCTAAATTGATATAAGTTAAGTTATTGTAACGTTTCTTTAGCTATGATGATTTTATATATTATATAATATTTAATACAAATAAAGTAAAGTAAATTCCAAAACTATTATTCTGTTAAAGAATTTTAAATTAATCGATTAAGATAAATAGAGAAAATTTCATAGAATAGTAATCAAGTTTCAAGTATGCTCCATCAAAGTCACTCATACTTTGAATTCAGTCAACAATAATAATCAAGTTTCAAAAGTGTTCCAATGTTGTGTAATTTACCTACTACTACAGGTTACCAGGTTACCCTCTTTTATTCCTAACTTAAATTGATTTAAAAATCTAATTAATAAATTTATAATAATCTAATTAGTACCTCAAAATAATTTAGACCCATTTAGTTATTAGATATAACTAATAACTAAGTTAATAATTAAATTTTTAACCTATTTTTCATTAGATACATACTACAATAATTAAGTTCACATAACACATCGTTTTAACAAAACGATTAATTAATAATCCATTCTGTTGAGTTATTCTGGCAATTCCTCATCTAATCTTTTTTCATAATTTAAAATAAATATTTCATCCCAATACCATTTTTGGCCACCTGACAAACAAAGAAATCAATTACCAAAATTGATAATAAATCAAACAAAAATTAGTTTATGGACTTGTAAAATAAAATCTAGAGTGAATTGCAATTTTGGTCCCTGTGGTTTAAAGATACCAGCACATATAGTCCCTATAAAATTTTTATTGCAGAAAAACCACTATAGTATATCTTTTTGCGTGATTTTGGTCCCTCAACACTAACACCGTTAGGTGTGCTGTTAAATCCCTCTCATGTGCCTTGCACATGAGGGCATTTTAGTCTTTTTACCCTCTTATCGTCCTCCCATCTTCATCTCCTTTGAACTCATCTTCATCTCCTTTAAACTCAAGAACATTCATCCATCAATGTTAATCATATTCAAACCTAAAAAATTCCAAAGATTAGGTCTGAATCGAAGCCATAACGGGTCGTATCTAAAACCTTTGAAAGAACAGTTCAAAAACATTTAAAAAACCTTAAATCAAACATCATAAAAAATCTAATCAAAGCTAGATTCAAAAGAAAAACTTTATCCATACTAAGACATCCCTAATCATGCCAAGCTTTAAAAAACCATAAATCATGCCTAGATCCAAAAGTAGCAGAAGATTTGAGAGAGGGATGAGAATGGAGCCATTAATCCATTTGTATAAAACATAAATCAATTTGAATAAAAAACCCACAATCCCTTGAAGAGCAAAAGAAACCCAATAATCTGCAAACCCTCGATTTCCAAATCCTAATCTGCAAACCCTCGATTTGCTCAATTTCCAAATCCAAATATGCAAACCGTCGATTAGCAAATCCTAATCTACAAAAGTGTAGCAGCCGTCGCCAAAGAAGACGGTGGTGACGAGGACAACCGCTGGTAACGTGGGCGGCAGGTGGTGTTGAGCGTTGGTGACAGGGGCGGCCGGTGGTGATCTAGGCGGCAGGTGCGCGGTGGTGACGTGGTGGAGGTAGGCGGTTGGTGATGGAGTAGGTAGCCATGGAAGATGGTGGTGGCGGTGCTCTTGGATGGTGTTGGTGCTCTCAACCTGGTGTTTAGGTTTTCGTTGGAGACGACGGTGGTGGTCTCAGAGAGCGGCGGCTGACGTTGGAGGCGGGCGGTGTTGGAGACGGCCGGCGTTGGAAGCTGTCGGTTGATTAGGGCATGAGTTGGGGAAGGATGAAGATTAAGTCCTTGTGGTTTAACATTTTCAGGTTATATTTATTTATAAATTTATAAATTAATTAATTTAAGTTTAAAGGAAATTGCAATTTTGGTCCCTATAGTATGATTTTTGTTAAAAAGACGAAAATGCCCTCATGTGCAAGGCACATGGGAGGGACTTAACAGAAGCAACTAACGGTGTTAGTCTTAAGGGACCAAAACCAAGCAAAATTGCATACCACGATGCTTTTTCTGCAATAAAATTTTTATGGGGACCAAATGTGCTGGTTTCGTTAAACCACAAGGACCAAAATTGCAATTCACTCTAAAATCTATTCTAACTTTTTGTGGCCACGTGACAAACAAAGAATCAATTACCAAATTGGTTATAGTAATTCATTCAATGTGCTTATTATAATTTAAAACTCTTGAAATCCAAAGTTTACCTATTCTAAAAGTCGACTACAAATGAATGAGGATATAACTTGTTAATTACCAAATTGATTACCAAACTATTAATTTGCATTGACTTGTTTGATACTGAAAGTTTATTACTTACGGTACATGTATTCGATTAGCTAGGAATGAAGGAAAGACTAACATGTTAAATACGAAATCGATTACCAAATCGTTGATTAGTAATGAATCGGCAGATGCTTATTTGCAGATTACCAAGTCGACTAACTATGAAGTCGAGTGGGATATTACCGCTGGCGGAAGTCGAAGAATAGAAAGGAGACAGACTTTGATGATTATTCTAAATCAAATTAAATGTGCCTACATTATTTTGAGACAATAAATAGATTATTAATTAATTAATTAATTGGCCTATTTTATTTTGAGAAAATAATTAGATTATAAATTAATTAATTAGGTTTAAAATTAGTTTAAATTAGGAATAAAAGAGAGTAACCTGGTAACATGTAGTAGTAGGTAAATTACAAAACATTGGAACACTTTTGAAACTTGATTACAATTGGTGAGTGAATTCAAAGTATAAGTGATTTTGGTGGAACAAACTTGAAACTTGATTATTATTTTATGATATTTTCCAAGATAAATAAGATTAACAAACTCTGTTTTTCTTTCATATTACATACGATTATCTAAAACCAACCGACTAGGTAAAGTTTTCTAGAATCCGTATTTGATTACAAAAATTCTAATCTGTTATATATATACCAAGGTTCTAAATGATATAAAACATGTCGTGACGGCAAGGTCAAGCCTTAAGCTTTACGAGTTATGGCAATGCCACGATGTTTTTCAAGATGTGCCTTAAAGCGGCAAACATACACTCATACTTGTATATGTTAATTAGTGCTTTGCATAACATCATAGATCAAACTAAATTCATATCAAGTAATAAAACCTAAAAAGAAAAGAATAACCATATATACAAAGCTAATAAAAATGATATCAAGAGTGTAAAATCAAACTTAATTCTTGTGAATCTCTAATCACCTCTTTTCTTCATTTTCAATAATTTGTGTTCAAGTCTTCATGTACAATAATGGGATTAAGTATTTACCTAGTTAAGGTTTGTTTATTTTAAAAAGAAAATACCTCTTAAAACCTTTTAAGTCTAAAAATTAATAACTTTGAAGACTTTAGATTGTTTGTTTTATTTCTAAGAAAATGTCTGAAGACCTATTACCGTTCTTTGAAATGTTAAGAGGTGCACCATCTACCTCTTATCTTTTGAATGTGAAATCAGACTTCAGACATCGTAAAAAACAAACGACACCTTAATGTTCCTTTACATGTTTATTTAAGTCTAAAAGTCTTATCATATATCTCGCAAGTTATATATAAAGGCAATCGGAAGCCTTAAAAATTATGTGTTGTAACATGTCATAATGCACCATAACACGTTACAATGCAAACCAAACTTTAGAGTAAATTCATATGGGTTAACGTGGCGCGAACCCTAGCTTTGGCGCCATAATTAATGCATATTTAAAACTATGATATACATATATATAGTATTAGGTTCAAGTGAGAAGTGCTAAAAAAATACGAAGTAAATAAGTGATATCCACCATTCATCCGGTCAATAAAAACGGCTTTGACCAATCACCTTCCGTGAATCGCTTCCATTAACGGTTGAGATCATAGTTGATTAGTCAAAAATTGCGGCTTTGTAGGAACAAAAGAATTAAATATGAGCCACATGTGATGTGGACCCATGACCCACCCATTAAATAAATCATATATGATTTAGTGGTGGGACCATTAAATCATATATATTATTTATTTAATGGATGAGTCTAACATGAGCCCACATCACGTTTGATTCAAAATTGTTTCTTTATTCTTACAAAATGAATTAGTTCTTGTTTGAACCTAATGCTATACATATATACATAAAACAAAGAAAACTAGATTTTATGATTTAAAATATCATATTATTTAGCTTTACTTTGCAGTCTGGATTGTATTAATACATATAGCAGTATTAGTTATTTTATTTTAATTATATTGGCAAAGTGAGACTTGACTAATTTTTTAATGTCATTTTTGGTTATTTTATTTTTCTCAACCGTTAGTATATCAGTAATTCATTTTTTAATAAATACAGTTAACTAATTAATTGTTTTTCAGTTACTAAGAGCATTTTCTTATAAGCACTTTAAAATGGAGAAAATTGAAATTCGTTGCATTTTTAACTCCAATAAAATTTAAAATTTTTTATTTAAAATGAATAATATAGAAAAGAGTATAAAATTTTCTAAATTTAAAAATATTTTAAAAAGTAATTACTATGAAATAGAAAATAGTTTTTATTATACTTAATCAATAATAAAATCTTAAATAAAATATCGATAGAAAAGAAATTATATTTTATTAACTATATATAATAATTTAATAGAGGAAAGTTATTATACAACCCAGTAAAAGGTTACAACCCGTACAACTTTCATCTAAACCATTTATTTTAATCCGTTCACTATGATTGATTACTCGATTCATCTATGATTAGTAATTTCATGCAATAATCTAACCTATAATGCATGATATTTTCATTAAATGCCTATTGTAACATGGGATGCACATTTGGTTCATGAATGAATGGAAGTATCACTTTCATGCAATTCATCGCATAAATCATTATGTGCATTGACATTTGTTGTTGAAATTCGATGAAATCATGTAAGTACATCTAGGGAACCGATGAGAATCTATATAAATGGGCTAAATATTGATTTAGATGAAGGTTGCACATGTTGTAACCTTTTAAGGGGTTCTATAATAACCGTGACCTATTTTAATAATATAGTTAACGATATTTTACATAATTAATCTTTGAAATTTAATCTAACTTTTTTGAAGATTTTGAACTTTAGTTTTTATTTTAAAAAATACCCTAAAAAATATCTGTCGAAGAAGACCTAATTAACTTATTAATTAATTCATTAAACAAAGCTTTTGATGTATGTTTGAAAGCCAAGTTGGACATATAGGAGTGACGATTTGACTTTGATTTGGTCAATATTGTAAGATATGACTATGATATCGTGTTATTATGTCAGTATTTAACCATAAAATAATTTCATTTATCAAAGTTAATTTGTACAAGCCTATTTGTATTGCTCATTTGGGCTGAGCAGGCTTTTGCCGTGGTTTTAGCGGGTTCCGATCGGGTTGCGCTACGGGAGTGGCGAGCTTCGATCGGGCTTATGGGATTGGGTTGGAGAAACCAACTAGACCATTCTCTTTCCCTCTCTCACATTCCTTTTTTTCTTTTCTTTCTTAAATTAATATATATATATAGAGAGAGAGAGAGAGAGATGGGTTCATACGAGAACCATGTCAATTTAAGAAAGTGCGATGACGATTTTCAGCCACACATTTTTTCACATACAAAATCATATATGATTCACATAGGAAAATCTACGTAAAATAACATGTACAAAATCATATATGATTCACAACACAAAATCATATATAATTAATAACGTACGTGAATAAAACCATACATATATATATATATATATAAATATATAATGGTGGTGGCGGTGGTGGCTGTTGGTGGTGACAGAGGTGGTTGGTGGTGGTGGCTGCCGGTGGCGGAGGTAGCTGCTGGCGACGATGGTCATGGAGGTGGTTGCTGCTAGTGGTCGTGGCAGGGGTGGTGGGGCGGCGGCGACGGTGGTGGTGGCGGCGCATATTGCCAATACTCCGGTAATATATATTTGAAGAAAGGAAAAAATGTATGGCTGAGAATCATCTTCGCGTTTTCTTAAAAAGTTATCGTTCTCATTTGAACATCTTTGTATATATATATATATATATTGGTATTTGATTTGTGGGTTGCGGTATTTGGTAGGTTGGGGCTTATTGTGGGTAAAATTGATATGACAATGATGTGGCAGAATAAGTTTGTGAGTTGAATGGGTTGCCATATCGATAACCTAATGAAGATGAGAGAGAGAGAGAGAGAGAGAGAGAGAGAGAGAGAGAGAGAGAGAGAGAGAGAATGGATGTTACATCATGCTAGTGAGTATATTTGGTTTCAACACTTCCTTCAAAACAAAGAGAACATGAATTTTGAACCAATATTTTAGTCTAACTATTTCTCTAAAAACTATTTGTTTATTCACACATTTCTAGTAATCCATTGAGGTCTCAAAGTATGACTCTAAAGTATGAATTTCACTTTGCTTTTTTTTTAAAGGAAGAAGTAACATAAGATAAGGAGCTTTGGTAAACCCATCATCCCCATCAAGCGAGACAATTTATATATGTATACACTAATTTTCAAAGCGATTATAAATAGAATGGAGTCACTCCAAGTAAATCTTTATGAACACAAATATTTTGATGGTATCTTGATTTAGAAAGAAGATAATATTTTGATTACATTCTCTAATCCTTAACCAATGCAAAGACAACCTCGAATATTTGATTTTCATATTTTTGTTACTTAAATAAACTTATTCCCTGAACCTTAAATGAATTTTATTTACCAATACTATTAATACTTATTATGTGGTGGTTGTGATGGTGATGGACAGTTATATATAAAACAAATGTTAATTAGTATTACAATAGTTTCTGCGTTATTTATGTTCCATGTCGTTTTACCTATTTTGTTGGAACAGAAAAAGCTTTTTTTGTCTCACCTTATCCCAGTTCCTATCCTTGTCTCATGTCGCATCAGACGTGGAACGGTGAATTCTAATTTTGTCCCTTGTTGCGCCAAAAGTTGAACAGTGAGTTTTGTCTCATTTTGTTCTGTCTTGTCATGTCCCACGTAACAAACATAGCCTAAATAATTAAGTCTTTGATTATTTTTTCTTCAAATAAATAAATCGTCAAACTTTTAAAAGATGATTACCTACATCCTCTTAAGTATTAATAAACAAAAAAGTATTTGTAACCGTTTAGGAGTATTTTAAGTAAAAAGAAGCTAACCAAATTTAAGTTAAAAATATAAAAGTAATAAATTTTCAAAGGTTGATATTTTATTAAAAAAAATACAAAATAAGAGAGTTTAAGGTTTTTTTTTTCTTTTAAAGTGATAGCTTAAGAACTTAATTAATCATTTAAAATGGATTAATTTCTTGGTTTTTTTTCAACTTTTTGCATGTTATTTAGGCCACGCACACCAGTGGTGCGGGTATGGGCCGTTGTGCCCGCTGGCTTTCATTAAGCCCGCCGGGTTGGGTGTGTTCCAATGGGTGCCGGCGTGTTACACCCTTTGCGGGTTGGAGAAGCCGAACACCAAAGCGTGAGTTGTGTGAGAGGGTTGGGAGGGTTGGTAAGAGTTGTAGAGGGTTATGGGAGGGTAAAGAAAGAGTTGGGAAAAAACTGATGTAATAGCTGATGTGACATTAAAAAGTGAAATGTTTGGGAAGATTGGAAAATATAGCCTTATAGGAAATAGGAAAGTGATTCAATCATCTCAAGTAACAAATGTTCTGGATTTGATTTCAAAAATTAATATTAAGAAATATTTCAAAAGAGTGTTCCACCTCAAGTACTTACTTTAGGAAAATAGGTCAAAATAGCTAAATATTCGATTGAATGATCTTCAAACCATTTTCTTTTAAATATTATACATTAATGTCACTACTTTCGTAATACGCAATTTTGTAAATATGGAACCAACAAAAAAGAACTTAAAAAATTGAATACGGTACATCTTTTATTATCAACTTAGATCTTACGAAATCAGTAAACAGAAATAGAAAAAGAAAATATAATTATTATAGCCAAAATGAGAAATTCGTTTCACCTCCTAGCCTTTCTCTCTCTCTCTCTCCGGTTGAAAATTTACCCACCGACCCGCCAAGATCCGGCCGCCAAAACCAAGTTTCCGGCAGAAAAAAGAGTGGGCCACCAAAAACCCACTCTCCATTGGCGACCCACTCTTGTTTAAACAATATATAGCTAAATTAAATATATAGATTTTTAAAAACTCACTCTCCAATGGAGAGTGGTTAAAACAAAAAATGGAGAGTAGGTCTCCAATGAGTCGCCAAAAACCAATATCCACAAAAATGGGTCTCCAATGGAGAGTGTGATGAGTACATACATACACAAAAATTGATGGGTCGCCAATGGAAAGTGGGTCTTGGCGGGCCGGTGGG
Organism: Centaurea solstitialis; assembly: GCA_030169165.1. Taxonomy (NCBI): domain Eukaryota; kingdom Viridiplantae; phylum Streptophyta; class Magnoliopsida; order Asterales; family Asteraceae; genus Centaurea; species Centaurea solstitialis. The sequence continues at coordinate 20,210,655 of CM058046.1, forward strand.
TAGATTTGCAATCGGAGGGAAAGAAAGGGTAGGAGGTGAAACGATTTTCTCATTTCGGCTATAATAATTATTTTCTCATAGAAAAATCTCAAAAAAAAAAAAAAACATTACAATTTTTGCCCGGATCCGTAATTAGATATATACATCAAGGAAGTAGTGACAAAAGTGTAAAATAGAAATAGCTAGAAAATCAATTTCTTGGTCAATTTTCCTTTATTTTACATGTAATTAAAATGTAAGCTCATATACATGCTCGACCGGACGACCATGAATATTATCATATCAAGATATTATTATCATTATTATATATACAAGGGTAGGTTCAAATGAAAATGATATCTATTTAAGAGAATACGAGAACGAACAAAATCATATATGATTAATGTACAAAATCATACATAATTTGCGGGACTTTGCAATTTATAGTCAACGTCATTGTCATGGCATTTTCCAAAATTTAATGTAAAATCATCTATGATTTTTGTTGGTTCTCGTATTCTTTTAAAAATATATCATTCTCACATGATCATTATCATTATTATTATAATATATATATATATATATATATATAGAGAGAGAGAGAGAGAGAGAGAGAGAGAGAGGAGGGGCGGGGGAAATCATCTTTTGAAAATCTTAAAAGGGTTATAAATCATGTAAACCAATATTTGTAAAAATGATAAAGGTTTTCATAAATATTAATTTTCATGGTTTTCATAAATATTAATATAAAAAATACACAGACATATGTATGTATATATATGTGTGTGAACACATTTTTCACAAAAAAAAAAAAAATATTTGTATTTGACTCAAGTTCAAGTATCTCGTTAATACTCTTAATTCCCTTACTTTACAAAGGTACTATTAAAGTTCTCAATAACCTTATCAAGCTCGAACATTAATCACCAGCTTGGATCTTGCCTACCAACGCTACAAGACAACTATCCTACACACCCACTAAACAACATCATTTGGACTACGAGGTTGACACCAGCAATCCCGATTGGCCTACAATCGCCTGTCAATTACGTAATGCGAGGGCATACCTTACTCATTTAATGGTTGTCGCTATGGAAACACCCCATGCTTCTAACCCATGACCATTCGATTTTCGACAAACACTACCTTCATCCATTAATTATCAACTGAGTTACGCGTCATTAGCACAAAGCGGCATCATTTGACTCTTTGATTTGCCACAAACAGAGCTGTGGATATGAGGACATTTCTACGAAGTGGATACCAAGTTTTTTACCAATCGTGATTTATTTTTTTCGAATTCTAACAGGATCTTAAAGGTATTTTCGTAATTTTCCTGGCCTTTTCTACATAAATAGAATTTTTTTTTATTGTATTGTAACTTTATAAATAAAATTGGAAATATATGTGGGCCGTCGAAATAATGGATTGGAAGGGGGTAGGTGTGTTGTGCAGGAAATTAACCAAAAAGGTGATGGAGTGAAAGTAGGTAGGAATTGTGGGCAGCATTCATCCAACGTTTTATTTTATTTTGTTTTTTTTATTTTTTTGGTAGCAAATGATCTTTATATTTTCGAACCCTTTTAGGTCATCTTATATAATTTTTTTTTTAAATGAAAATGATTCCGAATTTCCGACTATTACATGTATATATGTACGCCCTGTCTGATTAGATTGGATTTGAATTTATAAAAAATATGAAATTAAATTTCATTTCAATTTCACATTTACTTCAAAGGATTTTACTGAAATCCAAATATTTTATTAAAATAGTGTAAATTACATTTTTTTAATCTTTATGGTTGTCATCCATACTTCATTTGCAACTATATTTCATCCTTTAAATTAATTATATTTTTGTCGACCATGGTAGTTATTCTATTTCACTTTGATCTCTCAAACTAACTTTTTATTGAATAATTCCGTTAAGTCAAGGAGTATTTTCATGTTTTTGTTATTTTTTCAATTTTCAAATAAATATGAAGAAAATATATTGTTTTATATTTTATATTATTTATATAAATTTCAATGTGCATGTGTTTTAAGTAAATATATAATTTATTAATGCACCTCAACCAAACCAACCCACCCCTAAAGCCAGCCTTCAATGTTCCATTGCTTCAAAATGCTCTTTGACAATGAAGAAGATTGTCGAAGAAGATCAACAACTTCTCTAGGTGGGAGGCTGGAATTGGGGCAAAGCAGGGGCGGAGCTAGGATTTTAGGTTAGCGGGGGCTTAGAAAATGACAAACGGCATCAATTTAACTTGTTGATTTAAGGTATTCAACCAAATTATTAATATGAGATATGTGATTAGTATTTGTTGTCACAAGTTTCGTGAGATTTTGAAAGAAACTTTTAGTGTTATAAGATCGAGTGTAGACAACAAGATAAAAAAACATAAATATTGTGACTTTTGTTTGTGAAATGTTAAAAGTGAGATAAACAATGTATACTAATTGAGCTCAAGATATATTTTTATCATCAAACTAACCTTATTTTTACAAATTTATAATTATAACATGAATAATGTCAATATAGAGGAAAGTTTAAATGCGAACTTATCTTTCATTGTGAACGTGGGGACCATAAAAATGGCGCCACGTGACAAAAATATTTATAGATATTGATAAAAAAAGATTTATAAATTTAAATATAGTAAAATGAGGTTAATAGTAAAAAATATAAAAACTAAATGAAAAATAGGAAACAAAAATAAAAAGAAACAAGTCGTTATATTGAAAAATAGAAAAAATAGTTGCTAAAAAATAAAAAAATAGAAAACTAAAAAAAATAGAAAAAAGGTCGCTAAAAAATAGAAACTTAAAATATAAAAAATATGCTGAAAAATAGGAAATTAAAAAAAAACGCATCGCTGCCGGGTTTCGAACTCGAGACCAATGAGTTATATAAGGGGGGTTTAACCAGTAGGCTAAAGACATATTATTGTTTGTATTTCAAACACATATTATATAAGCGTTGTCAGTTACGGGGGGCTGCGCACCAGCCTGCCCCCCTACTGGCTACGCCTCTGGGGCAAAGGTTCTCAAGCAATAAGGGAAAGATTTAAGGGTTATATATATGATTATAATATTTAATGTAATTAAATGCACTCTTTAAATTTTTTATTGTAAGATTATAGAAAATATATGAACACGGAGAACTCCCAAACTTGACTCATCTAACGTAAATTACTCCGAGGGACTAAAAGTAAAATAAAATGACAACCAAAATGATCAAAACTATAATTAATTTAAAGAGAGATAAAGTTGCTAATAGCAACAAACCACAGAAATCAAAAGTGTACTTTACTCGTAAATATGTTAAAGTGTTAATTTTTTTAATTATTCTTCAAATTTATTTATAAAGAATAAATTAACATTCTTGAAAAGTAAATATTTCAAATCACTCTGAACTCTATTATTTCCAAGGAATCCAAAATTCTTAAAATCACTTCATCAACCACTGTTCTAAAAAACTCGTCATACAGTCGTCATGACATGTTATATTTTCAAGGCTTGTGTCTCACGTCACATTAAACATGTGACACGTTATGATCTACTGCACAGTTCTCCTAGGCAGCGTTTGGTACGCAGACAAGATTGGACAGGACGGGACTGAACTGGACTGGACAGTACTGGACAGGACAAGAGAGTAGGACAGGACAGGACTGGACTGGACAGGACAAGAGAGTAGGACAAGACTGGACGGGACGGGACTGGACAGGACAAGACAAATGTCTGTTTTGTGTTTGGTACGCCTAGGACTGGACTGTACAAATTCTCCCAAAAAATTATTTGATGATTTTATATATCACATAATAGTTATAATTAACACAAATAAACTAAACTATATAATTTATAAGAAGATTACGCAATTTTCATAAACATAAACACACACATATATAGGGGTCGTATCAAATACAAACCACCATTCTTAGGCTGCTTGCACCGGGGATGGCTTCCCAGCGGGTTAATGAGCGGCTAGACCCGGCGGTTCCATTGGGTTGGGTGTGCAGAAAAACAGCCGGCGGGTTGATTGACCTTGGCGGGTTGTAGAACCCGAGCAAACCTCAAATTAATTAAACAATTCTTCAACTCTTTTCTCACACAAACAACCTCCAATTCTTCAAACCTCCCACTCTTCAAACGATGAATCCAAACGATCGAAACCTCGCATCACGGCGCGCGAAATGTAAACGTCGGGCGGAACCCGAGACCCCTTCGAAGCCCTCTTTCAAAGTCGACGTTACGCATACCGGGTTAATTAATTATTAATTATTAATATTATTATTAATTAATTAATTACATGTTTTATTTAATTAATGTTATTTAATTAAATGAAATAAATAAAATAAATTGAAAAGTGAGTGGGTTGGGAGGGTTGGGTGTGTGTTGTAGAGGGTTATGGGAGGGTAAAGAAAGGGTTGACCAAAAGCTGATGTGGAAGCTGATGTGGCATTCAAAAAGTGAGTGGGTTGAGAGGGTTGGAGAGCATGGGTGCAAGTAGCCTTACAAACTTTAGAAACCAATCACAACCATACATATTAATGATCAACGATGTGGATTAATTCAGTTCCTAAATTATCTCTCAATCACATTTCAGAATCACCTAAAAATTAGGAGATAAACCAAATCAATGGTTAAGATTAGGTTTATACGGTTTGTTAGAATCCCTTAGTTTGTATTTGATATTTCCCATATATATATATATATATTATACACATATATGATTTTTATTTAACTGCTATTGATGGTTATGGTAGAGGTGGAGGTGGTGGCCAACGGTGGTGGTTGGTGGTTGTGGAGAACGTGAAGATGGTGGATAGTGGTGGTGGTGACCAATGGTGGTGGTGGTGGTTACGGTGGCGATAGACAATGGTAGATGTGGTAGAAGGTGGTGGTAGGTAATCGTTGACAGTTGGTAGAGGAGGTTATTGTGGTGGAAGAGGAGGTGGAGGTGGCCGATAGTGGCTACCGGTGACGGTGACGGCCATGACTAGTGGTTGTAAACACAAAACAAATACCATAGTGAAGTTATATATCAAACGAGTGTTAGATAGTAATATATTAGTTTCTGTCTCATTTCTGTCCCATGTTGTTCCACCTATTTTGGTGGAACAAGAAAATAGCCATTTTTGTCCCATGTTGTTCTACCTTGTCCCAGTTTCTGTCCTGTCCCATGTCGCACCAAACATGGGACAGTGAATTCCTGTTCTGTCCCATGTTGCGCCAAACGTGGGACAGTAAGTTTTGTCCCGTCTGGTCCTGTCCTGTCCCACGTACCAAACGCAGCCCTAATGACATATTTGATTTTTCATGACGTTTTAAGGTTTTATTTGCTACTTTTTCATATATAACCTAATTTTAACTTGTTTATTACTACTAACTCATTGAATGACAATACAAACCATATGCTTTTATATATAGTATTTTATATGAACTGAAAATTTAACGTCATAAGTCACACCTTGAAAACACCATGGCTTTGCCATGGCTCTTAAGGCTTGAGGCTTGGCCTCACTGCCACGCCATTTAGAACCTTGCATCTAACCAAGCAACTCTTAAACCGGTTTGATTTGTATGATTGAAAAGAATCGTTTTTCATTATAATCGAATGTTTGGTTTGTATGATTTTTTTGGATTTGAAATCCCATAAGTAGAAGACTTTGAATTTTTTTTATCAATATGGTTGGTATTTCACAAGATTTTATAAAACTTGTATTCAATAATGTTGTACAATATATTGGAAACATTTATTCTGTAATAGTTCATTAATAAAAAAAGGGTAAAATATGATTTAACCCCTAAACTTTTTCTTTAAAAATGGTTTAACCCCTAAACTTTTTTAATGAATGGTTTAATCCTTAAACTTTTTACGATAAATGTTTTAATCCCTAAACTTGTTAAAATTAATTGTTTTAGCCATTTGACCTGCTACAGCAGGTTACTACACTTTTAAAAATCACTTTAATCGCTAAACTTATTGATAGAACATGATTTAACCCCTAAAGTTTTTATTTGAAAATGGTTTAACCCCTAAATTTCTTTAATCAATGTTATAATCCTTAAACTTTTTATAATATTTGATTAAATACCCAAACTTGTTTAATCTAATTAGTTTTTATCTCTAATGAATGTTAATCATAGTTTGAAGTTTTTCCAAAACACATGATCTTGAATTTCTCTAACTTGCATTTCTTGATCTTGATATCCCTTTATCGGATATAATCATAAAATTAAAATCTAGGATACGAAGGAAAACAATAGATCACTAATGAATCAAGTTTACCAAAAAAAAAAATCATAAGACGCTTGGTGCATTTATCATAATGCCAAAATTTCATGTCGAACATCAAATGCGTAACTAATTAAGCACATAAAAGATTGAAATGAAAGCAAATGAAATGTTCTCCAATATGATAGGAAAATGACAGAAATTGTAACACCCATAATTCTAGCTAAGTGCATTATGAGATTCTTATGTGCTTACTAGTTTAATTATAGATTAGGATTGATTAGTTGTGGTTTTGATTTAAGAGAACAAACCAAAATTTAGTTTCAGGCCTTCTCGACCGGACCAGTCGGGAAAGACTGGAGCCAGTCGAGCATTCCAGCAGACTTGCTTTCAAAGAAGAATGGTCCAGTCGAGTAGGAGCGGGATCCAGTCGAGTTGGAGCAGGTCCAGTCGAGTACGGGTCTGCTGACCTTAAAACTAGAGTTCCAAACCTTTATCCCATTATTCCTCATCTCCTAACTCATTTCTCCTCTTTCAAACTTCTTCCAAACACATCCATTTCACTATATTGATTTCTTCAAGAATGGTTTGAGATCAAGAGTTAAGAATCATGAATCCAAGTTTCACACCATATTCATCTTCTCCAATCACCATTTCCACCATTGTTATCCATATTTGGGGGTTTTCATGAAAACTCATTTGTAAGTTATTCTAACCATTTCTAAGCCTCTATGCTTCTTAAAACCTTTGATTTAACCTTCTAGAGCATTTATTTTAAGGTATCATCCATGCTTTGAAGTTTTGACCTAATTTGGGTATTTTGGATGAGTAAGGATTCAACTAAGATTTGATTATGGTTTTGAGTTTAAGGTTACTTTTGGTACATTCCTAGGTGTTGGTGATGACCCATATAAAGTTTCAAGAGGTAGATGTTGGTAGATCTAAAACCTTCACCATCTTGGAAGCTAGGGTTTTATAAGATTTGGGGCTTTTGGATTTATAAGCCCTAAGGTGAGTTACTAAAATCGTTTTGTTAAAACTGAGAGCTCATCATCTTGTTTGATTTACACGCTATGCTTAGTTGTTGCAAATGAATGTAAATTGGATGAAATGCCTAAATTGTTAGGTTACGTATTTGCTATGAAATATATGAGAATGAGTACTTGTATGAATGGTCGATTCGGATTATTGTATACATGAAGTAGATAATCGTATGCTACTAATGTGTGAGTTAAATCCATGTGATTATATGATGAATGTATTTATGAGAAATACGTATTGTATGTATGCCACGGAATGATGCGAAGGAATTGAATCCCGAGCATGTCGGCTTATATGAAATGAATGAAGGGCTTGAGACCCTCGATTGATACCTATGAAAGGTTGAGATGAATGTATGAGTCTTTCTAGACAGTAAATATATTTCTCCGAAGGTGTCATGATACAAATGGCATCGAGGTTGATTAAATGTAAATAACATGGACGATCCAACGCAATGTGTCCACACCCAACAGTCTTGGGAGATACTGAAAACAGGTACGCACCTATGTCGCCGGCTCTCAGGTGGCTCCGAGGTGCGCGGGCCTCTGAAGGTGTCATAGTTGAAATGGCATCGAGGTGTTGGGAAGTAACGAGTGTAGGGGCATTGGTTGGTGGAAGTGGGTCGCTCCCATTGTTTTCGAAGATAAATAATAAACCGGTTTAACATGCTACTTTGTTGTTAGTATGATCTTGTATATCTCACATGTCTTAACATGCTTTTACATGCGTAGTATTATTGATACAACTCACTAGGCTCCTTTGGCCTAACACTTGATTGGTGTCGATGTGTCTCTCAGGTACTAGGGACGCCGTCCCTAAGTAGATGCTTGGGTTTATAGTGAGCCTGGGGGATTGTGTGAAGAGATCGGTTCTTTAGACCGTACTGGCGTTGACAGACTGACAACCCTTTTGTGTAGTCTTTTTCCTAGATAGGATTTAGACTAGATGGTTGTCACATTCTTTAATTAAATTACAGACATTGTAATTATACACTATTACACCCTTGTTTTTGGGAAGAGCTCACGCCTTGGCGTACATTGTATCACCAACTTTCTATTAAATGAAAGTTTTTGTTTACTCCAATTTTGGGGTGTTACAGAAATGAAAACAAATTGAGATATGTGCCAACGGGTTTAGGAAGAGATTATTGGCGAAGAAGAAGACCGATTTTACTGAGTTGCAAGTTGAACTGGACTGGAGACGAACGGATGCAGATTTTTCCAATCGTGAATGGATGGTAACTGGTTTAGTCGGTAGAATGTCGTATTGGATTATGTTGGGGATAAAAATAATTAGGTTAAACAGCTTTAGGTATTTAATCAAGTACTATAAAAAGTTTAAGGATTGTAATATTTTTTAAAAAAGTTTGGGGGTTAAACCATTTTTAAATAAAAAGTTTATGGGTTAAATCATATTTTATCCCTAAGTTTAGGGATTAAAGTGATTTTTAAAAGTGTAGTAACCTACTATAGCAGGTCAAGTGACTAAAACAATTAATTTTAACAAGTTTAGGGATTAAAACATTCATCGTAACAAGTTTAAGGGTTAAACCATTCATTAAAAAAGTTTAATGCTTAAACCATTTTTAAAGGCAAAATTTATGGGTTAAATCATATTTAACCCATAAAAAAATAGTATAATCATTTTTAGAGTAAATTACTATTTTCGTCCTTATATTTTGTTAAATCTTTTTGGTTCTTGTTGGTACAGTTTAGAAATTATAGTTTTCATCCCTATGGTTTATAAATCATTACCACCATCATTCTTATTATCATAAATTATTTTTGTTTTGGTTCTTGCAGTTTACGGTGCTTTACTATTTTGGTCCCTTATTACTTAAATAAAGAAATTAGTCACAAGCAACGAAAATAACAACAAAATACAATCGTTAGGGACCAAAAAATAAATTACTATACCATAAAAATGAAAATTGAAATTTTTAACAAACCATGTGAAGTAAAATCGTAATTTACTTTATTTTTATATTTCTTTTTTTTTTTGAAGGGAAAATCCGGCAATATTATAAAAACAGAAAAAAGGGGCACTAACACCCAAACAAGCAGTCAAAACCATAGACAGGCCCTATGGCAAACCAATCCAAAAGACAAGGAAACAACCAACCAAACAGAAAACAACCAAAACAGAACACCAACCACAAAGGAACCCTTACAACCCAGACACTAAACATAAAGACACGACTAAGTCTTCTTTCCAATCCTCCAAGAGGCCATGTACAGCCTGATCTGATCCCGCACCTGCCGGTAAGTGACAATAGGCAATTGCTTAACGTCTCTGAAAAGCCTTCTATTCCGCTCCCTCCATATATGGTAGACCGTTCCTGATAAAGCCAGCCTGTGCACCATCTTCGAGGGTCCTCTGTTGTCACCTAAAACCTCCATAATGTCGGTCCAAAGTTCTGGAAAGCCAAATAAACCAAACTCCACCTTGATACGTCGCCAAACCTCCCTTGAGTAGGTGCATCCAAAAAACAGATGGTCATGTGAATCCATGCACTCATCACAAAGCGCACAAGATAAGGTTGTCGATCCAGAAAACCACGTCCCTATCCGATCTTGTGTCGGGAGTCTCCAACAGCAAGCAATCCACATACAAAACGAAAACTTTGGAACATGTCCTTTGAACCAAACAAATTTGGTCCAAGGAACTAAAGGATCAATACCAAGAATCGACCTGGAAGCCTCACGAATTGAGAAGTCAATCGCATTCCCGTGCACATCCTTCCATCGAACAACATCAGCTGCACCATCTGTTAGATTCGGCACATGCTGGTCAAACGCAATAGGATTCCAAATAACCCATACAATCGGCCAAGAGCCATCACATTCTACAATAAGATCCCTAACCGAAGTACGCAGATGATATCCCTCACTAGTAAACCTGCGAAAAGAAATAATATCTGACAAAGGTCCCGCATCCAACCACGTATCAGCCCAAGCATTTACCGTCTCTCCTGAACCAAGTTGATACACAAAGAATCGTCGCACCAACAAGCGTGTATCCAAAATCCTCCGAAAAACCCAAGACCATGAAAGTTTCGGTTTTAAGAGCCAAAAAGAATGCTGCCGTATATAATACCTCCATATCCAATTAACCCACAAAGAATTTCTTCTAGTGAGTAAATCCCAGATATGTTTTGCAATAAACGCACGGTTCCATGCCCCAATCCTCTTGAATCCCAAACCACCATTCGAAATGGGTCTACAAACCGCCTCCCAAGAGACCTTACATTTGCCCTTTGAGCTATCCCCTTGTGCCCACAAGAAATCACGAAAACACGCTTCAAGCTCATGGACAACACTAGAGGGCAATACATAGATGGACATCCAATAAAGCTGCATTGATTGTAAGACAGATGTAACAAGCTGCTTTCTCCCACCAAACGACAAGAACTTAGTTTTCCAATTATGAACGCGCAGCTTGACTTTGTTTACCAAAGGGGCAAAATCCGCCACTCGTAAGCAAACTGACGACAAAGGGACACCAAGATATCGAATAGGAAACACACCTGGCTTAAAAGGCAGACAGTTAAGAATGACCGCTTTATCTTCCGGTATCACATTACAGAAAAAAGCGTCACTCTTGGCGATATTCGGTTCAAGACCGGACATTCGCCGAAACATATCCAAGGCTCTTTTAAGCACCTCAACAGACTGTAAGTCACCACCCGTAAATACAAATAGGTCATCCGCAAAGCATAAATGGGTGATAGCTAGATCATCACATCCCTGATGAAAAGAGAAGTTTCCCGCCTCCAAAATGCATCTCTTGAGTATCATTGAGAAACACTCCATAACAATGGTAAAAAGATAAGGGGAAATAGGATCACCTTGCCGAAGTCCTCTCGCACCCTCAAAATAACCAGTTGTTTCACCATTAAGGACAATCGAGAAAGACGAAGTCTGTAGCATCTGATCAATCCAATTACAGAATACCGGGTGGAACCCAAGACCTCGAAGCATGCGTAATAAAAACCGCCAATCAACTGTATCATATGCTTTACGCAAGTCAATCTTAAAAGCACATCTAGGCCTTCCCGAATCCCGTTGGTAACCAGCAACAAGCTCATGAGCCATTAAGATATTGTCCGAAATACGTCTGCCAGGAATGAACGCCGACTGTTCTGGACCTATTAGTTGAGAAAGATAAGGTTTCATCCGTTCAGCAATTACCTTAGAAATCACCTTATACAAAACATTACAACACGAGATAGGTCTGAAATCCGTAACCCGGGAAGCGTTTGGGACTTTCGGAATGAAGCACAACAGCGTATGATTAATCTCTTTAAGCATCCGTCCCGAATAGAAAAAGTTGTGGACCGCAACCTGTAAGTCGTTGCCCACAATGTCCCATGCAGACTTAAAAAACTTCGACGTATAGCCATCAGGTCCCGGCGCCTTATCATTTCCAATATGGAAAACAGCCCATCGTATCTCCTCATCAGTTATGGGACGAATCATGTGCAACGATTCCGAAAGAGAAAGAGAAGACGTGAAAAACTCCATGGGTACAAGTGGATCCACAATCGGGTCAACCACTCCAAGAAAACCTTGGAAATGGCTAACAAAAACCTGCGCGACTCCATCATCCTGAACATACGTACCACTAGAATCAACAATAGAGCGAATCAAGCTAAAATTTCTCTTTTCCTTCACAACCTGGTGAAAGAACTTCGAGTTCTTATCACCCTCATGTAACCATCTAATCTTTTTTTTTTTTTTTTGAAAGGAATTTCTTCCAGGCAATTTTATAAACGAAAAAAGAAAGCCAAAAGGCAAATTACAACCTTGTCCACTCGAAGGCCAAAGCCATTACAAAGCAAAAGAACAACGAAACAAAACCATACCAAACAAACCATAACCAAAATAAACAAAGAGACACGGACAAGTGCCAAGAACTAAAACTAATACTAAAACAAGAACGCCAATAAAAGATCCAAAACCACCAATCTAATCTTAGCTCTTTGCCGGAAAAAAGACAACTCATCAGCGCGTGCATGCTCAAACGCAAGAAAAATGTGCGCCAAATCCTCCCTAATAATAGGGTTTGTCTTATGTAATTTATTTAAAAATGATGAAAGTCTATTCTATTCAAAATCCCTAAAAGTAACACCAAAAAATGTAAATTCTTTTTAATGCAATCCTTCCAACTTCAAATCTTTACACAAAATCTAAACCTTTTCTATCAACCCCGTAGTATGTTTGTACATCAATTTACCATTAATTTTCATTTTAACAAAAACTTGTTTTCAAGTAAAGTAATTTTCTTTTATTTCTTTGGACAATCAACACTAAAATTTTAGACTAAATTATGATTTTTATATTGATTTGGGTAATAATTTCACTTTTCATTCCTAGAGTTTAAAATTTGTGATTTTGTCCCTAATATTTACAATTTATTATTATTTTAATCTATAAACCAATTCTTACCTTTAAATAGTTAGGGTCAAAACAGTAAAGAATTACAAACTATAGAAACCAAAACAACAATCAATTATAAAATATAAGAGCAAAAATAACATTGAATTACAAATTGTAAATGATTAAAACCTTGATTTCTAAATCAAATGGACGAAAATCATAAATTTTAACAAAATACTAAAAAATATACCATAATTTACTTTAAAATTTATGTTCCTTTATTTAGACCGTTTATAAAATCCCTCTTCTTAAGAAGATTTGTTATTTATATACATACATCACAAATACTTGTATATTCTTCATAGAATATTACAAGATCTACATATTTTTTACTATTCGATAATAATGGTATATTAATCATATACCAACAAATGTCTTTTAATCATAATTTAACAAAGGAGCAAACATAAATTTTTTATTTGCAAAATCCCGTACGGTAACCATATTATAAACTTCAACCTTTTCATACAAAGAACTTTTAGATAACTTTTGACTTTGTAGGGTAAAAAGCTATTCCGACGATTAAATGGAATAATAAAGATCTTAATAACAATGTTGATTAGGGGTGCTAAAAAACATGAGCAATTAGACCAATTTGGTCAAAGCTAACCTAACTCAACGCAAAATAATCTAGCCCAAAGCAACTCGATTTTTAATTGTGTTGTAAAAATTTCAAACCATAGATATGAGTTGAAACTGAGTTATAGGCATTTGAACCAAACCCAATATGTTGAACTCAATATCTTTTTATTTACTGGATTTAATACAATTGCTAAGTCCATATTAACATGTACATTATACAATTACACCATCATATACCTCGTTTATATACATATACTTTTGATATCTTCTCTATTTCTATATAACTCGTTAGTATATATGTTCACTGAATTTAAACATATATGCAAATTGAGAAATATAACTCTTGGGTTGGTTTGTTTGTCATACTAAATTGGTTTTTGCTATGCAAAAAAAGTTGAATGTGATAATATACTCAAGACTGAAAGGGTAAAATACGTTGTACCAAATGATTGATGAAGAAAAATGAATTATGAATAGAGAAAAAAATATATTCAATGTTGGGAAATGTTTTAGGGTTGGCTTAAGTTGTGTTTTGGCTCGATTGAAATATTTCAAGCTATAGACATTGGATGTTGTTAACCTAATTTATGAGTATCCATAACCTCAATTGTAGATGCACTAATGAGTGATAAATAAAAATCAAAACTACAACAAAAGATTAAAAGTAGGAAGTTGTTTAGGCTTAGACACAAAAATGTAATACTGGTCGTATGTTTATTTTTAAGTTAGAACGATTTTCTCATAACGATACTTGAGTTTGATCTTGAATATTTTGTCTACTCGAGTTTGAAGCTGATTTAACAATTTGAAGTAATGCATTCCAACATAAATACACGTTTTAAAAATTATGAGCTTAAACTCGAAACCAATTAAATAGTTTATTAGCTCCCGAGCAAAAAAAAGACTTTTCTACCAAGTTTGATGTGTTGAATATATGATCCCTGATACGTTGCTATGATGTCCAATATTCAAATACGGACATTCAAGTTGTTTCCAAGGCAAGGGGTAGGCGCTTAGCTCCATAGTTATTTATATCTTTTTGGGCATTTTTGAATGAATTGTTTTTATAAGTTTATTTATAGACTTACAAATATGTTTCCACGATATTGTGAACATGTGTGACTCAAGAATGTTTACGTCCGTTAGACTTGATACGAAAATTTTAATCGGGTTTCGAACAAACTCATCCAAACATTATATTAAACTACTCTACTCACTAATCCAAAGCTATTCAACATTGACTCAAACTACAACATTATATATTAATCTTGATTTCATGAGCAATAACATGTACGTGCAATTACAATTTTTGTTAAAAATTTGAATATTTGAATCTTTAGTTGTGTTCTCAAGCTCTTTTTTGTGAAGGAGAAAAAGGGAAAAGGAAAAGAAATAGTAGAGAAAAAATGTTGCGTTCTAAGCTTGTTTAAAGAGGGGGAAAAAGAAGATATTGATTTTCTTTTAGAAAGAGGAGAAAAAGAAAGAAATATTTTATAATAGTTAAATATATTCATAAAATTATACAATGAAACCACCAATAACATTTTTGTTTTCCTTTCTATTCCATTCAAAAATACTCAAATAATTTTCTTTCGTTTATTCCCTTAAAACGCTTACGATTAAAAATTAAAAAAGAAATAATTTTCTTTTCTTTATTTCACTCCAAAGTACCGATAACATTTAATTTGGATAAGGGGAATTATATATAGACCCCTTGCTATGTGAGTGCACTGGTGGGTCCCAGTATTAGGGGGTATATCTTTTTGTGAGTGCATTAAACAGTCAAGGGGGTCTATATAACAACATCTGATAATAATAAGGTTGTTTTGTCGTCAAAATAAATAAATAAAAGTTTCTTTCCTTCCATTTTATTTTTTATTTTCTATTTTCTTCTCTTCAAAAGATTCGAGAACACACCGTCATTTGGTCCATTTATTTGAAAATTAAATTTGTATAACATTTGATTTGTAAGTTGAAATTATATACATAACACGAGGTCAAAATGCGTTTAGACAAATAACAGGTCATATAATTTAGAGTTAATTACATTTTTGGTCCCTGTGGTTTGGTGATTTTAACACTCTAGGTCCATTTTGAAAATAATTATGGATTTGGCACCTGTGGTTTACATTTTATAACGCTCTGGGTCCAAATTTTTAACTCCGTTAAATATTTATGTTAAATAGATTAACTGCAGGGGTATTTTAGTCTTTTAGTAATTGTTTTTGTTTTTTCATTATTTTTTATTTGATTTTTAAATTATTTATATATTCTATACCTTTATATATATATATATGTGTGTGTGTGTGTGTGTGTGTGTGTGTGTGTGTGTGTGTGTGACTTGTGACCTGCAACACCCACCATCCCCTATGACCTCTCACCCTCAAGATGTCAAATCTCCCCAAATATCTTATTTCCATCATTACATCAACACCCACCATCCATCACCCCTACCAATACCCACCACCACCTCCATCACCTCCCACCAGCCACCCAAACCCACCGTCGACCACCTCCCACCAGCCACCCAAACCCACCGTCGACCGCCTCCCAACTCCGGCACCACCGACCGCCTCCCACCTCCGGCACCGTCGACCGCCTCCCACCTCCGGCACCGTCGACTGCCTCCCACCCTCGACGCACCGTCGACCACTACTACTTACCTCGATCAAAATCACCCTCTCCCCTAGTCGCACCACCGCCAAATCGTCCTCCCCCTGGTTGCTCCGATGAAACCACCACCACCTACGTCGATTGAAACCGAAGGAGAGATCTGGTGGATGGATCTGTTTTTGGAAGTGGGCGGTGATGGTGGTGAGTTGTGGTGAAGACGATGGTGGAAGTGGGCGGTTGGCGGTGAAGACGGCTGTGGAGGTGGCCGGTATTGAAGACAATGGCGGTGAAGACGGCTGTGGAGGTGGCCGGTGTTGCTGTGGGAGGTCGATGGTGGAGGTTAGCGGTGACTATTGGTGTAGCGTTTTCAACTTCCTTTTCTCAGATCTGGGTTTTTATGAGGTCTTATAGTTCGACGACGATGGGGAGTTGTTGGTGGTGGTGCGTTGTGGTTGTTGGTGGTGGTAGGTTGGTGGTAGTGGTGCTGGTGGGTTGTTGTTGGTGGTGGTTGTTGTTTAGTGGTGGACTGGTGGTGGGTTGTTGTTGTTGGTGGTGGTGGGTGGTTGTTGGTGGTGGTAGGTGGTTGCTGGTGGTTGCTGGTGGTGGGTGGTTGCTGGTGGTTGTGGGTTGTTTGTGGTATTGGTTGTGAGTAGTATTGGTTGCAGGTGGTATTTGGTATTGGTGGGGATGGGTGTTGAAGAAGATGGAAATCAAATCAAGATAAAACATTAATTAAAAATTAAGAAAATATGAAAAGACTAAAATACCCATGTACTAAATCTATTTAACAGAAAAAGTTAACGAAGCTAACATTTATGGACTCAGAGCGTTATAAAGTTCGAAACCATGGACCCAGAGCGTTATAAAATGTAAACCACAGGTGCCAAATCCATAATTATTTTCAAAATGGACCCAGAGTGTTAAAATCACCAAACCACAGGGACCAAAAATGTAATTAACTCTATAATTTATAGATTACTTGTTTCAGGTGCAAATTCAATTTTGTTTTTTATATGGTGACACTTCTACTAACCTAAATTATTTCAGTATTGGTTGATATTTTTTAACCCAATTTCATCATTTTAAGAGAGTTTAAAAAAAAATTATTTAATTTCGACAGATTTTTAAGTTTATGTATCCATTTCGGAGAACTTTTTCAATTTCTTTTTGGGAAAAGTCCAAAAAAAACCCAACAAACTATTCCATTTTGAATGGTTAAGTCCCTAAACAATTTTTTTGAACAAAAAAACCATTAAACTTTCTCATTTTGAATGATTAAGTCACTAAACTATTCTTTTGAATGAAAAAACCATTAAACTTTTTTGTTTTGATTGATTAAGTCCTCAAACAATTTCTTTTTGATAAATAAACCATTAACCTTTCAAAAATTGGTTACTTACCCCCTTTTAATAAAAATAAAAAATTAAATGTAACCGACCATGAAGGTTTTAAAGGTAAAATATAACTATGTTAATTTAGGTTAAACATATATAAGTAACAAAGTTTTAAAAATTCAATGATTTATTTTGTGGAAAAAATGTTTAGGGACTTAATCATTCAAAATGAAAAAGTTTAATGGTTTTTTCATTCAAAATAATAGTTTAGTGACTTAATCATTCAAAATGAGAAAGTTTAATGGTTTTTTTGTTCAAAAAAATTGTTTAGGGACTTAACCATTCAAAATTGAATAGTTCGTTGGGTTTTTTTGGACTTTTCCCTTTCTTTTTTGGTTGGTTATTACAAGTTGTAGTTGCAACTTGTTAAATAGTACGATTGCATTTTTTAGAATGATAATATTGCAACTTTCACGAACCTAATAAACTTTTTTTACCTTAGACTATCGGCATCCAATCCTCCCAACCCTCCCAACGCTCTCAATCTCACTGCCACATCAACTTCCACATCAACTTTTCTCCACCCCACAATTAACCCTTTGGAACCCTCTTTGATTAGTACCCAACTCCCCCAACCCTCACACACACACACACACACACACCCCATAGACACACACAACACACTCAAACTTAGCGGTGTGTGGAAACTGCAGGTGTGGAAACCCGCTACCGGCGTAACGGCAGCCAGTTGAGCCTGCCAAGCCGGCGGCTTCCAACCCGCCGAACCTAGCATGCTGGTACGCATGGCCTTATTAAGGTAATTTTTTTTTTACCTTATGACAGCAAACAATACAATGACACGTAACACCGTTGACACTTAACTAGGTTCGCCATGACTAGTTTTCATTTAAAACCGATTTAACTTCAAATATTAATAGTTCAAATTTATCAAAGCGTAACTTAGTGGTCGACAACATCCTTAGGAGGGACAATGGATGACATATATACCCAGGTTCGATTAATAGGGTGAGCATGTGGCGATAACCTGACCATGGGTCGACTTTCGGGTCGGTCCATGGTCACCAAGGATTAGTCGGGTGCTCGTATGGATCCCAGATACCTCGTCAACATCGTATCGAGACGTGTGTGTGGGTTATCTGTCATTCATCCAAATTTGTTTTTCTTTTCACAAAAATAACTAGTGTCCCGCACCATGATGTATATTTTTTTTTGAAAGGACTATGATGTATATTTTGCTTTGTATATGTCATATTTAGTAAACTAACGGATTAAGCTTTCTTTATAACTAACTAACTTGTAGTTTATGTTAAAAAGCCTTGTTCTTCATTTGTTATACTAAATAAATAATTTGAATGCTAAAAATACTATTTTACTTCCATATATTAAATAAATGATTAATATATAACATTATTTGATAAAAAAAATGTCAAAACGATTGAAATTTTTTTCTTTTTGAAAACGTCAAACGATTGAATTTGACTAATACAAAAACCATCTCAATCTTCGACATGGAAAAACACCCGATTTAGAATAGGAATAAATTAATACTTATCTATGTATTGACCCTTGATCTCCTAAGCAAAATCTCAATTAATCCATTATTTGACAAAGACTTATCAGATAAGTACTTATCGTGTAACATTTTAGACTATCAAGAAGAATCATTGGTAAGTGTCTTAAACCCGGAAAGTGCTTAATGAGTAAGACTCTCGATCTTTGCTATGCCTCTTACTAGGTAAGAATACTTGTCCTCGCCATATGGTCAATTGCTAAGGTAAACGGTATTGGCAAACATATTCTAAGTAAATGTTTTGTAAACAACGCCAAAAGGGGACTTCATTCTCTTGTGATTACTCCAATTTTGCAACAACTTAAATAGAACCACGTAAAGGTTACATGCATGGACGGACCCATAGAAGGGAACACGGTAACATGTACTATCATATTATATTTCCGTCGAAGGTTAAATTCTTTACGTTTATGAATGATGCAACCGTATTGATTTAGTAAGTGTCATTGTATAATTTTTAAAAGCTCCAGAAGATACAAAGTAAACCGATAAAACGAAAACAAAAAAAAACAAAAAAGTCCCTAGGAATAGATAAAAAGGAAAAAAAACCTTAAAAATCCCTTCAAATTAAAGCAAAAAACTTAAAAACTCCTAGAAACAAAACTTTTTTGTTTTTGTTTTTGTGCAACAACATTGGACGATATTAAACGTTAGTAAAAAGATAATGACATGTTATTAAAAACGGTACTTTCTTAGGCCATCATTAGCCGGGCCGGTATGGGGTACCGGTACCGCCACTACCGACGGTGAACACCGTCGTGGATGGCCGGTACCGGACCGGTCGTGGTGGAGGTCGGTACCCGGTTACCGATTGAAAAAGGCGTGTTAACCCCCCCCCCCCCCCCCCAACGGCTCTCTAAACGGCTATATTTTCAAAAAAAAAAAAAAAATTTTCCTTTAATCTCTCTATATATACATATACATCTATTCTCTTCTCCACATCTCATTCTATTCTCTTCTCCACATCTCATTCTATTCTCTTCAATTTCTTCTCTTTTCTCCTATCCACAAAAATATGGCGGATTCCGATGACGAATTCAATTTCTTCTCACACGTGTATAATTTTACACAACATGATTCGTGAAGACGAAGGCATTTCAAATTATCCTTTTGATCCTACGGAGGTTTTACCGGAAGATATCGAAACAAATATCTCCGAAGCAGACCGGGCAAGAAACGTCAACCTAGTGAAAAACCGAGAGAGGCACAACAACCTTCGCCAAGATTTATCTCAACACTTGTGGGACTCTCTGCAAAATAATTAGTTTTATTGTATTTTTTAGTTTTATTAAAATGTAATTTTAATTTTAATTTTAATTTTAATTTTAATTTTAATTTTAATTTTAATTTTAATTTTAATTTTAAGTAAATTATTTTTAATTTTAATTTTAAGTAAATTATTTTAATATATTTTAGAAAAAAAATAAAATAAAATGAGGGGTATGAGTGGTATGGTTAAGGATGAAAGGTATGGAATTGGTAGGGTAGTGGTAAAGCTGATGTGGCAGCTGATGTGGCAGCAGAAATGGGTGGTATGGTTGGTATGGCTAAGGATGGCCTAACAATGAGACTAGAAGAATGCTCCAACAACGAAGAGGCGCTTGGTTCAAACTAGAAGAAGAAAAAACTGAATACATAGAACCGTAATGGAGATGAAGATAAACGTCAAATCAAAAATCGAACCAGAAGAAAAACATAGACGAAGTACTCGTAAAAAGTTGAACCCGAATCAGATTAAGGGTTCATTTTGAAAAAATCGAAAGCGGTCATTCTTGATTCATTCAGCTTGAACCGTTGATTTTTAGCGAAATCGAAGGTTGCTATTGTTGACAGAAATGTAAGAGATGCTGTTCAAATGTTGAATAAACTCGCCATGGGGATTTTTAAACATTTTGAATAAGCTCGCAATGGGGATATTTTTACATGTTGAATCTTGAATGTTTCCCATGGGGATATTTTTTCTTCCATGTTGAATGTTGTGCAAAATCAAGAAACAACCATTGGATGTTAATGGGGGATGTTGAATGTTCTCTGCAGGAGGGAGAAACGAGAGTCGTGGGGAACTGGGGATGAAGATGACAAAAGGAAGGGGGTAAAAAGGGGAATAAAATGAATGGATAAATGGATTAATCTAAATGACTGTATTTACCTGGTCTTAGGCTATGTTTGGCAAGCGCAACTTATAAGCTAGCTGGTAGCTGATAAGCTAGCGGATAGCTGATAAGCTAGCTGTTGATTGATAAGCTTGCTAGTAGCTGATAAGCTAGCTGTTGAACAAATTATGTTTGGCAAAAACTAGCTTATGAGTATGTAAAATGACCAAAAAGGGTATATTTGAATTTAATAATTAATATTAATAAGGGTATAATTGGAAAAAGCTACAATAAGTTCCTCATAAGCTACTCAAAGTAGCGTTTCAAAAAGCTAGCTTATAAGCTAGCTGATAAGCTAGCTTCCTGGTACATGTTTGGATGGACTAGCTTATAAGCTAGCTTATAAGCTAGCTTATGCTTGCCAAACACAGCCTTATACTCTTATTGGGTTGTGCTATTTGGCTTTTGGATTTAAGGTGATAGGTGGCAGAATAGACTTGTGGGCTTTAGAGTGCGTTTGGTACATAGGACATGATGGGATAGGACTGGACAGGATAGTCTTGTTCCATGTTTGGCAGATATGTATGTGGCACACACCAGAACTAAATAGAACAAGAGTGAGACAAGCCTGTTGCATCCTACCCCCTGGAACTAAGAGCATCTCTAACAGATATGCTAAAATAGAAAAAAACTACATTTTAGCATATTTGTTGCTCCAACAGCTATGTTATCCCATATGTTAAAATAGAGAAAAGTGGGAAAAAGTCACCAAAATCTCTAAATTTAGAGAAATCTCTAAATGCTTAGGGAAATGGTTATTTTAATTTTCCAACCAATAGGATTATTTGAAGTTAAATATTTAAGAGAGAAAAATAATTATTTTAATGCTTCAACCAATAGGAACAACTTTTGTTTTGCTATAATAGAATAGCTATTGGAGTTGGATGCAAAAAAATTTAAAGATTTTTAACCTTTTTATTTTATTTTAGAAAAAATTTAGCATAGCTATTGGAGATGCTCTAAGTAGAACAGAGTCAGATTTCTATTATACCCCTTAAAATATAGATTGATTTTCTCTTTCTTTATAATTGCTTCATACTTAGGGGTGAACAAAACCCGACTAAATCCGAAAAATTGAAATCTGATACGAAAAATCTCGAATCTACCTGACCCACATAACTCGAACTAACTCGTTCTTCGAAATCCAACTTTATTACGAGTTACTCAGTTCGGGCGGGGTCTCCGTACCCATTACCCGAACTCATAGAAACCCGAATAAAACCTTTTATTAATATTTTCTATAACTTTTTTATGTAGATCTTTGAGATTTGAACTTATTTTTATTAGTTTAAATGCTTAGTTTAATTTTTAACATTTAAAATTTGGATTTTGGACTTTCAATTAGTTTTAGTCTTTAATGATCAAGCATCTAAAACAAAATATTAAGATTAAATTTGAGTCATTATATCTAATATAGGAGTAGTTTTCCATTAGATATTTTTTTATTCAAATTTTCGTACATAAAATATATATGTTTATCTTTAAATTTTCTTTGCAAACTATTCTATTTTCTACTAATTTGGTGGAAAACGAAAAGAAAAACATATATTGTTAAAATCTGAACTGAACCCGATTAAATCCGAATCCAACATGGTCCGAAATACTTCACACCTAATTTGGATTTTTGAGAACAACATTTCATACTCGAAACTCGATCGAAAATACAATTAATAATGTATATTGCTATTATTTATCTTGCAAGTTATGATTTTTGATTATATGCTTATTATAGTTTTGTTGATACATAGATTGGAGTTTTTTGTTTTTTTTGTTAATTTTCATTTAATCGACTATTAGGTAAAAAAAACGCTAAAAATCTCTGCAGGGGTAAAATGGTCATTTAGGCAGTCTTGTTCTATTCAGTAGCGTTTTAGTGATTTATTGTAATTATGAGACATTTAAAATTTTTTATTCCAAATATATCCTTCTACTTTTTACATTACTAATTTTTAAACATGTTTTTTTTGTCATTTTACAGTCATAAGCTACCTTATGAGCTAGTTTTTTGCCAAACGCATCTTATTAATCAGTTAACTTATCAGTCATCAGCTACTTTATCAGTTATCAGCTAGCTAATCAGTTATCAACTACCTTATCAGTTGTAAGCTAGCTTATCAGTTAGTTTGCCAAACATAGCAATCTTGTCCAATAGCAGGATAAAATCGAGGTTGTAAATTTGAAAACCCCTTTTTATTTATGATAATTTCATTCCTAAAAATTTATCAATTTTGTTTCCTTTCTATTTTGGCTTTGTTTAAGGTACATGTTTTGATGGATCATAAGTTAGCTTATATATAAGCTAGTTATTTGAAAAACTACCTTCAGGAATCAGGAATATTTTGATAACTTTTAAGACTTATTATTTTTTTATTTAAAAAATATCCTTGCAAAGTTTTACACTACCAATTTTTAAACTTGTCTTTTTACGGTCATAAGCTACCTTATTAGCTAGTTTTGCCCAAACTCAACTTATTCATTAACTACCTTATAAGTCATAAGCAACCTTACCAATTATAAGCTAGCTTATCAGCTAGCTAGTTTGCCAAACATAGCCTACAGTACGCAAAAGACACGAACGAATAATGCTTCGATATTCACTTTCTCGGTTCAAAAATACTCCTTCCACACCGATTCTAAGCAAGTTCGATGAAGACGACAATCCTGCACCAGCAAATGAAGTTCCCATTCTAGTTGTAGATACCGACAAGGCGACAATGTTAAAGTTACTGTTCCGATTCCCATTGTAAACAACGAGGAAGAATATAATGATAATGCGAAACATCCAACAAAACTACAATATTAATCATCAACCAGATGTGAACTTCGAAACTTCAGAATGTAACATGCACAAAGAGAATTGATATTCGATACGAACCCACCAGAATAAAAAATCACAAATGAATATATCAGTACTGTTGATTCCATGCTACATATATTCATTATATTATGCTGCATACTGTCCATGAATATGAAAACTACTATTCATGAAATGAACTAGATATTCTTGGCATCATATAGTTTATATTCAGGAGATAGAAAAAAAAACATTAAAAATCCTCATCAATGAAACAAAAGCAACTTTTTTACATGATTCTTCAAAAAATTTCCAAGTTCATTTTTCTGAACTAAGTAATGATTAAACTGTTCACCATTATTGTATTCAACGTAAAAACTTCATCATTGACGTTAGCAACGCAATTTGACTGTTACTTCATCAAACCCATTTTTCTGGACTCATTAACGATTAAACTGTTCACCATTATTCAAGGTGGATAATATAATATTCGGGCTGAATAATACAACATTATGTATTATTTAGTCCGAACATTGTATTATTCACCTTAAATAATGCATAATATTCAATCTGAATAATTTTATATCATTGAAATTGAATATTCATATGACACTCTACGCTTTTATCATGTTCACGGCCAAATTTGAATTTCCTATAAAGTTTGTCTCTCTTATAAATCTTAATTAACAAATTAATAAGTCTTCAGTAGAACAGTAGAATAATAGTTTTAATATTACGACTTACGAGATCGTTTATCAAAGTTAATAAGTAAATATGTTAAAACTAATAGTAATCAATAAAGGAAAAAGTTCAAAAAAAACATAACAAACTATTCCATTTTGAATGGTTTAGTCCCAAAATAATTTTTTTAAACAAAAAACCATTAAATTTTCTCATTTTGAATGATTACGTCACTAAACTATTCTTTTGAATGAAATAACCATTAAACTTTTTCGTTTTGAATGATTAAGTCCTCGAACTATTCTGTTATAAAATGACAAAGGTCGAGTCCATTTAAGTAATAAAAGAAGTTCAGGGACCAAATCCGTAAAAACTAGCAAACCACAGGGACCAAATCCGTAACTCACTCTAAAGTATAATTAGGTGTTAATATTTTATGATTGATTTAAATTTTATTAAAATAAACTTATCTAATTAAAGATGTGACTTTAATATAAAAATTGAAAATTAAAAATAATATCAAAAGTTTTATTTTTCAATTCTTTACAAATAGATATCAATGTTGACATATTTTCAAGAAAATACACAAATTTTTCTCTTCATTTCAATACTCTCATCCTTTTGAAAATTTCAAAAGTCGTAATTTTTTTTCAAGTTTTTCTCTATTGATCCAAACTAGCAAAACTTTTGGATTAACTCTAAACATTCTAATATTTATATTTTACTTAAAGTTAAAATATATATACATATATTAAGATATTAAATATAGAATTTTTAAGATTGGTTTGGATTGTGAATAAAATATGAAAAATGTTATATTTGATAGGAATTATAGATTGGATATGTGGAAGAGAGAGAAATTAATATTTTATTAAATATTAGTGTGTTTTGGTTTGTGAATAAACATAGTCTAAGAGCATCTCCTAGCATCTCCATCAAGTTTTATATAACTTTTTTTTTAAAATAAAAAACTAAATTGAAGTCAAAATTTCTAGATAAATACATTTCTATCAAGCATATATTTTATTTTAAAATTTTCAACATTAATTATTTTATTAAAATATAACTAATTTATCATCCTAATATATTTTATTTAAAAAATGTATATAAAAAAAATAGTAGTTTCGTGTCATTTATAAAGATTAATAAAAAGATAGGTTCTCTCACCTTTTATTACCATACCTCGTCATCATTGTTGTCACCACCGTCGCGCCACTACTATCGTTGTGGTCGCCATTACCATATTTTGTCATTGTCGATAAGCATCACCACTGCCAGTGTCATTGCCACCGCCGCCCACAACAGTCATTACCACCGCCATCGACCACCATCGTTACCGCCACCACCACCCACCATCGCCGTCTCCACCACCTCCTCCATCCCCCACCAATATCATATATTCAGGGTGGGTTTGGTAGGAGAACAAAGTGGAACATAACAGAACAGAACAAGGCTATCCTATGTTTGGTGTCACTTTAAAAAAAAAGAACAGGGACTAACTAGAACACAAGTGGAACACACGTGTTCCACTCTTACCCCTGGAACTAACTTGAATAGGCCCAATTGTACCAATATTCCCTTCACCTCATACACCGATCATCTGATTCACGCTCCGCTCCACTTCCCCATCTCTCAAAAAGTTGCAGACCCTTGTTCTTCATTTCCTCCTTTAGATCGATTCACGCTTGAACACAGATCGTTGCTCTCATCTTCCTTCTTCGGATCGATTCAGTCCTCTATACATATTCTTGATATCGTCTTCATCGTTCAGATCGATTCATATGCAGATGGTTGCTCTCGTTTTCATCTTTTAGATAGTTGCCCTCTGATCGATTCTCTCACAATCGATTCCACATAAATCGATTTCTCCATTTATCCTACCTAAATCGATTTCCATTGATGTTCCAATATTCAAGAAGTGGCATGATTTTTGTTCAGAATTTATGTGCATAAATTGCATTTTATGTATACAAAAAAGCCCTAAATTGATAGCTCAATGGAGTGAAAAAAAACCCTAAATTGATAACGCAATGGAGTGAAAAAAAAGCCATGGAAAATTGGAAACGCATGTTTTTTAATACTTTCTTTAATAATTGGATATAGGTATGGATTTGATAAAGATGTGGATGAAAAAAACCATGGATTTGATTATTTGATACGTACATGGATTTGATAATGCTGTGGATGTAAAAAGCCATGGATTTGATTAAGCTGTGGTTGAGAATGCCATGGATTTGATTAAGCTGTGAATTGTGATTGAAAAAGCCATGTTTTTTGGATTGACAATTTGATAAGAAAAACATTAAACAAAATTTTAGGGGTATTTTGGTCATTTAACCAATCGTGTTCAGTTCTGTCCAGTTTAGTTATGTGTTACCAAACGTTAAACAACAGTTCTGTCCTGTTCTGTCATGTCCTGTTTCATCTTGTTCTGTTATGTCCTGTCCTGGTACCAAACACACCCTCAATGAACTAAACAGACATTGTTTCATATGAAGGTGTTTATTTACGTAGTAATGAAAAAGTTTCATTGAAACCAGAAAAAAGTTTCATATGAATAAAAAACACCAAAATATGAAACAATTTCATCAAAATTTGATGTTTATGAAACATTTTCAACATATTAAACAACTCCATAAATCAATTTTATTGATTTAATCTATGCAACCATGAGTTTACACGGTTTACAAGTTATTTGTGGTTTACAAAATAACTACTCTCTATATAAGATTATATACACATATATAAATAATATAGATACATAGAGTCACCTTATTTCAAGATTTATGATTTCTAGTTATCCACATTAGGAGGAGTTTTCTTTGGGTTTTGGTTGGTTATCTACATTGCAGGAGGTTTTTTAGGTTATCCGAAGTTTGTTATTTAATATTTTGTTGTTGTAATTATATGGAAATTTTGGATGCTTGCCATTGTTAATTGGTATTTGATATTTTGTAATATGGATATTTGAATGATTGATACTCAATTTGAGTGGATGGTTGAATGTAATGTGGATGGATGTTCATTCATTTTTCGAATCAAAATCTATCCCCTTATTTTATAGTAGATATTTTTTCAACTGAATTTGAATAAACCCGAATTCGACAATGCAAATTCGAGTCAGTTTTACATGTTTCATTTCGAATTCGAATCGAGTTTCGAATTTACCTAAAAACCCGATTCAAAGAATTCGAAAAACCCGAAATTCGACTCGATAAACACCCCTACTTAGATATATCAAAGTATGGATGATAATTACACTTTTACTTAACCTAATTTTGGTTGTATATTTTTAAGATTCCTCAATTAGATAAATATAAATTAAAATATTCATTTTTATTTTCCAACATATGAAGTAGTTAGTCGGGATATATTTAATGGATTAAATAGTTATCATGTTTATACTCTTTATTAATATTAATGATTATTAATTAAAAATAAATATTAATTATTTAGTAAATAATAATATTATTAATAGATATTAATTATTTGTTATTAATAAATATTAACTTATAATAATTAAAATTAATTATAATTTACCAATTAAATTTAAGTATACATTACATACTAACTATAATTATTAATTTTATTAAAGTTTATTAATTATAGAGTTAATTACATATTTGGTCCCTGTGGTTTACACGAAATTACGATGGAGGTTCCTGAACCCTAATTTTCATGCCTACGGTCCCCGTGGTTTGTATTTCGTTACCATGATGGTCCCTTACCCTAACTTCTGTTAAAAGAAGCTGTTAAAAGTGAGGCAAAAGACGAAATTGCCCTTGATATAAAACCAACCCTTCCCCTCCCATCTTCCCCAACCCTAAACCCACCCCAAACCTCTTTAGATCAGCAGCCACACCCTCACCGTCGGCCACTTACCGCCGGCGACCTCTACCGCCGCCGACCTCCACCGCCGACCGTCGCCCGCCGCCGCCCGTCGCTGCAACGTTGCCTTCTCCGACCAACACCATCTCCGCCGCCCATCGCCTTGCAGATCCGTCGCCTTGTATTTCGTGTAAACCACAGGGCGTCGTGGATGCGGTGGTCATCTCCGACGAGCACCAGGTCATCTCCGCCGTCAATTTCACCGTTGGCACCCTCCACTGTCGCTCCACGCACCAACCGCCGCCGGCCACCCTCCACTGTCCCTCCACGCACCAACCGCCGCCGCTCACGTTCAGTCTGCACTACCGCCCACGTTCACGTCGATTTGACGGTCTAAAACCGACGTTCATGTCGATTTCACGTTCAGATCTCCGGCGTCGGCGTCGGAAAGTCATATCTGTAGCAGGTCGGCGTCGGAAAGTCAGATCTGCACCTGCTACAACCACCTCTATCGCCCACCTGCGTTCCAGATCTGCTCTCCGATCTGCTCTCTCTTCCAGATCTGCTCTCCGATCTGTTAAAAATGGCTACTTGCTAATGGTGGTGGTGTAAATCAGGGGTTAACATTTGGTGTAAATAACCCCCATTTTCATCATCTGCCTTAAATATATAAACCCTCACTGGGCCCTGCAACTATTCGATTTCAAGCTACATTTCATTTCAATCGAAGAAGAAAGAAGAAAGAAAACGATTGATTGTAGATGGCCATTGCAGCTAATTCAGCAGCTTCATTCCTACAGCTACAACACCACAAGAAACCTCATTTTATTACTTTTATCTTCGATTGTTGCTGAATGCTAATTGTTTTTTTTAATGAGGTTTTTAGTTGATTTGATTTCTATGCTTTTGTTTCATGAAAAAACGTATTTCTATTATCTGTTAAGCAACAGTTATTGTGGTTTTTTAGCTGTTAATTTGATTTGTATGCTTTTGTTTCGTTGAATTCCGTAGATGATTATTAGGTCGTTCCGTAGATGATGGTAATGGTGGTGGTGGTGGTGTGGTGGTACTGGTGGTGTGTTGGTGGTGTGTTGGTGGTGTGGTGGTGGTGCTGGTGGTGGTAGTTGGTGGTGGTGCTGATGGTGTAGTTGTGGTGCTGGTGGTGTAGTGGTGGTGGTGGTTGGTGGTGGTGGTGGTGATAGGTGGTGGTGGTGGGAGTTGGTGGTGGTGATGGGTGGTAGTGGTGTTGGTTGGTGGTGGTGGTGGTTTAGTGGTGGTTAGTGGTGGTGTTTTAATATCTTATTTAAATTTTAATAGAAAATAAAAGAAAAAGGGTAAAATGACAAAAATACCCTTGAGTTAACGGAGGCTTTTAACAGACGTTAGCTTTAGGGACCTCCGTCGTTACGAAATGCAAACCACAGGGACCGTAGGCATGAAAATTAGGGTTCAGGGACCTTCATCGTAATTTCGTGTAAACCACAGGGACCAAATATGTAATTAACTCTTAATTATATCACTTTTAACTTAATATATTTAATTATCAAAAAGAAATATAACACTACTTATATTTAAAGATACTTTTTATGTATAATTAAAAAAGGGCTAAATATTTTAATAAAGTATTTTTATTTAATTTTTAAATATACATTCTTCTATATCTATTAATTATTTAGAATATTCTTTTCCGGTCCCACGTTATATTATAATTTAGCCAACCATCCTCGCCATATATTTCCAAAATCACATCTTTCCAAACGAGTTCTTTTTACATAAAGGAATCTCCAATTTGGGTCGTACAGCGAGGGTGATTTGCCAAGCTCTTTGCTAGTTTGCTTGATGTTCTCTAGTGTTCAAAAGAAAGCTAACATAGATTTTTAGATCATCTTTAAAAAAGGATTTTAAGATTATTTTCAATAGTTTTTTTTTTTTTTAAATAGAGAAAGTTTCTATTTCTTTCTCTTAAACATTTCTATCCCATTCTTTAAAATACTGATAATCAAGGGAAAAAATTTCACATATAGAGAATTCTAAGAATAGAGAGAAATAATTTTTTTATTCGTTCATTCAACAAGATTTAAATGGGTATCATTTTATATAATTTAAAAAAAATAGTTTATTGTAGTCATAAAATTAATAAATATTTAAATAATATAACTAATGATGAAATCTTTAAAATATAGAATTTGTTGAAGTTGAATATAAGTTATTTTAAGGATTTTGATTTTTGATTATCTATTTTAAAGAATCTGTTAAAGATGTTTTAAGAAAATGATTCGTAAACTTCCTTTTGTTTAGTCCCAAGCCAACCAACATAATATTTGTTCAAATGAATAATAAAAAATAACATATAACTTATTTCCTTGGTCCAAGGTATGACTTCACTTAGGCCATCCTTAAACGTACCACTCATACCATCCATATCAGTTGTCATCTCAGCTGTCACATCAGTTTTCCACTATTTTACCACCATCATACCATTTCATCCTTAACCGTACCACTTTTACCACCTTTTTTATTTTTTAAATACTAAAATATATTAAAATAATTTACTTTAAATTGAAATAATTTAGATTAAAATTAAAATTAAAATTAAAAAATACAATAAAGTTAATTATGGGCGTTCACCATAAAGTCCCACACGTGTTAAGATAAATCGGCGCGAAGATTGGCGTGCTTCTCTCGGTTTTTTACTAGGTTGACGTTTATTGTTCGGTCTTCTTCGGAGATATTTGTTTCAATATCTTTCGTTAAAACCTTGGTCGGATCAAAAGAATAATGTGAAAAGTCTTCGTCTTCACGAATCATGTTGTGTAAAATTATACACGAATACATGATTTCCTATAATTTCCTTTGTGACCATACCCTCTTCCCGACCTCTATCTTTAGTCGGCCCTCTCGGTCTTTTATTCGACGGTTCTACAAGCTCGTTTTCGATTAATGCACGGACCGCTTCCGTCGTCTAATGTTGTTCATACAAATCTGATTTATGATAAGATCTACATCTGCGTCGTCAGAATCCGACATTTTTTGGAGAATAAGATAAGAATAAGAGGAGAAAGAATGAGATAAAAAGATTAAGATAGAGAGATGTATATATATATATATAGATAAATGGAAAAGAAAAAAAAAACTAGCCGTTCGGGTGGGGGTGAGGGGGGTGTCGCTTGTTTCCATCGGCATGGGGGTACCGGTGGTGCGCATACCGGTTGCCATACCGGGTAGGTGTGGCGGTGTTACCGCCGGTACCGCCCCCGGTACCGCCTCATCCACCGGCCCGTTAAGGATGGCCTTAGGATGTTGATACCCAACTCTATATTACCCTATTCTAGTCTAAGTTTATTAATAAGTTTGTATCTTCATTGTTTAATTATATTATAATCGTTATTATTCCACTTTCATTAATGATTTATTATTATTATTATTTATTTTTATCTCTCTTTATTATTATTTCATTTTCTTTTCTAAATATAGATTGTTTACTAAAATAAGTGTTTAGCAAAAAATACCATACTATCATTAACTAAATAATATTACTTAAATTTAAATAAAATACTAACATAAAAAACATAATTTTCATTATCAATAATAATCTACATTTCCATAATCTTTTGAAATAGGTTTATATCTCGTATATGATTCTAGATGTCCACCTAAAGTTGCATGCCTTTTCATTATGCATGAATGCTAAAGCTATGGAAAACGTCTTATTTATTGAAGTGACACCAACAATTTTCAGAAATTTGAGCTGTTACATGTTGGTGTTATACGTAGCATCCATCAACAGTATGTGCATAAATGTTTGCCACATGTTTAATGTTGTTGGATGCATGAAAAATAATTCTTCTAACTCGTTAGTATCGCCATTTAAATGATACTCAAAACCTTACCCGTTAGTTTGCAAAATGTGCATCACATTCTACATCAGGGTTCTACCTTCTTGCTCGAATATTTGAAACTTATGATGAGCATTGTATATAGTTCTCAGTGAAGCTACGTTATTTGGATTTTGATCCTCTAATGTTGGACAAAATATCTCGTGGTTTCACATTTAGCTTTGTTAAATCTCGCACGATACGAGTTTCATTTTCAAATAATCCTATCATATGCGAATGACCCACCATAAACATTGACGGTTCATGATTATGCTTATCACGTACAATACTTAAAGGTCCAACCATCATGCCACTTCAGATTCTTTCCTCCGAATTCAAACGGATAATTTTCTTTTTGTTTCTGCGTCTATACTTTTGGCTACACCACCACTAGCACAACCGAGAACAATTTTAGAGATTTTTGTTTCTAAATCGACTTGACTTTGATCGTCAAGTGACAATAATAAAACCTTGAGAACA
Organism: Centaurea solstitialis; assembly: GCA_030169165.1. Classification (NCBI taxonomy): domain Eukaryota; kingdom Viridiplantae; phylum Streptophyta; class Magnoliopsida; order Asterales; family Asteraceae; genus Centaurea; species Centaurea solstitialis. The sequence goes on from CM058046.1 coordinate 20,243,282, forward strand.
TCCATATTTTATACTTAAGTCATTAAATCTTTACAGGATTTTAACACCTAAATTTTGAGAAAAGTTTCAAAGTTAGAAAAAATCGATAAATGCATCAGTTAATTACACACTCTATATAAATATTATACTTGCTATGTTAAAAATATTGAGATACTCGCCGTTTTCTCTTACATATTTAAAAAAGTTTGTCAATATTACAAAATACCAAACCTTAAAAAAAATAATCAATATAAAAACACAGCAATATATAAGCATGCGAAGTGAAGTCAATATTCGTCAATCCAAACGTATACATTTTAATTAATTATAAGCATTTTATTTTTTAATTAAAATTTATAACCATTAAAATCCAACCCATGTAAACCCAACCATATGTTCCTATTTAAAATTACATCTAATATTTCGTACACTAAATAGTACTAGTGGATCTTTATTCTTTAAAAATAATAATAATAATAAAAAGAGGTGAAGATTTGTTAGCTCCATTTTACGATGTAAAAGTATAGGAAAAATGCAAAGTATCAGATAGACAAAAGAATTTGCTGTAGAGGACCAAATGATAGAAGTCACCAGTTCGATCAAGTTCAAAACTGCATAGCCTTTGGGATAAATCACAGAGACTCTGCGATATTCATCCTCTGTGGCAGATCACTTTCTTCAGATTCAACGGGTTGTTTCAAACATGTGCCTTGCACGTGGATTCAATTACACCGATTTCCTTTGGACGTCTAGGATTGGGCCACGTGTCAAGATCTCCTAGAGTTGGTTATAGAGTAATATAAATAGGAGCTCCACCCTTTGTAATCAGTGCGCTCTTTTCATATTTTTGCTTCCAGTATTGTAAATCTCTAATTCAATCAATTCAATACTTTTTTTGAAGCAATAGAATCATCTTCATCATCATCATCACATAGTATTGTGTGTTCTTGGTGTTCAAAAGCAATACACACTTTATACAATTACTATAAACTGTATTGTTAAAGATCATATACTCTGTTTTGCTCTATTTTCATATTTCGCTGCAATTCACTGTTCTATTAGGGTGCGTTTGGTATCGGTACATGATTGGACAGGACATGACAGGACAGAACAGAACAGCTGTTCGGCGTTTGGTAAGACATAACCAAACTAGACGGGACAAAACAAGACTGGGTAAATGACCAATTTACCCTTACGAGTCCACAACCACCACTGCTAGTCCATAACCACCACCACCGCTCCACCACCACCACAACCACCACCACCACAACCACCACCACCACCACCACCAGTCCACAACCACCACCACCACTGGTCAACAACCACCAAATCAGGGTCAAGTCGGGGCTCAAATCGATTCACAAAAACAAAATCGAGGGTTCAAATCGATTCACATCAGGGTTCACTCTCCATTTCGTCTACAAAATGACCCATCTGAAAAGGGTCAGATCGAGCGACCTGCAACGGTGGTCTTCGGTGACCCGCAACGGTGGTCGACGGCGAGGGAGAGACGAGCAGTGGTGGTGGTCGACGTGAGAGTGAAGTCCAGAGAGAGAGACGTGAGAGACGTGAGAAAGAGACTTGCAGCGGTGGTCTCCGACGACCTGCAACGGTGGTCTCCGGCGACCTGCAACGGTGGTCGACGGCGACCTGCAACGGTGGTCGACGGCGAGGGAGAGACGAGCGGTGGTGGTGGTCGATGTGAGAGTGAAGTCCAGAGAGAGAGACGTGGGAGAGAGAAAGGGGTGGTCTCCGACGACTTGCAACGGTGGTCTCCGGCGACCTGCAGCGGTGGTCCGACGACAAAAGGCGGTGGCCGACGCACATCCGATGACCTGCAGCGGTGGTCGCCGGCGAGGGAGAATGGAGTCCAGCGAGAGAGACGTGAGGAGAGAACAATGGGGTATTTTGGTCTTGAGCTTCTTGTTCTAATTAATCCCACCCATTTTGAGAAAACATATGTATTCCACTTGGGTTCCATTGGGTTATGTTCTATTCCATTTTTTAACCACACCAAACATGGAACAGTAATCCTTGTTCTTGTCTGTTCTGTCCAATCCACCTACCAAACGCACCCTTAGAGTTTAATTGAGTTTTTCATCTATATCAAGTAGAATTCAGATCCTACAAGACTGCATCTATGTTGGTCGAAAAGTACATCGACACCCTGCCCAATTAATGGCGGATCTGTACACACAAAAAAGATATCTGAAATCTTGACCACCTCACCAAGGGCGGATCTGTGTACAACCTAGCGGGGTCCTGTTCACGCACTTAATTGATTGCCGTAAAGGGAAAAAATATAAGCGGTCAAGAGGTGCACCTACTTAATTTTACAGATGCCCTAAAATATTTTAAAACTGAATTGTTAACACTAAGAAGTGTTGGAAATGATGTCCAAAACTCCAAATTATTAACTGTTGGTAGTATTTTAATAATGACAGAGTCCTTTTGGGTTGCCCTTAAGACCGATTAGGAAGCCTAATTCAACAGATTATAAATAGATGCTTTGGGATCAAACCCAATTCATCAATTCATTCATTCTCTCTTCTCTTTGTGGCATCCTCCTCTTTCCCTCTACAAATCGCCAAAAGGTTTGAGCGTCATTGGTTGTTAGTATTTGGTGATCTTAGGTGTGAGCCACTAGAGGGATTCATACTATTGGTCCTTGGCATCCAAGAGGCAATATCAAAAGTTTGATTTTTCCACCGAGCTAATTCTTCAACAATCGCTATCAATTAAGTTTTCTTGATCATTCTTTTGTAGTTAAATTTCTAAGAACATGTGCATCCGTAAAAGGTTATTAGTTTGTTGTTACTATAGTTTTTATAAATATGCTTCTGTTGCTTGAATGTGGTAATAGATTTGATTAAAACCTAACAAGAAAACCTAAAATATTTTAAAACTGAATTATTAACACTAAAAAGGGGCTTGGTAGAACGGCTGCATGCATTAATTTAAAGCCTTCCCTTTCAAAAGTGTCTTAAAATAGCATTTTTAAACATTGAATACTCTTAATATTTTTCATTAACTTTTTCGCAAATATAATAACTTCTTTGGTATGCTATTTTTCTTTTCTTTGTTCTAAATCACTTTTAAAAGTATCCTTAAATAACATTTATAAACATTGAATACTCTTAATATTTTTCATTAACTTTTTCGAAAATATAAGTTCTTCGTCCTAATGTTATTTTCTTCGATCTAAATCACTTTCAGAAGTTTCCTTAAATAACATTAATTAATAACCACTGAATACTATTGTTATTTTCTTCGTTCTATTTTTTTTTAAAGATAACAATTTTGTTAAAACCGAAACAAATACAAGCTTCCTAAGGTTGCAAGAGGCAACCTCGATCAGCAAAAACAACACCATTACAAATACCATCAAATACTAGGATCAAACAACTAGGCCCGCGCGACTTGAGCCGAAACCATGACCATCGAAACAAACGAAATTTAACTAAAAACATGTCGTATGTAAGATGTGGTCGTGTGGTGTTCTTAAAAGGTCAATGTTGATTCAACTAACGGGGCGTTTGGTTCATTTCAGGGAATGGGAATGGAAATGAAAATGGGAATGCAGAAGAATGAGAATGGGAATGAGCAATGCATTGATGTTGTTTGGTTAAACCAATATAATTAATGAAAAATTGCTTCATATTAAAAAAATTTGTTTTTCCAACTTGAAAATACAAAAGATGTTTCATTTAACATCCATTGATGGAACAATGCATGGAAAAAGAACCAACTAGAAATAAAAGTTTCATTCCCCCCAATTTGGTCAGGAATTGAAATTAATGGATCTGTAGGAATGATTCCATTATATAATATCAAACCAAACAGCAGTTTTCATTATCATTCTCATTCCTGACCACTCAATACCCCCAACCAAACGCCCCTTAAATAAATATGTTATTATCGAAATCGATATAATTGACTTTGCCTCTTGTCAAACCGTGTTAACTTCCAGGGGCGGACGTATGCTTTGATTTGGGGGGTCAATTGACCCCATAAGATCCCCACAACAATCCCAAAAAAATTATGGTTTATATTATTTGTTTTGTATTTCATAAATATTTTAAGCTTTTGACCCCAATTGTTTTTACATGACCCTCCAACTTTAGCCTAATTCTAAACAAAACACTTAGGTAAATAAAAAGGTTGATAACTAAATTAAACTATAGACTATAAATTTAAATATGCAAAGTTATAAAAGAAGAGAGATATTAGTTGTTAGCATATTATAAAGTTTAGATAAAAGTCTTGATAAAAGTAGTATGTATTGATATTATCTACTGATACATAATCTCTTTATTATTAAGTTAATTACAAGTAATTATTGTATATTTACAACTCTTTGAATTTAATAAACTAACCAATAAACATGTTTACATTAAAGGAAATCAATGAGCCATACTAATACAATAAAATACTAGATGTCTTTATAAAAAAAAGTAGTCCATTAGAATTTAAATAGATTACATCTTTATTTTTAACTCCAAAATATTTACTACTAATTGTTGGGTTAGTGTTTTTTTTGTTAATGTCTAATTGTTAAGTTGTTAACTTTTTAGGACTAAACGTTAATTGTTTTATTATTTCGTTAAGAAAACAAAATATGTTCCAAAAGAAATTGTTATATTAATTTGTTAGGAAAAGGTTAAGAAAATTGAAAAGAAAACTATCAATATTTGGAATCAACAATGACAATTCAATTCTCATAATTATTGTATTTAAATTCCGACCCCCTTAACCAAAATTTCTGGATCTGCCTCTGTTAACTTCTCACTATATAAAAACGCATAACCTTTCGAAAATTTAATCCACTCAAAATTTTTGCCTCTTGTCACTATATAATAACGCATAACCGTGTTAACTTCTCAAATATAATTGACTTTGCCTCTTGTGAAACCGGGCACCCACTCAAAAATTTCCAAGAGTCTACCAATGCACCTCACAAATTTCGCTTCTAATGAAAATGATCCGGTGCATTTTGAAATACGTATCTCGTTAGTAATGATTTTTAATTAAAATTGATAAAGATGATGATTTTTTTTAGTAGTCTCGATCGCCCTAAATTAGAGAATACTTGTTAAAAAGCAGGCCGAGATGGCGAGATATCGTCCAGAAGTCACTCTGTTGGAAAAACGTGGCTCATTATGATCGCCGAATAGCAATACCCAAAATCGAAATTTGAGGTTTGTTAACTTTTGTCTACGTACAAATTCCACCTACCACACTCTCTCCCCCTATATATACACTCAAACATTGAACCAAACAATATCACTTCAATACACCTCTCCTTAGTTATTTCTAAATATATAGCTACCATTTTGAAATCAATCTATTTATCACAACTGTTAATTAATGGCATCCTTAACTGATATTGCGAAGATCAGAAAGGCACAACGAGCAGAAGGTCCGGCCACCATTCTTGCCATCGGCACTGCAACTCCCAACAATTGCATCTATCAAGCCGATTACCCCGATTACTATTTCCGAATCACCAACAGCGAGCATATGGTTGAACTTAAAGAGAAATTCAGACGCATGTGTAAGTATTCAGTCACTCACTCACTCCCCATTTTATTATGATTGAAATGCAGTATACATTTTTTTTTTCCATTTTTGAAAGGGTATCCTATGCATTTTGTGAAGACTGATCCCTATTCCCTAATAATTATTGAATGTTAAGCATAGAGTCTTGAGATAATTTTTCAGTGGCTACAAGTTGTTAAAATCTAGATTCAAACCCGAATAGATGAGCTGTTAAGCCATATCTCTCACAAGTCTTAACCAGTATCCCGCAACCTTTTTGTTTTTTTTTTTTAAATCTTTATGCATGTATTTTGCAGGTGACAAGTCTATGATAAGAAAGCGATATATGCACATCACCGAGGAGTTTCTCAAAGAGAATCCTAACATGTGCGAGTACATGGCTCCATCTCTCGATGCCCGCCAGGATGTAGTGGTTGTCGAAGTCCCGAAGCTCGGCAAAGAAGCAGCCACGAAAGCCATTAAAGAATGGGGACAACCGAAATCCAAGATCACTCATCTCATCGTCTGCACCACCTCAGGAGTCGACATGCCCGGTGCCGACTACCAGATCACCAAGCTCCTGGGCCTCCGCCCGTCCGTCAAACGCTTCATGATGTACCAACAAGGCTGTTTCGCCGGAGGCACGGTGCTCCGTCTCGCCAAGGACATCGCCGAGAACAACAGGGGTTCTCGCGTCCTCGTGGTTTGCTCCGAGATCACCGCGGTCACCTTCCGTGGCCCCAACGACACCCACCTCGATTCCCTCGTTGGCCAGGCCTTGTTCGGGGACGGAGCCGCCGCGGTGATCGTGGGTGCGGATCCTGACTTGGCGACGGAGCGGCCGTTGTTCGAGATGGTGTCGGCCGCCCAGACGATCCTTCCCGACTCTGAGGGGGCCATCGATGGACACTTGAGGGAGGTGGGGCTGACGTTCCATCTCCTGAAGGATGTTCCTGGGTTGATCTCGAAGAACATCGAGAAGGCGCTGGTGCAGGCGTTTTCTCCGTTGGGTATAAGCGATTGGAACTCGCTGTTCTGGATCGCGCATCCCGGGGGTCCGGCGATACTGGACCAGGTGGAGCAGAAGCTGGGATTGAAGGAGGAGAAGATGAGGGCCACCAGACATGTCCTCAGCGAGTACGGTAACATGTCGAGTGCGTGCGTGTTGTTCATTATTGACGAAATGAGGAAGAAATCGGCGGAGGATGGTTGCGCCACCACCGGAGAAGGTCTGGATTGGGGTGTTCTCTTTGGGTTTGGTCCTGGTTTGACGGTGGAGACGGTGGTCCTTCACAGTGTCCCAACCACTCCCATTGCCGCTTAAAATTGATGGTTGTTCATAATCTTATAATTAATATTCAAAACCCTTTGTGCTTAGATTAAATAATGCAGAATTAGGGTTCTATATATTTATATTAATTAATTAATGTGTGTGCTATGTTTGTATGATTTTACACCGATTGATTGTAATGGAGCTTGTAATTTGGTTATAATTGAATTCCATGAGTTCTGTTTGTTATAGGGTAGCAACTTCACAAAAAGATATTTAGGTATTGGGCTTTGACCGGGCCGGGCTTTGACCGGGCCGGGCTTTGAAAAAGACCGGGCTTTTCGGGCTTTTATTTGACCGGGCTTTGACCGGGCTTGGGCCGGGCCGGGCCGGGCTTTGACCGGGCTTTGAAAAGACCGGGCTTTTCGGGCCTTTGTTTGACCGGGTTTTTTCCAACTTAAAAAACACTAAATTATTTTATAATTTCAATAATAATGATAATATACGATATAAACTAGATTTATTTTATAGTTCTAAAGTCTAAACTATATAAAACAAATAAAAAAAATAGATTTATTTTCGGGCCGGGCCGGGCTTTGGTCGGGCCGGGATTTGGTCGGGCCGAGCTTTGGTCGGGCCGGGCCGGGCCGGGCTTTTCATCGGGCCGGGCCCGGGCTTTTTTTCGGGCTCAGGCCGGGCCGGGCTTTTTGCCCATCTCTAATTGGAACTGCAATTCTAAAGTGATTATCATGAGAACTAGAAATATAGGGTAAATTACATATTTTGTCTTTGTGGTTTACATTTTATTGCACTCTTATCCCTATTTTGAAATAGTTATGAAAAAGGTTCTTATGATTTAAATTATATATTGCATAATTAGTCCCTATGATTTCTACTATATTGCAATGTTTGTTCCTATGGTTTACACTATATTATATTGTTGGTTCTTATAGTTTACACTATATTGCACTATTGGTCCCTAACCCTATAGGCAAAATAAGAACCAACAATGCAACATAGTGTAAACCACAGGGACCAACAGTGCAATATGGTGTAACTACATGAAACCTTTCTATAATTACTTCAAAATAAGAACCAACAATGTAATAAAGTGTAAACTACGAGGACTAAATATGTAATTTACTCAGAAAGATGAGAGAGATAAAGAGAAAGGAGAGAGAGATATGGTACAAGACAGGCATATGGGGGTACCGTTTTCTTCCTATACTGGTTACCTTCGGTGGTGTTACCAGGGGTATCAGTCGGTACAGCAACCCATACTGCTAGCAATGTAGATGGTCTAATAGCTTTTAATGATTGTTTCATTGCAAGTTGACAATTGACAACCTTTACAACTCATGTTTTAATTAGTTAGGTTGGCTTGTTTGGGGAATAAAAAACCTAGATATATACGAATACAAAAGTACTAAAAAAACCTAGATATATATGTGAAGTTAAATGTTGATTGCTTATCTCTCGAATTGAACCTACCTAGTTATGTTTTGTTGAGTGATTTAATGTTTGCCCTACTTTGACACGGGTATACCCAGAGACCACTGGACCAGTGGATGTTTGTCTTCCTACAATTAAATGCTCTACTTTTATTTATTATTATTAACTAAAGTAACCTCTTATATATCAAAAGATATTTCATACGTACAAATTGTATAATAGTAATATCTTGAAAATAAAAAATAAAAAATAAAAAAAAGGACCAAAGGGAAAGTGAAGTTGAAATCAGGGGCTGGGGGTGTCAATATTATGTAGCGTGGGACTTATTTCCAGTGATATTTGGATTGTTCTTAAAGTTGGTAGCATATGTGGCTGAGAATCAAAACCAAGAAGCTGACATCACCATGTTTATAATTTCCGATAGAATATAAAAATAATTAATTATGTTTTATTATTCTTCAAATGTTAATTAAATTTATGAAAGATTATTCTCAGAAAATAGTTATTAACTTTTATGAGTTTAATAAAGGATAGAGTAAAATACATTTTTGGTCCCTGTGGTTTATCAAAAGTCTCACTTTTGGTCCCTACAGTTTAAAAAATACACATTAGCCACTGCAATATGCGACTTGGTCCAATTTTGGTCCCTCTGACTAACGACTGTTAAATGAAGCCGTTAGTTCAGGGGTAGTTTCGTCTTTTTCCATTTCTTTGTCTTTTTTTTTAATAATAAACTAGGGACCAAAAGTGTAGTTTACTCTATTTATTTTTATATATATATATATATATATATATAAACCCTTTCTCTCTCATCTCTTTACCCACCATTATTACCACCATCACCACCACCACCACCATCCACCCACCACCACCCCCCCTAAATGAAAGAACCCTATTTCGTCATCTTCACCATCACCACTGCTCCTCCACTTCTGTTGCTACTTCGTCGTCGCTTAACGCTACTGCTCCGCCGCCGCTGCTCCTCCGCCGCCTCTTTTCTTGGTGTTTAATTTCTACATTAGGGTTTTGGGTTTAATTTCTCTCTTAATAACTAGTTTAATTTCTGGTGGTGTTTAATTTCTACAATTAGGGTTTTGGGTTTAATTTATGAGTTTAATTTATTTTCCATGGTGGTGGTGGTGGGTGGTGGAGCATAAAACGGGTAGTGGGTAAAATCCGATGGTGGTGGAGAATAAAATGTGTTGTGGGTAAAATGGGTGGTGTGGTGGTGGTGGTAAAATGGGTGGTTGGTGGTGGTGGGTAAAATAGGTGGTTGGTGGTGGGGTAAAAATAGGTGGTGGGTGGTGGTGGGTAAAATGGGTAGTGGGTGGTGGTAGTAAAATGGGTGGTTGGTGGCGGTGGGTAAAATGGGTGGTTGGTGATGGGGTAAGAATAGGTGGTGGGTGGTGGTGGGTAAAATGGGTAGTTGGTGGTGGGTGGTGGTGGTGGGTAAAATGAGTGGTTGATGGTGAGTAAAATAAGTGGTTGGTGGTGGTAGTGGTGGGTAAAAATGGGTGATGGGTGGTGGTGGTGGTGGGTAAAAATGGGTGGTGGGTGGTGGTGGTGATGGGTAAAAATGGGTGGTGATGGTGGTGGGTAAAATGAAGGGTGAGGAAGAAGAAGGTATGAGAGAGAAGAAAAAGGAAGAAGAAAGATGAGAGAGAAGAAAGAGAAAAAGACAAAAAAAAAGGAAAAGACAAAAAAGAGGAAAAAAACAAACAAGGGTAAAAGAGGAAATTACCCATGAGTTAACGGCTTTCTTTAACGGCTGTTAGTCTCAGGGACCAAAATTGGACCAAATCACATATTGCAGTGGCTAATGTGTACTTTTTAAACTGTAGGGACCAAAAGTGAAACTTTTGATAAACCACAGGGACCAAAAATGTATTTTACTCTAAAGGATATTTATACAATTTTAACCTAGAGTTCACTTCCGAATCCCTTATATACAATAAGACCAGGCTATTTATGCAATACGGATTGTTATCTTTAGCTCATGAAAGAGTTTACCTATACTTATACCTATGAATCATTTGAATTCTGCAAACCAAACAACACCTAGATGTTAGAAATAGAGTTGTAGAGATGATATAAATATTGCTAATCTTAAAGGTCGTGCATGTAAACATCTTCCAAATACAATAATCGACCCTATTGACTATTGAGATAAATCTTGAGTTTTTCATACTTTTCAAAGGTTGTGAAAATAGAATTATACCTAGATTCTTGTTTTTAGATATTTATATGAGAGATTCGCAGTTAGTGCGGTTTAACAGTAATAACCGTTATCGGATACGATTGAAGGGTAGTTACAATCGAATCAAACTTCACATATCGAAGTCTGAGTATTAGGAAGTAAGTCATGAGTGAACATAACTCTACACAGAATACACGTTATCGCAATAGCATTTGTTTGAACTTATCCAAAGATTCATACATTATCATAGTACCCTTTGGCTTCACCTGGCATAATCAGTGACATACGTTTTCCTACATTACTATAGATATCATTTGTAACCATAAGACTCTTAAAGAAACTAATCCATTCCAAAATTTTAAGATTTTGGGACACAAGGAACAATTTTGAAATGATAACTAACTGCTTTGACTTTGGAGCATATGACTATGGACAGTCAACTACAGTGCAATATAAGATCGAAAAAGACAATGAACAGTAGCATAAAGCATTAGAGTTTATAAGCAAAATAAAATGTCATTACACAACCATGGCATGGACCTAAAGAGATTAAAATTTTAATAAAAAAAACATAGATTACCTGCGTAACTTTCTCCTCTAATTAACAAATTCATTTACTTATATTGAGGGAACTTCAAGAACCATTTGCGTAAGGACACAAGATCATCATCCCTGGCATGAAATTTTAAAACCCATAATAGAGATTTAGAGATTTATAAAGAGGCCATTTTCTACATTTTCCAAAATCAAGAAAGGAATTTTAAGGTCATTTGGAACTAACAGAGATATGTAAGTTGTGATAAATTTATTACGAATCCGGTTAACTTTCCAAGATGCTTGCACTCCAACTGCAGGTAGATGTTGAGATCTCTGGCCATCTTCTTCTGATAAAAACAAAAAACATAGCAAAGTAAATAGAGTAAGTTTGGGCACTTCAAGCAAATATCTGCATTTTTTAGTTATGACAGCAACAGAACATTCTTCCACAAGTATTTTGTGCATGATGAGGTTACTGATACAAAAGGTTCAATAGAATTTATACAAAACGTTGCATACAAACAGAAATTAGTTGGACTTCGAAACTATAATAGGTAAACGAGAACCAGCAAAATATACATACAAACACACATTATCTATATCAACACACCAATATTATACATCTGAATTCTGCAGTGTTTCTTAACAATATGTTTCCATCCCAAACCTATAGGTGGTATTTGGTTCATGGATTCTGATGGAATGGAATGAAATTGGAGTCCTGTAATCCTTTGACCAAATTTCTTTCCATCGTTTGATTCATGGATTCTGATGGGATGGAATGTCTGAATTCCATCAAAATCCTTAAGTAAAGGAATTGGTCATTCCATGGCAAAGGGTAAGGATTTGGTTGGAATGGAATGTCAAAAAAAATTTGGACAAAATTACCCCTCACCCTAATATGCACCACCACCGCCTCCGGCCACCGACCACCACCGCCTCCACCGACCATCGCCACCGCCTCCGGCCACCGACCACCACCGCCTCTACCGACCATCGCCACCGCCTCCGTCCACCGACCACCGCCTCCGACCACCGCTACCGCCTCCGTCCACCGACCACCACCGCCTCCCGCGACCGACCACCACCACCGCCTCCGGCTACCGCCACCACCGCCAACGACCACCACCACCATCACCACCACCATCACCACCACCATCACCACCACCACCGGCTGCCGCCACCGGCCAACACCACCAACAGTCACCACCACTTCCGGCCACCACTGCCACCGACAACCACCACCACCGACCAGAAATGAAAAAAACATAAAAGGGTATTTTGGTCATTTACCAAAATTTCATTCCAATTCCAAAGCCACATTCTATGAACCAAACAAACACATTCCAATTCCTTTAGCAGATTCCATTCCAATTCTGCCAACCAAACAGGTGGTCAAACCTAACAACATTCCATTCCAATTCCTTCAAAGTCAAATTCCTTTGACAGATTCCATTCCATCCAAAAATATTCTGTGAACCATACGCCACCTTAGAATTGGCTACCCCATGATGTTTGCCTCTTTTAAAGTTAAAGTTACTATATGGATTTTTATATGTATGATTTACGTTCTTTGCTATGTTTGTAATCCACTAACTGGAAAATTGTCTCAGCCGTGTATTTTTTTTATTCCACACGGCAGGTAATCAAGGGGGGGGGGGTGCTAGGACTTGCGACGAGAGTTTTCAGGATCTCAAGTTCAGAGTTTTTCAGAGGTTTATTGCAGTTTTAGAGACTTATCGTGAAAATTAGGTTTTATTTATATTATTCCTTTTGTTTTAAGATATTTGTTTACAAAGGTATATGTTTGGTTTTGGTATTTGTTGGGAGATTTATTTAGATTAGTTAGTTTTTCGAATTGATTTGTTTGAAGTTTAATTATTTATTGGAGACTAATTATTTGGGTTAATTTTCGATTTCGTTATGTTTAGAGTAACCCCTCTTTCTTCAAAACGGGGGTGTTACAAACTTACAATGGTATTATTGACATTATAGATTTGTTGGTTGCTTCCTTACAAAAGGTTATATACCTAAACCTGTTTATTGTAGCTTTTAAAAAAAGTTCAAAACACAAATGTTTTATAAAGAACTAAAAGATAACAACTTGGCCAAATAAAAAGGGTCTTCAACGAAATGTTATGATGACCATCTTTAGGAACACAAAACATTTTCCTTTTTACATTATTTTGAAACCATGAAGTGGTGGCAATGGTTAATCCAAGGTTGTCAAACTCGCGATCAAGCTCGTAGGCTCGTACGAGTTTACGATCCTAGCCTACAAAAACTAGCCGGCTCGCTTATAGGATCGTTGTTTAGGCTCGTAGGATCGCATCGTAAGATCGTACGCTCGGCTCGGATCGTAAGATCGTGTAGACTATGTTATTTTAAAATTTTGGAGCTATTTTGAGTTTTTGACTATGTTATTTTGAGTATTGGTAAGAGTTAAGACTTATGACTATGTTATTTTGAGGATTGTTAAGGCTTAAGAGTTAAGACTTAAGACTATGTTATTTTGAGATGTGGATGTATGTTAATTTGAAATTGAGATGTTGAAATATGGATGTATGTTTTTGAAGTTTGAAGTAGGATCTGATAAAATTTATACTGACTTGCAGTAGGTAGGATCTTACGATCCCGAGCCCGAGCTTACGATCCGAGCTTGCAAAGACAAAAACGATCCTAGCTAGGATCCCGATCTTAACAACCTTGGGTTAATCTGTCAATGTATGTTTTTATATAAGTCAATGCCGGAAGAGGAGTCGGTGGGATGACTTTCATAGTTTTTTAGATTTATATTTCTACGTTTGGTATTGAATTTTTTGTAAGCTCTTAGGCCATCTGCAGCCGTGCAGGTGATACCACCTGCACAGGCTGCCACCTCAGCGCCACATCAGCTTTACCATCACCTTACCACTACCATACCATTCCATCCTTACCCATATCACTCTAAATAATTAATTAAATAAGTAAAAGAAAAAGAAAAGTAGAGAGAGAAAGAGGAGAGAGATAGAGAGAAAGAGGAAGTTGGATTGATTTTTTGGAGCTGCATCGGCATACCGATTGGCCTTAGTACCGGTACCTCACCGCCTGGCCTCGGCGGTGTTACCGCCTGCAAGGCAGCAGTACCATTGGGTTGTACCGTTGGCTGCGGATGGCCTTAGTTGTTATTTCCCATTAAAATACATATGCCATATTAAAATTATTAAAAGACGTTAATTTTAGATCAGCCAAATGCTAACTTGTTTGAAGTGTTAGCTTTTAAGTTTAAAATTTTTATTTTTGAAAGTTAGTTCTTCAAACTATAATTAAAATCACAATTGATTTTATTTTAATGTAATTTAATTAACTTAAAATATATAACCAATTCTGTAATAATGTAATTTAATTACCTTATTAAAATATATAACCAATCTCTAATGAATTCTGAACGCAAAGTTGGAAACATACGGTTATGAAAGGCCCAAACCCAAACATCAGATAGGCCCAATAAAACAAAAGGTAATTCAACTTGGACGCCTTTCCCTTGTGGTCAAAAACCGAGTTGGGCCGGTCCTTAACCAGTCCTCTCGGCTATAACTGGTTCTGTATAGTAAAATACTTAACAGGTTTCGGGGAGGCCACGGCTCGAACCTAAAAGGGGTTAACCGTGTTAGGTTTCTATTAACCGGTCCTTTGTATAATTGGTCCCGACAATTATCCGATATTTTAAAATAAATTAACATAAAATTGTTAAAACTAATTCATATAAAATTTTATAATTGAGATACTCAAATATACTAAAAAATAGGTTTATTATAATTTTAAATTTCGATTATAATAATACATAAATAAGTTTAAAAATATAATTGTCCGTCGTCTTCGTTTTCGTAGTTTTTCGATACCCATTGTTGATGTGGAGCAAGAGTTCTATGTAGGAATAACTTAAGTGTAGAAACTTCTATATAGAAATAACCGGATACGATAATGAGATTACAAGGATGCGGGAAATGTGAACGTTTTGTTTTTGCGTTTTGGTAGTATCTAACCACAAACATCAAACATCTTATTTATAACAATGAGAGGTCATTAGAAGGTGAAAAATGTGAAGAAAAAAAGATCATATGACCATCCTAACGATCATCAAACGGTCACAAAATTTAAAATTTTGAATTTTATGGAAATTTCATTGTGTTTGCCTTAACTAGTCCTTTGACCATGCCCAAGCTTTAACCGGTTCCGGTTATAACCGGAACGGTCCCGGTTAACCAACGGTTGCGGTCCATAACCGATCAAGATGTCGACGTCTAATTCGATCATATTCTTAAGAGTGATTACATTAGTGGTTCGTATAGTATGCTCAAATTTTAAATTTAGTTCCTAAACAAACTATCTTCACTAATGATTCCTAACTTTTTATTTTTATAACACTTATGGCGAAGATGGTTGGCCGCATACCAGGTCAGGCTTCCCACATCGTGACAGCTAGGTGGGTGATGATGGTGTCGTGTGGGTGGAGGAGGTTACAGTTGTCTATTAATGGGATATTAATGTTGATGTATGCAAAGTCCATGAGGGAGACAAGGGTTAAGATTCGACGGCAGAGGTTTGGATGGTGACATAGGTGGTGAGACGGTTGTCGAGTATGAACTCAAGGGTTCTTGATTTTCCGCCCGTCCTAGGTTAACTCGGGGATTCCCATCCAAGCTGGGTATGGGAATTGGTTCCTCCTCTGGGTTTGTTTTGCCACTGCTACCCACCCCCCATCCTAATATATAAATTTGGAGATTTTACATTTCAACCAGTCATCTATAAATCTTCCGCTCAAATCGGATTTGGGTATTGGTTTCATTGTGTTTTTTTTGCCGTTGCTACCCACCATACCCCGTTTTCTTCCTTTACCATAAGAGACATCCCACTTCCTCGACTCATGTTCCAAAAAAACTAATTCAAACCCAAAAACTAAATTGTTGGTAAACACAGAAGGAATACACAAAACAAACCCAAACCCAAGCTTCTTTCAAAACTTGGCCAAATGACCTAACATATCCTAATCTTAATTGTAACTTAAATTCGACTACCTAATCAATCCAAGCCAGGCTTTCATGTGTTCTCATATTAAGCTGTCAAAAGACTTAGGGTAGGTAAGAGTTGCCCAATGTCTTCACCAAAAACGATTGGCTGAAATCAATGGAATTATGGAAATATAATGCAATTTTTTTCGACTCTTTCTATTTTTTATAAGGTTCATCTAGGCTTCGCCAAGACTATATCTATCATTGGCAATATGGAAATTAAGTTACGGTCGTATGAAACTAAGTCTGACCAAACGATGTTAACGCCTTGACTCGAACTCGGGTGGATGAAATACTCCATCACATCCCCTAGGCCTCTTGCCAATATGCCGCCACCTCCATTGTGGTTTACTCTTTCGATCTTATGTTCATGAGATTTTGTTTACATGTATCTTTATCATAGGTGAAAAGGAGGCACAAATAGACAAACTTAAGACTCCTAAACATAAAACTTTTAAAATTATGAATTAAACGATCAAAACTGAAGCTTTAAAGTCAGAAAATTGTTGAATATTTGGGCATGGAAGATTTGACCTATAACACCCCAAATCCCAATATACATTCCAAATTTTAAATTTATTTCCTCCATATGCAACAAAAAAAGAAGCAAAAGAAAACAGAAGACTAACGATAATAATAATATTAGAGAAACTATCATTTTACGTTAATGAGAGAGCTAAAACCTCCATGCTGACGTGGCAACGAGGGGCCTATCATGCCAGCAAAGCACCATCTCTGCCTGTCGTTTCACCACGTGGAACCCTCTGACCTGTACCCTCCTCAGTAAACACTCCGCCTGAAAGTCAGCGAATTGACTCATCCCCACCGCCCTCAACCCGCACCTACCGAACGCCTCCCTCCACGGCGGCACGTGGCGGCCGGAAGCCTCCACCGCCGCCGTTATCTTCGGCAGCAACACGAACGTCTCTATCTTCCTGATCCACTCGCTACCTCCGCCGCCGCCGACGTTCGCCGCCTCCAACGACTCCAGCACCGTCGAGTAGAATTCCAGGCCGTCCATCACCGTCTGCCGGAAGAACGACGGCTCTCCCGCCGTCATCCCTTCGCCGTCGACCACCACGATCACGTGCGGCGAGATCCGCCGGAGATCGCTGACGAATCCGGCGCCGATGCGGTGGAACACGGTGGAGGAGAGGAGGACGGCCGTCTTCTCTCCGTCCATGAACTTGATCGATTTGAACGATAGGTACTCGAAGGTTCGAAAGGAGACGAAATCGATATCGAATCGTAACTTCAAACCTCGAGCGAACTGCCATAGATTGTCTCTGATTAACTTCGATTCGGTTTCGTACTCTTCCGGCACGACGGCGGTGATCCTGACCGCCGGCGAGTGGACCTTCCGAGACTCCGCCTTCTCGGCGATCTCCTTCATGAACGACGCCCAACGTCCTCCAAGTCCGATGTCGAAATCGATGACGTGGACGATCATCGCACCGTCCACGGCCTCCAGCATCGCCTGGTTGGCGGTGAAGTCGGAGAACATCGGGATCGGAGAGACGTTCGAGAACGTCTTGTACGCCTTGATCGCCTGAACGATCTCCGACGAGGAAGACGACCGAGTCACGCGGCTCGGGCCGGTGAGGAGCGACTGAAGCGCCTCCTTGAAGTAAAACGCGGCTCGCTGGAGCGCCTTTCCGGTCGGCGCGCGGAGCCGCTGGTTGAGCCGCGCCATTATCACCTGAGCCAGCTGGACCGACCGAGTCTCGAAGCACTCAGCAATCCGTATCAACTCGTCCACAAAATCGTTACTATTATTATTGCCATCATCGTCCTCGTCATCCTGGCTCATGAAATCGAGCGCGCTCAGATTCGGATTCAAGTTCTCGAAGTCGGAGTGGAAGAACAGAGCCGCCGTGGACGGCGGCGCAGCCGCCGCTTCCGTGTGAATCGGCGGGAGCTCCGGAAGGTCCAGAGGATAAGCCGATGATGATTTGGTGGAATCATCATGAAGACCTAATTCTCTCATAAGAGAATCCCATTCTTCAAACTGATGGATGATTCCATTATTATCCAAAGGCAGTGGATCCAACACAACACTACTAGTTGAATTGAAAAGTAATTCCGATGACGGTTTACCAGTAATCGGACTCGGCGGACTCCGTCGCAAATCGAGCACCGATTTCGGTTCGTAGCGAATACTTCCACCACCACCACCACCACCACCACCGGTACTAACTTCCTGTTTCACGTTGTTATTGTTGTTGTTTTGGGATGAAGAAAAGGGCAATTTCATTCCTTAGGCCTAATGCAAGTGTAAATTGGATGGGATTACTATGGAGTGTGTTTTTTGATATTGGATGATTGTGGGCTTTTTGTAAGTGGAAGTGGAAGTGGTGGTGGTGTGTGGGGTATGGACGGCCATGGTTATAATGGGGCACGAGGGACATTGAATTGACAACACAGGAGATTGAGGGTAGTCAGAAGAAAGAAAGATTGATTGATTGAGCCATAACATGGAAGCTTCTTCCTCAAGGTCTTTTTGGTTTAAAATTGGACGACTTTTCTTTTGGCCCACTATCTTGTACAAGTTTTACTTCGTAAGGTACAAGTTGCTGAAACTGTATGTCTTGCTTTTCATAATTTGTAGTCTGCTAAAACGAAGTTTCTTTTTAGCTTTTGTTGATTCTCTTGGTTTTGCGATTGCATCTTTTTGGGGTGAAGTGGGTTGACCTCCTTTCATAATAACTAACGGGTTTGTTAAATTAAATACATGCATGTTATTTGTATGTCTATTTTTCGTTTTTAATGCATAATTGGCTTAGGCCATCCTTTATGGTGCAGGCCATACCTGTCATATCTGTTGCCACATCAGCTGCCACATCAGCTTTCCCACTACCCTACCAACTCCATACCTTTCATCCACTATCATACCCCTCATACCCTTCACTTTATTTTTTTAATTTTCATTTATCGTACAATTCCTTAATCAACTCCGTCGCTCTAACGTTGTTCATTACAATCTGATTTATCGCGAGATCTATATCATCGTTATCAGAATCAGAAAAAGAAGAAGACGACATTTTTTTGGTGTTGATAAGAATATAGAAGAAGAAGAAT
The DNA here is from genome assembly GCA_030169165.1 of Centaurea solstitialis. NCBI lineage: Eukaryota > Viridiplantae > Streptophyta > Magnoliopsida > Asterales > Asteraceae > Centaurea > Centaurea solstitialis. The sequence goes on from CM058046.1 coordinate 20,262,384, forward strand.
GAGAATGAGTATGTGGAGAATGAGAATGAGTATGTGGAGAATGAGAATGAGAAATATATATAGAAGGTTAAAAAGAAAAAAATTAAAAAAAATAAAAAAATATATATTTTAAACCCCCAACGGCTATATGACCGTTGGGGGGGGGGGGGGGGTGTTTGGTAAAAGTCTCAAAATAGGAGGGGGAGAAGCAGACCGGTGTCTGCGTACCGGCTTCGGCCATACCGGTCTCCCTACCGGTCACCCACGGCGGTGTTCCCGCCGGTGCCGGTAGGGAACCGGTCCCCATACCGGGCCGATAGAGGATGGCCTTAGCTTTGGTTTAAAGTAAAAAAATTAGTTTACTAATGCTTACTTGAATAACTGTAACTGGTTCAATTGTTTTATTTACTGAGCATATGACGAAAATTGACAAGTTTACTTAATAAGAGACAAGGTAAGAAGGTAATTAATGACAAAACTCTTATCATAATATACGTGGAAAGTGACTCTCACTCTTTAAACGTTTATCGGATTTAAAATGCTTACCAACAACCCGTTTTAAAACCAACGGTGTTTCATGATAATATAGTTGAATGTAAATCTCTTATAGTAAGGACTTATCCGATAAGAATTTGGTAAACGGCTCCAAACCCTTACCAGGTAAGAGTCAATTCCATCATTGTTTTTCTTATGGTTTTTACCAGGTAAGATTCTCGGCATTTGTTATGGTTTTTACCGGCTAAGATTTTTGATGGTTTCTATGCTCAATTAACTAGGATAGTAAGGTAAATGATATTAGCAAGTGTTTAAGAGGATAAATGTTTATTAAACAACCCCCTAAGTCTACATATATTAACACCCTAGATGCAAATTCTTAAATTATTTTTTTAACTACAAACCTTAAATTTCATAATTCTAAGACAAACGAGCTTTGTATTAGCTTAGCTACACCTAACTTTTACGTTTTATAAGCAGGAATATAATTATATATACATGTAGAGGAAAGTTCAAATGTGAACCACTTTTTGGTTGTGAACGTGAGGACAGTCGAGAGGGTGACACGTGGCGGCTTTGAGTGTGGTCCCTTCCTTTAATTCAATGCCATCCCATGAATTGCGCCTAGCTAGTCATCGCCGTGGACCTGACGTGGCGCCAGGTCATCCGCCACGTGTCGCATTATCTGTTGTCCTCATGTTCAGAACCAAAAAAGTGGTTCACATTTGAACCCACCCCTATACATGTATATAGATATGTATAATATTTTTATACAACAAATTAAACTCATATATATTCTCAGTTTTTATGAAACTTAAAACCTTAATCTCTAAGAAAGTTTGGTTACCATAATTGCTAGGGAAAAGACCAATCTTTATAATTGTAAAAAAAAGCGAAACTAATTTCAAACACTTGTATAACCAATTGTTATATTTTAATTATTCAGTAACAAGTTCAAATGCATCTATTGATGCTGAATCGAAATGATATTAACAAGGTTCAGAAAGAAAACGTGAATATGCAACAAAAAGATGTCTTGGATTTTGTGCTAAGGCATATATAATCATGTTATGTACAAGTTTTACGAATATTGGAATCACTACTATATATAGAGGAAAGTTTAGATCTTAATTTTCATTGTTTTATTGTAAAGATCTACAAATGGATTGATTATACATAGAAGTTGGAAAGTGTTGTTGGTTTTTAGTATTATCATTATGATATTTTGAATTATAATTATGACATAATGTCATAATAAAAGTTAAAATATATCAAATGCAATTTATTTATTTTGTTTAGTACAACTTTTTGTCAATTAATAATAGAAACACATATTGTATTTTATAACGACTATAAAACTTCAAATAATTTTATTATTGTTTATTAGTCGGTCCCTGTTGAATCTGGGTGTGTGTGAGTTATCTATCGTTTTAAAAAAAAATAACATGAACTTTATATAATTATACGAATTAATAGTTGGCTATATTTTTTTCTAAATCTATCATGTGTTATGGCTGTATGATATAATAAATTTATCGCTAGTAAGTTTATTTAAATAATATGTATATACTCTGTTAATTAAAGTGCCTTTAATTGATAAAGCTATGTGAAACCCTACTTTTTCCATGTACATTCTTTTCATCTAAAGAGTCCCCTTTAAAAAAATTATTTGTGTAGACTTGAAAAGAGAAAGTAATACCACCTTCTAAAATATGTTTTTGGAGTCTTTATGGGGATTTGTAAAATAATGTCTTTAAATAATAATAATTGTAAACCATAAGGGTGGTGGAATACTAACAAAAGATAAAAAGAGCTAGGAGATGTGATCGAATATCCCATCAACCTACGCTAGAGTCCGAACATCAGCATTTTGTGGCTAGGCTTAGTTACAGACGATCATTTCTTAATTTTGAAATTGTCAAAGATGTAGTCTAAACAAAGTTTAGATGAAATTTTCCAAAAGTAATAATAATTGTAGTTAATCTGATACAAAAAAGAAAAACTCTTTTATCTTTTAAAGCGTTTCCAACAGATTTTCTATAGTTTTTCTTTAGAATAGAGACTTAAAATCAAAATATTAAAAAAGATTTATGTTTAACTTTAACATATTCTCTGTTTTAGATATTTCAACATCTATTACACTATTAAAATATTTATAAATTTATCATGTCAATATATTGTTTTCAAAAATAATTTATATAGAATAATAATGATTCAACTTCATTGATGAAAATGAATAAAAAAAAGTTATTTCTCTCCTCATGTATTAAGTTTTAAAGAATTCTGTAAATTTGAAGATTTTTCTAGTTTTTTTCTATTTTAAATAACCATATAAAAATTTCTTATGTGTGCATGCATGTCTCTGTGTATTTTTGTGTGCATGCATGTGTTTGTTTTGTCTCACTTATAACTAATATATTTTCTCAATAAATTATGAAAATCAAAAATTGTGTTTAAAATTCATACTACTCATGCATCAAAAAACTTGTATATATATAATTTGATGGCAACAGAAATTTTATTAAAACAAGCTAGTGAGGCCATCCTTAACGGGCACCGGTATGAGACCGGTGCCGTTGCCATCCCGACGGTAACACCGTCTTGCTTCATCGGTATGGAACCGGCAGTGGGCCTAGTCGGTACCCACATACCGGCTTCGAAAACGCGAACCACCCCACCCCCCTACCCCATCTCTCTCTATCTCTCTCTTCTTTTTTTCTCTCTCTCTCTCTTCTTTATTTATTTATTTTTTTATTCAATTAATGAGGGGTATGGTATTGGTATGGTTAAGGATGGATTGGTATGGTGTTGGTAAGGTGTTGGTAAAGCTGATGTGGCGCTGATGTGACAGCAAAAATGAGAGGTATGAGGGGTACGGCTAAGGATGGCCTGAGACACTAGGCAAAACAAAACAATATTACAAAGGAAAAACGTCAAACGGAGAACAACACTACTGACTCCAATAGCAATTCCTTTTCAAAGTTCCCTTAGCAAACATCCGAAAATAAGAAAAACCTTGAATTTGAGAAAATAAACGAGGAATTGACTCCTTTGAACCAAAAAACTTGTATATATATGTACTTCATTTTAAATCTAAAAAGTTTTTTCAAAAACTATTTTTTCACGTTTTCAAATTAGAAAAAGAAGGTTATAAAGTTATATATAAATCCAGAACGAAAACTATTGTCTATTGATATAATTTGCTATGGTTTACACATAACAAATTAATAACTTTCTTATATTGCCTATCTCTATAATATTTATAATACAAAATCCAAAAATCGTAACTATAATGTGTCACAATATTTTTGTCACGTGGGAAAGGAATTAATTTAATGAGGCCTAAATGTTAATTAAAGTGTGATTCATATGATTTTATTCTAAGATTCGAGTTTCTTTTAATTAAATATTTTACTTGACGGATCATAAATTTTAATTTAATTACATTTTTTTCTTCCACTGAGCTTAGATTTGTATACAATATTCACCTATCTTTTCAAATGATTTGGCATTTAAATTGAAATTTACAATTTAAATAACTTTTTAAAGTTGTATAAGCAATATGAGGGTTGTTGTTTATATCTCCTCTTTCATTTTATATTAACAGCAAATAACTTATATATATGTTTTAACACGAAGTCGATGAGATATATAGGATCCATACAGGCATCCGATTAATCTTCGATGATCATGGACCAACCGGAAAGCTGATCAGGGTATCGGCACATGTTCACCCCATGAATCAAATCCGGGACAGAGATATCATCCACTGTCCCTTCCAGTGATGTTACCGACCATTAGGCTACTAATACCTTTATATTCTATATAAAAATTAATATCATGTTAATTTTATTTTCTGTCTCAACTATATAACACCTATGTAGGAGAATGTATGAATAGAATTAGTGAAACACAATCGAACACAAATTTATTTACTTACAAAATTCAAATACGTTTAGTATTATTATCAGGCTATAATATTTATTTAAAATAGGAACAAAGTGCTAGAATATGAAAAGTATATAGTTATGATTCGGCATAAACCTATAAATAATTACTCCGTTCATTCTATACTAAATGTCTATACTATTATTTTAGTTTGTCTGAAAATTCTTGTCTACTTTTAGTAGTAAATGTATAATTTCTCATTCTACCGTTAGTATATAAGATGGAGAAAATTTCTGTCTCTATTATTAAAGATAAAATTGTATATTTATTAATTAAAAATGTAATAATTACTTATTTCTAAATAATGTATATTGTGATATTTATTTTGGAACTCATGGAATAGTAATTAAATGGAATACAATCATGTTTGGATCATATATATTAACAAAACATAATTCAAATTTGAATTGGACGAATAGCAAAACTCACCATTTGAATGCAAACAGCTACGCTTTTTAAAAGAAAAAACGAATTTAAATTTAAATTCAAATTCCAAATATTGTGTATTTTGTATATGTATGTATGCCATATATATGTCGCCATCTCATTTGTTGTTCTAGTACTAATGTTGCTTTCATGTATAGTAGATGACATCACAAAATTGAAAAGTAATAGACGAGTTCATTAACTTATAATTCAACTTAAATCAATGTAAAATCATTTATAGCGTAGAACTTGGGATGAAATTGCATTCTTTACTTATATTGGACGAATGGTCACAAATACACACTTAAATTCCTAACTTCCAAATGAAACCTATACAACATCTTGTTCATCAGTTATGTAAGATTTGTGTAAGATGTTCTAAACCATCCTTTTAGAGACTCCTTGTGTTCGGTGAAGGTTAAACCACCATCCTAATGGTATAAGATCAACTCTAATATTATTTGTAACACCAACCATAGACAAACTCAATAATCTTCAAATCAATTTAAAACCATAATGAAAGTTATTGGAAACCCACAAGTTGAGATTTATAGAAGCTCACAAGTCATAAAATATAATTCACTATACATCTAAGACGAGTTATCATATAAGCATCCACAATTTGAGTATTTAATATGTAATATTTAAGCAAATCGAATATAACTATATTCTAATATGTATTTGATTAATGTTGAAGGAATGCAAACTCAAAACTCCAACTTATCGATGCAAGTATTTTACTTTTGGAAGTTGATGGATAATTGAAATTTTCAGGTTGCTATTTATAGGTATATTATACTAATTAGATACTAATATCAAAGAATGTGGCGAGCCATATATAGTGAATAAAAGGTTGGATGTCGGGAAGGATATTAAGAAAAAAAACAAGCCAGTACGTGGAGGATAGAAGAATATATACGCTAAATGATGAATTGGTGACGTCAAGAACTTAGGAATTAAGGTTTAGAAATACACGAGACATACGCGAGGCCTAAATCTAAAGATAGAGCAAGGTGGACGAAACGACGAAGAAAGAAAAGACTTGTAGCTCACAAAAGGTGCATATAGAGAGAGTTGTGAGATTCTCTTGATTTAAATCATTCATTCTCAATGGAGGTAGAGAAAGACATGTCAAAAACACACACAAGCTATGCCATTGAAGCAAAACACTAGAAAAAGAAAGGGGAAAAGGGATTTTTTGACCCTTTATTAAAGTTTAAAATATATACATGTAGCGCAATGTACAACTTTTATTGTATCATGTACAAGTTATTACAACACTATGATTTTAAGAAAAGATTTATTTGAAAAGAAGGGTATCTTTCGATCTTTTAATGGGACAAGTAACCATGCAATATTGTGAGGCCATGGATGATACGTTGAGTTTACTTTTCAAAAAAAAATATCTACAAATATTAATCTGTTAAATATTAGCGTATTATCATTTAAGGGTTTTATTTACGTGTAGCATTTATATTTCTTCTTGTCTAGCAATAATATATACAATTTTATCGAAAATAGGAAACTTATATGAAAAAGCTAAGAGGATAAAATAAATTGCTTTATAAAAAGTTTGATCATTTGATATGATATCATTTATGTTTCTTATTTCTCTTTCTTGATTTAGATTTACTGGGGACTTTAACTATGGATCAACATAAATCTTTTAACAAATAGAATTTTGATGCATAGACACAATTATTTGAATTTAAATAAGAAAAGCAAATAAAAAAAAACAAACACTTGTGTGACAACAAGGTTCTTCTACACCAATAATGAGGATGTCTTTTGTTAGAAAGATGCCCTAAAGTTTTCTTTTAGACTAAGGAAAGAAAATATGGGTTTTTTTTAAGAACCATGATTACCCTTTTAGTACTAATAATCACTTAATTATACGTTTTCCCCTTATGAATGTCTCATTATTATGTTCTTATTAGTGTATAATTTATGAATACAAAACTTTATTAGTGATATTTTCATATTTTTTATAATCAATATTACTATTACAATAGCTAAATTGATTAAAATAAATGATCAATTGTGGACAAAAGATACAATAAAGAACAATTTAACAAACAAAGTAACAAACCACAATTATTTATTAATGCTAACGGGCTTGAAGGCCATCGGCATTAGAAGTGTGTTTAAGGTGCCCCCTCCCTTGTGGTTATGAGTTTGAGTCCCGTCGTGGACAATGGTGTAAATTTAGGAGTAGATTTTAAGAGTAGGTTAACTGGAAATGTGTGTAATTTGCTGTTCAAAGAAATACTAATTATTTGTTAATATTTAAGTTGGATAATTTAATTAAAATTAAATAAGGGGTATCTCTTAGAATTAAGATAGGGAAAGTGTGACTTAAACCAACTGGGCTAGCTCAGTTGGCCACCAAGAGAAACCTTGGGGGGTTTTGCCCTTGTAGGTCGCAAGTTCGAGCCTTGCAAGGGACTTTTCCATAGGTGAATTTAGGAGAATTATGGTGTTGGAAAGGGAGGCGATTGCGGGCCGCCAGGGTTACCTGGCCTGCTCTAGCGTTCCCGAGTACAAAGCTAACAACTAACTTTAACTCCGTCGGTTCCAAAAAGAAAAAGGAAAGTGTGACTTAAAGCACTAATGTGTTTGGCATTTGGCAACTATATGATACCAATTTTGGACTTTTATTGACTCATACTTTAATACTCTCATGCTTCTAATTAGTTATTTCTTAAAAATATACAGTTTTTGCGTTAAAATTTTATTTTATTTTATTTTCTTTTTATTTTAGGTTGTTAGGAACACAAAGATTTATAGCAAAAATTTCTTTTAAATTTATACATTTGTTAATTAGCAATAATGCCAAGATATAAGTTGAACAGATCGATTATAACTTACAAGTATAGGATAATTAGTTATAAGCTTTAAATTACGTATCAAATTAGATGTTGCTTTTCTAAACAAAAGGAATGATTCTTCTTGATTTAGAGTACACGTAAAAGATGTTTCAATCACGCATATATCAGAGATCGCATCGTTCCACATGGCTTAAGTAGAAAGTAACCTAAGAGTTGGTCGACCATCTCCAAGCACAACATTGGTTTCTAAGTACTTCATGTTTGTTGTTTAACAACAACTCATCATAAAACACAAGGGTGGTGGCGTACTGGCCAAAGGCTTAGAGGGATAGCCGGATGTGGTTGGATATTCTATATACCCCAGGTTCGAACCCAAACGCTAGCATTCTGTGGTCAGACTTAGTCTCAAACGACCATAACTTAATTACAAAATTGCCAATGATGTTGTCTAGACAAAACCTAGGTGAACCTTTTCCAAAAAAAAAGAAAAACAACCCATCATAAAGCAATCGTTCTTGATGTGCTTACTCTTCCTTCTCAATAGAATACCTCTCTTGCTGACACTGAACTTAGTGTTTCGAACATCTATAAAAACTAATTGTGACTAAAACTCTTGTAATACGAATGTCAGGAATCAAAATGTTTAAAAAATAATTAACAATCGACTCATGCGTGAGAAGCCCATAACAATCGTCATGGCTCAAGGCTTGTGGACGTAATCTTAAGCATGGAGTACGCCATGGCCCATGGTCTAACGTGTAGTTTTTATAACATGATATTTGATATATTTTTCTTTTTTTGTGTTTTTGTGTTTTTGTATTAACGTAACTTAAATTGCTTTGTATCACTAACTCCTTTAGTAATAAAATAAACATATGTTTATAAAGTAATATTACACATGATATACAGATTTGTTGTCATTAATATTTGTTGTCATTAATTATCCCTTAAAAAACATCATGACTCCTAAGAATTATGGTCTGGCTTCGATGTCATGTCACGTCTTACGTTACTTAGAACCTTGAAACCTACTTTATATTTCTTTGGAGAGTTGGAAAGAACTTCGAACATGCAATAACCACAGATAAAGAAATTCATCCTTTATAAAATTCTTCTAAAAATGATTTTGGAAAAAGTTTACATGGAAAAAAGTAGCCAACTTTTGGGCTGGACTTGTTTATATGGTTAGCCCAATTCTGTTAGTCCAAGCCCACATCAAGTAGACATATATAAAAAGAGGAAAATTCAAACGAGAAAAATATCAATTTTAAAAAACGTGAAGCAATTTCAGCCACTCATCCGGTCAACAAATGTAGCTTTGACCGGTCTCCCCTTTAATAATCTCTACCCTCCCATGAATCGCGTCAATCCTCCATGATCACGTCCACCGTAACCGCGAGATGAGTGGCTGAGATTGCTCCTCACGTTTTCTTAAATTGACATGCTTCTCGTTTGAACCTTCTCCTCTATTAAAAAAAACTTAAGAAATACATATATTTTATTTGTTTCTGAAAGAAACAAAGAACGGTGGGAACGGTGGGATATCATATGATATGATAGTTCGTAAATTGTTGGAAATTGTATGTAATGCAACCAGTAACCACTGCAAGTAAACGACTAATAAAGCTAGACGACTAATATAACCGATAGAACCCCCAGGGTCAGGAACACGCACCCACTTCCCATATACGTGTCCACCGGCTAACACCACGTCTCACTACACTCCCTCTATTTAATTTAGTTTAAGACCACCCACACCCACTTCACAATAAAGTCAACACCCCACCTGCAAAATGAGGCTTAATTGTCCTTTTACACTTTGTGTTGTACTCTCTGCCTACTTTCTAGTACCTTTCATCATCTTCCTCTACGTCCCCCATGCAATTGCAATAACAACTCCATCAGACGGTGGTGGTGGTGGCGGTGGTGATTTTATTATACCGGTGAGCGACGGACCTACGGTGAAGAAAAGTGAGAGGTGGCCTTTAGTGTGGTCGGAGTTCGGTGAGATCTCGGCCGTTAGGATTAAGGATGGAAGAAATGGGTGCTACTACCTCCATTTTATTACCTTGGAACCTCGCGCTTTGTTCTTGCCTGTTTATCTTAAATCAGAAATGGTCTTCTATGTCAACTCAGGTATATTATAAGCATACAAAATATCCATATATATATATATATATATTAGATTCAAATGAAAACTCATTTTTTATTGTAAACAGGAGGACAATCGACAGTGCACCACGTAGATGGCATATTCACTCTGAATAATAATGTATTATTCAGAGTGAATAATTAAGCATTATGTATTATTCAGTGTTAATCTTATTCAGTGTTAATCTTTCTAAATAACAATAAATGTTGTGTTATTTATTCTGAATGATACATGATCATTCAGAGTAAATATGCCACGTGGCTTGCTATCGGTTGTCCTCACGTTCACAATCAAATTTGAGTTTTCATTCGAACTTTCATCTATATATACATGTAAAAGGGGTCATGGGAGAACTCGGTAGTTTGTGGAAATGTGAAAACCAATATAGACCACAACCGAAATCGGTTTTCGATTCGGTTTTTCCCGCTCAAGATAGAAACCAAAACCGAAATCGAGCCGCCTTCGGTTTCGGTTCGGTACGGTTTTTTCGGTTAAGATGGAAACCAAAACCGAAATTGAGATGTTTTCGGCTCCGTTTGGTTTTTCTAGTCGAGATGGAAACCAAAAACAAAATCGAACCGATCTCGGTCTTCGGCTTGGTTTGGTTTTCCTGGTCAAGTTGGAAACCGAAATCGAATCGATCTCGGTTTTCGGATGTGTTCGTGTTTTTCTGGTCGAGTTGGAAACCAAAACCGAAATCGAACCGATTTTGGTTTTCGGCTCGGTTCTTATTTCTTCGGTCGAGATGGAAACCAAAACTGAAAGCAAACTGTTTTTGATTTTCGGTTTCGATTTTTTGGTTTTAGTTTCTCGTTTTTTATAATTACGGTTCGGTTTGGTTTTTGCTCACCTTACCTTTTACAATTCCATTCCAGTTCCATCCAACCAAACACGACCAAATTACACGGTCAAATTTTATTCCAATTTTTTCAAAGTCAAATTCCTTGATGCATGAATTCCAATTCCATCAAATTCAATTCTGCTAACCAAACACCCCAGTCTCACACTAGACTCACATGATCCTATTACCATGTATGGATCTCTTTTAACTCATGTGTCAACTATATATATATGATCAGGCAACGGAACCTTAAGCTGGATCGACGTGGAGAAATATGACGATAAACTGCAGCAAGTAAAGTTGCAGATGGGAGACATCTACAGACTCACTCCCGGAACTGTTTTTTACTTGCAAAACGATGCAAAAGACAACTCCAACCACCACTTCCCCTTCCTACCGCCACAAAAACTTCAGATTTACGCCATTTTTTCCGATTCAACAAACGAGCTACTAGTATGTATAATTATGAATTAATCATCAACTTATATAAACACAAACATGCATCATTAAGATTGTTAATTAACTAGATATTTAATTTAATTACGACATGTTGCAGCATGAACAATTTGATGGAGCATACGTCGGTGTTCAGGATCTCGTGCTGGGATTTGACAACAAAGTCCTTCAAGAAACCCTCAGTGTAAACTCTCTCTCTCTCTCTCTCTCTCTCTCTCTCTCTCTCTCTCAAACATATTCTATTGAACAATTGCCTCTAACGGTAACAAAATGATCACACAATCACACACGTTCAAAACCGTGGGTCCAGTTATATATGGATAAAGCAGACAATATCTAGTACAGTTTGTCTTAGCCCCTATGATACAATCTCCGGCCAGTCTAGTACTTGGCATTGAAGATCACGTGTACAAATCTTTCAAGACATAGCAAAAATGTTGGATGAAAAACATGAAATGAGTATTTGTTTTTAGGTGCCGGAGGAGGTGATAGAGGAGCTAAGAAGAGGAGAAAGGCAACCACTGATTGTGGAAGGACAACCGAAAGCAAATAGCTCATTATGGGAATTCAACACTCGGGTTATCAGAACCCTTTTACATACTAAGAACGCTAATGACATCGACAACTTGGGCTTCAAAAATGATAAGAAGGAGAAGGCGTACAATATTTACAAGGCTGATCATGATGTTGAAAATTGCTATGGATGGTGTGTAACCGTCACCGATAAACAATTGGATGTGTTAAAAGACTCCCGTTTCGGTGTCATCATGGTGAATCTAACCAAGGTAATTAGTTGTCGAAAACTTGTTTCCAATTGGAATTAAGTTTTAAATATCATACACACACACACACACACATATACACATATATATAGGGTTAGGTTCAAATGCGAACTCAATTTTGATTGTGAACGCTTTCTTGGTTGTCCCTCAAGCTCACAATGAAATTTGAGTTCGCATCCGAACCTTCGTCTACATATGCATATGCATATGCTTACACATATGTGATGTTTTATAATATAAATAAAGGGAGTGATGATGGGACCGCATTGGAATCCAAATACGGCAGAAGTAGGGATCGTGGTGCATGGACAAGGAATGATTCAAGTGGTTTGTCCTAGCCTTGAGAAGGAAACATATTGCAAGAACTCAAAGTTCAAAGTTGAAGAAGGCGATGTGTTTTTGGTGCCAAAACATAATCCCATGACTCAAATATCGTTCAATGACGACTCCTTTGTTTTCATGGGATTCACCTCCAACTTAAGAAACAACCACCCTCAATACCTAGCAGGAAAGTCGTCCATTTTCGAAATGTTGGATAAATGGGTGTTGACAAAGTCTTTCGGTGTGAGCAACATGACAATAGATCGAATTATGTGGGCTCAAAGAAAATCGATCATCTTAGAGTGCACATCTTGTGCTGAAGCCATGGAACAAGAAACCCCCGGTGGAGGATGGTGGGAAGGAAATGCTTTTAGAAAGGAAGAGAAGGGATGGGAAGGAGAAGGAGAAGCTTCTGGAAAAGAAAAGATGGGACGGGAAGGAGAAGGAGAACGAGAAGCTTCTAGAAAGGAAGAGAAGGGACGGAAAGGATCAAAAGCTTCTAGAAAGGAAGAGAAGGGACAGGAAGGAGAAGCTTCTAGAAAGAAAGAGAAGGGACGGAAAGGAGAAATGGCTAGAAAGGAAAAGGAAGAGATGAGGAGGGGGCGGCATGCAGCTACGTTAGTTGAACCGATCTAGTGAAGAAGAAAATAGACGTAATATGTGTATAATAAGAAGTTACGTAAGCTACGTTAGTTGAACCGATCTAGTGAAGAAAATAGACGTACTATGTGTATAATAAGAAGTTATGTATGTTTCTCTTATGAATGTAGTGAGTTTGGTTATGTATAATAAGAATTATATGTCTGTTGCAAATAATATTGGCTATTTGACCAATTTGTGTTACGGTTTACTATTCAAAACAAATGCAAACGTGAATAAAGAAATGAGAGTAAATTACATTATTGGACTTTACAAAGTTTTTTGTCTCTAGCTCAAACTTCTTAAGAAAATTATCCTAGGCTTGTTTATTTACCTCCTAATAGTTTCGGTCTGATTACATATGTCACTGAAAGAAAGAAAGTGATTATGTGCCCTCTTTTTTTTTAGGATTGCAAGGATGGGCCGGCCCATCCTAACATCATTTATGAGGATCCGGATGACGAAACCCCCTCCTCAGATAAAGATGTCTCCGACGCAACTCTCTCGGCAATAAAAAATTTATGTATTTATAGCTAGTTTGATCTGTCGAAATAAGGTTCCCAGTTGGCTTTGTATGCAGAAGCCTATCTTTCTAGCCCTAAGTGAGCCATAGATTGTGAGTGAGCTTTCGGGGAGTAGAGATCGAGTGTAGAATACTACCAATGAAAAAATTCATTAAGAGGCCTATTCAAAATTTAAGAGATGAATCTTATTTAATAGAAAGGAGTCCACCTCTTAATGGCTCTAAAAACATTTAACAAATAACCATATTTCATTTTACAAATAGATCGAATGCACATGTTGGATATGGAAAGGATGGACTGAATAAGAATGGAAAACAAGCTAGATTTCCAAATTATCAGATTCACTTCGGAAATAAATAAACTTCAATTCTACAATGCAATCTTAACTATATCGCCCAAGGAAAACGAAAGAAGGCCACAAAGACAAAAATATTAATTTACTCTAATATCATATTAAAACAATCAAAAAGCATACCTGCATATTTGGGTGTGAGATAACCGAAATCCCAGCAATCCTCGTCTCAACGTAGCCTGAGCAAGACAAACAAGTAGGAAATCTCCGAAATTTGTCTCTCTTATCATGACCGAGCAGAATCGTGGAAGGTTTATAATACCTATGAATGAAACTTTGGTTAAGCTCGGCTAACCCTTTACCTATAATCATACCACATTCACAATTCACTATCTTGGTCCCATTGTGTAATTCCACATTCCATTCCCTTAACGGCTATAATATCGCTTATATGAATAGGATGTTATATCCACGGCTCACCACATCTGTAAATCCTTAACCACCATCATCACATGACCAGCGGTAAAAAGTAGATTAGATATGATTTTAACAGTATGAGCACAAGAGACTCTACTAATTACTAGAAATGTTTGCTCTGTTGTACATATAAAATAAATGGTTAACCTGTGCCCAATCTTTACGCCATGTAGACCTGCAAAGAACTCTTACCACATGATCGACTGCGTGAAGAACTTTATAGCTCAGACATTATAATAACATGGAGAGAAAATTTTCAAAACAACCTAAAACAGGAACAGTTCTGATGCAGTCAGCAACCATATAGAGAAAGTTACAAATGCTACTCAGCAATTTATATGATTCTGCTTGTGTTTGGAGCAAATATCTGAAAAATTAAAACAGAAATTGATGGATTAAGATGCCAGCTTTTACAAAACATAACCTAATTAAAGTGGACATAAATGGCCAAACGAGTGAGACGGTTACCACCAACCACCTAAACCTGAATGCATCATCACAGACAGTTTTATCACGCAACGAGTAACTGGTCTTATGGCTTAACATAATTAAACCGGTTACAGAACCACTCTTACTTGATTCCAGCTAAATACAAACTATGAAACTTTTTGAACCAAACCGGTTTTGTTTAGCTCCATGGTGCTAGTCATATTTTTGTTACAAAAGAATGCCACTGTAAAACTGTTCAGAAAATAAAAATTCTATTGTAAATTACTGATACAAATCCAAGATTAATCAACCCGAACACAAGTTATTAAATTGATCAGTTCAGTTTGGTATAACATCTTAAACCACAAATTGAACGGAACCAAACTAATAACTTTGTAAGTGAGGCTTGGATTTATCAACAAGATCGTATAAGAAAGGTCGTCTTGTCATTGCCAGTTGGTTCTCAAGTTCCTTGTGGAGTTGAATCTACATAAGTATTGAAATTATTGAACCTAATGTAGAAATTCATTTTACAAAAGAACATGTATAAGCAAAAAGGCTTACAGAGGTATTGGAGCATTTAAAATAACATATATGAAGAGCAAGAAAGACATATTTTCTAATTTGTACTACATATTTGTTGCCCCTACCACACCGTTATTGAAGTTCCTAGGATGAGTACATGTTGCTTCATGAAGAATTGCCTAAATATGTATACGATAAAGTGTTATTTTCGCTTGACCTCGTAAAGTAATGAGTATTGTTGTATCCTTGTTGAAATTAAGGGACAGAGAAAACTACAATGTAATAAAAGTTATATCTATACAATGTGATAAAAGTTATATATATATATATATATATATATATATATATATAGAGAGAGAGAGAGAGAGAGAGAGAGAGAGAGTCCCCTTATCTTACAAACTGTGTAAGTTGTGCAAACGTTGTAAACCAAGATTCCACCAATCAGTATCCATTCTGGTAATAGGTTTAGTTTATTTATGTAAAGGTATTAATTATAGGAGTGGGTTTCGAATGGTTGGTTTTAACCCCCTAATTATCAACAATTAATCTTATCCATTAATCTATCTAATCAACGGTTTATATTAGTTTACATAGTTTACACAAATTACACAGTTTGTAAAATAAGGAGGGGACTATATATATATATATATATATATATATAAGAGAGAGAGAGAGAGAGGTTCATACAAGAACAATCCATTTTGCAAGAACAAAGGAACCATGTAAATCACATGTGATTTTGTCCTAAACAAGAAAAAGCGAGTGTAGTACACTTGCCGACAAGGCGCGTGGGTCGGTGCGAGTGGGCGAGCGTAGTACAAAATCACCTGTGATTTACATGGTTCCTTCATTCTTGCAAATTGGTTTTGTTCTTGTTTGAACCTAATTCTATATATATATATATATATATATATATATAGAGAGAGAGAGAGAGAGAGAGAGAGAGAGTTCGATTTTTCGTCGTAGAAACGCAATCTGCATTTCTGCAGTCATTTGCCTTCATGCATCGATTATGATCAAAAGAAACCATCTCTTCAATTGGAAAATATGAGTGTGTATGGATGTGTATATATATGCGATAAGTACAGCAAATTATATATGTTTATTGCAGAAGATGATTCGTACAAATGACACATATTACAACAATTTATAGAGATGAAGTGACATCACCAACCATTGTGATGTTTCACCCCTTAACCACCCTAACTGCCAATTGACGTGTCCCCTTGACAACTTATTTACAATACATATATTAACACACATAATTATAAGTCTAATGATAATATAAATACTAAACTATTAGACTAGGAAATCTATTTATGTATTTCTGTAAAGATCGTGGTACCTAAGTGTAAATATTGTATCTATTTATACATGTTAATGAGAATGATAAAGGCAAGCTTTTGGCCATATTCTATCATGGTATCAGAGCGCAAAACCCTAGCCGCACCTCTGATCTTTCTCTCCTAAACCCTAGCCGTACATCCCCCCCTCTCTCTTTCTCTCTTTGCTGCCCACTTCTTCTCTAATTATTCTTTCTTCTCTCAAATCGATGGCCTCATTACACCATGTTGTCACCGTCACCAATATCCGGAATTTTATGCCAATCGTTCTGGAGATGGATGACGGACAATACACGTCATGGGTTGAACTATTCAAGATTCATTGCTGCGCACATGATGTAATCCATCATATCATACCAGCAGAAGCTACTCCATCTGAACCTGCAGCCGACAAAGGCAAAGACAAAGCGGATGACGCGGCCCTTCAGAAACGTCTGGATTCCATTGTTCTTCAATGGATTTACGGTACGATTTCTAAGGACTTGTTGATTACCATTCTCAAACCTAATTCCACAGCCGCTCAGGCTTGGAAAGCGCTAGAGAATATATTCATTGACAGTAAACCGTCAAGGGCATTATACCTAGAGAACAAGTTCAACAATGTCAGACTGGAATCTTTCTCCAATGTCTCTGCCTATTGCCAAGAGCTTAAAACCCTATCCGATCAACTCACCAATGTTGATGCACCGGTGTCCAACGATCGTTTGGTCCTTCAGTTAATCAACGGGCTTGGAGACAGATATGAAAGCCTCGCCGCTATGCTTCAACAATCCACCCCTCTACCAGATTTCTACACTGCCCGATCCAAACTCATCTTGGAGGAAACTCGCAAGAATCAGATTTTAAGATATCAACCGATGCGGCAGCCGCCTTGAACACTCAAACCACCGCCGCCACTACTGACCGGCGCCACCATCCGCCACCGACCGATCAGCAGTACCGTAGCGGGGGTGGGCGTTGTCAGTATGACTATAGCAACCGGGGGCGGAAAAACGGTAGAGGAGGCCAGGGACGCGGTCGAGGTCGGGGTCATGGACGAGCGCAAAGTTATCAACCGAATTACTTTCCGCCACAACCGTCTATAGGCTGGAATGCCTCATGGCAGCCACAAAAGTGGAATTTTCCACCTGCACCATACCCTACAACCCCGGGGAACAGGCCTCAAAACAGAAACCCTAATTTTGCAGGTATTCTTGGCACTAATCCATACGTCAATGCGGCCCCGGGACATTCATACACCCCGACCAACATCGAACAGGCGATGCACACCATGACACTCAATCCGGACCAGAACTGGTATCTTGATTCCGGCGCCACCAACCACATGTCGAACACCACAGGTAACATTTCCAATTATTTCAATAATGGTATACAAAACAATATCATCGTTGGTGAAGGTTCTCAAATACCTATCCATGGAATCGGTCACACAACCTTACAACCGCCCTACCCACCTTTAAAACTTAATAACATCCTACATGCACCTAAATTGATCAAAAACCTTCTCTCAGTTCGCCGTTTAACAACTGATAATCCTATTTCTATCGAATTTGATCGTTTTGGCTTTCTTGTGAAGGATTACCAGATGCGGATTCCTATCCTCCGATGTGACAGCTCTGGAGAGCTCTATCTCCTCTCATTACCTTCTGCTCGAGTCACACCACCTTCCACCTTTGCAGCTTTGACACAAGATCTTTGGCATAAGCGTCTGGGCCACCCCAGCTCTTCTTTATTACGAGTTTTAAATAAACGCAAATTTATTTCTGTTAAGACTTTCTTAGACAAACATTTATGTCAATCGTGTGTTTTTGGTAAACATGTTAAATCTCCTTTTTATGATTCTGTTTCCATTACGTGTTTGCCGTTTGATATTATCCATAGTGACTTATGGGCCTCCCCAATGCTAAGTTCAGGGGGTCACCGTTATTATATTTTATTCTTGGATGATTACACAAATTATCTCTCAACATACCCGTTCACAAACAAGTCACACGTCTATTCCATTTTCTCTTCTTTCTACAAACTCATTCACACACAATTTGAACGAAAAATTAAATGTTTCCAGTGTGATAACGGTACCGAGTACAACAATAAATGATTTCATGATTTCTGTTCTCATCATGGGAT
Source organism: Centaurea solstitialis (assembly GCA_030169165.1). Taxonomy (NCBI): domain Eukaryota; kingdom Viridiplantae; phylum Streptophyta; class Magnoliopsida; order Asterales; family Asteraceae; genus Centaurea; species Centaurea solstitialis. The sequence continues at coordinate 20,280,968 of CM058046.1, forward strand.
GGTTTTCCGATTTTCTTGCCCACACACATCTTCTCAAAATGGGAAAGCCAAAAGGAAAATTCGATCCATAAACAACATCGTTCGCACTCTTCTTACCCATGCTTCTCTACCGTCCACCTTTTGGCATCATGCCCTTCAAATGGCCACCTACATTCTCAACATAATTCCATCCAAAACCAAAAACAACACCACCCCTACACTCCTTCTCTACAACAAACATCCCTCCTATACTCATCTTCGAACCTTTGGTTGTCTATGTTATCCTCTTCTCCCTTCTACTTCCATTCACAAACTTGAAAACCGGTCCACCCCATGTATCTTTCTCGGCTACCCCTCAAACCATAGGGGGTACAAATGCTATGACATTTCCACCAGAAAAATAATAATTTCTCGTCACGTCGCATTTGATGACTGTTTTCCCCTTTGCCAACCATCACTCCTCTCCTCCTTCCTATGACTTCCTTCACTCAACTCCTTCTAGTGATCTTCACTCCGCCGTCTGGGAATTCGTCACAAACACCTCTCCCTCTACTTCCCCAATCATATCTCCTCTTCCCGCAAATCCCCTACCAACTGAAACCACCACCCCACCGCATTCACCAGCCCCACACACACCCCCATCCACCACCACCCTCAAAACCTATACTCGTCGGAACAAACCCACCGAACCCCAACACACGGCCCAAACTGAAACCCAACAGCCCCCACTTGCACCAACACAACCAACAGCACCGTCTACTTCGTCTGTCCCTAACCCACCACTGCCACCCACCCACCCCATGCGCACCCGTAGCATGACCGACTTTCTAAAACCCAAACAACAGCTCAATCTACACACTTCTGCACCATTTGAGCCCTTACCTCGTTCCCCTACCGAAGCCTTGAACTCTCCCGTTTGGAACCACGCCATGACTGATGAGTTTAATGCCCTTATTGAAAATAATACATGGGAATTGGTACCTCGGCAACCAGACATGAACATTATCCGGAGCATGTGGATTTTCAAACATAAGACCATATCTGACGGATCTCTTGAGCGCTACAAAGCGCGTTTGGTTTGTGATGGTCGGTCCCAACAGGTTGGAATCGATTGTAACGAGACATTCAGCCCTGTCGTTAAACCAGCGACCATCCGCACGGTCCTCAGCATCGCGTTATCTCACCAGTGGGAAATCAACCAACTGGATGTTAAAAACGCTTTCTTACATGGGCATTTGGCAGAAACTGTGTACATGCATCAACCCACAGGTTTCCGGCACCCTTCTTATCCTCATCATGTTTGCCGTCTGAAGAGATCTCTATACGGTCTGAAACAGGCACCTCGGGCGTGGTACCAACGCTTCACAGATTATGTCACCACGCTTGGTTTTCGACATAGCGCTTGTGATCATTCCCTGTTTATTTACAAGCATGGCAACATCTTCTTCTCTATGTTGACGATATAGTTCTCACCACATCGTCACCAGCTCTTAAGCAACAGTTTCTCACTCATCTGTCAAATGAGTTCGCCATGGACTTAGGCCATCTCAGCTATTTCTTGGGGATTTTCGGTCAAATGTGACAATGTTAGCCCCATCTACATGTCGGAGAATCCAATTCAGCATCAACGAACCAAGCACATTGAGATCGACATTCATTTCGTACAAGAACAGGTTCGTCGGGGCCAAATTCGGGTTTTACATGTCCCATCGCGCTACCAACTGACCGATATCTTCACCAAAGGCTTACCACGAGTACTCTTTCGCGATTTCAGATCCAGTCTAAGTATTCGTCATACTCCTTAGCCTGAGGGGGTATATTAGACTAGGAAATCTATTTATGTATTTCTGTAAAGATCGTGGTACCTAAGTGTAAATATTGTATCTATTTATACATGTTAATGAGAATGCTAAAGGCAAGCTTTTGGCCATATTCTATCATAAACACTAAACATGGTATCAGAGCCCAAGGTCTGATCGTTGGGAAGGAATCACAAAACCCGTTCGAAGGCAAGGCAAACCATGGACTGATCGAAAGAGAAGGAACACAAGGGCTGATCAGAAAATTCATCAAATCAGATATATGCAGACTTTTAAATGAAGTCTGGAACTTGCAAATCTCCTTCGAAATTGGGATCTTGGTGGAGAAATTGGCGATAAAATAACAAGAAGGGCTACGTGTTATAGATGCAAAGAGAAAGGGCACTTCGGGTGAAATTGTTCAAAGAAGGCAGTCCATCTACCAGCCCGTCGAAACATGCAAGAAAAAGTTGTTCAAGAAATCAATCCGTTACAACCGTTTCAACAAACTCATGTTGATCGGATTATCGTAAACGGTGATTACTTGGTGGAGGGAACGGATAAAGATACATGCCTACAAGGGACAATATGGTATGTGAACACGAGAATCACTAGACACATGACACCAAACCACGATTTGTTCACAAATCTCAAAAGTGGTTATGCTGATAACCAAGAAGATCATCGTGATGAGATCGCAATCCATGGTGTCGGGGAAGTCGAAGTGAAAACAGATGAAAGGGTGTTTTCTATACCTTAGGTATCATATGCACACGGAATCAATATAAACGTGTTAAGTCTAAAACAACTAATCTTACAAGGTTTTGAATGCGAGATCAAGGACAAGGACTTTGGATGTGTAATCACTCACATGCGTGCGAATCGGCAAAATCAAGAAGATGAGCGCAACGAGTCTACTTCAAGGATCAACACAGGAATCAACCAAGGCTCAAACGAAGTAGAAGAAGCAATTGAAATTGAAGGGAAGACGATATCTGTGAATATCAAATCTTTTGATGATTTTATCTCATTCATGGTGTTAGTGAATTGTGATAGAATTTGCTATGAGAACAAAGATTATTTCGGAAGGAAATTCGATGAGGCGATAGGTTGGTTTCAAAAGATGAAGAGCGGAAATAACCTTAAGTTACCACCAAAGATTGAAGGTTTAGACGTTCACTTATTCGATTTCTACAAATTGGTGATCAACTCAAGAGGTCATGAGGAGATTACGAAGAAGAACGAATGGGGTGAAATGGCTATGAGTTTTGGGTACCCGGAGTGCTACGGGCAAGCATTTAAAGAGTTATTTGATGAATACTTACGGATTCCTCAAGAGCACTACGAGTTTGGATCAAAAGGATTTGGGAGAATTCCGAGCATTAACGAACAAGACGTTGGGAGTGATACCAACAGGCTCTTTTCGGGCAACGTTGACTTAAAAGGTGGTGTAACCGTGAGTCAAGATCAGGGCGAGCAGGGTGTTGCAGATACTCGGAGGCCGGATCATGTTCAAACTCAGGCTAGTGACGAGAAGACCAAGCATCAAAAGGTACTACTCAAACAAAAGTGTTGGTGGCAGCGGTGAAGAAAGTGATGACTTTGTCATTATCGTGCGAAGATTGAAGACAAAGGTTGTGTTTTATCATTAAGGGGGAGAGATACTCGATTTGAACAAGAGGCAGAAAAGGAAGCGACAAAGTGTGTACTGTGTAACCACCACCAAGAGGAAACGACACAAAGGGTGGGTATACGCCTCTTTTTCTTCTTTTTCCCATTTTATCATAAAACCTAAGTTTTCTTTCCTTTAAATATTGGAATAAAAGGGAACCTTGTTTATATTTAAGAAAAAATAAACGTTTTACATTAATAAAGAGATTTTATTAATAAAAGAAAAAAATCAATAAACATTCTTTTAAGGAACTAATTTTTTTTATGAAGTAAATATATATAAGGGATTTATATATACTTTTTTAGAAAAATTATAGAAGGGATTTTTATAAATTAATAATTTAAACCTTTTGTGATAAAAGTTTTCAAAATGACGGGAAAAGATAACACGGAACAAGGAGATAGTTCCAGAATTTTAGGTTCTACCACCCATTTTTCATGCCCGATATTGAGTTCAACAAGCTACACCACATGGGCAATACGGATTCAAGTGATACTGGAAGCAAATGGTTTGTGGGATATGATTGAACCACAACCGACAACACAAGCGGATGCAAAGAAAGACAAAACCGCTATTGCATACCTTTATCAATCACTACCAGAGGATCAACTGCTTCTCATCTCGAAGTACAAAACTGCAAAGGCAGTTTGGGATGCACTGAAGACAAGACACGTGGGTGTAGACCGTGTCCACCAAGCAAAACAACAAACACTCAAGACGGAATTTGAGATGTTACAGATGAAAGAAAATGAATCGATTGATTCATTCACTACGAAGTTAACGGGTTTTGTTAACAAAGCGGCAAGCGTTGGGTTGGCATATGAAGACTCGACTCTTGTGAGGAAGTTACTAAACGTTGTACCCGACAAATTTCTACAAATTGTCGCATCTATAGAACGATACTCAAATCTAGATACAATGTCTTTAGACGAAGCAATCGGAAGACTGAAGACATTTGAAGAAAGACTCAATAATAAGAAGGAAAGATCTTTGGATATTCAAGAGGGATTGATGTTTACACGACATGAAAATCAAGGCCAACCTTATAGAGGACATGGTCGTGGAAGATTTCACACGTCTCGAGGCCGAGACCAAGTCAATTAAAAATTATCAATATCAATCGAATAGGGAAGAACGAGCGTCTTTTGAAGAAGATACAAGAGACAAATCTCAAGTCACGTGCTACCGATGTCACAAACTTGGACACTATGCCTATGAATGTCCAAACAAACGCAAGAATCTAGACAGAGAACAGTCTAATCTTATTGAAGAAGACTTGGAGCCAACATTGCTTATGGCGACTATTATAGAGAATGAAGAAAAATGATACAACGAAGAGACCGCAGGGAGTGCGAAAACGGCAAAGAGTGCAAAGAGCGCAGAGAGTGCAGAAACGGCAGGGAGTGCAGAGAGCACAGGGAGTGCGGAAACAGCGGGGAGTGCAGAAAATCTAAAGTTTGATCAATATTGCAGTGAGTGCAGGAATCAATCGAATTGCATGAAGCAAGAACGATGACTAAGTGGAGTTATATGAGACGACTACACAAGAATAGAGACAAAGTGGAGTTGGGTGATACTACTACTCAAGAATATTGTGATAACTCAACAAAGACGGTATACAAAAGAATGAAGACTCAACAATCAAAGCTATATGGAAGGAAATTGCATGATGCAAACAGTCGACTTCGACATGATCGAGATTAAGGGGGTGAATGTTGGGTTAATCCCGTTCATACCTCAGAAAACATAGTTTAGTGCCAAAATTGTAATTAGTAGATAGTTTGTGTATCTAAAAGTAAATAGTAAAGGATGTATCGATTCAGGAAATGAGGTGCTGTTTGGGGTTATTGTGAACAGCCATAACCGCCAGTAACCACCACCGGCGAACCATCACGATGGTTCAAATGCACCGGTTCAATCTTTACATATATGTATCGATACCCACAAACAATAGTAGTGATTCCATGAGTGATTGAGAGTGATTCAAAAGCGTATTCAATAGTTTTCAGATTTAATAAAAGAAAGTGATTTCTCATAATTCAAAATGTGTGATTCTCATATTACTTCAACAGGATCTGAGATTGATCCAATAGAGAAAGAGGTTCAAATGAAAAGTGCTAAAAAAATGAGAAGTGGAGAATTGACCTCCACCACTCATCTGGTCAATAAAGGCGACTTTGACCGGTTATGGAGGACGCGATTCACGGAGGGTGGCCACCATTCAAGGAGGGTGACCGGTTAAAGTCGCCTTTATTGACCGGATGAGTGGTGATCACTTCTCTACTTCTCATTTTTTTAGCACTTCTCATTTGAACCTAATACTATTTAAGTATATATATATATATATGTATATGTATATACACACACACACACACACACATATATATATATATAGAGAGAGAGAAGGGGGGAGTATCAAACGATAATGCTAACTATTTAAGAGAATAAGAAAACGGCCAAACCACGTGCAAAATCACGTGGTTTTACGTTAACAGTCAAAAATGGTGTGAGGCAAATAATGTGAATGAAATCGGTATTGGTAAAATACAACACTAGGGATAATATGTGGCTTTGTTTCTGCATACAATAAAGCAAGTAATGATCAATATATCTTTGTGAATGTACTCACAATGGAAATTTTATGCAAGTTCAGGAAAACACCATAGCATACAACGAAATCTTTATGCATGTATGTGGCAACATAAAAGATAAAGCTTACGTGAACCATGTCTGGCTAAAACCAGAAACCTCTGTTTCGGCTAAATATAATGTCCCCTTGTATGAATCCCTTGTTACAACTCAATAAAAGCACAACCTGCACTACATTGTTAACCACCATGATCTTGACATGATCAGCGGCAAGAAGTTATTAGATGCACATGAAGTGTATAATACAAGAGAAATCAAGTGTAGGATAATACAATTTATGGAATGGAGCTCCTTAGGAGTAAAAACACAAAGACAGTCACAAAAGTATTGCCAGGATAATCCAGAAAATTCAGTCTTGTTTTAAGGCATAAACTCGAGTATTTATATGCACAAGATCAACCATCTACATATTTAGTTGATGAGGCCTCAAACGAGAAATCACTAGCGGGAAACAACGGTCGAAGATTAAAAAATTGGTTTTAACAAGAACTTTTTTTTCTTCTAATGGGGATCATCCCCCCTAACAAAACAGTGAATCTGTCCCTGACTAAACTGCTCATACATAGGCTCCCAATCATAGTAAAGATGCAACTTCCGTCAACAGGAGTGAACGTGTAGTAGATGCTTTTAAAATTGACATTGGATATGTCAAGCAAGATTATTCAAAGAACAACTTGTATAACCTTCATTAAACAGGAAAAAGAAACTTCTTTAATGATTAAGGACTTCCAAGTCAAAAACCCGAGAGTAGGTTTAGAGAGGCTGATGTGGGTGAAATGAACTAACTCATATTTTAGAACCATACGAAGATTTGACGTTTATGGACTCGTTGACAAATGGGTCTTTTGTAAAATAGGGATATTGCATATAGTCGAATCGAAACAGTATATGGAAGAAGCAGAGCTGCAAAGACAGGGGGAGTATAACTTTAAACCGCCCTAATAGTGAATCATAGATAAGAAAAAGAGCACTTACTGGTTATACATATTGATCTGTCCCTTGCACTTACTACTCATCTTTTAAAATTCTTAATCAACTACTTGACTCAGAACAAAATGTGTATGCTAGATGCAAATCAGTAGACAAATACGTAGAGACCTAGTACAGTGCCAATCGAAATATAAACTTAAGAGAATATTTGAAGTCCAAGTCTAGAAGTATAAACACACGTACTTACAGGGAGGATCAGGTTGTGAGACCATGGAAATGATAATTGGCACCCGTATCCACTAATGCAGTGTCTCGTCTGCTTTCACAGTATGTAGTTGATCCATGGGCAAAGATAAAAGGAAAAACTTGATATGCAAAAGGTTTTACCCAAAAATAAGTTGCACAAAGAAATAGCTTTACAAACCTAAAACTTGTAAGGACTTTTAGGTGGCAAATGAAAAATGCTCCCATAAACGAGTTTATTATTCACCTGCAAAGACTTTTAGCAATACATATATACAGATTCATAAGAACCACGGACACATTTGGAAAGGATGGATGGAGCTACACAACATTCTCTATACTAGGGTTCCGTTTTGACGGTTGAACTGCACTCCATTAGTAACTATATAGACACACACACACACATATATATATATATAGCAAACTCTAAAGGGATTTCATATTGGTGTTCCTTTTGCATTCTCTATAGCAAGCAAATGTTAGTAAATCCCATCATGAAATCCAACAAAGTTGCACAATAGTGCGCTATAAAATATGTGGGATATTTTGAAGGTATGGAGTACGAATATAAAGAGATGAAACTAACGGAAGAAAAAAAACGCATGTGAACCCACACAAAAAAAGACATAGAGAATAACTAATGTTATGCACGACATCAGTAGTTCACCAAAGGGCCTTTGGCCTAGCCGTATCCAAATTAGCAGGAGTAAGAATATGAAGAGACGAAAATAATAATAGAAGGTTAAACACATGTGAACACAAAAAACGATATAGAGGATAACTTATGTTAAGCACGTCATTAGTAGTTGAGAAAAGGGCATTTGGCCTAGCCGTATCCTGGTTAGCAGTAGATCCCGGCCTCTTAGGAGGTCAAGCTTTCACACCATACCATATGTGAGGAGCGTTTGTAAGTTCATTTGTCGTATATAAATATCACATATTTCCCAAATAACATATTTTGAGACAGGCCAACTAAAAGATGATCAAGGTGCAGCCTATGCAACAATTCTAGCTCCCATTAAGAAGTCTTGGAACCAAAACCCCAAATGTGCTATAGAATAATCAAATATGTGGACTGCAAAACACATGTACAAGTTATAAACAAAGGTGAGAAAAGAAATTCTCGATCAATCTATGGTAATTGAATAATCAGTAGGTATTAGCGATTCCCTGACAGAACTCTATAAGGCCAGGTGTTTTGATCGAAAACGAGTACAGAAACTATAAAATAGATAGAATGCATACGAAGATGAATAGAGGGACTGAATAAGAATGGAAAATAAGCCCGGTTTGCATTTACTTCAGAAAAGAAACGGACAAAACCTTCTGCCATGCAAGCTTAAGTATCCCCTAAGGGAAGAGAAAGAAAGGCCAAAAAAAATTTCAGAGAGCAAATCTTTAAGCATCTAAAGACAATCAAAGGTAGTCCCTCCATGCTTGTTTACCCCAACCTCCCACTTCCATCCTCAAGTACGAAACAAGAAACAAATAAAATAAAATTAAGCACGTAGGAAGTGAACACAAGCAATTATGCATCACGGTTAATCTACAAGAAATGAAGAAAAGGAAAAAGGAAAAATCACCATACCTTGACTTCTGAGACAAGCCAACTACAATAAATGATTGCAACTGATCGAACAACTTATTACCCCAAATACCAAGTGTTGGTACAAACAATGAATATCTCATACCCTATCATTTGGAGCTAATACACCCCTGTAACAAAGAACTGCTGGATGAAAAACATTACATTTACTTTTAGCTGTGTACCTTACATGAATAAGTACCTATAAAAAATTAAATAAAAATGTATTCAGCAGGGAGCTCAATCAGATTAAAGAAGACGCACCTTTCAAATAGAGTTGTTCACCTTAAGAAACTCAGGAGCTTTAATTGACACGTCCATCTCAAAATTATTAGCCTTTATAACTTCAACACCAACATATATTAGCAGCAATTAGAGCCTTGAAAGCATTCTTGTTGGTTTTTTGCACATGTGCATGTATACTTCAATAAAGGCAACTACCGGTAATTTGAATAAGCTAAAATAGAGTACTTCTATTCAAATTATAATTTAATCCACTACAAGAAAAATTACCTTTAGAGAAAATTTTGTTTTGTACTTGAAAGTCTAAAAAGCTTCCCTATATAAGGCTCGGCCCAGGTTTTTGGGAGGGTTTTCAAGGGTATATTTAAAAAAAAAAAATCTTTTAGAGACATTTATTGGAGCCTTAGATATGCTTTCAAAACTTCTCCAAAGGTTGGGTGATTTTTTCCCCAAAAACCTTCTCTAAAAATATTTATTAGTGACGCTTTTCCAGAATTTGAGACGGTTTACAAGCGTCACTAAAAGGTACTTTTAGAGAAGGTGCATGGAAAAGCTTCTCTAAAGGTAGACTTTAGTGACACTCTTAGAAAACCATCTCTAAAACTATCCTTTAGTTAGGGGTTGTTTGTTTATCTCTTAACAGTTCCATTAAGAGTCAACTTCGAATCGTTAATAGGTAAATCTTGTTTGGTAGAAAAAGGAACTGCCACTTAATGGTTCTAAAACCCCCTAATTGGTTTTGTATCCTAGGCATCCCTTAACCATTAAGTGCCTTGATTTCAATTCTCAACAATTACCAAACAACCATATTTCATTTTAGGGTTAACTACGCCAAAATGTATCCAAGGTGTCACCCTTTATCATTGTATGTACTCAACTTAAAACTTACCATTGTATGTACTGAACCTGCTAAGTGTCATTCTATGTACTAAACTATCATTCTATGTATCCATTTAATGTACTTAAAAACTTACCATTTTATGTACTGAACCTGCAAAAATGGTAATTTTTTAAGTTGAGTACATACAATGGTATGTTTTTAAGTTGAGTACATACAGTTGCATTTTGGTGTACTTAACCCTTCATTTTACACTATATCACAAGAGCCTCTAAATAATGACCACTTAATGATCCAACACCAAATCACTCAACAACTGCCAAACAGCCCCTTACCCTTTTAAAAACCATGTCTAAAGGTTTCAGTTACACTTTTAAAAACCTTGTCTATCTTAGAATCGAATCTGTCCAGAAACATCATCCTAGGAGATCGATGTAACCTTCTGTTTGCAGCCACCATGATTGATCAAATAGTCTGTGTTCGTTGTGTGTGTTTTGCAGAGAAAATAGGGACAGAAAAATACAGATAAATACTAATCGATTCTTATCATTAAAAGTAGGATATACATGGATATTTATAATTAATGAATCGGTGCCATCACAAGGGACACAACGATTCAAAGGGGTGTCAAGACAGTTACTTTAACTGTCCATTTTATTCTAAATTACACAACAACCCCTTCTAATTTAATGTATTACAATATACTAATTATTAAATAATACTAACAGCCCTTTGTGATTTATAAACATTAATTCCAACAGTCTCCCCCTTAATGTTTATAATCACAAACTTGTCTTCCTTAGTCGATCACTATGATGTTGTCACCGTCATCTGAGCTTTGATCCGCATCCGTCTCATCGCCACTTGCCTCTTTGCTGTCTTCAAACGAAATGATCAAGGTTTCTCCATCATCATATTCTATCTTGCCTGCCATGCCTTCTTCACCGTCGTACTTCTCGTTTTCTTCATCGCTTTCCACCTCTCGCTCGGTCTCCTCTTCCGGCGTATCTTCTTCCGCTACCCCGCTAGTACCACCGCAATCCGCTGCCTTACATACATAGCATCCACTTGAGTAGTTTTTTGCAACATCCATTTCCGCTACTCCGCTAGTACCACCGCAATCCGCTGCCTTAGGTACATAGCATCCACTTGAGTAATTCTTCGCGATGTCATAGTATGCTGCTAAGAGGCTTAGGTGGGTCGCATAAAGTTCCTTTAAGTAGTCTGCATAATCTTCTTGAAGATCCATGGCTTTGGCAACTTCGATCCAACAGTTCTTGATCGATACTCTCGCGTGTCCTCCAAAACTTTCAACAGTGAAATAAAGATCTAGAAGACTTACATCGTGACCGTTTATCTTTGGGGTTGCACGTCCTTCTTCGCAACGCATGAAAACCTTGTAAAACCATTTTACAAGTTTTTCAAAATGTTCTCGGACCAATCCTTTGCATTCCGGGATTATTTCTTGTTCATTGACCATCTCAAGAAAGCCAATCAGGCTTTCAAAATCATTCTTTGATGGTGTTTGCTCACTCTCATCTTCTTCTTGAATAATCGAGTCTTTAAAATACAACGAGTCATAATATTTCATTATGGCTCGTATCACCCTTTCTTTATCAACATCCAACATCTGTTGTTCGTCAACATGTACGTCGGTGCCTTCTTTTCCACTTTTTTCGCCGCCTTTCTCGCTTTCATCCAGCCCATCACGATCCTTCATGAGTGTGTCGCCGTCATTTCGTTTGAAGACAACAAAGAGGCAAGTGGCGATGAGACGGATGCGGATCAAAGCTCAGATGACGGTGACAACATCATAGTGATCGACTAAGGAAGACAAGTTTGTGATTATAAACATTAAGGGGGAGACTATTGGAATTAATGTTTATAAATCACAAAGGGCTGTTAGTATTATTTAATAATTAGTATATTGTAATACATTAAATTAGAAGGGGTTGTTGTGTAATTTAGAATAAAATGGACAGTTAAAGTAACTGTCTTGACACCCCTTTGAATCGTTGTGTCCCTTGTGATGGCACCGATTCATTAATTATAAATATCCATGTATATCCTACTTTTAATGATAAGAATCGATTAGTATTTATCTGTATTTTTCTGTCCCTATTTTCTCTGCAAAACACACACACGAACACAGACTATTTGATCAATCATGGTGGCTGCAAACAGAAGGTTACATCGATCTCCTAGGATGATGTTTCTGGACAGATTCGATTCTAAGAGTCTAAAGGTTTTAGTTACACTTCTAAAAACCATGTCTAAAGGTTTTAGTTACCCTTTTAATAAAAATCAAATCCTTCTCTAAAGGGTATTATTATATATTATTTTCATCAATGATAATAATAATAATAATAATAATAATAATAATAAAATATAATAAGAAATAAAATTGATCAATAAAAACAACATAAAAATCGTAAACAACAAAACTCCCTTTCCATATAAAAAATATTTGGAACAAAACTAATCACTACAACAAATAAGATAATTACGGATTTGGTCCTTAAGGTATGGCAAAAATTACGGATTTGGTCCTTTAACTTCAAAAATTACATCGATGGTCCTTAAGGTATGCATTTTATTATGGATTTGGTCCTTCCGTCAAACGTCCGTTCAATTCCTCCGTTAAGTGTGAGGGTAAATTAGTCTTTTCAGTTAATTTATTTATTTTGTCATTTTTCTTAAACACAAGGACCAAAATTGAAAATTGAAACTCATCTTCTACAAATCAAACCCAGAAGTCAACAAAACAAAACCCAGATCTCATTTTTATTTAGGGTTACTTTGTGAAACTCATCTGAGCCACCACCACCACCACACCTCCACGGCAACCGCCGTCTCCGGCACAGCAGCACCACCACCTCCACGGCAACCGCCGTCTCCGGCATAGCCACCACCACCACCTCCACGGCAACCGCCGTCTCCGGCATAGCAACCACCACCGTCTCCGGCACAGCAACCACCGTATCCTCCACGCAACCGCCGTCGCCGGTCGTAAACCTCCTTCACTGCCACCATCTAACGTGAACATTCTTGAGAGCTATAATTAAAAAAAGGTCATAAAATGTCTTTCATAAATTACTACAAATAGTTGCCAAAACGATTGCATCTCGTCGGTTGGGGTTCTGGGTTTGAAATCAGATTGAAGATTTTTGAGGCTTGAAGATTTTTTTTTCAGATTGCTCTCTCTCTCTCTCTCTCTCTCTCTCTCTCTCTCTCTCTCAGTTTGCTCAAGATTTATGGGTTCTTGGCTTCGTGTTCCCCTCAACGTTTTCTGGGTTCTTGGTTCTTGAAATCAATTGTAGAGATGGTGTTCTTCTTGTAGTCCACGTTTTTGCTTTGAAACACAGGTCTTGATTGGGTTTGATGAGATGGGTTTGGGTTTTTTACCTTTTATCTTTCATGTGGATTTAGATTTGGGGTTTGAAATAAATTTGGATTTTGGATTGGAATTGGGATTGGGTTTCCATTTGAATTTGATTGAAGATTTGATCTAGTCTTGATTTAAGGTTTCCATTTTAATTTGATTGAAGATTTGATTTAGGGTTTTCATATTAATTTAATTGAAGATTTGATTTATGTGTTAATTTGTTTATGTTCTTAGAGTTCTTCATCACTTCATAGTTCATATTGTAGAAGATGAAGAGTTAAAGAGAAAGTCAAAAAAAAATTGATTAAAATTGATAGGAAAAGTAAAAGGACAAAAATGCCCTTTCATTTAACGGAATTATGGACGGCCATTAGGCCAAGGGACCAAAACCATAATAAAATGCATACCTGGAGGACCTTTTATGTAATAAATGAAGTTTAAGGACCAAATCCGTAATTTTCGTCATACCTTAAGGACCAAATCCGTAATTTACTTAAGATCAATTTTCTAAAAAGTATGAAAAACTTCTCTAAAGATCAATTTTCTAAAAAGTATGAAAAACTTCTCTAAAGATCAATTTTCTTGTAGTGGCATGTTGTTCTCAATCAATCCATACATCCATCGAAATTCATTAAAAACCATATAAAGTGCATACCGCTAAAATTTCAGTACATACAAAACTCATCAACTCCTCCCTTAGTCATCTCTCTGCAATCACTTCTTGGACCTGTTTCATGTAATCTTTTGATTCACAAAATGTCACCTCTAATTTCTTTTGTTGTTGAAACCAAGGAATATATGAAATTGGCTATTCAACCTATTATTATTTCACTCACATTTTAAAGCAGAAAGATCTTTAGATATTTTACAGCTTACCAAGCTTGGATTGGTTGGGATTGATATCGATAACCCCAATCGGACATCGCCACAGATGAGTCCTCTATGGGCTTTGCAACATTCAGAGAAGACCCAAGCGAGGCCAGGAGGATCTTGACATAGAATAGCTTACATTAGTTTAGATTGATAACTAATTATAAATGATTGGCTTACCCTACAACAAGATGACCTGATGAAAGTAGGCTAAGCATGAGACTCGTCTAACTTCCACGGGAGAATAAGATAGAAACACCCATGATTTGAAGGAACCACAACTACTTTACAAGATCATAAGAAAATCTCACCTTGATATTTCACAAATTCTTTTAGACCAAACGGTACCTAGGTGAACGAACTAAAACATATACAACAAAGGAGAAATAACATGCTAAAGAATATGAACGAAACATGACATTTTGAACAGACTTGCAACATGAGAAAGGAAGGTATATATGTGAAAATGTACCTGATGCTCACAACCAAAGGCCATATTCTTTAGCATGTCATTTCTCCTTTTCTCCTCTAGCATGTTCTTGTTCATGCTCCCATACTGAAAAACAATTCAGGACAAAAAAAATCTATTGCAAATCAGTAAAATTGCAGAATCTCGACAACCGATGGACTTGGAAAACTACAGTCTATAAAGTTGAATGAGCAATTGAGCATTGCAAGAAAGCATACTGCACAAATTACAATTGAGCTTCACAACCATGAAATTAGTCTGAAGATTAGTATTCCAGTAGCATTCCAGTTTCTTCCTCTTCTTCTGCAGAGGATAATCAGTCTGAAGATTAGCATGCTGAAGAATAAAATGCATTTGCTTTCTGTAGTTATGTCACACTTACCCTCAGCACTCTAGATCGTCATTTCTGCTCCGGATGCAGTTTCTTCCCACAATACAGAGGCGGGCATATTTCATGAGAATCCTCGAGTGTGTCAAAGAACATTTGTTTGGGTGCTCCTGCTTTAGATCCCAATAAGAAAAATCAAGGAGTTACTTAATGTCAGTTCACATACATTTATAAACAAGTATATGGGCAGGTTAATGTGATTAACTGACAATACCAAGGTTTGCTTGATAATTCTTAAGTTTCTCCAACATGCCAGCACTTAGTCAGTTTGGCAAAACCTCAAGTAAAGCTTGAACCTGAAGCATAAAAAATGCTTATTATATCATAACCAATAACCATATGCATGGTGCAATAATTTAATCGTGCATGCTTAGTTATGGTGCAATGATTAAATCCTTTTTGCATAACTGTTTTCGATTAATGTCATAGTGATATCGTAGTCAATAAACAATAACCATATGTATGGTGCAATAATTTAATCGTGCATGCTTAGTTATGGTGCAATGATTAAATCCTTTTTGCATAACTGTTTTCTGTTAATGTCATAGTGATCGTTGTCACTTATTCCAGAAGCAGCCAAAACAGCTGTTGCAGGTAGCTTGCAATCCAACACTCTTCCTGATAGTCTAATAGAGAGCTTTAGTACCTACAAATTACTAAGTATGATCTTGAACTAAAAATCTAGAATCACCATATTATATACTTAAAAAAAAAGAAATATACCCACTATGTTTCCATACCTTTAGTTAATCCTCAAAGAGGTGTATTTGCGAATGTAGAGCAGCTTCAACTACCTGAAATATCAAGTTGAAAGTTCTTGAAATTCTCAAATCTAGACATGGGAATTTAAGAAATGGAGAAACCAGGCAATCACAAAGGTCAAGACCTAAAATACCATCATAAAAACTCGGGACAAGCAATGAAATGAATCTCTTGGCAGTATAATCAAGATGTTAGACAAATGAAAGCAATCGACACTAACAATATAAGTCTAACTTCCACGGGAGAATAAGATACAAACAACCATGATCTAAAGGGATGAGTCTAAGGTAGTTGTAGCTGGGGAACTACAAGGCATCATGTGAATCGATTAGTTTAATTGTTTTGCTAAAGATGATACATCTTTAAATTGTACAACAGAGCCTTTGGGAAGTACAAAACAATACGAGGAACCACAACTGCTTTACAAGATCATAAGAAAATCTCACCTTGAAATTTCACAAATTCTTTTACACCAAACATTACCTAGGTGAACGAACTAAAACATACACAACAAAAGAGTGTATGGTATCGTTAGAAACAAAAGAAGACCAATAATATGAACGAAACACGACATTTAGAACAGACTTGCAACATGAGAGAGGAAGGTATATGCGGAAAATGTACCTGATGCTCACAACCAAAGGCCATATTCTTTAGCATGTTATTTCTCCTTTTCTCCTCTAGCATCTTCTTATTCATGCTCCCATACTGAAAAACAAATCTATTGCAAATCAGTGAAATTGCAGAATCTGGACAACCAATAGACTTGGCAAATTTCAGTCTATAAATTTGAATGAGCAATTGAGCATTGCTACAAAGCATACTGCACAAATTACAATTGAGCTTCACGACCATGAAATCAGTCTGAAGATTAGTATTCCAGTAGCATTCCAGTTTCTTCCTCTTCTTGTGCATAAGATAATCAGTCTGAAGATTACTAGGACCTCTAGTGTCGAAACATATCCAATTGAAGATGGGATTTTCCAATGAGGGGCCGTTTAACAAACGCTTACCCAGGTAAGCGCTTACCAGTAAAATTCAACACCACCACTTACCAGTTAAGATTTTAGTCCCCAAAAATGGTATCGTATGCAACAATTTTTCCGCTAAGAACTTACCATGGTAAGAGCCTTCACCATGACTTACCAGAAGACTTTTGGTCCTTACCTTAGCTCTTACAGGGTAGGTTTCTTGAACCTTGCCATATTCATCTAGTAAGGTAACGTGACTTGGTAAGCGCTTACCCGGATAAGCATTTGGTAAACAGCCCCTAAATTGGTTTTCATCAAACAATTTGTCCTTCGCACAACATGAAAAATCAGTATGTGAAATATGTTTGTATAAGTAGAAGAATACAACATATTAGTATTATATAATGAGTTTGTGATTAAATATTCAAAATATAACATGGAAGGATTTTAAAACTTCTTTTAACAATTTAGTCAATGACATGTGTGGATCCATTAAAATATGAGTGATGTGGTTAGGAAAATCTGTATAAGTGTAAAAACACAAAGGCTAAACAATATAAAAAATTAAATTTTAAATTCTTTTAAATGTCACATCTTGTAGAAAAAGTATGCCGCGACCCCGCGACTCACCTCAAGGGGCCTGGTCTAAGCCACACCTTACCAAAAAAACCATACGCCTTATATCGTAACAGCGGAGACACATCTTACGCCATGGCGCGCCTTTTATGAACCCTGCATATCAACGTTTGATATGTGTCCTATAAATAAATAAGGCTTTTAAAAATATACTCATCTTTTATTATGGATCTATATGAACAAATTGAAAAAAAATCCAAAAAAGATTATCAACATCACACTTCCATCAAAATTGACACGTGTTTGCATGCAGGCAGACAGTACGTACTACAAGGACGAGATGCAAAACTACCTGTTTCCATTCATGAGCTATCTGCCATTGCCATTGGGTCCAACCAGAACAGGAAATTGTGATGTCAAATTACACAAAAACCAAGCGGATCATTAAAGAAACTACTACATGATAGAATAAAATGAATTTCTAATTCCCTATCATTTGGAGTAGCTACACCCCCCTAAAAAGAACGGTTGGATGAAAAACATTTAACTTTTAACTGTGTACCATCTTACATGAATAGAAACCTATAAAAGATTAAAATAAAATATATTCAACAGGAAGCCGAATCAAATAAAAAGGCGCACCTTTTTAAAAGGGTTCGTCTTAAGAAACTCAGGAGCTTCATTTGATATGCCCATCTCAACATATTAAGTTGTAGTTAGTACCTTGAAAGCATTCTTGTTGGTCTCTCACATGTGCAAGACCAACAACAAGTTTATACTTTCAAAACAAATTATCTTAAGGCAACTACCACTAGATTAAATAAGCTAAAACAATTATTTCTATCCAAACAGAACCTGGAACTTTTGAATAAACTGGAAGAAATATATTTTCTAATAAATCAAGCTGATGTAATCGATGAAGAGCTAATAGCGTAAACAGTAACTGCAAAAAGATAAAGATGAGGCACCACAAAAGGGATTCAGAAAAAGAAAACTGAACTGATGGGGCATTAGCATGCATGATTCTATGAACATATTAACTTAAAACCAATTACCAACATGTATGCAAAGAGGTGCTGGGAAACAAAGGAAAGTGACGAGAAACAGACCGATGTTTAGTGAACCATCCACAATAGCAAAGTGCTGCATGGCAGTTGGCTTCAACTCAGGGTGAGAAACATAAATTGGAATGATCTTTGAAAATTATGAGTAGGACTACGAAGGCTAACGTAGGTGAAATAGCTAACAAGGCAAATAATAAGGAGATTAGTTCATGGACAAGGTGGACGAATGGGTTCTTGAAAAATAGAGAATTCATTTAAGCCAAGAGAATAATGAAGAAGCAGAGCAAACACCAGCGGGGTATAGTTTTAACTCCACTTAGAGCTCATCTCTCTTTAAGTACTCAACCCACACCTTTACTCAGGACGGTCACTGCATACTAACTCATGAAAAGTACCTGAAAAATGATACAAAGCAACTCCGATTCAAGTGCATAAACGGTAGTATTCTAGCATTGTATGTTATTACAGACATTTTTATAGGAGAGAGCAGATTGTGTACAGAATCGAAATAATATTAAGACTCCCGTACCTGTAATGTCATATCTCTCATCTTATATGAATAAGATCCTATAAAAGATTAATAGTACAAAATGCCACCAAAGATATTTCCCTCTCGACATCATCTATTCACATCCCTCTCGACTATAAGCAAATCTGTGAACAGTTAAACAACTGGGTTGTGTTTAATCACATTAGACGGAAAAATATAAAAGAAATACATGGTATATGCAAATCTCCTCCCATGCTTATCTCCTCACAGCTTCTTCCAAGCTTTGACCATCGAAAGGTAAGAAAACTTTATGAAAAGGGTTATGACTTCGACTCTAGACTCTGTCCTAAATGCAACAGTGAGATTGAAACTCTAAAGCACTGCTTCCTGGAGGGAATTATTTGTGTGCAGGTGTGGGATAAATTTTTTGCTTGGTGTGGAAGGGATATCCAATCTAGAAGATCGATTGAAGATCTAATCTTGTGCAATAGCAGCAATGGTGGGGCAAACTCTCTAGCGTGGATAAGGGAACCAATTGGATGTAAATTAGGTACATGGTGCATTCCAAACCTGCCACAATAAACAAGAAGTATTTTGCCAACAGCAATGGACAGATATAAAAATATTGAACTTAAATAAGAAACTTACAACATAAAAGTTCCATAAAATTCAAAAGTGTATGCAGATCTCATCCTGCGATCATGGATAAAAAGTGTGAAACTAAGGACAAACAACTAGAAAAAGTGAAAATTAAAATAATAAAAAACAACAATGTAGGTTGGATGATGAAAGCTAGTCCACATTGGTACCTTTGTCTTTCCCTACCAGTTTCCCAAAAATCCATAATTACAAGTATGATGACCTTCCATTAGCATTTTAGTAACCATCCAAGTAGAAAGTATTATCATCCACACATACTAATGTGCTAACTTTAATAGCAGAATTTGGATTGAGCAGCAAAGGGCTTTACTCATCATGGCATAGAAACTTAAATTCTATCATATAATAACTAGATTATATGACAAAACAACCAACTCCATATACCGTCAAAATTGGTGCAAGATATAAACTTTACCAGTCAGCAATCTGTTTAAGGAAGATAATTAGAAAAGATAACCAGAGTAGCAAAAGATGGTCTACATGTCTGTCTATGTATCACATTACAACCACGAGAGGCAACATGATAAAAAGGGAGGGACATATCAACTTTTTTGCAATTATCGTTTGTTCATGGCTAAGTGCCTTGACAAAAAAATCATCCAGATGTTCCCTCCCTCCATGCATTTATCTACAGAAGTAATGCTACACATAAGTACAAGTAAATTTCCCCTGATTTTCAGTGACAGAAACAAATAATCACCCCTTTGTTGGAAACTTGATAATCCCAAAGTAAGCATGATGTCATCTCTTGCAACGGAGAAAAACAAGGAATTATGGGAGTGTTGATTTACTTGGCATGTGTGCGAAAATGATCTATTTTGAGAGTCATGTAAGTCCATTTATGCATTTCAAACACTCATCTCACTTAGCTACTGTAAGAATGATTTAGTGGTATATGAAAAAGTGCTCTAGTGAAAAACGAATATACTACCTTCCAAGGATTTCTAGCCAGATACTTTTAAAAATTCAAACTCATATGAAAAAGGTTGAAATTGACATGGACACATAAATAGATGCAACCAGGAAACAACCTTACATATATAGCTACACAACATTCTCTAATTTGGTGTACTCATTTGAAGGTTGAACTGCATTCCGTAAGTAACTGCAGAAAATGTATACATACACAGGCAGACACACACACAAATATATATATATATATAGAGAGAGAGAGAGAGAGAGAACTTTTTAACAAGTAGAAAGAGAACAAAGAAGATATTGCAGAAACATGTAGTTTATCATTTTTGTGCTTTTTTTTTGAAAGAGTACTGAAAGTCCCTAGACAGACAATTCATCACTCTATCATGATGCTTTTATGATCGGGAACCTGTGATTCTGCAAGATATCTAAGTTGTCATTCCCTAGTTCCAATCATAACATTGAAGATGGCTTGCAACTTGATCGATGAATTCCAAGGAGCATCTCTCGAAAAGAGAAACATTTCCAATATATGACTTAATAAGAGTTTGAGATATCTGCAAGGTAGGAAAACATCACTTACTATCACTGTGGAGTGTAGATGGAAGATAACGTAAGATGACCAATATAGCATAAAAATCTGAACAATACATATGCTAGAACTTAAACAGAAAAGAGCTAAATACTTTTCACCCGTGATAGAACAGTTAACAAGTAAGTGAAAAAGGTGCTGCAATTATTTGAACATAACTGACTTCAACAGATGTTTCATTTTGATTCTATTTGGCATGTATAGAAAGCTGGAAGGCAATGAAGAATGGCAGAATCAATTGAGCTGCTATCATACTGTAATCGCAGGTGACTTGTGAAATCACTGTAGATGGAAGATAATGTCAGATGACTAATAATCTGTATAAATTAAATGCTTAGCTATAGAACATGGAACCAAATTAGTGGCAAAGGTGCTGGCCATTATTTGAACATAATTGTCTTTGATCTTTTCACGATGAAGATTGTCATGTTACGAATCAGATAAGCACCAAGAACCATGTTGAATGAGACATAAAGCATTACAAATATCATATCTCTCAAAGTGACTGCATGGATATCGCCATAACATTTAGAAATAAGTCTACTAACATTCAGCTAATCAGAACATGTCGATCAACTAAAACTTTTATGAGCAGTGACATACAGCAAGAAGTTTCTACTAGTGATGTTCTGTTGAGGAGTAGCAATCTTGATCACAATTTACAATGGGATTTACTACTAATTTCTTGCTTAATCTGCTCAGTCTTGGCCCTGAAGCTTTCTTTTTCCAGTTCTGATACCATGTTTTCTGTTTCGAAGACTAATCTGTCTTCCAACTTGAGGACATTCCACAAAAAACATGAAGTGATTTGACAAACAGCTATGCATAGAGATAGAAAACTTGAATTTAAATAAGCAATTGACAACAAAAAAAATCCAATAAATAGATTAAGACGATTGTTGCAGATACTCAACATGCAAATCAAGGATAAAGTAGAGGGTGTATAAGTATAACTATGAACAATCCCAATAGTAAATCATAGGAGAGAAAAGAAAACTTTCCGTTTATACGTATCTATCGGTCCCTTGCTCTTGCTGCTCTTCTTTGTTAAATTTCTTAATCTACTATTTGACAATAACAAAGAAAAAAACCAGATAGTTATCCACTGTAAATATAGATTTTTCCCTTGCAATTATTGCTCATCTTTGTTAAAATTACGCACTCTAGATGCAAATCAGTAAAGAAATATGTAGAGAACTGAAACAGTGCCAATCAAAAGATAAACTTACATGTACTTACAGGGGGAGCAGCTTGTGAGTCCACAGAAATGAAATTTGGCTCCCATATCCTGAATACCTCCGTCTCACAAAGTCTGCAGACATACAATATTTAGTTGATCCATGGGAAAAGATAGAAAGAAAAGGCTGAAATGCAAAAGGTTTTTACCAATTAATAAAGAATGTTTGTAAAAATGTTTTTTAGTGTATACAAATATAGGTTTCTAAAAATGTTTGTAAGTTTGGTAATTCAGATTATGTACTAAAAGCAAATCTTTATAGAAACTCGCTTAGAAGAATATATAAAAGTCTGAGTCAAGTAGCATAAGCAATGGTATTGTAGCATTAAAAACAACCACACTCACCAAATGAACAAAAGTTAGGAAAAGTAACCATTCAAGCAATGGAAGTTATCACTTCGAAATGTTTACGACCAAATATTGTGGAAAATAAGATAGTTGAATATAGTAAAGTAGAGTTCACCTTTCTCAGTAGATGTGTTAGTATTTCCTTGTTTAGGCTTCTTGATGTATATATTATGTAGTCCTCTTTAGGTAAGTGAATGAGAAAGAGATCACCTTTTCGAGTATTTACATGGTATCAAGAGCCAGATCTAAAAGCCTCTCCAGTAGTTCGAATCCTACAGGAGCTCAGCCGACACCACCGGAAACTTACTAGACCTCCAGCCACCATTGCCGGAACCCTAGCCTAAACTTGCCGGAATCTGCCAGAAACCTAACCTCCCACTGCATTACCACCAATTCAGTTCCAACCCCTTGGTTGGCATCATTCAACCGAGTTCTAGCCTCTTGCCACCAAAACAGCCCCGTCCTGCTGCCAAAGCATCCCTGCCTCCCAGTCCTGTTTTTTTGCTTCTTCCAGATCTGATATGCCAATGTGGCTGGCAATTTCCGTATCATTTTGGTGCATGCTTTTGATATAAGCGTTGTAACTCCTTTTGAGTTACCAAAGTCGTTAAGACTCTGAAGTAAGGTAGTTGATGTTACTTACAGGACCTCTAGTGTCTGAAAACTCTGATCGTATCCAATTGTTGATGGGATTTTTCCAGTAAATTGGTTTCTATCTTTCAATTTGTACTTTGTACAACATGAAACAATCAGTATGTGGAAAAATGTCTGTATAAGTAAAAGAAAAACAATAATACAATATATTAGTATTATATAAAGAGTTTGTGATTAAATATTCAAAATAAAACTTGGAAGTATTTACAACTTCTTTTTGACAGTGAGTCAATGACGTGTGTGGGATCCATTAAAATATGAGTGATGTGATCAGGAAAATCAGTATAAGTGTAAAAACACAAAGGCTAAACAATATTAAAAAAAAATTAAATGTCAAATCTTGTAGAAAAGGTATGCCGCAACTCACCTCAAGGCACCCTGGTCTACCTTACCAAAAAACTGAAGGCCTTATCGTAACAGCAGAGACACATCTTACGTCCTATAAATAAATAAGGCTTTTAAAATATACTCATTTTTATCATGGATCTGGATGAACAAATTGAAGAAATTCTTCAAAAAAGAATATCACCATCACACTTCCATCAAAATCGACACGTGTTTGCAATATTGTTTAATATTTGCTAGGCATACACAGACAAACAATACTACAACGAGCAGATACATAATTCACCTGTTCCATTCATGAGCTATCTACCATTGGCTCCAACCAGAACAAGAAGTTTGTGATGTCAAATTACACTAACCCAAAAGGATCATTAAAGAAACTACGATATGATTAAATAAAATGGGTTTCTCATACCCAATCATTGGAGCAGCTACACTCCCGTAAAAAGAATGGTTGGATGGAAAACCTTTAACTTTTAGCTGCGTATCGTCTTACATGAACAGGAACCTATAAAAGATCAAAAGAAAACGTATTCAACAGGGAGCCAAATCAAATAAAAAACTCTATTATGCATATTATACAAGTTCACTACATAACACATTTAAGTATTACAAAATCGCAACCGACGTATCTGTGTACCACAAATTGTGCCGACTTATTTATAGACACTAAGAAAAACAAAATTGTAAAAAAGCTACTTAAAAACCACCCCACTCACATATATACATGTATATATGTGCTGATCGGTTACAGCTTCCTCTAGAATAAGTAAGCGATTTTATAAGGCTTTTTTTATAACTCTACAAAAAAAAGGTAAGAATACATGTAGGTAGAAACTATGTTCTTACGGATGTGGAGGTAAATTGTTGAGAGGTGAAGGAGGTACCCTGCAAGATTTCAAATTTTGTGCCAGAAGAACAGCTAGTGGCATGAGGGTGATCCATCAGTATCAGCAAGATTGGTAAACAGGTTAGAATCAGAAATAGACTGCACATTGAAAAGAATGGGAAAAGAAAATCTAGGAGATCTACATTGGTTAAGTTGACACCCAAAATAAAGCATACCAGCTAACCTTAAAAAGAACAGTGAAAGTTAACATAACGGAATAAAATCGCCTGGGGGAGGGAGAGGGAGAAAGTTAGAGAAAGAAAGTTAAATGGGTTACAACTTATATCTCCATCAACAAAAAGTCAAATTTATATATAGCTAGAGAAAAGACATGCAAATGAATTTGAAGCTTCAAAGAGTTGACATGTCTGGTCAATAATTGCAAGTATTTAGCCATTCACAATTGGAATGAATTTCTCATGAACTTGTTGAAGAACTTTAGAATCCTCCAGACTAGGGTAACAGAGAATCACCAAGGAGATGCAATATCCCGGATGACATGTCAAGTAAAAAGTATAAACAAAGAAAAGCCAATCAATTGAAAATTTATTGCTCACTCTCTTGTGGTTAGGAATAAATCAGATTGTATATAAGATTTGTAACGGTACATGCAGATGCTATTCATCACAAGAAGTTTAAACTACAACTTGCAGATGTACACTCACCACAAGAATCCCATATTTCTTCATTGTTGGAGGGTAACTAAAACATTCACAAACCATAAAAACGCTTTTGTAAAACTATTTAATGTTAAAAGTTCAATTTTCATGGGACGGTAACAAATAACAAAATTTAGCAGTCAATTTTGTATGTTGAAGTAATGAAGTAAAAAATGCTATTCTTAAAGATGTAGGAAAGAAACTACATTCTTACAGATTTGGAGATCAATTCTTGAGATGTAAAGGACTATACCCCTCCATGCTCTAAAAATTAGAAACCGTAGAGCAGTTGATGGTATTACAGATGATCTGTCAATATCAACAAGCTGGTAAATAGGTTAGAATCAGAAATAGACTGCAAAAGGAAAACAACTGAAAAAAGAATTCAAGGATACCACTCAAAGACAGCCTCAAGATAATAAGCAAGTTACATTACAAATCTGTTCTAGTACTTCTTGGGAATCTAAATCAGTTAAATTGACGCCCAAGATACAAGGCACTTGTATGCCAAACAAAAAATGCATAAGAACCAAAAGTGGGTTTGGAGGTTCTATATTCAGGCAGAGATCCTGAATTTGTTGGGGGTGATAGTGTCTTGCGCCTCTTCTTTGGAAGTCCATATTATATATTAATTCAGAAGATCTGATTCACATGATTTTGTGTCAAATAGTGATATCGAAGAAAAGAGAAGGCACACAGAAACACTTGTTACAAAAAGAAGTGCCATTACCATCTCAGGTTGCTAAGGTATCAGCTCCTTTCCATATAGCATCCTCTTTACACATAGGAGCACCCTGACAAATTATAACACATCACAAGTTCAAGTTAAATACTGAACAACAGAAATGGAACAAATAATGATTGAGTTCGTCAAAAGTGATGTGTTGAGTTATGACAACAAATTCCTCGACTCCAAAGGCATGAAACAGCTTTCTTCACAGAACAAAAACGATCTCGATCCTGAAACAATGATACGGATAGTTTAACGAGCAAATTAGACATCAAAATTCGCATGTGTTCCTGAGTAAAAATATACAAGAATAAACTCAATCAGTAAAGTAAAAGCTCCAAACCATCAAAGGGCACATCATAGGTCAAAGGTTATAAACAAATGTTACCTTGAATGCAACACAAGTCTTTGAGCTCGTGGGAAACTTAAGTTCAATATGTAGGTTGGAGATCCTTGACACCAGTGTCACTTTCCACATTGGGAACTAAAGTTAGCCTTAACAAATCTGAAGATCTATGCTACCAAGCCAACTGATTCAGCAATTCTACGTAGTAGGCCTCTACATAAAAATACATATATATATATATATACACATATATATCTTGAACTAACATCCTTGTGTCAAAAAGAACAAATGTGGTAATATGATTTTACTAAGTTTATCTACTCTTTACAATGAAGAATAGAAGCAATGCAAGAACATAGATAAAGAAATATTTGAAGGCTTGCAACAATAAGCATCCTGGAAAAGAAATGAATGAGGACAACGGAAAAGAAAAGAAAAGAGGGGATTTTAAGTGTTAATGTCAACGTACAAACCTTCATAGAGAAAGTTCCATAAAGGCAAGATATGTACCCAGAAAGCCTTTAATTTACATCAAATGCGTCCAACTTATGTAGAGAACTGGACCTCCATTCCAAACCCACTCATTAAATGGGGCAGAGGGGAAGATTAAAGGATACAAGAAAGAAGCTCTTCACTGCTGCAAGAAAATGAGATATCTATATTTTAACATTCTGAACATAAAACTGAACAGCATATAAGCCGAAAGTGTGGAAGTGATAACCTCTCAATATCAATCACTTGAAGAGAAGAATATGTAGCTATAAATCTTGTTAGAACATCACCTTATTCTTATCTCATAATTAACACATACCTACAATTAGTAACACAGATACCTGCACTTGTATTGTAAGCACCAAACCAAAAAGCCACCTCGTGAACATAATCTGAAATCTCAGCATTATCATTAGTTTTCTTCTTATCATATATACAAAAAAGGAAAAACAATTATTTGCAATCAAATCTTTAGATTCAAACTACGGCATTCGTCAACCAGTGATACCTGACCTTAGACCATGAGTCATTTCCAGAACCATCATTCAGTGCCACATTTTTTCTTCCCTATGTAAAATGGTGGGGCCGAACAGCTTCTGTTTGGGTGCTTATCCTGAAGTCTCTTTAACGTTTGAAGTCCCTCTTGGATACCACATCATTTAGAGAGTCAAATGTCGTAACATTACCACATCAAATGTGGTAATATATTCTTACAATGAAGCATAGAAGTAATTCAAGGACATGGATACAGAACTATTGGAAGGCCTGCAGAATAAGCAATGTTGAATAAGAAATGAATAGGACAAAAACAAAAGAAAAGAGAGGATTTGAAGTATAAGCGTCAACTTGCATACCTTCAAAGAGAGAGTTCCATAAGAGCCAGATATGTATCCAGAATGCCTTAATTTGCAATCATATGCGTCCAACTTATGAAGAGAACTGGCAACCTCGGTTCTAAAAGCACAGATCAAACAAGACAAAGAGGAAGATGAAGGGTACAAGCAAAGAAGCTCATCACCACTGCATGAATATGACATTATCTTAATTTTAACTTCTTAAACATAAACCTGAACAACATATAGGCTGAAAGTGTGGAAATGATAACCTCTCAATATCAATCACATTGAAGCACATTCCAGGTGAACAAGAGCAATTTTCTCAGTATGCATGCTTTAAGAGAGTGCAAAACCTCTTCGAGGCTTCCAATATATGCAATAGCAAAAAGACATCATATCAGCGTTAGGAACAAGCAGTTCAATACAGCAATTTAGCATACTTGAAAAAGGTTTTGCTAATATAAGAATGTTTAGGTACTCCGTAGAGACATTCAGGCAGAGATCCGGCATCTCTTGTGGGGGTGGTAGACTGATAGTGTCTTGCACCTCTACTTTGGAGAAGTCCATAATTTTTAAGGAGATTTGATTCACATGATTTTACTTTTAATAGTGCTACTGAAGAAAAGAGAAGGCGCAAATAACGCTGTTACAAAAAGAAGTTCTATAACCATCTCTGATTGCTAAGCCATCAGCTCCTTTCCATAAAGCATCCTCTTCACACATAAGAGCACCCTGCAAAATTATAACACATCAGAAGTTCAATTTAAATATCTGATTAGTAAGTGAACAGCTCAAATGGAACAAATGATAATTGAATTCATCGAAATTGCTTTGTTGAGTTACCACCAGGCATTCCTTGACTCCAGAGGCATGAAACGGCTTTCTTCACGAAAGTAAATATAGGATCCCACTTCTGAAAGGCCTGAAATAAATGACGTGGATAGTTCAAAGGGAAAAATAGACATCAAAATTCCTAAGCAGTTTCTCAGTAAAACTTCACAAGAATGTCAATCAATAAAGAGTGTCCAATCTGTTACTTACAGGAAACCTCACTGCCGCAGGAACAAAACACTGTCAATTAGAGAGCTTGTAATATGCTTTTTGCAACTCTCGTTGCCCTTGAGGAATGAGAAGGAAACCACAGAGGACCAGAAAATGAGCAGTCCTCTTGGGAAGAGTATCTCATGTTATCAAAGTTAAAGAAATCCTTTATTCTCCTACATTTGCTGAAATATCAAATCCGTCATATCTATAATGTTTGAAGTCCCTATTAAAAAGAAAAAGAAACCCATTGAACTATTTATATATATGGTATAATGTATTTGGTCGCAGTAAATCAAGGGCAAAAAAGGAGATAAAGGAGAAAGGGACAGTTTAGTAATTTAGTAAAATAGTCCCATCTCCCTAGTTTTATTCCGCCTATTTTGGTGTTCCACTCAATCTCGTCCCACCCCAGAGTAATAATGTCGCGCCCCAAGCAATTTTGTATGTCAAAGTAACGAACCTACACATCCTAATATGTGTAGATATTATGTTCTTAGAGATATGGATGTAAATTGTTGTCAAGGATGTACCCCTGCAAACTTCCAAATTTAGTACCCAAAGAACGGCATGTGGCATTACCGACGATCCATCAGTATCAGCAACATGGTAAACAGGTTAGAATCAGAAATAGACTGCACAATGAAAATAATTGAAAAAGAAAATTCAACCAGAACAGGAAATTTGTGATGTCAAATTACACAAAAACCAAACGGATCATTAAAGAAACTACTATATGATAAAAGAAAATGAATTTCTCATACCTATCATTTGGAGTAGCTACCCCTGTAAAAAGAACGGTTGGATGAAAAACATTTAACTTTTAACTGTGTACCATCTTACATGAATAGGAATCTATAAAGGATTAAAAGCAAACATATTCAACAAGAAGCCGAATCATACCTTGTGTCCACAGCATTATCATCTAACAATACCAAGGTTTGCTTGCTGATTCTTAGTTTCTCCAACATGGCAGCAGTTTGTTGGTGCAATAATTTAATCATGCATGCTGAGTTATGGTGCAATGGACTAAAAGCCTTTTGCATAGTTGTTTTCTATTAATGTCTTAGCACCCTTTGTGACCGTTACGACTTATTCCGGAAGCAGCCAAAACAGCTGTTGCCGGTAGCTTTAGTATTTTGAAATTACTAAGTATGATCTTAAACTAAAAATCTAAAATCACTGTATTTTATACCTAAAGGAAATTATATATACCCACTATGGTTCCCTTAAAGTTCATTTGTCATATATTTATTATGTGGGAGCATGTGCAAGTTCATTTGCCATATATAAATATCATATACTTCAAAAAAACATATTAGAAACAGGTCAACTACGGATCAAGATGCGGCCTACACAACAACTTCTAGCTCCCATTAAGAGATCTTAGAACCAAAATCCGAAATATACTATGGAAAAAATCATCTATGCGGACTGCAAAACTCACATACAAGATATAAACAAATGCGAGAAAAGAAATTCCCAATCATACAATCCTTAATAGGCTATGATAATTGACTCAATCATTCCCAATCACACGATCCTGATGAACTTAATGATCCAGTAGGTATTAGTCATTCCCTGACAGAACTCTATAATGCGAGGCTTTTTGTTGGAAGACAAGTAAAGAAACTAAAAAATGTATAGAATGCACATGGATATGAATAGAGGGGCAAAATAAGTACGGAAAACAAACTCGATTTCTATTTGCCACCATGCATACTTCAGAAGATAAACAAATAAACTTTCTACAATGTGTCCTAAGGGAAGAGAAAAAAGGCCACAAGTACTCAAATTATTAACTTAAGAGAGCAAATCTCCAAGACAATCAAAGGTAGTCTGCACGCTTGTTTGCCCCAGCGTAGAAATTGAGCAATTATGCATCACAGTTGATTACAAGAAATGAAGAAAAGGAAAAAGAAAAAATCACATATTTTGACTTCAGGGACAAACCAACTACAATAATTAATCAAGGTGCAACTTACTGATTTATTACCCCAAACAAGAAGTGTTGGTACATGAATATCTCACACGCTATCATTTTGAGATGTTACACCCAGTACGAAAGAACCGCGGGATGAAAACATTTACTTTTAGCCGTGTAGCTTCCATGAATAAGTACCTGTAAAAGATTAAAAGAAAACGTACTTAGCAGGAGCTGAATCAGATGAAATAAGAAGCAACTCGCACACCTTTCCAACCATACTCCACCCCCCACTCCACCCCACGCGCACGGGGGCGGGGATCTTTAGAACTACCTAGGGTTGTTCATCTTAAGAGTGCAGCTTAAGCCAAGAGAATATTAAGGAAGCAGAGCAAACACCATCGGAGTATAGCTTTTACCCACCTCAATAGTGAATTATAGTTGAGAAATAGAAAAGTTACCAGTTGTTCAATAGCTTTGTTTCTTGCACTTAGAGGCCATGTCTCTTAAAATGCTCAACCTACACCTTTACTCAGGAAAGTCTCTGCATGCTGGCTGAAAAGAACTTGAGAAATGATACAAAGAATATTTGTAAAGAAACTCACTTAGGAGAATATATTGAAGTCCACATCATACAGCATAAGCAATAGTTATTCTAGCATTATATATTATAAGTTATTACAAGTATGTTAACAGGAGGAAGCCCAATTGTGTAGACAATGGAAATGATAGTCGACTCCTATAAAGTTTGCAAAGGTAAAATATGTAGTCTATCCATGGGAGGCAAAGACACTTTTACCGATATCTCCATCTTATAAATTTCACAAGTATTTTGTAAGTTTGTTAGAATATACAAACTGAGGGATCCTAAAGTGTTTGTGTGTCTCATAGTCAGACTTTATAATAGATATATCCCCATTTCCAAGATAAATTATTGATTAGTCCAAATATGGGTTGTTGATATTCAAAGAAAAACATAGTATTCCGTCAATCACACTAATGAAGATAGGTATCTCTTTTTAAAGGTGGAATTGAATAGCACTTGGAAAAAGAAATGAATTTTTCATACCCTATCATTTATTTCAGGATACCCAGGATACATAAAGCACTTGGTAAGGTTCAAGTTGGGTGCAACAAGAACAGAAAATTTGTCATGCCAATTTACACTAAACCAAAAGGATCGCTACAGAAATACTTATATGATAAAAGAAATGAATTTTTCATACCCTATCATTTTGAGCTGCCACATGCCTGTAACTGAGAAGTGCTGGATGAAAAAGATTAACTTTTAGCAGTGTACCATCTTACATGAATAAGATCCTATAAAAGATTAATAGTACAAAATGTGACCAGAATAATTTTCTTGGAGCACTTGGCCATATTCAACATCATCTTTTCATACCCCTCGAGTATAAGCATTCTATAAACAGTTTAAAGAATTGGGTTCTGTTTAATACACTATATATGCAAATCTCACCAGGTTAGTGTTAAAAACTACAAGAGACTACTTCAGCATGAACGTCTCCTCCATTGCTTATCTCCTCACAGATTCTTCCAAGCTTTGACCCCTCGAAAGGAAAGAAAAACTTTATGTTCGCAAAATAAGGTACAAAATTCTCATGTTTAAAAAATCGATGCACTTTGACTTTTGAGGCCAGATGGGCAAATATTGAAGTTCGAAATTGATATAGATACCCAAATTTAGATAAATTGAACTTTACAGCACTCTTCAAATATAAAACTTTTCCTAGATTTTCAACAATTAGTAGTACGAGAAGTCAAATCATACCTTGCAAGTCCATCCACAGCATTATCATCTATCTTTAGAGTTGCAACATTATCGAAATGAATTGAACTAACAGAAAAAAATTAGAACTTTTACTTCTTACCATCTTAGAAGATCGGGGAGTGAATATTTATAGGATCTAATAGTAAAAAGTCCCCAAGATGTTTTTCAAGGAGACCCAATGCCATCTTCATCACCATCCAAACCATGCAACTCTTGTTAAGCTTCGTAAATGTTACTTGCAACGTAGTGGTACTCTCAACCTCGATGCATGGCACTATTCAAGGTGAATTATACATATGTACTTATTCAGCAGGGAGCTCAATCAGATTAAAGAAGATGCACCTTCCCAATAGAGTTTGTTCATCTTAAGGCACCCATCTCAAAATTAAAGCAGAAGTATTTATTAGTGATGCTTTTCAGAATTTGAGACCAAATGGTACCTAGGTGAACGAA
Source organism: Centaurea solstitialis (assembly GCA_030169165.1). NCBI lineage: Eukaryota > Viridiplantae > Streptophyta > Magnoliopsida > Asterales > Asteraceae > Centaurea > Centaurea solstitialis. The sequence continues at coordinate 20,313,794 of CM058046.1, forward strand.
CTAAAACATACACAACAAATGAGCGTATGGTATCGTTAGAAACAAAAGAAGACCAATAATATGAATGAGAGACAACAATTAGAACAGACTTGCAACATGAGAGAGGAAGGTATATGTGAAAAATATACCTGATGCTCACAACCAAAGGCCATATTCTTTAGCATGTTATTTCTCCTTTTCTCCTCTAGCATGTTCTTGTTCATGCTCCCATACTGAAAACAATTCAGGACAAAAACAAATCTATTGCAAATCAGTAAAATTGCAGAATCTCACAACTGATAGACTTGAAAACTTACAGTCTATAAATTTGAATGAGCGATTGAGCATTGCTAGAAAGCGGACTGCACAAAGTACAATTGAGCTTCACGACCATGAAATCTGAAGATTAGTATTCCAGTAGCATTCCAGTTTCTTCCTCTTCTTCTGCGGAGGATAATCAGTCTGAAGATTAGTATGCTGAAGAATAATATGCATTTGCTTTCTGTAGTTATGTCACACTTACCCTCAGCACTCTAGATCGCCATATCTGCTCAGGATGCAGTTTCTTCCCACAATACAGAGGCAGCGTATTTCATGGGAATCCTTGAGTGTGTCAAAGAACATTTGTTTGGGTGCTCCTGCTTTAGATCCCATTTCAACCTTCAATGAAAAAAATCAAGGAGTTACTTATTGTCAGTTCACATACATGTATAACAAGTATATGGGCAGGTTAATGTGATATAACTGACAATACCAAGGTTTGCTTGCTAATTCTTAACTTTCTCCAACATGCGAGCAGTTAGTCAGTTTGGCAAAACCTCAAGTAAAGCTTGAACCTGAAGCATAAAAAATGCTTATAAAATCGTAACCAATAACCATGTGTATGGTGCAATAATTTAATCATGCCTGCTTAGTTATGGTGCAATGATTAGATCCTTTTTGCATAATTGTTTTCTATTAATGTCTTAGTGATCGTTATCACTTATTCCAGAAGCAGCCAAAACAGCTGTTGCATGTAGCTTGCAATCCAACACTCTTCCTGATAGTCTAATAGAGAGCTTTAGTACCTACAAATTACTAAGTATGATCTTGAGCTAAACATCTAGAATCACCATATTATATATTGAAAAGGAAATTATATATACCCACTATGTATCCATACTCATGTGTGCGTCTAAACTCTAAACCCATTAATTAATCCTCAAAGCGTTGTATTCACGAATGTAGGGCAGCTTCAACTACCTGAAATATCAAACTGAAAGTTCTTAAAAGATTAAAAGCAAACATATTCAACAGGAAGCCGAATCATACCTTGTGTCCACAGCATTATAATCTATCTTTAGAGTTGCAGCATTATTCAAATGAATTGAACTGCCAAAAATTTAACTCTTACCGCTTACCATCTTAGAAGATCAAGAATATATATACTATCTAATAGTTAAAAGGACCCCTAGATTAGTTTTTCGAGGAGACCCAATGCCATCTTCATCGTCATCCAAACCATGCAACTCTTAGTAAGCTTCGTAAATGTTACTTGCAACGTAGCGGTATTCTCAATCTCAATGCATGGCATTACTCGTACACAATTTAATGATAAATTGGAGTATAAACACACGTACTTACACTAATGTAATATCTCCATCTCACAGAGTCTGCAAAAGTACCGTACCTAGTTGAACCATGGGAAAAGGTTTTTACCAATTAGTATAGAAGGCTGGAATTATTTTGTATGTTTTTGGAGTATACAAATGTAAGCATTCCGAAGTGTTTGTATGTTTGGTAAATCAGAAGTTTAAACCACAGAAAGTAAAAATAAATGGCCTTAACATATCATAAATCAGGACACAACATAGTGTAAAAAGTCAAAACAATACCCAAGCCAGAATTTATGAAGAATAGGCTCTCTTGTCAAATGCTCCACAGGACATCTTGGATGATGAGTAACACAAAACATGAAAGGAAGCAACTAGCTTAAACAGAAAGCACAAATGGTAATATTAGAATTGACATTATTATACTTGGAACTACTATTAAATACCATAGATACAAAGCCATAGATAATACAAAAAATAAGGTTTAATTACGTTCCTTTATGTTGTCATCTGAAGATGATGCTCGATCAGCAATCAACACAATGATTTATAGATGTTCCTTTTTTAACACTATCAGCCAATTAGGTTTGTAATTTGTCAAAACAGACATTTAAAAGAATAATTACATATCTGATAACTAAATGTCAAAACAGAAATTTAAATGAATGAAGTACAATAACAAGAGCTGTAACATACATGATCATAATCAAGATCAACAAACACAGTGCACACAAACCCTGGAGAGTATTAATCAGTATATCTGTTGATCAACAGAACAAGGGTTTATATTTCCAAGCTTCGCAATCTGTTTATGCAACACCGGTAGGTTGACGAGGGGCACAGTTGTAGGTCCATGATGAGCATTCCGGACCACAAGACAAATCACATTTTCTGCTGCTTATAATACACCAAAATCTTGTAAACTTCATAGTTGAAAAGAGTAATGCAATTTCAATCATTAATTTAAGTAAGAACACACACACACACACACACGTCTACACACATATATACATGTATATATGTGCTGATCGTTTACAGCTTCCTCTAGAATATGTAAGCGATTTTATAAGGTTTTTTTTATAGCTCTACAAAAAAAGGTAAAAATACATGTAGGTAGAAACTATGTTCTTAAGGATGTGGAGGTAAATTGTTGAGAGGTGAAGGAGGTACCCCTGCAAGATTTCAAACTTTGTACCAGAAGAACAGCTTGTGGCATGAGGGTGATCCATCAGTATCAACAAGATGGTAAATAGGTTAGAATCAGAAATAGACTGCACATTGAAAAGAATGGGAAAAGAAATTCTAGGGGATCTACATTGGTTAAGTTGACACCGAAAATAAAGCATACCAGCTAACATTAAAAAGAACAGTGAAAGTTAGCATAACGGAATAAAATCGCCTGGGAGAGGGAGAGGGAGAGGGAGAAAGTTAGAGAAAGAAAGTTAAATGGGTTACAACTTATATCTCCATCAACAAAAAGTCAAATTTATATATAAAGACATGCAAATGAATTTGAAGATTCAAAGAGTTGACATATCTGGTCAAAAATTGCAAGTAGTTAGCGATTTAAGAAAGTGAGTTAGACAAAAAGAGAAGAAACTTGGACAAAAAGAAAGGAAGTTTCAATTGGAATGAACTTCTCATGAACTTGTTGAAGAACTTTAGAATCCTCCAGACTAGGGTAACAGAGAATCACCAAGGAGATGCAATATCCCGGATGACATGTCAAGGATAAAGTATAAACAAAAAAAAAGCCAATCAATTGAAATTTTATTTCTCACTCTCTCGTGGTTAGGAATAAATCAGGTTGTTTATAAGATTTGTAACGGTACATGCAGATGCTATTCATCACAAGAAGTTTAAACTACAACTTGCTGATGTACACTCCCCACAAGAATCCCATATTTTTTCATTTTTGGAGGGTAACTAAAACATTTACAAATCATAAAAACGATTTTGTAAAAATATTTAACGTTAAAAGTTCAATTTTCATGGGACGGTAACAAATAACAAAATTTAGCAGTCAGTTTTGTATGTTGAAGTAATGAAAGTAAAAAATGCTATTCTTAAAGATGTAGGAAAGAAACTATATTCTTACAGATTTGGAGATCAATTCTTGAGATGTAAAGGACTATACCCCTCCATGCTTTAAAACTTAGAACCCATTGAGCAGTTGGTGGTATTACAGATGATCTGTCAGTATCAACAAGCTGGTAAATAGGTTAGAATAAGAAATAGACTGCAAAAGGAAAACAACTGAAAAAAGAATTCAAGGATACCACTCAAAGACAGCCTCAAGATAATAAGCAAGTTACATTACAAATGTGTTCTAGTACTTCTTGGAAATCTAAATCGGTTAAATTGACGCCCAAGATACAAGGCACTTGTATGCCAAACAAAAAATGCATAAGAACTAAAAGTGGGCTTTGGAGGTTCTATATTCAGGCATAGATCCGGAATTTGTTGGGGATGATAGTGTCTTGCGCCTCTTCTTTGGAAGTCCATATTAATTCAGAAGATCTGATTCACATGATTTTGTGTCAAATAGTGATATCGAAGAAAAGAAAAGGTACACAGAAACATCTGTTACAAAAAGAGTGCTATTACCATCTCAGGTTGCTAAGGTATCAACTCCTTTCCATATAGCATCCTCTTTACACATAGGAGCACCCTGACAAAGTATAACACATCGCAAGTTCAAGTTAAATACTGAAAGAGAGAAATGAAACAAATAATGATTGAGTTCGTCAAAATTGATATGTTGAGTTACGACAAGACATTCCTCGACTCCAAAGGCATGAAACAGCTTTCTTCACAGAACAAACGATCCTGAAACAATGATACGGATAGTTTAACGAGCAAAATAGACATCAAAATTCCAATGTGTTCCTGAGTAAAAATATACAAGAATAAACTCAATCAGTAAAGTAAAATCTCCCAACCATCAAAGGGCACACCACAGGTCAGAGGTTATAAGCAAATGTTACCTTGAATGCAACACAAGTCTTTGAGCTCGTGGGAAACTTAAGTTCAATATGTAGGTTGGAGATCCTTGACACCAGCATCACTTTCCACATTGGGAACTAAAGTTAGCCTTAACAAATCTGAAGATCTATGTTACCAAGCCAACTGATTCAGCAATTTACGTAGTAGGCCTCTACATATACATATATATATATATATCTTGAACTAACATCCTTGTGTCAAAAAGAACAAATTCGGTAATATGATTTTACTAGTTTATCTACTCTTGACAATGAAGAATAGAAGCAAAATGCAAGAACACAGATAAAGAAATATTTGAAGGCTTGCAAAAATAAGCATCCTGGAAAAGAAATGAATGAGGACAACGGAAAAGAAAAGAAAAGAGGGGATTTAAAGTGTTAATGTCAACGTACATACCTTAATAGAGAAAGTTCCATAAAGGCAAGTTATGTATCCAGAAAGCCTTTAATTTGCCATCAAATGCGTACAACTTATGTAGAGAACTGGACCTCCATTCCAAATCCAATCATTAGATGGGGCAGAGGGGAAGATGAAGGGATACAAGAAAGAAGCTCTTCACCGCTGCAAGAAAATGAGATATCTATATTTTAACATTCTGAACATAAAACTGAACAGCATATAAGCCGAAAGTGTGGAAGTGATAACCTCTCAATATCAATCACTTGAAGAAGAACATGTAGCTATAAATCTTCTTAGACCATCACCTTATTCTATCTCATAATTAACACATACCTACAACTAGTAACAGAGATACCTGCATTTGTATAGTAAGCACCAAACCAAAAAGCCACCTCGTGAACATAATCTGAAATCTCAGCATTATCAATAGTTTTCTTCTTATCATATATGCAAAAAAGAAAAAACAATTATTTGCAATCAAATCTTTAGATTCAAACTACCGCATTCGTCAACCAATGATACCTGACCTTAGACCATGAGTCATTTCCAGAACCATCATTTAGTGCCACATTTTTTCTTCCCTATGTAAAATGGTGGGGCCGAACAGCTTCTGTTTGGGTGCTTATCCTGAAGTCTCTTTAACGTTTGAAGTCCCTCTTGGATACCACATCATTTAGCGAGTCAAATGTGGTAATATTACCACATCAAATGTGGTAATATATTCTTACAATGAAGCATAGAAGTAATTCAAGGACATGGACACAGAACTATTGGAAAGCCTGCAGAACAAGCAATGTTGAATAAGAAATTAATAGGACAAAAACAAAAGAAAAGAGAGGATTTGAAGTATAAACGTCAACTTGCAAACCTTCAAAGATATAGTTCCAAAAGGGCCAGATATGTATCCAGAAAGCCTTAATTTGCAATCATATGTGTCCAACTTATGTAGAGAACTGGCAACCTTGGTTCTAAAAGCACAAGATCAAACGAGGCAAAGAGGAAGATAAAGGGTACAAGCAAAGAAGCTCATCACCACTGCATGAATATGAAATTATCTTAACTTTAACTTCTTAAACATAAACCTGAACAACATATAGGCTGAAAGTGTGGAAATGATAACCTCTTAATATCAATCACATTGAAGCACATTCCAGGTGAACAAGAGCAATTTTCTCAGTATGCATGCTTTAAGAGAGTGCAAAACCTCTTCGAGGCTTCCAATATATGCAATACCAAAAAGACATCATATCGGAGCTAGGAACAAGCAGTTTAATACAGCAATTTAACATACTTGAAAAAGTTTTTGCTAATATAAGAATGTTTAGGTACTCCGTAGAGACATTCAGGCAGAGATCTGGCATCTCTTGTGGGGGTGGTAGACTGATAGTGTCTTGCACCTCTACTTTGGAAAAGTCCATAATTTTTAAGAACATTTGATTCACATGATTTTAATTTTAATAGTGCTATTGAAGAAAAGAGAAGGCGCAAATAACGCTGTTACAAACCGCATAAACCGCACCATATTTTGCGGTGTGGTTTGATAAGGCTTATGCGGTGCGGTTCGTGGTCCCCCCCCCCCCCCTCTCTGTTCAGCAGGGAGCTGAATCAGATTAAATAAGACGCACGTCGTGCACTTTTCCAACCATACCCACAGCAATCTGCTTCTCATGTGGGAAGAACACTCTAGATCGTCATTTCTGCTCAGGATGCAGTGAGAATCCTCGAGTGTGTCAAGGAACATTTGTTAGGATGCTCCTGCTTTAGATCCCAATTCAACCTTCAATGAGAAAAATCAAGGAGTTACTTATTGTCAGTTCACATACGTTTATATACTGAAAAGGAAATTATATATACCCACTATGTATCCATACTCACATGTGCATTTAAATCCATTAGTTAATCCTCAAAGCGTTGTATTCGCGAATGTAGGGCAGCTTCAACTACCTGAAATATCAAACTGAAAGTTCTTGTAATTCTCAAATCTAGACATGGGAAATTTAAGAAATGGAGAAACCAGGCAATCACAAAGGTCATTAGGTCAAGACCTAATATACCATCATAAAAACTCGGGACAAGCAATGAAATGAATCTCTTAGCAGTATAAATTCAACAGATTATAATCAAGATGTTAGACAAATTAATGCAAGCAACACTGACAATACAAGGAGTCCCTTGATCCTCGTCTCAACGTAGCCTGAGCAAGACAAACAATGTGGAAAATCTCCGAATTTGTCTCTCTTATCATAACCGAGCAGAATCTTGGAAAGATTATAATCCCTATGAATGAAACTTTGGTTAAACTCGGCTAACCCTTTACCAATAATCATACCACATTCAATTCGCTGAACGGCTATCTTGGTCCCATTGTGTAACTCCACATTACATTCCCTTAAAGGCTATAATATCCCTTATATGAATAGAATGTTATATCCACAGCTCACCACATCATCCTGACATGACCAGTGGCAAAAAGTAGATTAGATATGATTTTTAACAGTATTGAGCACAAGAGACTCCACTAATCACTAGAAATGTTTGCTCTGTTGCACATATAAAAAAGATGGTTTACCTGCAAAGAACTCTTACCACATGATCGATTGCATGAAAAACTTTATCGCTCAGCCGGCTCAGGCATTATAATAACATGGAGAGAAAATTTTCAAAACAACCTAAAAGAGAACCATCAGCAACAGGAACAATTCTGATGCAGTCAGCAACCATATAGAGAAAGTTACAAATGCTACTCACCAACCTATATGATTCTGCTTGTGTTCGGAGCAATTATCTGAAAATTAAAACAGATATTGATGGATTAAGATGCCAGCTTTTACAAAACATAACCTAATCAAAGTGGACATAAATGGCCAACTATGCCCAGTGAAAGTTTTTTTCTGATTTTAACAAAAACTTGCTTTTGTTTTTTAACAAAAAGAGGTCCACAATTGGAGATATGGTGACAGAAGGCAATAAAGATACTAAAGAGTGAGAGACTAACCACCAACCACCTAAACCTGAATGCATCATCACAGACAGTTATTTCACGCAATGTGGCAGCAAAGATCGTCTTGTCATTGCCATCTCTAGTTCACTGTATTTCAATTGGTTCTCTAGTTCCTTGTGGAATTGAATCTACATAAGTATTGAAATTATTGAGTCTAATGTAGAAGAACATGTGAAAGCAAAGATGTAGAAATTTATTTTATATCAATCATATCTGATAACTAAATGTCAAAACAGAAATTTAAATGAATGAAGTACAATAACAAGATCAGTAACATACATGATCATAATCAAGATCAACAAAACACAAATGCACACAAACCCTAGAGAGTATTAATCAGTATGTTGATTTTATAGAACCAATTTCTGCCCTCAAAACTGAAAACATCTATTTTGAAGTCTAGAAAACTGGTCGATTATGGATGTTAAAATCAAATGGCGCTAAGATTGTTTGCAATAAATTGGGGCTAAAAAGGTTTGCAACAATGAAAACATATATTATCAGAACAATGTAAATTTACAGAAAATAAACCCTTGCTAAAGTTGAATATTGACATTACCAACTTCAAAATCATCAGTGTATCAAATATCTAAAATCCTGATAACTGGAAGATCCAATTTCTCATCGCTGTAAAAAACTTTCAAATATTTGATTAGTTTAACAGAACATGATGGAAAAACTTAAAAAGTAATCGAAAGAAACATCAAGAAACCCCCAATAGAGATAGATCATCACTCGTCCATGATTTCTTCACGTGAAATAGAGCATTCATCGACGATTTCTTCTTCTGATGGTGAAAGTGTGAAACCCCCTGGGGTTTATGAAAGGCATGTCTCCAATTTGGTCGCCTCTTTTTCTATGCCAGAATGAGAGTATGTGATATGAACAACGGCTATATATAGATGCCGGATGTCTTAATTTTGGTAATGATACTAGTAGTATTAAATGCATATAACGAGTATCATATATTTTTGTATAACGGTTAACTTTTTAAAATACAATGTTTAAGTGGACATCATTAAAATCCAACAAGATGCTTTTTATCCCGTATATTCAAGCATTTTAGATAAAGTTGCTAATACTTTTTTTTAAATTAGAAAATTTTAAAATATGGTTACATTTTTTAAATAGTCTATAGATGTAATACTACTATAAAAAATTTGAGCATTAACTGGTAATGTTGTATCGTTTCATATTTTAACCTCAATAAATTTATCATTTCACATGTATGAACCTTAAAAATATTATACTTAACCGTCAAAACATTGTGGTTGCACATGCAACCACGCTCTAAAGCATGGATCCGCCCATGTCTCAAGCCTATGAAGTCAAGATGCCACGATGAGGGCATGACGTTTTTTTTCAATGGATACTTTACGACATGAAATCCTTGTATCATATATAAAATTATATACATAAACATATATTTTTCTGTTGTTACTTATTGAATCAAACTAATAAAGAATTTTAAAATAAGTTTCATGTTAAAAACTAACAAATAATAAGTTAAAAGACAACAAGATAAATTAAATATTGTATTACAAATAACATACATTACATCATGGCATACCATAAACTTAACGTGACGTAAGACACAAGTCTTGAACCACTACACCCAATTACAATTGTTGTAGCAAGCATTTTCGAAGGCAGCTTTGGCCCAGGGTTATCCTGGGCCAACCCTCACTTCTTCAAAATAGCTACTACCTACTGCAGTACTGCACTATGAGCTTTTACTTTTGTGGATGAGAATTATTTATTCCTCTTTCATCTTGTGTGTCAAACTTTTTATTTTATAAGTTCTTATATTATTTTCTGCTATTCAAAAGAAATTTAAGTTGCAGCTTATAATCAATTTTTAGTTTTTCAAACAATATTTTTCTTAAAAGCTAATTATTAAATGAAAATTCTTTGATATGTATAAAAAAATTGTTAATATATCAATTATACAAATTGATTATATACATTTACATTTTAATAGATCAATTTATCAATCGGTGACATAATATCTCATTACATTGTAATTGAGTTTACAAGACGTCTAGATAAAATATCTCGTCGATGTTTTAATAGAAAAGAACTTCTAGTTTTTAAGACCAAATTCTAAAGCGTACAATCTAAAAGTATTATTCTTTTAGGCTTTAAGACCAAATGTTATCGTAAGTTTATGAGAAGGTCTTGAACGTTTTAACAAGTTTTTATAACATTTTTAAGATGAAGTTTGTATTATCTATTTTATAAAACAATTTTGTTACCACTTTTTTCAAATAATGTCGTATAAAATGATTAATATGAGAACTTATTTTACAAACATGTTAACATGTCTAAAAACGTTCTACAAACATATTGTAACACTTTAAGACATCAAACTTTTTTCCAATAGATACAAGTCTTATAATTAGTTTGTTATGACATTTAGATGATTTAGACACTTTATAAACCTGATGTCGTTGTAATGTTTGTATCTAATTGTTTCTATTTATTTTATTAATGTATTTATAAAGTTACATTAAAGATGACCACCTTAATCTAAAATCCTAGCTCCGTCCCTGACTAGTGAGCCTTTTTTGAATAGTGCTTCAAACATGAAAAATGTCACGGTTCTTTATTTTAAAGAAAAAAGAAAACGTTGATGACTTTAAAATCTCCAAGAAGAAAATTATTTTCTCCATAATAACAAAAGTGTCAAACTCTTCCTGCTAATTTATTTCATATGTTGTTGTAGGGGTGTTCATCGAGTCGAATTTCGGGTTTCTCGAATTCTTCGAATCGGGTTGTTCGAATTTGAAAGTTTTTTAGGTAAATTCGAAACTCGATTCGAATTCGAAATGGAACATGTAAAACCGACTCGAATTCGCATTGTCGAATTCGAATCGAATTCGAGTCGAATTCGGGTTTATTCAAATTCAGTTGAAAAAAATATTCTACTCCAAAATCAGGGGATAAAAACTAATAATTTGATCCAAAAAAGGGAATGAACATCCGCATTAAATTTAGCCATTCACTCAAATTGAGTATCAACCATTCAAATATCAATATTACAAATTATCAATTAACAATGACAAGCATCCAAAATTCCATATAACAACAACAAAATATCATATAACAAACTCCAGATAACCCAAAAAATTTCCTGCAATGTAGATAACCAACCAAAACCGAAAGAAAAAACTTCCCACAATGTGGATAACTAGAAATCATAAAGCTTGAAATTTATATATCTATATATATAGTCTTATGTGTATATATACACTCGAATTCGAGTCGGATTTCGAATATTTTTATAAATTCAAAATTCGATTCGAAAACCAATGTAAGCTTTCGAATCGAGTCCAAAACCGATTTGAAAACCAAACAAACCGATTTGTATTAGATTATTCGAGTTTAAGTCGAATCGAATTTCAGTTTATACGAATAGCATTCAAATATTGAACACCACTATGTTGTTGCTCACATATGTGTCCATGCATTTTTCTTACTTTATACATATTTTAATGGATAATTTGATTATTTATTTTTGTTTGGGTGAAAAATCGCACGACGCACGACGACCGACTTAAAATCTTAAGATATCTTTCAGGATAATAATCCTGTATTAAGATAAGGTCCTGAGATAAAATATGTGTACCCTCGATCAACAACAGACAAATATCGAACGATCCTTACATAAAATATCGTACGATAAACCTAGAAACGTACGACATCACACGACGTAACACTAACAGACAAATATATCTTAATTATGATCATTTGTAACAGATAAACAACAGATATCGAAGATCAAGTGACCGTTAAAGACCAGGATACGCTCCTCATAAAGCTCCAACCGTTACATGCGAGATTTTAGCTACCGTTATAGCCGTTGCATTAAAGACGTAATTATGGGACGACTGTTATACTCTGGTCAGCTATAAAAAGAGTTCGAAGACCTCATTTGAAGACATCTGATTACATTGAAGCTAGCGAATACTCTCCACAATCTTGATATTACTTTTTATAATTTACATTCTCATTCATTGTAATCGTACGATCTCAACTGTAATTCTCGAGGATATCACCCCTTATTGGTGATACTTAGTGCAACGTCGGCTATACCCTTTTAGTCGGCCGCAGGTTTTTTCCTCGACCTCGAGGTTTTTCCTGCGTCATCAATTGTCTTGTCATTTATTTTATTTCATCGCACGTTTTATCGAATTAGATTTCTTTCTCTCGACGGATTCGCCTCACAACATCTTACGATATTAAATTGTGTAATTTTTTACCAAAACAATTTGGCGCCCACCGTGGGGCCCCGTTCTGAGAAAATCTCGTTTGATAAAACATTTGTCTACTAATCAAATTCTTCGAGTTTTCTTGAGTATTCATTGCAGGATTATGGAGAATAACTTCCAACCAACTCTGCAACAACAACTAGCAGCTGCTCAGCAACAAATCCAGCAGTTGGCTAATCAAAACATGGAAGCCAATAACGAAATCGCACGATTACGAGGTCTAAACCCCCAAGTTACTCAAACTAATCCTGCGATATCAGCACCGCTTCCTAGACCACCTCCCATTCAGCAGAATCAGTTCAGGACACCACAAGTACCTTCAATGCCTCAAGCCTCTCAAATACCAGTGATGCCTCAAGTATCTCAAAACAACGTACGTCCACCTCAGAATAACCAATCTCAAACTATTTTTCTTCCTCTTCCATCGGGACCACCTCCTGCATTTACCTACGGTCAACCCCAAGGTGTTCCTCGACCTTTCTATTCAATCCCAGAACCAATACCACATATACCAACAATAAATACCACCGTAACCCATATCCCAATTCAACCCAATTATCAAGGAAATGTTGGAGTAACACCCACTGAAAACCTTATGGACGTACGACTAAAGATGTTAGAGGAACAAAACAAAGCAATGCTCGCATTGCTCGCAAAACTCCCTGGAGCAGCCGTACCAGTTGAAGTTGAACCAAAGACAGGATTCCAAGCTTCACCCTACGTTGATGAAATCGCTCTCATGGAAATACCAAAGAAATACAACATTCCTGCCTTTACAACCAAGTACTCGGGGATAACAGATCCAGTGGAACATGTCGCACAATACAAACAACTTATGTGGACTGCTTCGATCCCATCTCAATATCAGGAGGCATGCATGTGTAAAAGCTTCGGATCTACTCTTACAGGAGCTGCGCTACAATGGCTTATAAATTTAAAACCAAAAAGTATCGAGTCATTCGCCGAATTGGTGAACCAATTCACTCGACAGTTCGCGAGCAGTCGCAAGATGGAAAAGCAAACCAGTGACTTATACTATGTCGTACAAAAAACTGGAGAAACGATACGTGATTATTTTAACAGATTTAACGCAGAAATGATCGAGGTCAAGAATTGCGACATAAAAACCGCAATTGAAGCATACAAACGTGGGCTCGATAATTCTTCGGAATTATATACGGATCTCACGAAGTATCCACCAGAGAACTTTGACGACGTACGAGCTCGAACGTTAGCCCACATGAGAATTGAAGACGACGCCATCTTCAGACGGAAACACTCGAACGAAAAGAAAAACCTGGGCGCACAAAAGCACGATTTTAAACCTAAGAGAGTAAATAAAATTGGAAACTCTCGACAGGAATCCAAAACTCGCACGAGCAAAGGTACAGGAAGAATCAGATATCCCGATTTATCGACTTACAATTTTGCAGGTACATCCAAAGAACTGGTGGATTCCTTGCGAAAGATCGATGCAAACGTACGATGGCCCAAGAAGCCGGAAAACCCCAGCAAAGACAAAGATCAAACTAAATGGTGCGAGTTCCATGGCGATCATGGACACACGACGGACGAATGCATCAGCCTCAAAAAGGAGATTGCTTACCTCAAAACGAATGGGCACCTAAAAGGTATTATAGGCGATGAAGCAAAAAGACCAGCATCTCCGATCCATACCAAAGTGGTCAATTGCATTACTGGTGGATCAGAAGTATGTGGTTTGACATACTCTGCGGCCAAACGACACGCACGAGAAGGACCTGAAGGATATCCTATTCCTGAAGATTCGAAGACTGCAGCTGAAAAAGAACTCGATGCAACTAAACTAACGTTCGATCAAGACGATCTATCGGGTGTTAACCAAAAACACCATGATGCTCTAGTCATACAGTTAACCATTGGAAATTGTTTGACCAAGAGAGTATTGGTGGATGGAGGTAGCTCAGCTAACGTTATATTTTCAGATACTCTAAAGATCATGGGCATCGACAGATCCAACATCGTACGACGAACTACAACCTTAGTAGGCTTCAATGGAGACGCGACGAGTACCCTCGGAGAAATAGTATTGCCAGTCTTCGCCAAAGGAATCAACAAGCAAACTAAATTCAACGTCATAGATTGTCCGTCAGCATACAACGCAATACTCGGAAGACCCTGGATCCACGATATGAAGGCCGTACCATCAACCTATCATCAGAAGATTAAATTTCCATCTCCCTGGGGCGTGCAAGAGATCGTCAGTGAAAAGAAAATCGCTCGTGAATGCTACAAGATCACGATGAAGACCAAACCCCAGGATATCTAGCAATTACAGAGCCAGGATGGAGTACGATCGTACGATGACCTTCAACTTGAAGAAGTCGTACTAGATCCAAAACATCCTGATCGAAAAGTCTTCGTGGGAGCAACACTAACCCCTGATATAAAAAACAAAATAATATCTTTTTTGAAGGAACACTCAGATTGCTTCGCATGGTCGCACGAAGACATGGTTGGGATTGATCTGACATCATATCGCACAAGCTGAACGTGGATCCATCCTTTAAACCAATTAAGCAGAAACGACGTAAGTTCGCGCCAAAACGCAACAAAGTTATCAACGATGAGGTTGATAACTTACTAAAAACAGGAAAGATTAGAGAAGTTAAGTATCCAGATTGGCTGGCAAACGTGGTAGTCGTACAAAAGAAGAATGGAAAGTGGCGAGTCTGTATCGACTTTACAGATTTAAATAAAGCATGTCCAAAAGACCCGTTTCCATTACCTCACATCGATGCGATGGTCGATGCAACGGCAGGTCATGAATTACTCACATTCATGGACGCTTATTCTGGATATAATCAAATCCTGATGCACGCGGAAGATCAAGAGAAGACAGCTTTCATGACGGACAAAGGGATATACTGCTACAAGGTGATGCCCTTCGGCCTCAAGAACGCAGGATCAACGTACCAACGACTCGTAAACATGATGTTCAAAGAACATCTTGGTCGAACGATGGAAGTTTACATCGACGATATGCTAGTAAAATCCGAACGATCACATGATCACATTGATCATTTGAAACAATCGTTCGATATCCTACGACAATACAAAATGAAACTCAATCCTACGAAGTGTTCCTTCGGAGTACGTGCTGGAAAATTCCTCGGATACATGGTCACTCAACGTGGGATAGAGGCAAGTCCAGAGCAGATCAAGGCCATCAAAGAGATACAATCTCCGAGAAACGTGAAAGAAGTACAAAAGCTTACTGGACGAGTGGCGGCATTAAACAGATTCATCTCACGATCATCTGACAAATGCCACTTATTTTACAATGTACTACGTAAAAACCAAGGTTTCAACTGGACAGAGGCACATGAAAAAGCATTGCAAGATCTGAAACAATACATGGCCTCCCCTCCACTGTTGACAAAACCAATTGAAGGCGAAAGCTTGCAATTATACTTAGCCGTCAGCAACAATGCGGTAAGTGCAGTTCTCGTACGAGAAGATGATCAGCAACAACATCCGATTTACTACATAAGTAAATCCTTTCTAAATGCCGAGACCAGATATACATCGATGGAAAAATTGCTCTTAGGTCTCGTGACAGCAGCTAAAAAGTTACGACATTATTTCGAATCACATCATATAATAGTCGTAACCAATTATCCTCTCAAGACCGTACTTCGTAAGCCTGAACTTACGGGTCGATTAGCCAAATGGAGTATCTACCTAAGCGGATTTGATCTCACGTACAAACCCAGAACGGCGATAAAGTCTCAAGCGTTGGCAGATTTCGTGGCAGAATTCAGTCCAGAAGTAGAGCAACCATCGCACGATGAAATCAACAATGTGATGATTCAAGACAATCAGCTTTGGACCCTATACGTCGATGGATCTTCCAACATAAGAGGATCGGGATTAGGAATTGTCCTGAAATCATCACACGGGGGGAACATGGTGTACTCAATACGATGTGAATTCAAGGCTACCAACAACGAAGCAGAATATGAAGCCTTAATCGCTGGATTGGAAATAGCTTATAACTCGGGGGCACGATGTCTGCACGTACGAAGTGACTCGTTACTAGTGGTGAATCAAATTAACGGTGATTTTCAAGCAAAAGATTCAAAAATGATGGTATATCTCGAGATCGCTAGAGAAAGCATCGCACGATTCGAAAAGTTTTCGATAGAACAAATCCCAAGAGATATGAACGTACAGGCTGATGCTTTAGCCAATTTGGGATCCGCATTCAATGAACCAACTTTAGAGAACATTCCAATAATTCATCTTACGATGTCTTCCGTCGAAGCAAAAGAAAAAGTGCAAATGATTGAAGAAGTCTACAACTGGTCACTCGATATATGGAATTATTTAAAATACGATAGACTTCCTGAAGACAAGACGGAAGCTAGAAAGATCAGATCAAAAGCCTCACGATATACAATCTTCGAAGGAAGGTTATATCGCAAATCCACTTCTGGATTGATCCTACGATGCATCACGAGTCAAAAGCATATGAGTCAGATCCTACAGGAGATGCACGACGGAGAATGTGGGAACCATTCTGGAGGACGAAGTCTCGCAAATAGAATCTCACGACAAGGCTATTACTGGCCTACTCTTCGAGAAGATGCTATGAGGTACGTACAAAGATGCGACGCCTGTCAGAGACATTCAGGTATGTCCTGTTTGGGTGAAATTTTATCATCGAACGATCGAACGATTAAAATTGTAAGATATCTTTCAGGATGATATTCCTGTATTAAGATAAGGTCCTGAAGTAAGGATATAACTACCTTCCAACAAGGATAAGTGATCATCGAAGAAGATCGTACGATATCATCATATGATCATACGATTAAACTAACGATATACATGTTCAAAGTTTGCTCTTATTGCAGGAAAGCATATCCAAGATAACCTCGAAGCATAGCCATCGTCCATTGAACTTGAAAACGACCGTTTGAACCAGATACGTTCATCATTAAAGAGCTCAGACGTTACGATCTAGAAATCAGCCTCAGTTATGACCGTTGCATTTATGGCTCAACAATGAACGAACGGTTACAAATTCAACAGCTATAAAAGAGATTCAAGATCCTACACTCGAGACAACTGATTCTGGGAGAGAAAGAGCAATACAAATATTATTCTCTGTATTTACGTTCGATAGCATTCATTTCCTTTATTGTAATCGTACGATACAACTGTAACATTGAGGATATCACCCCTTATTGGTGATCTATAGTGCAACGTCGACTATCCCATTTAGTCGGCCGCAGGTTTTTTTCCTCGATTCAGAGGTTTTTCCTGCGTCATCAATCTTATTGTCAATTTACATTTATTTATCGCACGTTTTATCGAACGAGAATTCTTTCTTTTGACGATTTTGCCTCACGACATCTTACGATAACGATTTAAGTAAATTTTTACACAAACAGTTTGGCGCCATCCGTGGGACCCGTTTTGAGAAAATCTTGTTCGATAAGGCGTCAGCTTACTAACCTATTTCTTCGAGCTTCTTTGTGAATTGAGTACAGGAACATGGCAAGCAGTTCTCAAACAACCTTGCAGCAACAATTGGCAGCAGCACAAGAACAAATCCAATGGTTGAATGAACAGAATTTACAAATGAATGGCAAACTGTCCAGGTTGAGAGCATCGAATCCGCAAACTTCTCACATCCCAGTTTCCATTCATCAACAAAGGCCATTTTTTCCTCAAAATCCACCCCCTGTTTCTCAACCTCCATTTGTCCAACCACAAATGTCACAATCTTTCATTCCACCTCAAGTATCGCAAGTTAACTTGCCACCACCACCGCAAATATCGCAAGTTAGCTTACCACCGCCACCTCCAGTCAACAATTCACGTCCTATCTTCCCTCCGTTACCATCAGGTCCTTACCCAGGAGCAACCACGTTTACTTACAACCAACCTCAAACAGGGCCTCGTCCCTTTATACCTATTCCAGAGCCTATATCGCACGTTCCCACCGCAGCTACTCCCATAACCCATATCCCAAACTTATCAAACGTTTCAGGAACCTCTAGTAATCCACCACCCAATGATATCGTGGATATTCGGCTAAAAATGCTAGAAGAACAAAATAAAGCAATGCTCGCATTGTTAACCAAACTTCCTGGAGCTGCTGTACCCATCGAAGTTGAACCTAAAACCGGATTCCAAGCCTCACCCTATATCGATGAGATTGCTCTTGTTGATATCCCCAAAAAATATAACATCCCAGCTTTTACACCAAAATACTCTGGAATCTCTGATCCTGTGGAACACATCGCACAATACAAGCAGCTAGTGTGGACAGTTCCTATTCCAACCCAGTTTCAAGAAATATGTATGTGCAAGGGCTTTGGATCAACACTTACCGGAGCTGCGTTGCAGTGGTTAATCAATTTGAAACCTAAGAGCATTGCATCGTGGTCCGAGTTAGTAAACCAGTTTACTCGACAGTTTGCAAGCAGTCGCAAGATGGAGAAACAAACAAGCGATCTCTACTATGTCGTGCAAAAAACAGACGAAACCATTCGTGAATATTTCAACAGGTTCAACGCAGAGATGATCGAAGTTAAGAACTGCGATGTGCGGACGGCGATCGAAGCATACAAACGTGGATTAGATACATCCTCGGAGTTATACACAGATTTAACGAAGTATCCACCAGAAAACTTCGATGATGTACGAGCTCGTACGTTGGCACACATGAGAATCGAAGATGACGCCCTTTTCCGGCGTAAACACTCGAACGATAAGAAAAATCTTGGAGCGCAGAAACATGATTTCAAACCTAAACGAGTAAACAAGATTGATAATTCTCGACGCGATCAGAATAAACGTTCGAACCAAGGTAAAGGTAAAGTGAGATATCCAGATTTGTCAACTTACCATTTTGCAGGTACAGCGAAGGACTTAGTGGATTCTCTACGGAACTTGGAAGTCAACGTACGATGGCCTAAAAAACCAGAGAGTCCTAGCAAGGATAGAGACCAAACAAAATGGTGCGACTTCCACAGCGACCACGGACACAATACAGACGATTGTATCAGCTTGAAAAAGGAGATCGCATACCTCAAATCGAACGGACATCTTAAAAACCTTCTAGGCGATGATTCGAAAAGACCGACGTCACCCGTTCCAACGAAGGTTGTAAACTGCATTACAGGAGGATCAGAAGTGTGTGGCCTTACCTATTCTGCAGCAAAAAGGCATGCACGAGAAGGACCTGAAGGACATCCCATCCCAAATGAATCCAGAACTGCGGAAGACAAGGAGCTCGATACTACGAAAATATCGTTCGATATCGAAGATATGTCAGACACTCATCAGAAACACCATGATGCACTGGTTATTCAGTTGACTATCGGTAACTGTCTAACCAAGAGAGTATTAATCGACGGAGGCAGTTCAGCCAACGTCATATTCGCAGAAACACTCAAGATCATGGGTATCGATCGGTCCAACATCGTACGACGAACAACAACGTTAATTGGATTCAACGGAGATGCCACTAGTACTCTTGGAGAAATCATACTACCAGTCTTCGCTAAAGGCATAAACAAGCAAACAAAGTTCAACGTCATCGATTGTCCTTCCGCTTACAATGCCATACTTGGAAGACCTTGGATTCACGATATGAAGGCTGTACCATCGACGTATCATCAGAAGATCAAGTTCCCATCTCCCTGGGGCGTGCAAGAGATAGTCAGCGAAAAGAAAATCGCAAGGGAATGCTACAAGATTACGATGAAGGCCAAACCGCATGATATCTAGCAATTACAGAGCCAGGATGGAATACGATCGTACGATGACCTTCAACTTGAAGAAGTCGTATTGGATCCAAAACATCCTGATCGCAAGGTCTTCGTAGGAGCAACTCTAACCCCTGATATAAAAAATAGTATAATTTCTTTTTTGCAGGAACACTCGGATTGTTTTGCGTGGTCACACGAGGATATGGTAGGAATTGATCCTAACATCATATCGCACAAGTTGAACGTGGATCCTACGTTTAAACCCGTTAAGCAAAAAAGACGCAAGTTTGCACCAGAACGCAACAAGGTCATCAATGAGGAGGTAGACAACCTACTCAAAACAGGAAAAATTCGAGAAGTAAAGTATCCAGATTGGCTTGCCAACGTGGTGGTAGTACAAAAGAAGAACGGAAAGTGGCGAGTATGCATTGACTTCACAGACCTAAACAAAGCTTGTCCAAAGGATCCTTTTCCTTTGCCGCATATTGATGCGATGGTCGATGCAACTGCGGGGCATGAGCTACTAACGTTCATGGATGCTTATTCCGGATACAATCAGATCCTAATGCACAAAGATGATCAAGAGAAGACTGCGTTTATGACCGATAAGGGCATATACTGTTATAAAGTAATGCCATTTGGGCTCAAGAATGCTGGATCAACGTACCAAAGGCTTGTAAACAGGATGTTCAAAGATCATCTCGGACGTACGATGGAAGTATACATCGATGATATGCTCGTAAAGTCGGAACGATCACAAGATCATATCCAGCATCTGAAGCAATCGTTCGATATATTACGAGAATACAAGATGAAACTCAACCCAACCAAGTGCTCTTTCGGAGTGCGTGCGGGAAAGTTTCTTGGATACATGGTTACACGACGAGGGATCGAGGCAAGTCCAGAACAGATCAAAGCAATCCTGGAAATTCAATCACCAAGGACTATAAAAGAGGTACAAAAGTTGACCGGACGAGTAGCGGCCCTGAACAGGTTCATCTCGCGATCATCCGATAAATGTCACTTGTTCTACAACGTGCTTCGAAAAAACAAAGGCTTCGATTGGACAGAAGCACACGAGGAAGCACTACAAAGCTTAAAGAAATATATGTCCAACCCTCCACTGTTGACGAAACCAATCGAAGGTGAGAGCTTGCAATTGTACCTCGCTGTGAGTAACAACGCCGTTAGTGCAGTGCTCGTACGAGAAGGTGACCAACATCAGCAACCTATCTATTACATAAGTAAGTCTTTCCTTGATGCTGAAACAAGGTACACGTCTATGGAAAAGCTTTTACTTGGCCTCGTAACTGCAGCAAAAAAGTTAAGGCATTATTTCGAATCGCATCATATAATCGTTGTTACTAATTATCCTCTTAAGATCGTACTTCGTAAGCCTGAACTTACAGGTCGATTAGCAAAGTGGAGTATTTATCTTAGCAGCTTTGATCTAACGTATCAACCAAGGACAGCGATAAAATCTCAAGCGTTGGCAGATTTCGTAGCTGAATTCAGTCCTGGAATCGAAGAACCATCATACGATGAAATCAGTAATGTGATGATTCATGACAACGAACCATGGACCATGCATGTTGATGGAGCTTCTAACGCACGAGGGTCAGGATTAGGAGTAGTCCTGAAATCATCACATGGGGGCAATATGGTGTATTCAGTACGATGTGAGTTCAAAACCACTAACAATGAAGCAGAGTATGAAGCCTTGATTGCCGGATTGGATATGGCATATGACTTGGGGGCACGATGGCTACACGTACGAAGCGATTCATTACTAGTAGTGAACCAAATCAATGGCGAATTTCAAGCAAAAGATTCAAAGATGATATCGTACCTCAAGATCGCAAAAGATAAGATCGCACGATTCGATAAGTTTTCAATAGAGCAAATTCCAAGAGATCTGAATATGCAAGCCGATGCCTTGGCTAACTTGGGATCCGCATTCAACGAACCAGCTTTAGAAAGTGTCCCGATAATACATCTTATGTCACCAACAATTGAAGAAGTTCAAGTGATCGAAGAAAACCACGATTGGTCAAGTGATATATGGAATTATCTCAAAAACGACCAGCTCCCTGAAGACAAATTAGAAGCCCGGAAAATCAGATTTAAAAGCTCTCGATACACGATCTTCGATGATCAACTATATCGAAGGTCTACAACGGGTCTAATCTTACGATGCGTGGTGAGTAAGCAACAAATCGATCGAATCCTTCAAGAGATGCATGATGGAGAATGTGGAAACCATTCTGGGGGCAGAAGTCTTGCTAACAGAATCTCGAGACAAGGATATTATTGGCCTACTCTTCGAGAGGACTCGATAAGGTATGTTCAAAGGTGCGATGCTTGTCAAAAACACTCAGGTACGTCACATTTACCTTCTGAACCCCTACACTCTGTCTTAATACCATGGCCGTTCATGCGATGGGGGATGGACATCGTAGGAAAATTACCACCTGCTCCAGGACAAAAAGTATTTTTACTCGTTCTTACTGATTATTTCTCTAAATGGATTGAAGCCGCAGCCTTCTCACAGGTTAAGGATAAAGAAGTTATCTCCTTTATCCAAACTAACATTATTTACAGGTTTGGAATACCGTCAGAAATAACGTGCGATAATGGGTCCCAATTTATAAGTGAGAGAACTCGAAAGTTCTGCGATGAACGTGGGATAAAACTCATTACATCGACTCCAAGATATCCACAATCCAACGGCTTGGCCGAATCCAGCAACAAGACCATTATTAATTCTATTCGAAAGAGGTTGAAAGCTGCAAAGGGTCGATGGGTCGAAGAGTTACCATCTGTTTTATGGGCAAATCGCACGACACCTAGAACTGCAACTGGGCAAACTCCTTTTTCCTTGGTATATGGATGTGAAGCAGTCCTTCCAATCGAATCACAAGTTCCTGTTGCTCGACATCGTACGATTGAACAAAACTCGATAGACTTGTGTTACGATGTTGATGCTTTGGAAGAACTAAGAGAGAAAGCCTTTCAAAAAATGGCATCGCAAAAAGCTATGGTTGAACGCTACTTCAATAAAAAGGTAAAAGTCAAGGTATTTCAGCTTGGAGATTATGTCCTACGACGTGTCTTCCCAAATACGCAAGAATCGAACGCTGGAAAGCTTTCCATCAAATGGGAAGGACCTTACATCATTACCAAAATCGTGGGAAAAGGTGCCTATAAGATTTCAACCATTGAAGGAATTGAAATCCCACGTAGTTGGAATGCAACTCATCTAAAAAGGTACTATTTCTGAAACCCTTTTTTATTTTTTACTATTATTTCATCGAACGATTACTGACTTAGGCATCGGAGCGCCGTTGGTCAATCCAACGGCCACCCCTTAGCCAATTTTACTCGCAGGTAACGCACGATTATCGCAAGACATCGCAAGATTATCGCATGATATCGCACGACTATCGCAGATATCGCACGATCTATGGCAAACATCGCTCGATAAAACAATATGCTTAAAATCGCATAGAAATTAAAAGATGCATCAATTTCAAATCGCAAGAGCGCAAGTCAAAACGCCAGACGCACGATTAACAGAAACGTTTCTAAAATTTTTAAGTGCCTTAAACTCACGATAAACATCGCAAGACAAAACGCACGATTAATTAAGGCCTTAAACGACAAATTAGCTAAAAACGCACGATTATCTATTTACTAAAAGTACTTAGAACAAAAATAACAAGTACTAAAACATCGCACGATTGCAAAAATAGATAATTTCATTAAAAAGTACTTAAAGTACTATGATTACATCGATTAAACTTCAAGGGTGGCCTCTACGCCAACACCCTTCTACGCTAACTTCTACGATAGGAGGAGTGACTTCAGCAGCCTTGTCCACGATGCCGGATCCAGAGGCATCTTCATTTTTATCCTCCTCCTCGATCATCGTGACTTCGGCCTCTTTACTCTTTTCAGCACCTTCCTCCTCCTCATCAGCATCCTTGGCGTCATCAGCATCCAGGAGCTCATCAGACCCCATCGCATCACGGAAAGCCCCCAGCTCACCTTTAGCAGCTTCGATGGTGTACGTGCCACCAATAAATTGGCGTATTACGGCTGCACGGGCCACCATCCTAGATAACACCATCTCGTCTTTGAGGTCCTGGATCTCAGAAGACGAAGCCTTCTCTCGATCTGCCATCTCCGTGCGCATCGCAGCAAGTTCCTCCTCCAACTTGGCAACACGATTATTCGCCGCTGTCAACCTCGCACGTTGTTCTGATCGAACGTGCTCAGCCTCATCCAGCTTAGCCACCAAGTCATCCACTTCAACTCGCTTGGCTTCTAGAGCAGCAGCTATCTTCGATGCCTTCTCTTGGGCCTTCTTAGCCTCGTTCACTGCAGCCCTCTCGCTGGACATTTTCGCCTTCATGTCCCTCTGAACAGTCTCCAACCTTTGATGAAGACCAAGACACGCCTGGAAGGCCTGCGCAAATATAAAAAGTTAGAACAGCACATTTAATATAATCGTAAGATATGAACATCGAACGATAACTTACCATGAAGGAGTATCCAACAGGACCGGCATCAAGTTCGCCAATCCGACGAGTATCCATGTGAGCCTTCTGCGATGGAAGCAGGTATTGTTCGATGGCAGGGAATAAGTCATCCTGGTTGATGACATCACCGTCGAGGAAATTTGAAGGCAGGGATATGTTGATCGACGTTTCACCCTCCTTCCCTCTTGGAGGCTTGACCGAGGCCCTTTTCTCCTTTGACATCGTAGGAGACATCGCAGGAGGAGGAGCAGTGTGAATCGGGGTCGCATCGACCACATCATCCGCCTGTCGTACGGCTTCCTTTGATGCAGTCGAAGCACCCGAAGAAGACCTTGTCTTCTTAGGTTGTGGCTCCATGCCACTTATTCCTTTTTTCTTCTCCAGAGCCCTCTTGGCCGCCGCCAAGTTAGCCAATTTCTTAGCAGGTTTCTTTTGGCCTGAAATAAAAAACGTACGTTATTAATCGCACGATAAAATTAAGAAAACATAAGATAAGAAGAAAAAGTTATCGCGCGATTTACCTTCCATATCTTCTTCTTCTTCTCCTTCACTTAACACTTGAACCTCGAGCTCTTCGTCGCTGTCCTCCTTTGGGCTTTTTCCCTTCGATTTGGCGTACGATCTCTCTTGAACACCGTACTCCAAGAAACGGTTGACAGCTTCAGTAGATTCCTCGAAGGTAAACTCGATCTCTGCAAAAATAAACACACGATAAGAAAATTATATAATAAAGATTATGCTAATCAAAAATGCATAAAGCGACCTATACCTAGTGAGTTCCATTCTGGAGCTACCCATCCACCATCCTCCAAGACCGATGAGGATCGTACGAACGCATATCGAGCCTTCCACCCTCGATCGAAAGCTTGGGTACCATGTACTAACATGGCATCGCCCCTACCCTTGGGATAAATCCCATACCTATCGTAATCAGAAGGTTTAACAGTGTACGCCGACAAAAGATCATCGACGGTGAAAGGATCTCTACCCCAATTCTCAGTGACACGTTCGATAACGCTCACGACCCTCCAAAATTGGGGCATGAGCTGTCCAGGAGATAAACTAAATCGTGTCATAAAAGCACGAGACAGAGGACTGAAAGGCCAAGTAAATCCTATCTTAAAAGGGTATTCGAACAACGCGAAGAAGCCTGCCGGAGCATCGGCAGGCCTAACCTCACCAGGTGATTTGATCACGGTATCCTTGGGCATCCTAGCAAGTTTCTTAAGGTGAACTAGGTCGATTTCTCCCTGAATTGTGCTCTTAACTTCCATGATTTCCCTAAAACTAAGCCGATCTAAACTTCTACGCAATCTATCGAAACGCAATAAATCGAAGTCCCTAGGATTTTTCTCAGCTCTAACTTTCAAACGCATGAACTGAAATTGAAACAAAGGGTAGAAAGATACCTTATAGGCGGCTTAGATTCAAATCTTCTTAAAGATTAGAAGGATTCGGTTTGAGTTAAATTTGAATTCGAAAATTGGAAGAGATTTAGAGATAATTATGGAAGAAATCTTATCTTTATATGAAATTAAACTCCTTCCCAAGAAATTGAGGTCGAATCGAACATCGACACCTGTCCCTTATAACCGTTGCATTTGACAGCTTGCACTTAACCAGGTTATGACGCCGTTAAAAACGGTTCAGATTCGATAAGTTAATCCTAATAAAATCGATGTACTAGCGATTTGATTCTGCAGATATAAGATTCAGAAAATATATAATTTATTTTCTAAATCTTGGGGGCAAACTGTTTGGGTGAAATTTTATCATCGAACGATCGAACGATTAAAATTGTAAGATATCTTTCAGGATGATATTCCTGTATTAAGATAAGGTCCTGAAGTAAGGATATAACTACCTTCCAACAAGGATAAGTGATCATCGAAGAAGATCGTACGATATCATCATATGATCATACGATTAAACTAACGATATACATGTTCAAAGTTTGCTCTTATTGCAGGAAAGCATATCCAAGATAACCTCGAAGCATAGCCATCGTCCATTGAACTTGAAAACGACCGTTTGAACCAGATACGTTCATCATTAAAGAGCTCAGACGTTACGATCTAGAAATCAGCCTCAGTTATGACCGTTGCATTTATGGCTCAACAATGAACGAACGGTTACAAATTCAACAGCTATAAAAGAGATTCAAGATCCTACACTCGAGACAACTGATTCTGGGAGAGAAAGAGCAATACAAATATTATTCTCTGTATTTACGTTCGATAGCATTCATTTCCTTTATTGTAATCGTACGATACAACTGTAACATTGAGGATATCACCCCTTATTGGTGATCTATAGTGCAACGTCGACTATCCCATTTAGTCGGCCGCAGGTTTTTTTCCTCGATTCAGAGGTTTTCCCTGCGTCATCAATCTTATTGTCAATTTACATTTATTTATCGCACGTTTTATCGAACGAGAATTCTTTCTTTTGACGATTTTGCCTCACGACATCTTACGATAACGATTTAAGTAAATTTTTACACAAACATGTCCCACTTACCTTCCGAACCCTACATTCTGTCCTAATCCCATGGCCATTCATGCGATGGGGGATGGACATCGTAGGAAAGTTACCTCCTGCTTCAGGACAAAAAGTTTACTTGCTTGTTCTCACCGATTATTTTTCCAAATGGATCGAAGCTGCTGCTTTTTCCCAGGTAAGAGATAAGGAAGTTATTTCTTTTATTCAAACTAACATTATATACAGGTTTGGAGTACCATCGGAGATCATGTGCGATAATGGTTCGCAATTCATAAGCGAAAGAACTCGTAAGTTCTGCTATGAACGTGGAATTAGGTTAATTACTTCGACACCTAGATACCCTCAATCCAATGGTCTAGCAGAATCAAGTAACAAAGTCATCATTAATTCGATTCGAAAAAGGCTAAAGGAAGCAAAGGGAAGATCGGTCAAAGAATTACCTTCAGTCTTATGGGCAAATCGTACGACTCCAAGGACTTCAACAGGACAAACGCCCTTCTCCCTCGTTTATGGATGTGAAGCAGTATTACCGATCGAATCTCAACTTCCAATCGCAAGGCATCGTACGATGGATCAAAACGTAATAAACCTATATTATGATCTAGATGCATTGGAAGAGCTTAGAGAAAAGGCGTTCCAGAAAATGGCATTACAAAAGGCCATGGTCGAACGACATTTCAACAAGAAAGTTAAAGCAAAAATCTTTCAAGTAGGTGACTATGTCCTACGACAGGTATTTCAGAATACTCAAGAGCTAAACGCAGGAAAACTTTCCATCAAGTGGGAAGGACCTTATATAATCTCTAAGATTATGGGGAATGGTGCATATAAACTTACAACCATCGAAGGTAAAGAGATTCCACGAAGTTGGAATGCAACACATCTTAAGAGGTATTACTTCTAAGCCTTTTCATTTTTTACTACTATTTTCTTACGAATGATTACTGACTTGGGCGTCGGAGCGCCGTTGGTCAAACCAACGGCCACCCCTTAGCCATTCTTTTCTTATCGCAGGTATCGCATGAATATCGCATGTATCGCACGAATATCGCATACATCGCACGAATATCGCAAGTATCGCACGAATAACCTAAGCTTATAACGCACGATCATAATACGCACGCACGCAAGACAAAACGCCCGTCGCACGATCCAAAGTAAAGAAACGTTTCTGAAATAACAAAAGGTTCTAAGGCATAAATCAACAAGTACGATAAATCTAAACCATTCATTTCAAAATAAACGAGTACTTAAAAGAGTACTTAGACAAAAGATCGTACGATTACAAACGAAAATTAACTACTAGGAGGAGGATCTGATCCTACGATCCCTGCATCACCACCCGATGCTTCCACATCTCCACCTTCTGCAGATCCAACGATCTGAGAAGAAGTTTCTTCAGTAGTCAAGATTGCTGGAGCGGATCCAGAGACCATTTCATCTCGAGTCTCCTCCCCAACGGCAGCAACCTCGACAGGCTTCTCTCCGACCTCTTCATCTAGGTCCTTGAGATCGTCGGCATCCAAAAGATCCTCAGATCCCATGAGCTCACGGAAGGCCTCCACTTCTTCCCTAGCGATCCCAACGGTGAGGGTTCCAGCTATCACACGACGCATAAGGGCTGCACGAGCTACAACCCTTATTAACGCCGTCTCATCCTTCAGATCCTGGATCTCAGAAGATAAGGCTTCTTCCCTCGATGCCTTTTCCAGCTGCATCGCTTTCAAATCTTCCTCCAATTTGAACGAGCGATCCAGAACGATCTTCATACGAGCCCGTTGCTCCTCTCTCACGCGCTCCACTTCCTCGAGCTTCGCCTCCAGATCATCAATCTTGACCTGTTTAGCCTCCAGCTCCGACGCAAGTTTGAAGACCTTCTCCTTGGCCTTGTCAGCTTCCTTTACAGCAGCCCTCTCACTAGCCATCTTGGCTCGCATATCACCCTTTATGGTCTCCATCCTAGAATGAAGACCAAGGCTGGCTTGAAAACCCTGGAAAACAAAAACAAAAATTAGATACGATCGTACGATATCTGAAAATCTAATCGAACGATCAAAAGGTACTCACCAAAAAAGAAAGACCGACAGCCGCAGCATCAATTTCCTCGAACCTCAGCTTGGAAAACTGTTCCTTTTGCGAAGGAAGGAGAAATTGTTCGATGGCTGGGAAGATGTCCTCCTTCTTCACGACATCCCCTTCCAGAAAACCCTTAGGCAGGGTTATGTTCATCGAGGATGAACCAGCATCGAAAGACGTCTTCTTCGGCGCCTTCGCAGGAGTCTTTGTTGCTTTGGTTCCCTTTGATTGATCCTCAGGCGGAGCAGATCTAATCGGAGAAACATTGATCGCATCATCCGCCTTTTGCTTGGCTTCATGCGATGGATTAATGGTCTCAGACGTGGACCTCGTACGCTTTGCTAGAGGCTCACCTCCAGCCATCTCCTTCTTCTTCAAAGCCGCTCTCCTGGCAGCCTCTAACTGTTCTGCCCTTCTCGATGGCTTCTTCGATGATCCTACAAAAGCAAAGTAAATATGAAAAAACAAGTAACAAATATTATCGTACGATTTGTATCAAACGTACGATTTTACCTTCCATCTCTTCTTCTGAGATAACTTGCACTTCAGGGTCAGTTTGGGTAATTTCTTCTTCACACTCTACCACGATCTCTTTAGCCTTCTGGGTAGAATAAAAGCGTTCGCTGATGCTGTACGATAAGAATCGTTCGACTGCGGCCTTCGACTCTTCAGTAGGTTCGATCGAAAAATCAATCTCTGCAAAACAATCAAACACTTGATAAGCAAAACAAAAGACTATAAAAAAGACATCATCAAAAGAAACACCTATACCTAATGAATTCCACTCCGGCGCAACCCATCCACCCTCCTCCAAGACTGAAGACGATCGTACGAACACATATCGGGACTTCCACCCACGATCGTGCACTTGAGTGCCATGTACTAACATGGAATCCCCTCTACCCTTTGGAAACAAACCATATCGGTCATAATCCGTCGATTTCACGGTATACGCCGTAAGAAGATCATCGACAGAAAATGCAGGACGACCCCAGTCCTTCGTCACACGTTCGATAACATTAATAACCCTCCAGAATTGGGGCATTAGTTGACCAGGAGAAAGATCGAAACGGCTCATGAAAGCACGCGAAAGAGGACTATAAGGCCATCTAAAACCTATTTTAAATGGATACTCGAAAAGTGCAAAAAATCCAGCAGGAGCATCGGCGGGTCTAATCTCATCTGCCACCTTCAGAATCGCACTATCAGGCAATCCTGCTAAACTCCTAAGGGCCGCAACCTCTAAAGAATCTTTGATAGTACTCTTAACTTCCATTGATTCAAAAACTTCTAACCTATTCAAACTATTTCTAAGACGATTGAAGCGAAGCAAGTCGAAATTCTTAGGGTTCTTTTCGGCTCTAGATTTTAAACGCATGAAAAACTAAGAAGAAGAAGATACCTTTTAAACAATCGTCGCTCAAATCTTGGTCGAAAATAGAGGAATGAATTTAGGAAACGATTGCTTTATCAAGATTACGAAATTTGAATCTAATTCGGATTGAGATTGTTTATTATATGGTAACTAAATTTCCTCTCCAAGTAATGCAGGTCTAATCATACATCGACACGCGTCCAATTACAACCGTTGAGACGACAGTTGTTATAAATACGTCATCACGACGACGTCACTAAAATCGCTTCATATTCGATCTGATTTAAATGAAATTCATTTATTAACAATTGATTATTCTCCAACATAACTAACGATCAGCTTTTGCAGATAAGAGATTCAGAAATATTCAGGACAAAATTTTTCTAAATCTCGGGGGCAAACTGTTTGGGTGAAAAATCGCACGACGCACGACGACCGACTTAAAATCTTAAGATATCTTTCAGGATAATAATCCTGTATTAAGATAAGGTCCTGAGATAAAATACGTGTACCCTCGATCAACAACAGACAAATATCGAACGATCCTTACATAAAATATCGTACGATAAACCTAGAAACGTACGACATCACACGACGTAACACTAACAGACAAATATATCTTAATTATGATCATTTGTAACAGATAAACAACAGATATCGAATATCAAGTGACCGTTAAAGACCAGGATACGCTCCTCATAAAGCTCCAACCGTTACATGCGAGATTTTAGCTACCGTTATAGCCGTTGCATTAAAGACGTAATTATGGGACGACTGTTATACTCTGGTCAGCTATAAAAAGAGTTCGAAGACCTCATTTGAAGACATCTGATTACATTGAAGCTAGCGAATACTCTCCACAATCTTGATATTACTTTTTATAATTTACATTCTCATTCATTGTAATCGTACGATCTCAACTGTAATTCTCGAGGATATCACCCCTTATTGGTGATACTTAGTGCAACGTCGGCTATACCCTTTTAGTCGGCCGCAGGTTTTTTCCTCGACCTCGAGGTTTTTCCTGCGTCATCAATTGTCTTGTCATTTATTTTATTTCATCGCACGTTTTATCGAATTAGATTTCTTTCTCTCGACGGATTCGCCTCACAACATCTTACGATATTAAATTGTGTAATTTTTTACCAAAACAATTTTTTGTTGCATGAATTTTTGTCATGAATTATGCTTTTACGTGGTTGGTTATGTTATTGTCTGTTTTTTTGAAACATGACGTTATTATTTGTTTTTAAATTTAAAAACTCATTTTTTTAATTTTAAACTACAAAAAATAGCTAAATAAGTACCTAACAAGTTTCTTATACCCTTGTGACATGTAAAAATAAAAGTAATTTAAACCTCGATTGATTGTCGTCCTTCCGATTTGGGTGGGCCAATGGGGCTTAGGCTATCAAGTTGTGTGACATTGCTTCTTATTTAGGCTATGTTTGGCAAGCGTAGCTTATAAGCTAGCTGGTAGCTGATAAGCTAGCGGATAGCTGATAAGCTAGCTGTTGATTGATAAGCTTGCTAGTAGCTGATAAGCTAGCTGTTGAACAAATTATGTTTGGCAAAAACTAGCTTATGAGTATGTAAAATGACCAAAAAGGGTACCTTTGAATTTAATAATTAATATTAATAAGGGTATAATTGGAAAAAACTACAATAAGCTTCTCATAAGCTACTCAAAGTAGCGTTTCAAAAAGCTAGCTTATAAGCTAGCTGATAAGCTAGCTTCCTGGTACATGTTTGGATGGACTAGCTTATAAGCTAGCTTATCAGCTAGCTTATAAGCTAGCTTATGCTTGCCAAACCAAGCCTTAGTCTCCCTATTGTGACGTCGATACTAAAAAAGCATAAACATCATTGTTTTAAATACCGGCTGAACCGGAAACCGGTGAAAGGATTGGTTCAATTGTGACCGGTTTTATGGCGTTTTAAGAACCGGATTGAACCGACCGATTTAGTGGTTGAACCGGTGGATCGAACCGGTAAAAACCCGGTTGACCCGTTTAAAAAAATATTACGTGTAAAACTTGTTGTTATTATTATTTTAATGTTTTTTGATTAATGTAAAACTTATTGTAAATTTGTAATGTATATTTTTAATGTTTTTTTAACTTGTAGATATCAAATTGTTGGTTTTATAAATATATGAACGTAAAAAAAAAGGAAAAAAAAAACATAAAAATGTTTGGAACCGGTTGAATCGGTCGAACCGTGAACCGGCCATCACACCGGTTCAACTAAAAAACCGGTTTTTAAAACATTGATAAACATACAAGAGGTTAAAGATGGAGAATTCTTTAGCAAAATTAGAAGGGAGTTTGGTAAAGCGTTAGAGGTAATTTACCACATGCTTGCTACTATGTTATTTACCTTATGGGGTGACATTCGTTCTCGTCAAAAAACTGATTAATGGTATTTTGATGGTAACTTTTCATAATATGGTAAGTTTTTATTGGGTGAGCTTTGGTTATTGGATAAGACGTTTGATCCTCGTTTTATTCGTAATATTGATTCCTATTACATTTACCCAATAATAAAATTACACCGATATATGTTTATCAAACTAAATATTTAATAAATGGTCCTTGAGTTAGATAAGGTTGTCAATTAGATAAGAGATCCTTGAAATTTATTTACAACATGATTTGGTAGTCTCCCAAATCTTTTTATAATCTCTCAAAAGTTATTTCAAAGTGAAAAATCAACTTGTAGGTTGATCGATAGTTAATTATTGTTTTTAAATTTTTTAAATACCAATCAATGTATTGTAGCACATGCTTACTTAAGTTAATATATATCCATTGATTTCCTTTTATTATATTTCTTTAGTAATAGGTTAATCTGCGACTTTGCACTAATACATTCAATATTATTTTATTACTTTGACTAACAAAATTTGTTTGGTAGCTATTGAGAATATCATCTAAAAGGTTAAGAAAAAATAGTTAGAGGATGTTTGAGTTTATTTTTTGAGCTTTAAAAGTGTTTTTGGTTAAAAGTGTTTATTGATTTATGATGGTGATAAAAGAAGTTTTTAAAAAATATATTTAGATTAGTTTTATGGTGTAAAAGTCATTAAGTCAGTAAGTTAAAAAAATGTTTGGATTAAAAAGTAGAGTCGTGTGAGAGAGAAAAGTAAAAAGCCAAAAAGCCAAAACAAAAGGCCACATTCTCCTTACCTTTTCTAAATAGTTTTTCCCATTATATCAAAAAACACTTTAAAAAAATACTTCTTAAATATCTAAACACTATTTTTAATTTATTGATTTTTTGAGATAATAAACTAATAAGTTAACAAGCACCGTTGAAACACAATCCCAAACACAATAAACATATGTTATAAGAAGGATTAGGGATATACTTTGAGTATGAAATTTGAGTCTTCTAGTTTGAAAAGATAGCATCTAAAAACGACAAATTGGAATTGGAAAAAAATAATAATAATCCCCATATGGCTAAAGACATATGCCTAACTAGAACCATATTTAAAAAAACATAGAACCAAGAATTAAACATCCATGATCAGCCTTAATAAATAATTTTACTCAAAACCAAACTAGAGGTATGCAATTTTCATCCGATATGCTTTTACGGTTGAGCTATTCAATTTTATCATTTAGAGATTATTACATCTATTTTTCTCATTTTGTTCATGAAATGTTTAATTATTCATAATGAGTAAATCAGGTGTATGAATAACGTTGATTATATATGTAGTTTCAAATATAAATGAAAGTGTGAGAAAAAAGATTAAGGTAAGAATCATAAAAATATATTTGATTCCGTAATCACTTTTAATCTCATGTACATTCATTAAAATCATTGGGGGGTTGGTTCAGTTTAGAGAATGGGAATGAGAGTGAGAATGAAAATGAGGATGCAGGAGAATGAAAATGAAAATGACCATTGTATTGATGTTGCTTAATTAACCCACTATAATCAATAAAGAATTGTTTCATATTAAAAAAAATCTCCCACTTTTAAAATACAAAAAATGTTTCATTTAACATCAAAGATGGAATGACATATGAAAAAAAAAACTAAATAAAAATAAATTTTGCATCATCCAATTTGATCAGGAATGAAAATTAATTGATCTGTATGAAATTCTATGAATGATTCCATTATATAATATCAGACCAAGCAACAATTTCTTTGTCATTATCATTTCTTACCTTGCAATACCCCCCCCCCCCCAACCAGGTGCCTTGTGTTTAAGAAATGAATTGATCCGTTAGCATTGATCTTCAACTAGGATTGATTCAAAAATTGGAGATTCCTTCTTACTATTTTGAGGGGAACTCAACCCTTTAAATACAAACTCTAATTTACATTATGATTCATATGGTTTGACATTTTGTCATTGATGAATATGAGCATTTGTTTCATGTATAAACATATATTTGTGTTTTTTAGCATGTAAGACAATGTTTGATGTTTCATTTGTAAAACAAAATCTATCAACACACTATTCTTTTAACAACAAACGCAATTTATCACCCACCAAAAAAACAATACAAGTGAGGTTGGTTTAGTGTGAAGCAAGGACTAACACAAAACAATGATGACTCTAACATTGGGATAATACTAAAGTAAAAGAAAAACAACACCAAAAAACCAAAAATCCGGGCAGTGGATTGCAAGATATAAACCAACCACCCGATGCAAGAACCGACAACGATTAAGAGCGACTGAGCGAGCTATGGGACACCATCTATCAACACAATCATGTGTCATATATTTTGTTTCATCTATAAAATTACATATATAAATTAGTTTTTACTATTTCTAATTTTTAGAACCTCTTTTATTTACCTCATTTAAACTATACTTTTGATATTTTTATTGATGTTAAAAATGATGTACTTCTGTAGAATATATTACACCACCAAACTTTGTCCTATTTTAATATAAAAGTAATTAAAACAATTAAATAGGCCTTAACAACTATAACAATTTATTATATCAATAACAACCAAATGTCCTTGACTAATTCCGATCATCACTAAATTGTTTTGACTTATCAAATTAATTCATCTAACGACAAAATGTTTTTGTTTTTATTTATATTTAATATATATAAGAGTGTTAGTTAAGCTTCATTTATCTTAACATCAAAGAGTTAGTAGTTAATTAAATGGGACACGATAAGTATCAAACATCTCATTTTAGGTATGTTATTTGCATTCGTATAGGTTCATAATTTTCTCAACATTACTATTATTAACAAACAAAAAACATAGTAAATTTTGTGAACTTTACAAAACAATAGATAAACGCTGCCTTTGGCAAAAATTAGTTCATCCAACACATGTACCAGAAGCACCAAAGGAGTGTTAGCCTAATGGTAAGACTTGGGCACTACATAGTGGTGAACCCGAGTTCGAGCCCTGGAGGACGCATTCTGGAGGTACGGGGGCTTCGACCCCGGGCTGCATGCTTTAGCAGTCAGGCTTCGGCCCAAAATTGCCGAGGATTAGTCTGGGACCAATGTTGTCTGGAATACCTCTTCAAAAAAAACATGTACCAAAAGCTAGCTTATAAACTAGCTTTTTAAAACGCTACTTTGAGTAGCTTTTTGTAGTTTTTTTCAATTATACCCTTATTAATACTAATTATTAAATTCAAAGATACATTTTTTGTTTGTTTTACATACTCATAAGCTAGTTTTGTCAAACATAATTTTTTCGTAAGCTAGTTTATCAATCAACAGCTAGCTTATCAGTTATCGCTTATCGGCTAATTTGCCGAACATAACCAAAATAGAGAGATGAAATTGGCCTTGTAAGAAATCCTTAAAGCACACGTGTTAAATAGATATTGGTCCGAAACTGAAAAGGCCAAGACCAAAAGTACTTTGACTTTTCGAAAACACAAACCCTTATTCTAATGTGACCCATGGTTAAGTTAAAAAACTAACCATGGTCAACATTTTGGTTTATCCCCAATTTGGCCCCTTTCAAAAACACTTATTTTATTGAAAAATTCATAAACGAAGACTTTTTGCAACCCCCCTTCTTTCTCTCTCTGGATTTTCACTTTCTTCCCCAATAAGATCTTTCCATCACTTTTCGTCTTAAGTCGGTTGTCGATTTCATTTGTTTTGGCGTTAAATTCGGATTCTAGCGATCTGTTTGGTTTGATCAATATGGTAAAATTTAGGGGAAAAATGTCTGAAACCCTTGTTTTTCTACTGTTTGGAGCTGAATCCATCAGCTAGCTGATTGTGTGATATGAGTTTTGTTAGCTGGTTGATTGATTTTGAGTTTTGGTTTTTACAGAAAACGATCGATGATGGATTGATTGATTGATTTGGTTGAGAGTTATATAGCTTAAGTTTGATTAGCTAACCCTAGAAAAAAG
Organism: Centaurea solstitialis; assembly: GCA_030169165.1. Classification (NCBI taxonomy): domain Eukaryota; kingdom Viridiplantae; phylum Streptophyta; class Magnoliopsida; order Asterales; family Asteraceae; genus Centaurea; species Centaurea solstitialis. Next base: position 20,350,674 of record CM058046.1, read on the forward strand.
TAATAGGGTTTGAAATAGTTTTGATTTCATTTGAAATCTTCGTTTTATTTTTTAGCAGAAGCAAAACCCTAGTGATTAAGTCATCATGACCACCGACTTGGATAATTCGTCGGCCGTCAACGAGTCCACGGTCTCCGGCGAAGTTAGTGTTTCTTCTCCGGGAAATCAGACGGCGGCGCCGCCGCCGGAAAAGCCGGTGAAAAGGAAGCGGAATTTGGCCGGCATGCCAGGTAACATTGGGATTAAGCTAATTTTGGTAATAATTCAACTGTAATTATGAAATTTGTTTGCTTAATGGAGGTATCTGTATTAGATTAATTAGTTAATCCCCATATGTAGTCAGCTAAACTATTAGCATATATGTATTAAAATCCTAGGGTTAGGGCTTGATATGTTGGGATTTATATGATAATTAAGTTAATTTGTTTCCTGATTTAAACATATAGATCCAGATGCAGAGGTGATTGCTTTATCTCCCACCACTTTAATGGCTACCAATAGATTTGTGTGTGAAATTTGCAATAAGGGGTTTCAGAGGGACCAAAACTTGCAACTCCATAGAAGGGGACATAATTTGCCATGGAAGCTTAAACAGAGGACAAGCAAAGAGATTAGGAAGAGAGTGTACGTATGTCCTGAGCCATCGTGTGTTCACCACGATCCATCACGGGCATTGGGTGACCTCACGGGGATCAAAAAGCACTTCTGTAGGAAGCATGGTGAGAAGAAATGGAAATGTGATCAATGCTCGAAAAAGTACGCAGTTATGTCTGATTGGAAGGCTCATCTGAAGATATGTGGAACACGAGAGTATAAATGTGATTGTGGGACTTTGTTTTCAAGGTTAGATGTTTATGAAATCCTTCATTTTTTGGCAAAAAATTGCAGGCGGAATTTGTGTTTGAATGTTGAAGATTTCTTTGGTTTATGTGAAGGAGGGATAGCTTTATTACCCACAGAGCATTTTGTGACGCATTAGCGGTGGAGAGTGCTAAGGGTCAGCCAGAGGACGAAGCTCAACCTCCCAAGAAAGACGAAGACCCGAAGCCTCTTTTGATAGAAGCACCACCACAATCAACCTCAACAGCATCACCGCCTCCTCCTCCGCCGCCACCAGCATCACTACCACCACCACCGTCCACCACCACCACCCCTGCAGTGCCTGTAACCTCTTCAGTTTTGTGTATTCCAAAATCTCCAGGTAGAACAAGTCTAAAGTTTTAACAAGTATCATTAAATACATCATAAGGAAAGCAACAAAAAGTTCCGTTTTTTCTGCTTCGTCTTGGAGTTAAGTTGTTTTGTCATTTGCATCTCATATAAATTAAGGTCAAGATTCAATTCTCTGATTTCATTAAAAGATTGGTTACAAGTAAATCTTGGTAAAGATCGGTAAATAAAAAGGAAAGCTTATATACAATGCTTAATTTGCCTGCAGATTTGCCGGAAATTTCCAAGTCCAATAATGATCCTAGACCTGTTTTGGAAAATCCATCACAACTGGTAGCAGGGTTAACCGGAAGCTCTAGCGGCAGCTGCAGCTCAACCAATACAGGAAGCACAAGCAGCAGTGTATTTGCAAGCTTATTTGCATCATCAACTGCATCCAAAAGCTTACAGCCACAGCCACAACCGCAACCACAACCGCAACCAACCGGTTTCAAAGACCTGATTCGATCCATGACTCAGCCGACACAAACACCCAATCTTACACTACCATCTTCAGCTCAAGAAACCATATCTTTATGCTTATCCACCAATCAGGGGTCCTCCATTTTCAGGACAGCAGGACAGGAGCTCCGGCAATACGCTCCTCCACCTCAGCCCACCATGTCCGCAACAGCATTACTTCAGAAAGCTGCTCAGATGGGTGCATCTGCCTCCGGTGCATCACTACTTAGGGGCTACGGGCTCGATGCTGGGCAGCGTGATGACGCAGACGGTGGTGCGTCCATCGGGCTGGGGCTCGGTGTGGGCTATGATGGAAGGTCTGGTTTGGAAGAGCTCATGATGGGGACTCCATCCGTATACGGGCCTAAGCATACCACTCTTGATTTTCTCGGGTTGGGTATGGCAGCCGGTGGTGGGACAACCAACGGTCTGTCGGCTCTGATGACGCCCATTGGTGGCAGCCTTGATGTTACAGCGGCTGTTTCGTCTTTTGGACGTGGTGGCGGTGCTGGCGGTGGTGAATTCACCGGAAAAGACATGGGAACGCAGTAGGCACAGATGGCCTTGATTTTCTTTGCCTTGGCAATTTCTAGTGTGGTGGTAACTCTTGTCTGTAGTAATTAGCTTAAATTAGTAATATGGATTTTATTTTATTTTTTTTACTAGCATCATGTAAATTAATATTTCATCTCTATTTGTATAATTAAAATCCAGAAAGAAATAGATATATATGATGGAGGTCTGGATTTCCATTTGCTTAGGAGTCAACCTATGGCAACTTGCTTTTTCTAAATCCATTTACTGTCATTGTTGACTTTTATATCTGAAAATATGTCTGAACTTTAATAGTTAGCAATTGCATCATTTCAATTTTCACGAGGACAATGCTTTTTATGTGTGTGAGAGTTGACTTTTTTTAGTCAACTTATGTCCATGTATTGCATTGGTCTCATTTCTCTATTGTGGTTTTTTTTATATCAATCAATATTCATATTATTTTTCCGTTTATGAGAAATTACATAACTCTAATCATTGATTCAATATAATTGGATTTCTTACTATTTTAGTCCAAACCCTTGCCAACAATCAAATTTAAAGGCAAAATTATGATTTCTCATCGTTTTGTCGTTTTGTCGTTTTTTTTGTTTCTTAACGTGAAAATTGCAAAACTCACAGGAAAAGATCAAGTCAAAATACAATTCCAAGAATAATAAATTATTTTTCATTGTTTCTTTTAAATATAGCAATACCTTAAATTTTAAATTAGTCATGGAAAGGAAATCAAACACTTATCGCAACATATTCGAATTATAGTTTCTGTATATATAACCGAAAAATGTTTTTTAAACTTCATCTTTTTCTCTATATAATTACTAATTACAACAATTCAATCTAGCTTTTTCTTCCAACTCTCAGTATTGGATTTAGGAGGGGGTTAGTAGATGCATGTGCCTACTATCGTTCAAAAAAATACTAAGACTTTGCTAAACCCATACTTCAGTCTCTAGCTCTACTCTTGGAGGTCAAGCCTCAAGTCTTAGGAGTCATAACCAATCAACGAGGTTTGTCATGGCATGACTTATGATGACAATTGACAAAACAAGCCTTGAGCTAAGTTGTGCAACGACGGCTACCATGGCGAGCTTTTGGCTATATCATCCTTAACGTTTTTTTATTTATAAAAGAGACATTACTAGGTAAAGACTAAGAGAAAACTATAAAAGCTAGATAAGATTCTTTTTTTCCAAAAGTAATTTTGGACTACAAATGTAAAAGATGATGTTAAACTAAAAGTCTAAAACAAACACTCTTTTAACGTATTCAATCTCTTTGGTAACGTTATTGAGAAAAACTTTAGGTTCCATTGATTGTTCTCTTTTAACTTTTAGGGTACCCCACAAAACACTACCACACATATTATAGACTTTGGGATAGTAATGGAAAAAGACAGATTCATTATGTATACTTGCTGGTATGTTTTTAAGTTTTACTTTTACTTTTATAAAATATATAAAATGCATCTCTTTTCTAGAAAACTGAAACGTGCATGATTCATACCGAACATATATCTCAATTTAAATCACAAAAACACATGCATCTTTGTAACAATAATCTAATCGCAATGGAGCATCCTACTGGTTAAGGCTTGGTGTTGGGGAAAAATCCACCCAAGTTCGAATCCGTGGTTGAGCAAGGCCACTGAGTATTAATTTCAGAGGAACATGCTTTAGCTCTTGGTAAAAATTGCCAAAGATGTAGAGTGAGCAAACCCAGATGAACCTTATAAAAAAAACATCTTTAATAATTTTTTTAACCAAAAATCAAAGTTTAAGATTTTTAAAAGAAATTACATCTAATTCCAACTGTTTTTTTTTATTTTTAGATTATAGCATTCATTATTTTATTAAAATATTTCATATATATTAATAAAATAATTTTTTAAATATTTAATTTTGAGATTTTTTATTGATTAAATATAATAAAAAAATGTTTCTATAATCATTTTTGAAGAGTTATCTAAATTTGTAGATTTTTACATTCTTTCTCTTTTTTCATTCTCTCTCCTTTTTTCATTCGATAAAGTTTTGAGAAATTTAAATTTAAAATTACCCAAAATTCATATTTTTTCTATTTTAAAGAAAAAATTGTTACACTCTTTTAATCATGTTTATCAAGATAAGAATCAAGTACAACCTTTTAACACATTACTCACCAGCAAGCATTTTGCCATAATTGGTGACAGGAGAACACGTTAACATATTTGTTACATTATCTATTGTAATGTTTAAAGAAATTAGTTATAGGACTATAATCATTTACAACTTATTAAATTGTATAAAGTTACAAACTTGTTTTAATTTATTGTTTTGCATATAAAACAACCTTTATAAAAATGCAATGTTATGTATGTGAAACGTGAAAACTGGTTTTATGTATTGAAAATAACAGTCTTGAATATTTTATATATGAAATAACATTATATAAACACAACATTTTTACATATATTGTTTTATATACGAATCAACATCACATATTTGTTCGAATTATTAAGCTTGTAAAACATATATTTAACTATTTGGTTATTATAGAAGTTGTAAATTATGTTTTCGACCCTGTCGTTGCTAGAAATTATAATTTTCTTCCCTATGATTTCGTACTTGTAGTTGTAATTCATTACTATTTACATATTTGATGCCAACTCTTACCTCTAACCGTGAGAGGAACGAAAGCAATAATAAAATTTAAATAATAAAGACCAACTCAACAATAAACAATAAATTACAAACAACATAGACGCGAACCACCAGGATGATAAACATAATTTACTCTAAATACTAATTTGGTTCCACATTTGTGATTTCAATATGGGTTTAGTTCCCCAAAATGTATCCAACTTGTCACCTTTTGCTATTGTATATACTGTACTTCAAAAATTACCAATTAATACATCATACTACCTAAAACCTAACATTTTAATGTATCTGACCTGCTATCAAAGGTTACCAGCCGGTCACCCCCCCCCCCCTCCGGCGACTTTTCCGGCCATCCGGTCATCTTCTCCGACGACATTCCGGCGAGCACCATTTTTCCGGCCACCACCACCATCTTTTCCGACGCCTTTTCCGGCCACCACCATCTTTTCCGGTGACTTTTCCGATCACCACCGTCTTCTTCGACAACTTTTCCGGCGACCACCATCTTCTCCTACGACTTCCCGGCAACCACCATCTTCTCCTACGACTTCCCGGCAACCACCATCTTTTCCGACGATTTCCCAACGACCACCATTTTCTCCGGCAACGATGCTGGATGATTTCAGGTTTTCGGATTTGAGTAAGTTGTTGAGTTTGCGGAAGGGTTGATGAAGGTCGCCGGAGAAGATGGTGGGTGGCGGAGATTGACGTTGCCGGAGAAGATGGTGGGTGGCGGAGATGGAGATTGCCGGAGAAGATGGTGGGTGTCGGAGATGGAGGTTGTTGTTCGTGCTAAAAGTCTCGCTGGAAAAAGATGGCTTCTTGCCGAAGGTTGCCGGAGAAGATAGGCTTTTGCCGGAAAAGGTCTCGCCAGAAAAAATCTCGCCGGAGAAGTTGATCAGGTGGCCGGAATGACCGGCTACCTGGTTTACAAGTCAATTAGTATTTAAAAAGTTAAGTTTTTAGTAGTATGATGTATTAAGTGGTAATTTTTAAAGTACAGTATATACAATAGCAAAAGGTGACAAGTTGGATACATTTTGGGGAACTAAACCCTTTCAATATTGCTGTTAGCCCATTAGTCCTATAGACAGCCCATTAGTCCTATAGACAGAGAGATAGAGATGACCAAGAAGCGGTCTCGTGTTATGCTCAAGTAGGTCCCTAACTCCCTATCCTTATTTTCTTTCTGTAACCGGTCCTAGTCCCAACCAAAAATCCATGGTCCGGTCTCTATGTTGTGTAACTGGTTTTAGAACCGGTCCTGGTCCAGGCAAGTTCAAACTGGGTGCATCTTTTTTCCTATTTTTTTGAAGTATCTGCTTTGACACTAGAAAGTAAAAAAAGCATTGTTTCAAGATTTTTCCTTTTTGACAATAATCTTAATAAAATGTACTTTAAATTTGAAGTATCTAATTGTGTAATTTAAATTATAATAGGCCCATTCAGGTATCTTTAGAGTTTAGACAGAAGGCCCAACAAAGGCCCAACAAAAGGCCCAACAAAAGGCCCAACAAAGGCCCAAACTGCTCATGTAGATGATAATGATAGGAGGAGGAGCAGTACTATGCTAGAGACCAAAAGCTTTCATTTCCTTGCTAAACCCAAAACCCTAGCCATGGCGTCGTCATCGTCCTCCGCCCTCCTCCGCCGCGCCCGCCATCTCTCAACCGCCGCCGCTACTGCCACCGCCACCACCACCACCACCACCACCACCGCCACCGCCGCCACAGCCTCCATGACCATCTCCAAAGCCAAATCGAAACTCAGAACGGAGCACGATACGGACAAAGCCCTAGACATCTACTCAACCGTCAAATCCAACTACTCCGCATCGTCCCCTGGATCCACCCACCATGCTCAACAGATCACCGTCCGCCGCCTCGCCAAGTCCCACCGTTTCTCCGATATCGAAGCCCTAATCGAATCCCACAAAACCGATCCTCGAATCACCGACGAGCAGTTTCTGTCTTCCCTCATTCGATCGTACGGCGTTGCCGGAATGTTTGACCACGCTCTGAAGACGTATGATCAGATGGAGTATCTAAAAACCCCAAGATCGACCCTGTCGTTCAACGCCTTGCTCACGGCGTGTGTGAATTCGAAGAATTTCGATCGCGCCCAACAACTGTTCGACGAAATGCCAGCAAAGTATGGGTTCAAACCGGACGAGTATTCGTACGGTATACTGGTGAAGTCTTTTTGCAATGCTGGTAAGCCCGAAAAGGGGATTGATATATTGAAAGAAATGGACAAAAAAAGAATCCAAATTTCTGGGGTTACTTATACATCAATTATACATGCATTGTATAAGAAAGGAAGTGTCACTGAAGCTGAGAGGGTTTGGGATGAGATGGTGAACAGAGGGTGTTTGGTTGATGTTGCAGCAAACAATGTTAGGTTAATGAATGCAGTTGATGGTGATCCTGAGAACATCAAGACGATGATCGATGACATGAGCAATTCGGGGCTAAAACCCGATACCATAAGCTACAACTACCTGATGACTTGTTACTGTAAAAAGGGGATGATGAAGGAAGCAAAGGAGGTGTATGATAAGCTGGAAGAACAGTGTTGTAATCCGAATGCTGCCACATTTAGGACTTTGTTGTTTTATTTGTGTAAGAATGAACAGTTTGAGACTGGATATAAGGTCTTTAAACACAGTGTGAAGGTCAACAAGATACCAGATTTCAATACATTGAAGCATTTGGTTGAAGGGTTAGCCAAAAAGTCGAGAACAAAGGACGCCAAGGGGATGATCAGGACGATGAGGAAGAAGTTCCCTCCAAATCTTTTGGTTGCTTGGTCAAAAATTGAGAAAGAGCTTGGCTTAGCCAGTACTGAAGCTGAGGGTGCACAAGAAGCTAGGGCATAAGTGATGAGCCCTTCGGGATAAATATCGAATAAAACCGCTCTATACGTCTTTTTGTTGACATGATACAGCAAACAAGTAGCCAATAGCTCTCACCAACACAGATAGATTATGTTTCATCCGGTGACCGGATCTTGTTAACTGAGGTGAGTGATACAGAGCTTTATATTCAATGTTTTTATCTAGTTGGCGAATGATTGATTTGTTTTGTTATAAGCAAATGCTAGTTTTGAGTAGTTCATAGCTCAAATTATGGAGCTTTTTAGAGGATGTTGATTGTTTGCTTACTGATTTTAATGTCAGTTAGAAGCTTTTTTGTTGTTCAATATCTGAATCTTGTCATTTGTTGGTATGAATACTGTTTGTCTATGCATTTCGTACTTACGAGTGTCACAACTTTAGATGCTTCAAGATTTGTGTGGTGTATACTGCTTAGGAAGTGAATAGAAAAGTGATGTAGTAATATGGAGTCATCTTTCTTGAAACTCAATAGCCTCTTTTTTGTGTTCGTGCCCTGCACAATCAATGTGATTGAGCTCAGGTAGGAGATATGCATAGTTGAAACTGTGCTCATAGGGATCTCCTTTTTTTGTCACTTGGACTATTTTGGGCATCTAAGAACATTGTGGAGAACCTATGTGAATGGAGGGTTGGATACTTGGATTGTATTAGTTTCTCACTCGTTTGTCTTTCAGGGTGCGTTTGTTACATAAATGGTACTAGACGAGTGAGAGCGAGGCAGGTGGGAGAAAGAATTGTGAAAGGTTTTAGGGATTTAATTTTGTAGGGGTAGTTTAGGAATTTACCAAGCTTGTCTTGTCTATGTTATTTTTGTTTAATCTATTTTGGTGGAACAGAAAAAATGCATATTGTCTCACTTAGTTGTGTCCAGTCGCAAGTGTAATTCTCATACCAAATGTGAGACACGTTTTAGTTAAGTCATGTATTGTCTTGTGTACCAAACGCACCTCGTTACTTTTTTACGTCTTCTATTTCTTCGATCCTTGAAGGTTTGATAAATCATGAGGTCAACCATGAGCAGATCGTGATCGTCTATCGTTTGAGTTGTATCTTGGAAAGTCCATTGTCACTCTTAGGCCTATTTACCCAAATATGTAATGCGGCAAAAGCGAACACCCTAGCTTACTTTATTTAGTAATATTATAGTCGGTTAAAACAACATCGTATGCAACAATTTACGTGGTAAGCGCTTACCAGTTAAGAGTCGTCAATATCACTTATTGGGTATGATTATCCATTCTTATCTTTTTTTAGAAAAGGTTCATCTAGGCTTTACCTAGACCAATCCTTGGCATTTTAGTTATTAAGTTACGACCGTTTGAGACTAAGTTTGGTCTGTCTGGCAATAGAATGTTGGCCACCACCCTAGTGCTTTTCTCCATTTTTATCTTACCCGGTTAGATTTTAGGCCATTGCCATGTTCATCTAGCTAGGTTAATGACCTGATAAGTGCGTGCTCACCAGTATTAAACGGCTTTGTAGCATTGAGTCTTTGTGGTGAGTTATTAGGTATAGGATGCATGGTTTTTCGAGTCGACTCTAATTTGACCGCAAATTTCTGTTCTTTTGTTCGAGTTTCTTTTTTTACCTTTTTGTCAGAATTAACAGTCTGAATATATAAAATGACCATTTTATCCCTGAATATGAATTATAAGCTATTTTATTAACTATTGTTGTTTATTAAGCTAAATTACTTATATTGCTAGCAAAACTTTAAAAATCTTTGTAGCATACATCATAATAGATTTTAAAATATAATCCTTGATGATGTTAATTAATTAATTAAAAACATTATTTATATAAATATATTTATTATCATCATATCGGGAGCTTTCCTCTCTCTTTCAAGCCGCCCAATTAAAACCCTAAAGAATACTTAAAGGGGAAGTTGCAGAAGCAACCGGCCAAGAAGAAATCTGACAATATCCATAAATCAAGAGCTCTCCTCTCTCTTTCGAGCACCTCCGGTCAAAAGTTGCAGAAGCAACCGAACATACCTGTGTTCGTTTATGGTGGGAAACATAAATCGGGCAGAAGTTTTGGCCAGCGATGAACAGAGAGGCCGGTGACGAGAAGGATTTCGCCGGCGACGAGAAAAAGACGTGGATCTTGGATGTTGTTGTATTGATGTTTGATAGAAATAGGGTTGTCTTTTTAAAACCCTTTTGAAACATGAAGGGTAATTTTGTCTACCAAGTGTCTGAATGGGGGACAAGAGAGGTATAACAGCTGTGTGAAAAAGCCCCGATCTGAGTGATTAAGCCATTAGTAAACAGCAGGTAATGTCTGAGCAAATAAGTCGGATCTTCCATTAAGCTGTTAGTAAACACCCCCTAAGTGTATGAAATATATACTTTTAGAAGTATATGATGGTTATACGGGTTGGTTCACTTAGGGTGCGTTTGGTGCACTGGACAGGGTGGGACAGGACAGGACAGGACAGCCATGTCCTGCGTTTGGCGCGCCCCAACCTTGGACTAAGTAGAACACACTAGCACAAGACATGGGACAAGTGTGTCCACCCTCCTACCCATGGAACTAAGTGGAACAAGGAACTTATTGACCAAAATACCCCTAAAATAAGAAACCTAATCTAATATCCCTTCTTTTTTCTTCAACCGCTTTCTCCCAAACTCCATCTCCTCTTCGATTTCACGACCTCAGATCTACCTCCCTCTCCGGCGACGTCCTGCGACCTGCGGCTGCTACCTCCGGCGACGCCCGACGACCTCCGCCTCCCTCTCCGGCGACCTGCGACTGCTACCTCCGGCAACGTCCGGCGACGACCTGCGGCTGCTACCTCCGGCGACCTATGCCTTCCTCTCCGGCGACGTCCGACGTCCGGCGACCTCCGCCTCCCTCTCCGGCGACGTCCGACGACCTGCGGCTGCTACCTTCGGCGACGTCCGACGACCTGCGGCTTCTATCTCCGGCGACGTCCGACGTCTGGCAACCTTCACCTCCCTATCCGGCGACCTGCTGTTGCTACTTCCGGTTCCGGCGACGTCCGACATCCGACGACAACTTATAGACGCTATCAATAAAACAGTATTATAAGGTTTTAAATTCTATGTTATTATGCATTTAAATTGATTGTTTATAAATAAAACAGTAAACAGCTCATCAGGGGTAAACTGGTTATTTTAACATGTTCTGGCTTGTCCTGTCCTATGCTATTCTATCTTACCAAACGCTGGACACCTGTCCTGTTCTGTCCTGTCCTGTCTGCGTACCAAACGCACCCTTAAGAACCTTAAATATTTTGAGAATTCAGAAACCATCATTGTTTCCTAATGAATAACGTGATAAATATTCAAAATAAAATGGATACTTTTAAACTTGTCTTGCTTAGGATCGCGTTCAATGCGCCTTTTGGTAAATATAACATTTTCTTGAATACTTTCCAAGTAACTTATCAAAGAAACAATGATTTCAACACATGCTTTACACATTTAGAAGGTGGCTTAGAGAAATTGATTTTTTTGGATTTCAGAATACAAACAATAGTAAAGTTACTTAATTTAGTTATATATGTGATCATTTTAAACTTTGCCCAACTTTTTTTAAGCCAAAACAAAGTGGAAGTGTCGAAAAGCAAGACCACCACTCAAAATGAAAAGCCAAAAAGAGCAAGTTTTCCTAAGGGGATCGGGATCGAGACAAGCCTGCATCTAAATGCAAGTGTACGATTCACGTTTTGGAAAGGTAGGTTATTTCTTTCCTTAACCATGATTAGAGGCAAACGGCAACCTATCGTTCTACTTCTCTCAATTCTCTCCATGGACGGGCTTGTTTAATGGTTTTATAAAAACCACCATTTTACTCTATGAAATTGACATGATGTTTGCATACACCTAATGACGGAACCAGCTTTGGCACATAGTGATCTTGCATACATCATTATTGATAATGGAGGCATCGAGATAAAAAAATATTAATGATACTAGCAACATTTTAGGGATAAGAAGACAATTACTAAATAATACAAATTTGCTGATAAATTCATAAATACATAGTTGTATTAGTACTCTTAATGTTTATTTTTATCTATTCTAATTTTTATTATTGTTAATAATTTGAAGACCAAAAGGTGTTGTCATATATTTTTAAAAGGGTTAATGACTTATTAGGGTAATAAACTGTTCGTTTTGTACAAAAAATACCATTGAATGTTTTTTTGTACTCGATATACCATTGAACTATTTTTTTTTGTACACATTATACCATTGAACTATTTATTTTGTACACATTATACCATTGAACTCTTTTTTTTGTACAAACTATACCATTAACCTTTGATATGCTTACAAAAAGGGTGACAATTCCTTAAACATATGTTTTATGCATACATTGAAATTGAAATATGATTTCCATAAATCGTCTTGAAAGAGTGTTGTTACAGAGCTTTCGGGTCAACCCAGTGAGGTAATCCTCTTCGTCGCTTTCTATCTCGGTGGAACCCATGACGAACTCTACCGGAGAACTCAGATGCGACCCGAACCCGTAAAACCCAGTGGAAGAGCCCTTGTTGTTGGTGGTGGTGGGTTTTTCCTTTTCCGGCAAGAAGTCCGTGAGTATGTCTTCGTCGTTAAGGAACTCCGGTGGAGAAATGAATTTTAGTATGCAAAGGAGAATTGGGGAGTGGTGGAGGAGGAGGGAGGTGGTGGTAGTGGTTGTGGTAGTGGTGGTATCTTGAAGAAAGTCATTGCCACATTTTTTGTAAACATATCAAAGGTTAATGGTATAATGTGTAAAAAAAAAAGAGTTCCATGGTATAATGTGTACAAAAAAAATAGTTCAATGGTATAATGTGTACAAATCGAGGTCAAAACCGGCTATTCCCGGTTGCGATGGTATAATGTGTACAAAAAAAAATAGTTCAATGGTATATCGAGTACAAAAAAACATTCAATGGTATTTTTTGTACAAAACGAATAGTTTGTTACCCTAATAAGTCATTAACCCTTTTTAAAACATCGATGTTCCTATCTAAACAACACATATTATATTTTGATTTACATAATTATATCTAAAGAGAAATCTTGATTTAAAACCTTGGCTCTGACCTTGTCCTACCTTCCAAACGCCATCTTCGTAGTGGATTTTTTATTGGTTTGGTGTATTCCCAACTAGATCTCATCTTAATGTGGTGTTGGGCTACAATTGTTCAATGATCATTTCACACATTGGTTATCAAGTTTTTTTTCTTCTTTTTTTCCCTCGGAACAGGTGTTATCAAGATTTGTTGGTTCAGTTGTAACATGAAATGTTGTTTGGACTTTGGAGTACCATTTATATGAGAAAGCAGGCGATGATCAACTTCTCCTACAGATTGACCTAAGCCAAATTTGTTAGTTTTATCCCACATATGAAAAAATTAAAAAAAAAAAAAAAAGGCTACATGATCAAACAATATCCTATTCGCATCAAATAAAAAAGGGTTAATTACATGGATGTGTATCGAACTTGTCACGTTTTTTCATTGTATGTATCCAACTTTTAAAATTGTTATTGTATGTATCGAACTTGCTAAACTTTGCCATTGTATGTATGTTACCTGCTTAGAAGGTAAACCGATACATACAATGGCAAAGTTTAGCAAGTTCGATACATACAATGGTTATGAAAGCTAAACTTAGCCATTGTATGTATGTTGCCATTGACCGGTTACCTGCTTAGAAGGTAAACCGATACATACAATGGCAAAGTTTAGCAAGTTCGATACATACAATGACAATTTTAAAAGTTGAGTACATACAATGAAAAAACGTGACAAGTTCGATACACACCCATGTAATTAACCCAATAAAAAAACTCAAAAATAAGTATAAATGTTACTTTGGATGCATTTAGTACACTAGCTGAACGAAACAGAACCTAACATGGATCATTGTTTTATGTGTAATAAGAGTATAAGACTCTTATATGGCACATACATAGTGAAAGAGACTTGCCAACCCTATCCATGAAATTTTTTTTGAAACAAACATATATTTAACGATCATAATCTCAAAATAGAACTTAATTTTCTTCTAAAACATCTAATACGCATCTTTCTTCACATTTTTTTTAATTATACCTATTGCATTTTATACTATTTAGACTTCTACTTTACCGTTTTCAAAATATTTTTTATATGATTCCTATATTTTGGTTAATTTCTATAAATTGTTGCGTACGATACCGTTTTGAGAAATATTGTCCGATGTGGTAGTGATAGTGTTGAATTTTACCGGTAAACACTTACCGGGTAAGTGTTCGAGTAAACGTCCCGTAAGACGTCCTAATATGTACTTCACCTATTATGGGAGAGAATACTTCACAGTTTCCAGCTGACTTGTTGGAAAAAATATCAAGGAATACAGATAATGATAGTTAATCCACTTTCAAAGATGTTGACAAATAAATACTGCTCATGTAAAATATTTATATATATATGACCAGAAAGGTGCTAAAAGTTCTCTTGAAATAAGAAAGGTTAAATGCAAGGTGATACAGAAGGTAAAACCATTTCAGCCCTAACTTAGAATAACCAAAGGAGTGCTATACATGCAAGAACTACCCTGACCTTCCATTTTTAAAGATAATAGCAAAAGGAGGCCTTGCTAACAAAACTTTGTTCAGTCTTTCTTTTCCGTACCTCAGTTGGAGTTGGAGCAATCAGATCTCGAAATCCCAGATACTCTCGGCAGTTAGTTTTGGCATCTTTTTCTCCTCTGCCAAATTGACCGATGCAGAAAGCTGCAAGCCATGGAACCAATTGTCAGAAAATCTCACACTGAAATCTTTTACATCGCATGATCAATTTCAAGCAACCAGACACAAGATAGTTCATTGGATGCTAAATTAAAAGTAAAAAGCTCAGAAGCTATACCTTGCATGACTGTACTTGTACAAATGATACTAGTAACTAGTAAAGGTCTATAAAAATGATTTAGAAAAGAGAATAAGAGAAGATTCTCTCAGAAGAAGTTCAATCCTTGACAGAAAGAACAACTCTGCTTTGTTTCTTGGATCAAAATATTATATATTTATTTGATTATTTCCTCCATGCTGCTTGAAATAAATTGATTTCATTTTTCTCACGGCCCTTTTATCAAAGATAAGCAACAGAGCACCAAAACTCCTTTTTGTGACGAAAAATGTGCTTGTGAAATGGCAAAACAGTCTTGCAAGCATTCAAGATTATGAACATCTTGCAACCAAAAAATCAGGATAAAGGAGCAATTGTATTTCACTTGTCATTTACCCATGAATGTCTTATCAATTTGTGCTTCGTGCTTCCTATGCAATGCACTCTTTTAGACATATTCGAATGATACAAAAAGCAAATATGATGATAATGATATAATAATACTCATAGAGCTTGAGTAACAAAACCCATCAATTTTTTCAGATTTACTTTAACATACTCATAACTGCTCAGTGTTGGCTGACCAATTATTATAGTGACACCATAAAAAGATAATCTATCCAGATCGTTGCCCTATCTTTACCAAAGTATGGCTCATCTAATGCTTCTGATGCAAAACAAAACCTGAATAAAATCAACTGCCTTTTTGAAGCAAGAACTTTCAGGTTAATCAACATCCTTGCATCAATTCACAGCACACCAAATTACATTCCCCCAAATGCCCATCCTTTAATATGCTAAATTTACATCATAGCTTGCTCCCTTTATACGAAATGGTAGGAGAAGGGCAACTGAGGCTTCCTAGTGGATAGCTAAAGTCCAACCAAAACTCCAGGATTTGTTGTGAAATACGATTATAATATCAAAGACAGAATCTTCAAGCAGAAATACGGAATTGGGCACAAAAACTGTGCCTTGGTGATGATATATTGTAATATATTGTCTATTTTATCTTTTCTCGTCCTTGTTCAAACCTCACTATCAGAGCAAGTTCTTAGTAGAAATAAAATAGATTGTAACGGAGTTGAACTATGAGCACACGCTGATAACTACCAACAATCTCCCAAACTAAGTTTAGCTCTGCTGCTGACATTTTCAACAGAGTTTGTATCCTAGTTACAGCCATTATCTAGGCACTAATCTAATTCTAGGATTATGGGCATGTAACAGTGACAACATAAGGTGCAATTTCTGTTTTCCAATATTCCAACAAATGAATCTACCTATGTGTCAAATAAATGATCGAATTGAGAACGTAATGTGAACAGGCTACTTTGGTTCTCTTTCCAACATAGATTGGATAAGTGTTGTCAGTTCTACTTGCCATATGCTATGCTCCCATAGATAGCTAGCTTTGCTTTAACTGAACAAGATTTTAAGTCCGAATACTTTCTTCTTCAGTACTATCAAGGATATATTGGTTGCAGGGATTTCAGCAATTCCTCTATTAATACTTGAACATTTGAACAGTTTTCATACATTAAGTAAATGCAAAACCAATATAAATTAAAATTCTATTGATTCTCTAAGCACAACTGTTCCAAACTGGCACTTTTAACTGTTAAGGACCTTGTCATTACAATGATGAAGCTAATAATATAACCTGAAATATTAAGCTAATAGTCTCCATGATAGTTCTTAGTTTCTTGCCTCTTTCAAATTCAAAAGTAGAGAAATTTATTTTCAAATTCAGAAGTTACCTTGATATTTCCACTAGTAAAGGAATTCATCTTCCAATCCACCCCCAAAACCCTAGTGGACGAATTATAAGAACCCCTAACCACACTGCCATCATAAATCCTCCTCGATACGGCTAAATCCCACGAATTCTCCGCGAAATCATAACACGGCTCAATCGTCATAACACCTCCATGCGCGTAACTGTACTTCACCTTACAGTTCCCCGACTCAACTCCATAATTCGCCGAAACCTTATGACTAGAATCCAAGAACAGCGTACCATCCAATGCCGTCCGATCGTCAGCCAACGAATGCGTGTACGTCAAGTGCAACGGCTTCTCATTAACACAAACAGTATTCATGAACTGAAATCGTACATCCTAATTACATACGAAAACAACATATTAGCTATAAAAAATCGAAATCTAGTTGAAATTCAAACGCAATTACTACTAACGAATGTGTGTACATCAAGTTCAACGGCTTTTTCATAATTTCATTAACTCGAACGGTATTCATGAACTGAAATCGTACATCCTAATTGCATACTAGCTAAAAAAATTGAAATCTAGTTGAAATTGAAACGCAATTGCTACTAATTTCGTACCTTTTTCTGGACGTTATAGTCGACGTTGAAGAATCCTGGATTTTCTAGAGATAAGGTAACGCCGTTTAGTGAAGGACCGTTAACGAAGGTGTCGCCGGTGGTGGAGGCTCGGAGGTTGATACCGCCGCCGGTGTTAACTACGACGGTGGCGGAGGCGTCGGAATGATCGGCGTCGTAGCCTCCTCTGAATGAAGCTTTTATCATTTTCTATGGAAGCAAACGGAAGATTCTGGAGGGTTTAGTGGTTTATCAGAATGATGGTGAAAAGAAAATAAATGAATTCAATCGTCTTCAATAAATCTGGAGGGCTCTTTCGTCATTTAGATATTTATAAGGCCTTTTTTTTGTCAATTGGGCTAAAACTCATATTTTTGGGCTTTATAGTGGGCTTTTAACTCTGTAAAATAACTTAAAACTTCATTTTTAAAACATTTATCCGATTTATTTAGTTGATTTTTCATTAGAATTTTTGTATGAATAATATTGTTTGTATAAATTTATTTGTTTATATGGATTGAAAGATTTTTGTTTGGAATGTTTTTATATATATAGATGGAAGGAAGTGGTTTTTAATTGGAAGGGTTTGAAAAGAGTTTGGTTTTTTAGCATGAAGCTTTTCCTTAGAAACTTATATAATAAATAGCAATGGATAACTGATGAAATAAGTTGTGAGTTTCTAAAATTCATTAAGTTGCTAAACAAACAAGCCTTAAATTTGTTCATGCAATGCAATCTAATGCATAAATTAATTTTTTTAATTTTAAACAAGTTTCTAAATATTTTATATTTTTACCTATTTTGGTTGATAATGTATTTATATTGGGGCTCTTTATGATATGGATGTCAATGTTTTTTTTTTTTTTTTGAAAGGGTGTCCAGGCAAAGCATTTCATAACAAAATATTCACGTCATCATATGTTATAAAATCAATAAATTAATTGTTGATCAAATCAGGCTATGTTTGGCAAACTATCTGGTAAGCTAGTTGGTAGCTGATAAACTAGTTTATGAACAAATTATGTTTGGCAAAAAGGGTATCTTTGAAGTTAATAATGGTATAATTGAAAAAAGTTACAAAAAGCTACTCAAAGTAGCGTCTCAAAAAGCTAGCTTTTGGTGCATATTTGATTGGACTAGCTTATAAGTTAACTTATTTTTGCCAAACACAACTTTAATATAAGATATAAAACTTTAAAACTTTATTATGTCAATTGAGAGAAAAATGATCACTATACGCTATACTAAAAACAAACTAAACCAAAATTTTATTATTTTGAAACATCTAGACCTATTTATTAACGAATAAGAGGTTATTTACTAAATGCTTACTTGAGTATGTGTTTACCTATAAATTTTAACACTATCATTGACTTCTGGTCTTTTGGATAAGATTTTAGTCCACAAAAACAGTATATACAACAAAATATCCCGTAAGTGCTAACTGTGGCATTAGATGATGACTTTCACTTATAGAAATAAGACTCTTAGTTCTTTCTTTCGCTCTTACTTGATAAGATTTTTTATCCTTTTCGTATGCATTAATATGACTTAATAAATACTTATGGAGATAAAGTATTTAATAAATTGTTAAATTTAAATTATATGTAACATAATAATTTTAGAATGCACGAGCTACATAGCATATGAGTCATAATGTAGGGGAAATGATGCATGGCGACGGAGATGTGTACTAGGTTGAGCATTATTTTCAAGTCGGTAGGCCCAATTGAATCTGTCCTTTCCTATGCATTGTCTTTTACCTTGTAAACCTTATTTTAATTTTAATCTTGTTGAAAACAAGCTTCTATCAATATTAAAATATCCCATCCCAACTTAAACAGTAACATTTCTAACATAACAAATATTATATGTTATGTTAATAGTCTTGGATTCTCATCATATTCAACACTTCTTACACACGACTTTTATATATATTTCCATGTTGGTTTGTAAAACAGTTTTCTTTCGTACACACGCACACACAAACACAAACACAAACACAAACACCCAATAAAAATGTTGAAATTCAAGCTCCGTATTTTCAGACCATTCCGAACAAAAGACACTTCTACCCCACCGGAAAAACATCCGCCGCCGCCTTGTCAACGCCACAAAGTAACCGCCGTTGATTCAACATGCACCACCACTTCAGCACCACCACCACCACAACCGCACCGTTCCACCTTCAAAACTCACCTCTGCTTCGCCTTCCGCTGCGGTTCCACCTCCGCCAACCATCACTCCGCCTCCGAAGAAGACCTCCAATCGCACGCCATTGACTCCCCCCGCCCTACAATCTACGACAAAGCGCGAATCTATGTAGAGCCCAGGTATATATCCTACCCAATTTTTTAAAATGTTTTTAGAAGTTATATAGAATTTTTTTCCTAGGACTTACCTTAAAAAAATTCAGAGAACTTACCTTAAAAAAGAAAAAAAAATAGAAGTCTAAACTAAGAGATTTTATATTAAAATCTTAAATGTTATTATTTGTGTCCTCTTAACTTAATTACAAAACCACGTGGTTTTTTGTTCTAGATTTGCCACTGTGTACGACGGCCACAAAGAACGCCACAAAACACAAAAAACACCGCCTAAGAAAACCGATCACCACCGCGTCTCCCGATAGCGACCAGTTTACCACAAAGTACATCGTCGAAGTCGAAAATGAACAGCAATCCGAAGTCATCAGCCTTTCTTCTAAAAGCTTCTCGACCGATTATAGTTCTCATCGTAGTGTACGACGATCAAGAGAGAAAGAAGGCGGTGGCGGTTTATCGCCGGAATGTGGATCGCCCGAGAGATTGTCGGTTTTTATGAAGCTAATGCCGTGTAAGGCGAAAGAGAGCTTTGCGGTGGTGAAGAGATCGGAGAATCCATACGAGGATTTCAAGAGATCGATGGTGGAGATGATCGTGGAGAAGGAGATGGTGGAAGAGGGTGATTTGACGCAACTATTGCAGTGTTTCTTGTCGTTAAATTCGAGATATCATCATGGCGTGATAATGGAAGCTTTCTCTGAGATTTGGGACACTATGTTTCTTGATCAATATCGAACCTTCGGAATCTAAATAATTGTCAGGTGTTAATAATGTACAAATTATGTAAGATAATTATGAATAAAGTATGGTTTTTGTTTATGTGGTATATATTATCCATTAAAAAATGAACTTTAGTTTTACATGTTTTTTTTGTTTTTTCTGCTTTGTTAGGTACGAGGGTAAAGTTGTTATTTAGAAAAAGGATATAAGCATAAACTCTAATCCTTTCTCTTTTGGCATCCAGCTTGGATCGATTCCTTGACTACGTTTGCTTTGATCAAAGAGCAGAGATGTTAGATGAGGGTCGAGTTCATCGCTAATTCACTACGTTTGCTTCATATGTTAATTTATTTTCGGTAGAAAACATGTAAAAAGCACTTCAAAATAAGATGATGCGACAGGGTAGCAAATGGTAATGTTAGTGAAACATGATTTATTTGTATCTCTCATCGATTTTAGGGTTTTGTATTCTTAATCATGATACTTGTATTTGTATATTTTGTTTGTAGTTAGTGGATGATGTAATTTTTCTAATTCCTTTCTAGTTCGAACGAATTCTAATCAATTATAATTGTTAGATTGAGGGCAAGATCACATTTGTTTTAATCATACATGCATATATGGTGGATAAAATCTGATAAATAATCAAGGGTTTACTTCACCGGAGTGTATCCAATTTGTCACGAAAAGTTATTATATGTATTGAACTTCTATTTTTTCTATTGTATGTATCAAACATATCAAAACTACCGAGTGTATGTATCAAACTTATCAAAACCTACCACGAAAGTGTATCCAACTTGTCACAAAAGTGTATCAAAATACATCAAATGGTAGGTTTTTATAAGTTTGATACATACAATAGACAAAATCAAAGTCCAATACATACAATACTTTTCGTGACAAGTTGGATACACTCCGGTGAAGTAAACCCAATAATCAATTGCAAAAAAAATTAAATCACTTGATCCATCTTATTTTTGGTTTTAAAGAATCAAACCAAAAAAAAAAAAACTAAATCACGAAAATTGCCCTTTTAAAGAAAACAAAGAAAACGAGAACAACCCTACAGAAAATAATGTTAGGAAGTGGGATTCTTTTAGACCTTTTGTTCATTTTTTCAAGTGAATTGACCAAAAAAGCAAAAGCAATCGTATATGGAGGGTATTTGACGGTTGGTTGTTAGACCATCCACAATGATCTAGTAAAGCCATCGGCATGCTACTGTTATTGATCGGCAAGAGTGGCAATACCATCGAGGTTAATTAGCAAGCATCAAAATTGGTACCCCCATGCCGACTCCTTAGACGACCCACCCCACCCTCTCTCTCCTTTCTCTCTATCTCTCTCGTCTTTTTTTTTTTTCTATTAATTACTTAGATTGGTATGGTTGTTGTTGAATTGATAAGGATTGGTAAGGTTTTGGTAAGATAATGGAAATTTGATATTACGATTGGTACCATTGGCATGCGTTGTGACCACTGTAGATGGTCTTATAAAGAAGGATTAAAGCCGAAAGAAAACAACATATCTCGAAAGAAATTGTAATAACTAAAAGTTGGCGAATGAAAATAAAAAACCAAAATTCCACAAAAGCTTAATTACTTTACAATTAATTAAACGAAGCCTTGGATGTTGGATCTCATGTTTTATTGTGATACTATTAGTTTTTATCTTAAAATTTTTATTTATTGAAATCAAATTAAAATTTTATGCAACAGAAGTTATATTTGCTTATCCTCTTATCTAATGGTTCGTTTTTGCACCCAAAAATTTGTTTGTTGATATAATCTCTACAACAATTGTTTGTTTGATACTATAAGTAATATATAATATACTTTAGATACAAGACAAAATGTTATAGGAGACATTATTAACTTTGGTGGTGTTAACAAATTTGTTGACAAGCGTTACTTTAAGGACAAAAATATAAATAAAATGAGAATTTAAATAACTATAAATGTAGTTTTAAAACCATATGGATTACAATAGATGAAAGAGGTTCAAAACTCCAATGGGGCAGCTGTTGGGAACCGTAGGCACAAACGGTGCGCAGCGGATAACAAAAACGATTCCCAAAAGCCGGATCCAACTTAAACCTAACAGATACAATCAAGAGTGTTTTGATGGTTTACCTTTAAGCGAATAAACTCCGGAAAACGAGCAGGGGGTACACCGCTACTGACACCACGCGAGAGGGTTGCTAGACCACCGTGACTGATCGGAAAAATTCCGGTCGTTGTGTGAGGGAGAGAAGCCGACGGCGGCTTGTTATGAGAGAGAGAGAGAGAGTAATTTTGGTGTGGGAAAAAATCTATCTGTAAAAACACTTTAAGCCTTTTATTTATAGATATAGGTAAGGCAGTGTTTGTATCTGATTATGATTCCCTTTATAATTATCTCTATTAATTAATTCCTTAATTAATTAATTACTTAATTAATAATTAATTAATTTACTGATTAATTAATCTAACAAATAATTATTAACTTATATAATTATTTATTTCTCTCTCTTCTCAATTATCTCTTACACACAAATGTTCTCAATTAGGTGTGCAGCGGTGTGACCTACTAGTGTCTTATAACATTGGACATGATTAACACTGTTACTGTCTCGCACATAATCCTAATAGACTCCCACTTGTGACAGATATGTAACTGTACTGTTACCATTAGCCTAAAGAGGTCCCTAGCCAGACACTTAGGTTAACCAGGTTATAAGATCTCTTATATCCAAAGATACAATTCACGCTTGAATTTGTACACAAGTTCGTTCCTTTTGCACATGATATTTCTAAAATGTTTTTGAGACATGGAGTGGAGGATTCATTTCTCAAACACAAGTATTTCTTGACTCTGATTCAGATTGCCTGCAGTAACGGATATTACTAAATAACAACTGTTATTCTATCCGAGCATGGCCACGCGTTTTCTGCCAATCTTAATCGTCAAGGGGCCCGGAAATATCTCTCTTTTAGTAAAGAGGTGCAAATCCCTTCTTGACTACTTGTATTTGGATCCACGGCTTCCGTTGTATCTAGTCACGTCCCGTATAGCCACCCTGTTACGGTGCAGCGTTAGAATGTGCTAAGAGTACAGTAGTCCTCGTGTTCCCAAATCAAATATCTCAGGTCTAAGGACAACCTATCAAGTCGATGCTTATGACTGGGGCTCCATGAAGCAGACTTGATACTGGTCACTTCCAATACTCAAGCACTCTGATGAGTATCTATAAATACTTGGTCACATCACTTGTGCTTTTATTCTCTACTTCGAATAAATCATCAAGTATTTATAATAGCGTTAAACTCCCTATTGAAATTCCCATTTCAATAAGTGGCTACGGAAATTTAGATTTCATACAAAACTTTGTAAAAATCATGGATATGTTAAATATGCGAAAAATAGTTAATTTAAAACAATCATGAATTAAAACCTCCATTTATTTCCATTACATTAAGAACTTTACATGATTGAATTGTTCTAAATTAAACTATAGTAATAATTAATAAACTAAAACTAGCTACTGGCGTCCAGGTACTGCATCCCAATGGAATTTGCATGTGCCTTATGCTTCACCCTTGCTAGTGGCTTTGTCAGCGGATCTGCGACGTTTTCTTCTGTTGGAATCTTGCATATTCTCACATCTCCTCTTCCAATGATCTCTCGGATAAGGTGATATTTTCTGAGCACATGTCTTGACTTGTGATGCTCTCTAGGTTCCTTTGCTTGCGCCACGGCTCCCGAGTTATCACAGAATATATCGATCGATCTAGAGACACTGGCAACCACTCTGAGATCCGACAGAAAATTCCTTAGCCAGACAGCTTCTTTTGCAGCATCAAATGCTGCAATGTACTCCGCTTCTGTAGTTGAGTCTGCAATCGTGTCCTGCTTCGAGCTCTTCCATGAGATCGCGCCTCCGTTTAGGGTGAAAACGTACCCTGACTGTGATCTAAAATCATCTCTGTCGGTCTGGAAACTGGCGTCAGAATAGCCGTTGACACTAATTTCATCCTCAGAACCTCCAAAGACCAAGAACATATCTTTCGTTCTTCTCAGGTACTTGAGAATGTTCTTGACAGCCACCCAATGAGGTTCTCCTGGATTCTGTTGATATCTGCTCGTAACACTTACTGAGTAAGCAACATCGGGCCTAGTACATAACATGGCATACATAATCGATCCAATTGCTGATGCATATGGAACCGATTTCATCTTGTCCTGATCTTGACTAGAAACAGGACACTGTGTTTTACTTAACACTATGCCATGATGCATCGGGATAAATCCTTTCTTGGATTCATCCATCCTAAATTTCTTTAGGATTTTATCAATGTACGTACTTTGGTTAAGTCCGATAAGCCGCTTAGATCTGTTTCTATAGATTTTTATGCCAAGTATATAAGCGGCTTCTCCAAGGTCTTTCATCTGGAAACATTTGCTTAACCAACTCTTTACACTCTGTAAAGTTGGTACATCGTTTCCTATGAGTAGAATGTCATCTACGTACAAGACCAAGAAGGTTACTATGCTCCCACTAAACTTAGTGTAAACACACGGCTCAAACTCACTTTTCGCGAAACCAAACTCTTTGATTCGTTCATCAAAATATAAGTTCCAGCTTCGAGATGCTTGCTTTAATCCATAAATAGATTTTAGCAGTTTACACACTTTATTAGGATTCTTAGGATCTATAAATCCCTCTAGTTGTTCCATATAAACGTCTTCTGTTAACTTTCCGTTCAGAAAGGCTGTCTTGACGTCCATTTGCCAGATCTCGTAATTAAAATACGCTAAAATGGCCATCAGAATCCTAATTGATTTTAACATGGCTACTGGCGAAAAGGTTTCATCATAGTCGATACCTTGAGTTTGCGTGAATCCTTTTGCAACCAGTCTGGCCTTGAAAGTGTGTACATTCCCGTCCATGTCGGTTTTCTTCTTGAAAACCCATTTACGTCCAACAGCTCTACAGTGCTGGGGTAAATCAGTCAACTCCCATACTTGGTTGTCGTACATGGACTGCATCTCGGCCTTCATGGCTTCTTGCCATTGTTCAGACTCACTGCCTGACACAGCTTCTCCATAGGATGTTGGTTCATTCAAGTCTCCGCTGTCTTGAGAGACTAGAAACCCAAGATACCTATCTAGTTCTTGTCTTACCCTATTGGATATGCGAAGGTCCTGTGTTTGCACTTCCTCAATCGGTTCTAATTGAGGTTCAACATTTTCATGTTGAATTTCTGGCTCAACAATTGGTGTAGTGTTTTCTTCGTCTACTACCTGTAGATCTACATCCTTTCCGGTGTTCCCAGAACTGAGAAACTTTTCTTCCAGAAATTTTCCATTTCGAGCAACAAAAACTTTGTTCTCTTCAGGGTTGTAGAAGTAATATCCCACGGTGGTCCTGGGATATCCAACGAAGAAACACTTGTCGGATTTGGGCTTGAGTTTTTCTGAGGTAGGTCGTTTGACGTAAACCTCACAACCCCAAATCCTTAGAAAAGATATATTGGGTTTCTTACCCTTCCATAGCTCGTATGGTGTCTTTTCTACTGACTTTGTTGGCGCTCTGTTCAGTATATGTGCTGCTGTTTCGAGCGCATGTCCCTAGAATGACATTGGTAGCGTAGAGTGACACATCATCGATCGTACCATATCAAGTAAAGTACGATTTCTCCTTTCTGACACACCATTCATCTGAGGTGTATACGGAGGTGTGAGTTGGGATACAATCCCACATTCCATCAGATGATTGTCAAACTCATCACTAAGATATTCGCCTCCGCGATCTGACCGTAAAAACTTGATCTTTCTGCCAAGTTGATTCTGTACTTCATTTTGAAATTCTCTGAATCTTTCAAAGCTTTCAGATTTATGTCTCATAAGGTAGACATAACCATACCTACTGAAATCGTCAGTAAAGGTAATGAAGTACCGGTATCCTCCTTTTGCCACATGACTGAATGGTCCACACACATCTGTGTGAATTATTTCTAACAAGTCAGTAGCCCTTTCATTTTCTTTGTTGAAAGGTTGCTTTGTCATTTTGCCAGACAAACAAGATTCGCAATTATTAAAAGGTTTATAATCGAAAGTGCCAAGAAAACCTCCTTTTAGGAGTAGTTCAACGCGTTTCTTGTTTATGTGGCCCAAACGACAATGCCAGAGGTAAGTCTGATCCTCAATGTCTTTGGATCGTTTACTTATATGATAGATTTCACTATTATTGTCTTGTAGATTTACTGTATATAGACCATTCACAGGTGTTGCTTTAAAATAGAAAATATTATTTTTAAAGACATAAATCATTTTATAATCATATTTGTAATAAAAACCTTGGTCTACTAACAAATCAAAAGACAAAACATTCTTAATCATGTTTGGAAAATAATAACAATTATCCAGTTCCAAAACTAGACCCGAGGGTAAACTAAGACTATAAGATCCTACAGCTTCAGCTATCAGCGGAGTGCCTTCGCCAACTCGTAGGTTCGAACGGTCCTTCCTCAAAGTCTTTCTTCTAGTGAATCCCTGTAAATGATTACAAATGTGGTTACCACTGCCTGTATCAATTACCCATGATTCATAAGAAGTGATTAAGCAATCTATCATAAAGATACCTGGAGCATCGGGTAAACCGATCTCTATCTGGTCGATATTCATCGAGTGCTCACAAATATCCTTGCTACCGCATTCTGGGCAACTCAGATCCCCCAGCTCATCAATCCAATCAGTATCCATGAGATCAGCAGGTGCTGGCTTCAGCTCTAGACTGGCCAGAATGTTCTCATGTAGTGTTGCCACGTCAGTCTTTGGTTCTTTCATGTAGGCACTAGCTGTGTCACATATCTCCTTCGGGAGCGAGTACCACATGAGATACACTAACTCTTCCTGAGTCATCTTGTACCCCAAACGTGTCAAGCATTTAAAGAGCCTCCTCATTTCCATAAGATGGTCTTTAACTGACTGGTCCTTTTTCAGCTTTAGTGAAAGTATCTCTTTCATGATCAGAAGCTTACCTGTATGTCTATAGAAACCTAACTGGCTTTCTATATCTTTCAGGACCTCGTGGCAGGATTTATCTCTTAATCTATCCGCGAACTCGGATGATATAGAGAAAATCAGAATTGACATGACATCCGATTCATCCGCCATGTATTTAAAGTACTGAGTAAATTCCTCTTCAGGAGAATTACTCTTAGGTCGTGATACAGGTTTTTCTAAAACGTAAAACTTACCCTGTGCACGCAAGATATTATCAAGGTGCATTTTCCAAACTGGAAAATTTTGTCCTGTAAGTTTCCATTTTCCATTGATGAGTCGTAGTGATTCCTCAGGGGTATAAAACGGGATTACAGAAAAAGACATCTACAATAAAGAATAAAATTCCAAGCTTAGTTTATAATTATAAAAAATCTTCTAATAAATTATTACCCTCAAAATAAATTTATTAGACTAGAATCCATATTTCACATGTGTTGGGAAGCATGTGATCATGTCAAACCGACTCATGTGATCTATGGTAGGTAAAAACTATACCAATCGCATTTTAATTCGAAAACACGATTTCTAGATCGTTGGGACATCGGATATTTAATCCGTGCATATTTAGTCCCTCTAATGCATTTTGGTCCGGTACCACCCGGTGAATAAATAATTACCAAAATAGACTGCACCACCCGGGAACTGGACAAACCCTGGCCGGTACCACCCGGAGATAATTCGCAGAGTTTTATCACCCTCCAATTTCGGTTTGAACACGGGTGTTCATAGTGTGTTCACTTACAACGCCCTATGTACCTTACACCGGAGGTGCCCCTAAAGTGGGTTGCACTTACTAATCTATGATTTTGATAAGGGTTAAAATTGTCAGTTTTCAAAAACTTGGATCCAAACACAAACTGTATTTGTATCCAATTTTTTTCTTTTTCAAAACATTTAATTTTAAAACTGTTTATATTTAATTTAAAAGGAAATTACGTAACTAAACAACTACGCAATGTAATTAAATATAAACAACCACGCAGTACTAAAGCATGTCATAGTCAAAATCCCTTAAACTATTGTCGTTTTGTGAGCCAACACAAAACGACGGTCTTATCCCTAGGTGACAACATAAAACTTGATCTTCTCGGCGCTCCCACTGGCTCCAAGCTCCATGGTTGTCTCCTTGGCTCCATCTTCAATTCTCGGTTTATTTACTATTTTTTAATATTACATATAACCGGATTGTAAATGGCACGCAGGCCTCCCGTAACCAATGAATAAAAATAAACATATAAAAAACACAAATATGGGTCAAAAGGGTTTGACTATGACTTCCACAACAAAATCTTAAAATTTTATTTTGACTGATTAAACAATTAATAAAAACAAGAATGATCCTTAGGGTTTAAACCTATCTGGTTTTTGAAATAAACCCTAAAAATCGAAGCCTAAAACGAAAAACACATGACTGTGGCGTATCGTTATCAAACTGATAACAATTGATCGTGTATCGATACGATTGTTGATAGTAGCAGGCTGCCACCACCAACAACCGCATCACTACCCTTGTCGGCTGATAGCGGAGTTGATTTGAAACCGCCGCCGACTCTCACCATCAATCTACCTTGCGGTCGTTGATTGGTGGATGAGAGTGGTCAGCGACAGCAGCGGCACGAGTGCCACCACTATCGCCGATTGGCGATTTGGTATCAACCGCCACCGCCATCATCAAGCCACCAGCAACAGCAGCAGTTTAACACCATCGCTGCCGCCGTGGTCGAAAGACGCCACCGCCACCATCCGACGATGGTAGCGGCTTGGTGCCACCACCACCGCCGTGGTTCGCAAAACAACATCACCACCATCGCCATGACGTCGGCGACCAATCGGCCACCATCGCCGCGACGTCGGCGACCAATCGGTCACCATCGCCGCTTCGGCGATTAACATCCCGACACCACCATCGTCTTAATCGACGACGGCTTGGTGGTTTAGCCTCTACCGGTTGTTCGGCTTCGATCACCACCCGCGGCGAGGCCGTAAGGCAGCCCGGTGGTTCGATCGATCACCACCACCGATCGCGTGCGGCCTACGATGGAAAACACCACACACCGCCATCGCCATCGACGACAGCGGCCATGGCTGCCATCGCTGTTTGGCGATTCGATTAACCACCTCCGATCGGCCACCGCCACCACTAACGGTGGCGCGGTGTTTCCAATCACAGCCGCGACCACGACCTGTGGTGCGGCGTTGTGGTTGCGACGCGAGGACAGCCGCTGGCCACCACCAACTGTGGTGTCACCGACAGTGGTTTTACGGTGGTTACGTGCCGATGATCGTCAATACGTTTAGGCTTTCGAAAAGATTCAATTTTATAATTACAAACGCATAAAATCAAACAAACCTAATTTATCAGATAAACCTGATCTGTAGGTTTAAGAAGTGGCTCTGATACCACTGTTGGGAACCGTAGGCACAAACAGTGCGCAGCGGATAACAAAAACGATTCCCAAAAGCCGGATCCAACTTAAACCTAACAGATACAATCAAGAGTGTTTTGATGGTTTACTTTTAAGCGAATAAACTCCGGAAAGTGAGCAGGGGGTACACCACTACTGACACCACGCGAGAGGGTTGCTAGACCACCGTGACTGATCGGAAAAATTCCGGTCGTTGTGTGAGGGAGAGAAGCCAGCGGCAGCTTGTTATGAGAGAGAGAGAGAGAGAGTAATTTTGGTGTGGGAAAAAATCTATCTGTAAAAACACTTTAAGCCTTTTATTTATAGATATAGATAAGGCAGTGTTTGTATCTGATTATGATTCCCTTTATAATTATCTCTATTAATTAATTACTTAATTAATTAATTACTTAATTAATTAATTTACTGATTAATTAATCTAACAAATAATTATTAACTTATATAATTATTTATTTCTCTCTCTTCTCAATTATCTCTTACACACAAATGTTCTCAGTTAGGTGTGCAGCGGTGTGACCTACTAGTGTCTTATAACATTGGACATGGTTAACACTGTTACTGTCTCGCACATAATCCTAACAGCAGCCTATCGGTTAATGCTTATAGAAGGTGTAACAACCAACCCAAGTTCGAATTCGAGGGGTGATAACTCCAAAATTATACATGTTTTACTCGCATCACTTCCCCACTTCTGTGCTTAATTTGAGAGTATTTTCGATACTGTTTGACTTAAAAAGGTGTAAATCCTAATTTTGTAGGTTTTGGAGGTGCTTGAGCGTAAAAGTATAAAAAGAGGGTGAAAAGCGTCAAAAAGGAGACTTTTGTGCAAGCTTTGCAAATACGGACTTTTCTTGGCTCCTAAGGCGGTTTTCTTACTCCCGAAGACAGATAAATTCCTCCAAAAGACGGATCTTCAACAGATAAGGCAAGGAGAATATTTTGGAAGATCTCGGAAGCTGACTTTACATCACTCGCGCCGCGAAGGAATAGGTTCGCGCCGCGAGGACCATGCTCGCGCCGCGAAGGAGAGCTTCGCGCCGCGAATAACGGATTTTCTCGTCCGGAAGCTTCCAGAAAATTAGGGTTTGTTCGTAAGTGTTTCGCGCCGCCAAACCTGCCGTTTCGCGAACGCGAAAAGGCTTCTGACGAGCTTCTTATAAATGCTGCCTTTGGGTCATTCAGAAAAATCATCTCATTCTTCATAATTCAGTTCTGTAATACTCTCTTAGGTTAGATGTTGGGAGCCGCCTAGGGTTTCCAACCCGAGAAGATGGAGGCTCGATGTGACGACTACGGAGGAGATTCGAGGGGATGCTACGCCAGATCGACCGGTCTTTAGTTGGTTTGTCTAAGCATTTGTAATTGTCATGTCTATGTGTTGATTCCTCTTGTGTGTTGTTTATGTAAAAAATTACACAACTCGATGTCGAATAAAACTTGTGTGAGGCTTAACCGTCGAGAGAAAGAAATTACAATCAATGATAAGTGCGGAAAAGTAAAATGAGACAAATAATTTGATGACGCAGGAAAAACCTCACGACGGAGGAAAAAACCTGCGGTCGACCTAAAAGATAAGTCGACAGAGCACTATGTTCACCAATCAGGGGTGATGTCCTTCGAGTATACAGCTTTGATCGTACGATTACAACTGAGAGAACTATGAAATCGAATATAAATTACAGATGATTCTCTAGAATAATGATTATAGAACTTGTGAGCTTTGGATAGACTTCGTGTGTTGCAATGTTGGCTTGATTCTTCTTATATAGTGGCTTGATAATAACGGTCCAACGGTATTGTGGCTCATCAATGATTGAATCGTAACCGTCCAACGTTATTGTCTTCAATTAATGCTCGGAGAGTAACTGTCCAACGGCATTGTTGAGAGTTAATGTCCAGATTGTAACTGTTGCGAGATTCTTGCTTGTAACGGTCGATCTTGATGCTGTCGAACGATACATAACTTACGACTTGTTCGATGTAGTGATGATCTTCAACAAGCATAGCATAGTACTCAATTTCCGATTTCCTCAAAGGTGGACAATTGTTAGATATGATAATCAGCATACCTGCATCAAACATATAAACTTTGTATATTTATTCGTTAGTACCGTCGTACGATATTGTGGATATCGTTCGACTTATTCGATGTATATGTTCGATGTTTAATAATCTTTGTTCGATAATACTTTTAGGTTTTATCTCTGGACCTTATCTTAATACAGGACTATTGTCCTAACACTTATCTTATGATTATAGTCGGTTGTCGTACGATTGTAGATTTTTACCCTAACAATTTGTCCCCAAGATTTAGAGAATAATTCTATTTTATCTAAATCTTTAATTCGCTGGTCAAAGAGTAAAAATACGTTGTCTAACGGTCGAATAGACGTTTAGAAATATAGCCGTTATCTAGCCGTTAGCCTGGACACGTGTCTTCTAACGGTTAAATGATGACGCGTGGCATGATTATCCCTGATGACTCATTTGATTCAGTTACTATAAATAAGGCGTCTGATTGTGAGAAAAGATTTTACAAATCTTTTTAATTTCGCAACTAATTGCTTGAGATCGTAATCCGACTATTTTTGGCAAAGATTTCGTGCGACTAGGCTTTAAAAGGTACCTCCTTCTTTCTTGTTTCATGCGTCTGAAATCGATAGCACATAAGAGCAATAGAGGTTTAGATAATCTTAGGTTTACTCGATTAAGAAATAGCTTAAGTCGATTAGAGTTCATTATGTCGAGCGAGGTTAGGAGTTCAATTACTGAAAATCTAGAGGTAGAAGAATTAAGAGAGTTAGCCGGGCTTCCTGAGGGTGCTTTGGTGAGGGTAGCTGGAGAAATCCGTCCGGCGGATGCTCCGACGGGTTTCTTTGCCCTGTTTGAGTATCCGTTCAAAGTCGGATTTCGATGGCCATACTCTCCTTTGGCTAGAGCCTTCATGACTCGTTTTGATTTATCTCCGGGACAATTGATGCCCCAGTTCTGGCGTGTCGTCCATGTAATCGAACGGGTAACTAGAAACTGGGATCGTCCTGCGTTCTCGGTTGACGATCTTCTATCTGCTTATACTGTGACTCGCTCTCCTTACAACCGTTTTGGGTTGTTTCCAAGGGGAAGAAGCGATGCCATGTTGGTTCATGGTACCCAAGTGAACGATCGAGGGTGGAAGGCGAGATACGTCTTTGTCCAAACGTCCTCGGTCGTAGGCGAGGAATCTTGGGTTGTTCCTGAATGGAACAAAGGCGGTAATATAGCTTACCTTGCTTTTCTTTTCTTCTTTGATCTTTGAGTTATTTTCTCTTACTAATCATTTGTTTCCTTTTTTGCAGCGATCGACTTCTCGTTCGAGGAGACTACTGAAGCGATCGAACGCTTCTTGAGCTACAGTGTGACCGATCGGAAGTATCGGACGTCAAAAGGAGGTGACGAGAGCGACGTCGAACCTGAAGTGCAAGTAATCGAGGAAAAGGACATGGAAGGTAATTGTCTTACGTCGATATTCTCGTTTATAGTAATTTATTTTGATTCTAATTTCTCTTTTCTGCGCAGGCTCAGCTTCTAAGAAGGCGTCGACAATGGAAGCAGCTGCTCGTGCTGCCAAAAGAAAAGCTGCTGCCCAGGAGGCTCAAGTGGCTAAACGTACGAGATCGTCGTACGTTTCTGTGGATACCCCGCCTAAGGATACCGCACGCAAGGTTGAAGGCGGGATAGCAGCTATCCCTCTTAGCTTTGCTCCTCCTGCAAAGGGAGAGGGTGCGTCGAGTCAGCCTGCGTCGAAGGTCGACAAGGGCAAGGGGGTTGAGGGATCTGGTCTTACGACCATGACGATCCAGATACCCTCTGACTTCATGGTGGACGATGTCATTAGGACGGCGGCCACTTTCCCTGTCTTGGAGTAGTTTCATGTCCCTGCTCAGAAGGCGCGCATGGAGGAGGCTGACATCGAAGATCTGGATGCCTCCATTGCGGGTATCTCCTTCCTGGTAAGTCCCTGTCGTACGTTTTTTGTTTTCAGTTTACTTGTACAGCTTCTAATCTTTTCTTTTTCTTTTGTACCTGTAGGCTCTCCAAACTAGTCTTAGCCTCCATACTCGGATGGCTAAGATCAAAGAGGAGTTGGCGTCGAACCAGAATGATGCCAAGGTGGCTAGGAAAGAGGCCGACAAGGCCAAAAAGAAGCTGGTCCAACTGACCGACGAGGTTAATGCCAAGTCGGTTCAGATTGGGGATTTGGAATCCAAGCTGGAACTCAGCGAACAATTCCAAGTTCAACAGCGGGAACGGCTGAAGTTGGCCTTGGACCACACCAAGGAGCTGGAGAAAGAGCTGTTGGTCGTTCGACGAGAGAAAGCTGAGAGGGAAGAAGCTCTATCGTCCAAGATCCAAGAACTGGAAGAGGACGCTGCCTTGGTTCGCGTGGTCGCACGTACTGCGGTCATGCGACGAGTAGCCGCTGGGACTATCACCTCTCAGATGGCAAAGGACGAGGTGGCCTCTTTCGTTCAGGTGATGGGCTCTGAAGACCTTCTTGACGAGGAGGATCTAAAAGGCTTGGACGAAGAGAAGCCTGCGGATGTCGAGGAAGCAGGTGTCGAGGAGGAGGTTCCTGGAACCTCTGGATCCGTTCCTGCGCATCCTTTGGAGACTGAAGAGGTTCCTGCTGCAGATCCACTTTCCACCGACGCTCCTTTAGAATAGTTTTCTTTTTGTAATCGTAAAAAATTTTTTGTACTCTGCCGTTTTTAGGCAAGAAATGTTTAATGAATGAAATTTTGTTTCATTTGATGTGTTATTATAACTTTTATCATGCGTTTTAGCTCGTGTCGTGCGTTTTAGCTTGTATCGTGCGTTTTTAGCTTTTACCGTGCGTTTTAGCCTGTATCGTGCGTTTTTATCGTGCGTTTTAGCTTTTATTTTTGCATGCATTTGTTTTAAAGTCCTTAGACTTGATTTAGAAACGTTTCTTTTGTACTCATGAGAGTATTCGTGCGACTGGCGAGTTGACTTGCGCTCTTGCGACATAATCGTGCGTTATAGCGGTTATCTTGCGATCCATGCGATTTTTGTCGTGCGATCCCTGCGATAAGCATGCATTTAGTCGTGCGATACTTGCGTTAATCGTGCGATCCATGCGATTTATCGTGCGATACCTGCGAAAAAGGATGACTAAGGGGTGGCCGTTGGCTTAGCCAACGGCGCTCCGATGCTTAAGTCAGTAATGGATAAGGAATAAATCGTATGTGAATAGGTTTAGAAATAATACCTTTTGAGGTGATGGGCGTTCCAGCTTCGTGGGATTTCCATACCTTCCATAGTCGTAAGTCTGTATGCTCCATTTCCGATGACTTTGGAAATTATGTAAGGTCTTTCCCATTTGATGGAAAGTTTTCCAGCGTTGGGCTCTTGTGTGTTTTGAAACACATGTCGTAAGACATAATCTCCAACTTGAAAAATTTTTGCCTTTACCTTTTTGTTGAAGTGTCTTTCGACAATTCCTTTCTGTGCAGCCATCGTTCGTAGTGCTTTTTCTCGGATTTCTTCTAAGGCGTCAAGATCGTAAGATAAATTTATTGCATTTTGATCATACGTGCGACTTCTGGCAGTTGGTATTTGAGCTTCGATTGGCAAGACTGCTTCGCATCCATATACCAGAGAATACGGAGTTTGTCCAGTTGATGCTCTAGGTGTCGTACGATTCGCCCATAAGACAGATGGCAATTCATCTACCCATTTTCCTTTTGCTCCTTTCAACCTCTTTCGGATTGAATTGATGATGACTTTGTTGCTCGACTCTGCTAACCCGTTAGATTGTGGATATCTCGGAGTTGAAGTGATTAACTTGATTCCTCGTTTTTCACAGAACGTACGAGTCTTATCACTTATAAATTGTGAGCCGTTGTCGCACATGATTTCAGCTGGTACCCCGAATCTGTAAATGATGTTTTTCTGAATGAAAGATATAACTTCTTTATCTCGGACCTGTGAGAAAGCACCAGCTTCTATCCATTTCGAGAAGTAGTCGGTGAGTACGAGTAGATAGACTTTCTGTCCAGGGGCTGGAGGTAATTTTCCCACGATGTCCATTCCCCATCGCATGAAGGGCCATGGAACTAGAACAGAATGTAAAGGTTCAGATGGTCGATGGACCATACTCGAATGTCTTTGACATGCGTCACATCGTTGGACGTACGTTATGGCATCTTCTCGTAGAGTAGGCCAATAGTAACCTTGTCGTGAGATTCGACTGGCAAGACTTCTGCCCCTGCGTGATTTCCACATTCTCCGTCATGCATCTCTTGGAGAATTTGATTGATTTGTACTTTATTTGTAACGCATCGTAGAAGAAGTCCTGTCGTGGATCTTCGATAAAGTTGATCTTCAAAGATTGTGTATCTTGAGGCTTTCGATCTTGTCTTTCGAGCTTCCATTTTACCTTCAGGTAGTTGGTCGTGCTTGAGGTAGTTCCATATGTCGAGCGACCAGTTGTAAATTTCTTCGTTCATCTGTACTTCATCGTTTACCGCAATTGTTGGTGTCGTGAGATGAAGTAATGGGATATTTTCCATGAACGGATCATGAAATGCAGATCCCAGATTGGCTAGTGCGTCCGCTTGCATATTTAGATCTCTTGGTATTTGCTCGATCAAGAACTGTTCAAATCGTGCGATTCGATCTTTAACGGCTTTGAGATAACTCATCATTTTTGAGTCTTTTGCTTGAAAATCCCCATTTACTTGGTTTACGACCAATAAAGAATCGCTTCGAACGTGCAACTGTTTTGCCCCCAGTCTAAGAGCAATATCTAGTCCTGCGATCAAAGCTTCATATTCTGCTTCATTGTTTGTGGCTTTGAATTCGCATCGTACGGAGTATACTATATTTCCCCCTTGTGATGATTTTAAGACAATGCCTAATCCACATCCTCGTACGTTCGAGGAACCATCAACGTAGAGTATCCAAGGCTGGTTGTCTGAAATCATCACAACTTCGTCGCACGTCGTGGGTTCCAATCCTGGAGAAAATTCTGCCACGAAATCTGCTAGTACTTGCGATTTGATGGCCGTCTTGGGTTTAAATTCAATGTCGAACCCACTGAGATAAATGCTCCATTTGGCTAGTCGTCCTGTCAGTTCTGGTTTTCGAAGCACCGTCTTGAGTGGATAATTGGTCACAACAATGATATGATGTGACTCGAAGTAATGCCTTAGCTTCTTCGCTGCCGTCATAAGACCTAGTAGCAATTTTTCCATTGATGTGTACCTGGTTTCTGCGTCGAGGAAAGATTTGCTGACATAATAGATTGGTTGTTGTCGTTGATCTTCTTCTCGCACAAGTACTGCACTTGTCGCATTTTTGCTCACTGCCAAGTACAATTGCAGGCTTTCACCTTCGACTGGTTTCGTCAACAATGGAGGTGATGTCATGTACTGCTTCAGTTCTTGCAGAGCTTTCTCGTGTTCATCCGTCCATAAGAAACCTTGATTCTTTCGTAGGACATTATAGAACAAATGGCATTTATCCGATGATCGTGAAATAAATCGGGTTAAAGCTGCCACTCGTCCTGTTAACTTCTGGACTTCTTTGACATTCCTTGGAGATTGTATCTCGATGATAGCTTTGACTTGTTCTGGACTTGCTTCGATTCCGCGTTACGTGACCAAGTACCCCAAGAATTTTCCTGCTCGTACTCCGAAGGAACATTTTGTTGGATTGAGCTTCATCTTGTATTGTCGTAGGATATCGAAGGATTGCCTTAAATGTGCAACGTGATCGGTCGAACGTTCTGATTTCACAAGCATGTCGTCGATATAAACTTCCATCGTTCGTCCAAGATGTTCTTTGAACATCATGTTAACCAATCTTTGATATGTTGATCCTGCATTCTTTAGACCGAAGGGCATAACTTTGTAACAGTATATGCCTTTATCGGTCATGAATGCAGTCTTCTCCTGGTCGTCCGTGTGCATCAATATTTGGTTGTATCCTGAATACGCGTCCATGAATGTCAACAATTCATGTCCTGCCGTCGCGTCGACCATGGCGTCAATATGAGGTAAAGGAAAAGGATCTTTTGGACAAGCTTTGTTTAGATCGGTGAAGTCGATACAGACTCTCCACTTTCCGTTCTTCTTTTGTACGACGACTACATTAGCCAACCATTCTGGATATTTGACTTCTCGGATCTTCCCTGTTTTAAGCAGATTGTCAACTTCATCGTTGATCACTTTATTTCTTTCAGGCGCGAACTTGCGACGTTTCTGCTTAATGGGTTTGAACGTAGGATCCACATTCAATTTATGCGATATAATGCTTGGATCTATTCCGACCATATCTTCGTGCGACCATGCAAAACAGTCTGAATGTTCCTGCAAAAAAGATATAATCGTATTTTTTATGTCAGGGGGGAGCGAGGCTCCTACGAAGACTTTTCGATCAGGATGTTCAGGATCAAGGACGACTTCTTCTAGCCGAAGGTCGTCGTTCGATTTCCTCTCATCCTGGCTCTGTAATTGCTAGATGTCCTGCGACTTTGTCTTCATCGTGATCTTGTAACATTCTCGTGCGATTTTGTTTTCACTAGCAATCTCTTGAATTCCCCATGGAGAAGGAAATTTAATCTTCTGGTGGTATGTCGAAGGAATTGCTTTCATCTCGTGGATCCAGGGTCTTCCAAGAATAACATTGTAAGCTGATTGGCAGTCCACAACATTGAACTTTGTTTGTTTGTTGATGCCTTTGGCGTAGACAGGCAAGATGATTTCTCCGAGAGTGTTCATCGGGTCTCCATTGAATCCAATCAGAGTAGTACTTCGTCGTACGATTTCTGACCGTTCGATTCCCATGAATTTAAGAGTATCTGCAAAAATAACGTTAGCCGAACTACCTCCATCAATCAATATTCTCTTAGTCGAACAGTTTCCGATTGTCAACTGTATGACTAGAGCGTCATGATGTTTATGATGGACCCCCTGTGTATCGTCTTGGTCGAACGTGATTATCATTGCATCGAGCTCTTTTTCTGTCTTTGATTTGGCTTCTCCGGGGATAGGATGTTCGCTTGGACCATCTCGTGCATGTCGCTTTGCAGCTGAATATGTAAGTCCACAAACTTCTGATCCTCCAGTGATGCAGTTTATGACTTTTGTATGAACTGGTGACGCTGGTCGTCCTTGTTCTTCTGGGATGAGGCCTTTCAGGTGCCCCTTAGATTTCAAATATGAAATCTCCTTCTTTAAGCTGATACATTCATCTGTCGTATGACCATGATCCTCGTGAAAGTCGCACCATCTGTTCTGATCTTTGTCTTTGCTTGGTTTATCTGATTTCTTCGGCCATCGTACGTTTGCATCAATCTTTCGTAGCGAATCCACCAAATCTTTCGATGTACCTGCAAAATTGTAAGTAGATAACTCTGGATATCGTATTTTAACAGTACCTTTGCTTGGTCGAGTTTTCGACTCGTATCGAGGATTTCCAATCTTGTTTACTCTTTTATGCTTAAAGTCATGTTTTTGAGCACCAAGAGGTTTCTTTTCTGCGGAATGCTTTCGTCGGAAGAGAGCATCATCTTCTATTCTCATGAAAGCTAGTGTTCTAGCTCGTACGTCGTCGAAGTTTTCTGGTGGATATTTCGTTAATTCCAAATATAATCCAGAGGAATCTTCTAATCCACGCTTGTATGCCTCGATTGCTGTTTTCACGTCGCAATTTTTTATTTCAATCATTGCTGCATTGAATCTGTTGAAGTAGTCGCGGATTGTTTCTCCAGATTTCTGTACGATATAGTACAGGTCGCTGGTCTGCTTCTCCATCTTACGACTGCTAGCGAATTGTCGAGTGAATTGGTTCACCAATTCTGCAAACGATCCAATACTCTTTGGCTTTAGGTTAATAAGCCATTGTAATGCTGCTCCTGTTAAAGTTGATCCGAAGCTTTTGCACATGCAGACTTCTTGATATTGCGCCGGTATAGGAACTGTCCACATAAGTTGCTTGTACTGTGCTATATGTTCGACCGGATCTGTGATTCCAGAGTATTTTGTTGCGAAAGCTGGTATGGTATATTTCTTAGGAACGTCAACAAGAGCTAATTCATCAACGAACGGTGAAGCCTGAAATCCAGTTTTAGGTTCGACTTCGACGGGTACTGCTGCTCCGGGTAGCTTTGTGAGTAATGCGAACAATTTTTGGTTTTGTTCTTCCAAGGATTTCAGTCGTACGTTTAGAGGATCTTCAACGTTTATAGGGATCGTTGGAATACAGCTAGAAGAAATTCCGGTACTAGGTGGTATTGTCGTATGAATGGTAGAACTAGCAACTGTGGGTATATGACCGGGAATAGGAATTTGTTGGGAAAAAGGCTCGAACGTGAACATGGGTGCTCCTTGAGGCATAGAAGGTGGACCTCGAGGCATAGGTGGCGGGCCATGAGGTATTGGTGGAATAAACTGTGGTAAAGATGGTCGTACGTTGTTGTATTGTTGGTTCACAGTTGAAAATGGCATTGAGGCATCGAACTGTGGTCGAAGCGGTGGTCTTAGATGTTGAGGAGGATATGGTGGAGGGATAGACATTGGGATTGTCATCGATGGTCCAGGTAGAGCTCGAAGACGTTGAATTTCGTTGTTAGCCTCTTGCAATTGTTGCTGGAGTGACGCTATGAATCCGTTATCCATTGTCCTGCGCAAATAGCTCAAAGAGAACTCAAAGAAAACGGTTAGTACTAAGGCGCACTTTTCACCGAATGAAATTTTTCTCAAAACGGAGCCCCACGGTGGGCGCCAAACTGTTTATGTAAAAAATTACACAACTCGATGTCGAATAAAACTTGTGTGAGGCTTAACCGTCGAGAGAAAGAAATTACAATCAATGATAAGTGCGGAAAAGTAAAATGAGACAAATAATTTGATGACGCAGGAAAAACCTCACGACGGAGGAAAAAACCTGCGGTCGACCTAAAAGATAAGTCGACAGAGCACTATGTTCACCAATCAGGGGTGATGTCCTTCGAGTATACAGCTTTGATCGTACGATTACAACTGAGAGAACTATGAAATCGAATATAAATTACAGATGATTCTCTAGAATAATGATTATAGAACTTGTGAGCTTTGGATAGACTTCGTGTGTTGCAATGTTGGCTTGATTCTTCTTATATAGTGGCTTGATAATAACGGTCCAACGGTATTGTGGCTCATCAATGATTGAATCGTAACCGTCCAACGTTATTGTCTTCAATTAATGCTCGGAGAGTAACTGTCCAACGGCATTGTTGAGAGTTAATGTCCAGATTGTAACTGTTGCGAGATTCTTGCTTGTAACGGTCGATCTTGATGCTGTCGAACGATACATAACTTACGACTTGTTCGATGTAGTGATGATCTTCAACAAGCATAGCATAGTACTCAATTTCCGATTTCCTCAAAGGTGGACAATTGTTAGATATGATAATCAGCATACCTGCATCAAACATATAAACTTTGTATATTTATTCGTTAGTACCGTCGTACGATATTGTGGATATCGTTCGACTTATTCGATGTATATGTTCGATGTTTAATAATCTTTGTTCGATAATACTTTTAGGTTTTATCTCTGGACCTTATCTTAATACAGGACTATTGTCCTAACACTTATCTTATGATTATAGTCGGTTGTCGTACGATTGTAGATTTTTACCCTAACATGTGTCTATTATGGTTTGAATACTTTGAATTTCAGTTTATTAATTAGATGCATGATTTGTTGAATGTTGTCTTTGATTCCGTTCTGATTATTATTGTTTGGTTATTTGAACTCATTGGTTGGGTATATCTGTTGGACCAAAATAGATAGACTCCAAAAATCAACCTACCTTAACCTACCCTTGGACCAAGAGAGTTGTGTTAAGTGGTTACTCGGACCGAGAGTGACCTGAGTGAAGAACACCATGCAATAGAATTAGAATCGGATTTCCCGTGTTAGGTTGCCTGACAAACAATCTAGTATTGGAGCTAGGAGGACCAAGACCTAGTTTATAATCTTAGATAAACATGTTCGGGTGCTTTATTGCTTAAATTCTGACAACAATCATAAATCTATTTCTTATGAAAGTAAACCATAATGGATTCACTTATCTCCAATGTATGTCTGTTCATTAGTTTTCCACTTCTTGGTTAGGTTAATTTATTATTTGTCTTTTATATTTCAAAATACTTTTCTAAAAACAAAACCCCCAAAAAGCTTTAGGTTGATTAAACTAGTTTGGATTAATAGTCTATAAAACTTGACCGTTCCCAGTGGTAGATACGATAACTGGACTTTCCTACACTATATTACTCACGATCAGGTACGCTTGCATGTATATGTGGTAAGACAGTGGCTAGGCATTAGAGGTTAAAACTTGTTACGCTTTTTATATACGATAATTACCGCATCAAGTTTTTGGCGCCGTTGCTGGGGAACGGTAGTTACTAGATTTTTGATCTTTATTAGTGTTTATGTAAAAAATTACACAACTCGATGTCGTAAGAAACTTGTGTGAGGCTTAACCGTCGAGAGAAAGAAATTACAATCAATGATAAGTGCGAAAAAGTAAAATGAGACAAATAATTTGATGACGCAGGAAAAACCTCACGACAGAGGAAAAAACCTGCGGTCGACCTAAAAGATAAGTCGACAGAGCACTATGATCACCAATCAGGGGTGATGTCCTTCAAGTTTACAGCTTTGATCGTACGATTACAAGTGAAATAACAATGAGATCGAATGTAAATTACAACTGATTTTCAGGAATAATCAATATAGAACTTGTAAGCTTCAGATAGACTTCATGTGTTGAAATGATAGTTTCATCCTTCTTATATAGTAGCTCGAGAATAACGGTCCAACAGTATTGTGGCTCATCAATGATCGAATCGTAACCGTCCAACGTTATTGTCGTTATTTAATGCTCGGAGAGTAACTGTCCAACGGTATTGCTGAGAGTTAATGTCCAGATTGTAACTGCTGCGAGAATCTTGCTTGTAACGGTCGATCTTGATGCTGTCCAACGATATATAACTTACGACTTGTTCGTTGTAGTGATGAACTCCAACAAGCATGGCATAGTACTCAATCTCGGACTTTCTCAAAGGTGGACAATTGTTGGATATTATAATCAGCTTGCCTGCATCAAACATATAAACTTTGTATGTTTATTCGTTAGTATCGTCGTACGACATTATAGTCATTGTTCGACTTATTCGATGTATATGTTCGATGTTTAATGATCTTTGTTCGATAGTTCTTTTAGGTTTTATCTCAGGACCTTATCTTAATACAGAACCATTGTCTTGATATTTGTCTTACGATTATAGTCGGTTGTCGTGCGATTGCGGATTTTTACCCTAACAATTTGCCCCCAAGATTTAGAAAATAGTTCTAATTTTATCTAAATCTTTAGTTCGCTGGACAAGGAGTAAAAATACGTTGATAAACGGTCGAATTAACGTTAATAATATAGTCGTTATCTAGCCGTTATCCTGGACGCGTGTCTTCTAACAGCTAGTTGGCGACGCGTGTTTTTGAGTGATGATTCACCTATGATCCTGGTTGCTATAAATAAAAGTATTCAGATTAAAGAAAGATTTTACAAAATCTTCTCTAATTTCCGCTTTGATTCACAAGATCGTAATCCGACTTTATTTTCGGCAAGGATTTCGTGCGACTAGGCTTTATAAGGTACCTCTTTCTTCCCTAGTTCATGCGTCTGAAATCAATAGCAAAGAAGAGCAATAGAGGTTTAGATAATCTTAGGTTCACACGATTGAGAAATAGTTTAGGCCGATTAGAGTTCATTATGTCGTCGGAGGTTAGGAGTTCGATTACAGAAAGTCTAGAGATAGGAGAGTTAAGAGAGTTACTTGGGTTGCCAGAGGGTGCCCAAATAAGAGTGGCCAGAGAGGTTCGGCCGGCGGATACTCCGACGGGGTTCTTTGCCCTGTTCGAATATCCGTTTAAGATCGGATTTCGATGGCCTTACTCCCCACTTTCTCGAGCCTTCATGTCCCGTTTCAATTTGTCCCCGGGGTACTTGATGCCTCAATTCTGGCGTGTCATCCTGGTAATCGAACGGGTGACCAAGGATTGGGGTCGCCGTGCGTTCTCAGTGGACGATCTTCTCTCTGCATACAACGTGACGAGACTACCCTATAATCGTTTTGGATTGTTTCCCAAGGGTAGGAATGATACCATGTTTGTTCATCGCACGCAAGTGAATGATCGAGGGTGGAAGTCTCGTTACGTCTTCGTCTAGACGTCTTCGGTCACTGATGAATCTTGGGTTGTTCCTGAGTGGAACTCAAATGGTAACTTTAGGCATTGGTCTTTCTTTATTGTATTTTTCGTTTATCTCCATGTATTAATCGTACGTTTTTCTTTTGCAGCTGTTAATTTTACGTTTGAGACCACCGAGGAGTCAAAAGAACTGATCTCACACTTCTTAAGCTATAGTGTGACGGATCGTACGTACAGGACGCCGAGGGGTGTGAGGAGAGTGACGTCGAACCAGAGGTACAGGTGATCGAAGAAACAGATATGGAAGGTAATCACTTTTCGATAACAATTAGTCTTATTCTTTTTGTCGCATGTTTCTAACTCTGGCTTTTCTTCTTATGCAGGTTCAGCTTCTAAAAAGGCGTCGACGATGGAAGTCGCTGCTCGTGCTGCTAAGAGAAAGGCCGCGATTAGCGAAGGTTCGTTGGCCAAGCGTACGAGATCGTCGTACGT
This sequence comes from Centaurea solstitialis, assembly GCA_030169165.1. Taxonomy (NCBI): domain Eukaryota; kingdom Viridiplantae; phylum Streptophyta; class Magnoliopsida; order Asterales; family Asteraceae; genus Centaurea; species Centaurea solstitialis. Next base: position 20,394,906 of record CM058046.1, read on the forward strand.
TTCTCTGGATACCCCACCTAAGGATGCCGTACGAAAGGCTGAAGGTGGGATAGAAGCGATCCCTCTTAGCTTCGCTCCTCCAGTGAAGGAGAAGGGTGCGTCGAGTCAACCTGCGTCGAAGGTCGACAAGGGTAAAGGGAAGGAGGGGTCTGGTCTTACGACCATGACCATCAGCATGCCCTCCGACTTCATGGTGGACGACGTCATTATGACGAAGTCCACTTTCCCGGTCCTGGAGCAGTTTCACGTCCCTGCTCAAAAGGCACGAATGGAGGAGGCCGACATCGAAGACCTGGATGCCTCCATCGCGGGCATCTCCTTTCTGGTAAGCTTTTTTCTTCGTACGTTTTTGTTGTTTATTCTGACGTGTAAGATCTGATGTTTTTCTTTCTTTTTGTCAGGCCCTCCAAACTAGTCTTAGCCTCCATACACGGATGGCTAAAATTAAGGAGGAAATGGCGACGAACCAAAACGACGCCAAGGTGGCTAGGAAGGAGGCCGACAAGGCCAAGAAGAAGCTGGCCCAACTGGCCGATGAGGTTAACACCAAGTCGGTTCAGATTGGGGATCTTGAATCGAAGCTGGAAATCAGCGATCGATTTCAAGTCGAACAGCGGGAGCGGTTGAAGCAGGCTTTGGATCGTGCGACGGAGCTAGAGAAGGAGCTGCTATCCGTTCGACGTGAGAAGGCTGAGAAGGAAGAGGCCTTGTCGTCCAAGATTCAGGAGCTTGAAGATGACGCTGCCTTGGTCCGAGTGGTCGCACGTACTACGGTGATGCGACGTGTAGCTGCTGGGAGCATTACCTCTCAGATGGCGAGCGAAGAGGTGGCCTCTTTCGTGCAAGTGATGGGCTCTGAAGACCTTCTTGACGAGGAGGATCTGAAGGACTTGGACGAAGAAGCAGCAACTGAAGATAAGTCTGCTGAAGTCAAGGATGTAGGTGTCGAGGAGGAGGTTCCTGAAACCTCTGGATCCGCTCCTACGCATCCTTTAGAGACTGAAGAAGCTTCCGTCGCAGATCCTCTCACCTCTGATGCTCCATAGAATAGTTTTTGTAATTTTTCTTTTTAATCTTTTGTAATTTCGCTATATTCAGCAAAATTTTAATGGAAAACTCTTGATTCAGTAATCGTTTGTCGTGCGTTTTTAGCTTTCAACTTTTGTCTTGCGTTTTTAGCATTATGTCATGCGTTGTAGTTTGCATCATGCGTTACAGCCTTAGTTTTTGCATGCATGTGTTTTAAAGTCCTTAGACTTAATTTAGAAACGTTTCTTTTGTACTCATGAGAGTATTCGTGCGACTGGCGAATTGACTTGCGCTCTTGCGATATAATCGTGCGTCTGAGGCAATTTAGTCGTGCGATATTTGCGATAATCATGCGATATCTGCGACAATCGTGTGATACATGCGATAGTTCGTGCAATCCATGCATTAGTCGTGCGATTCCTGCGAACAAACATAGTTGCTAGGGGGTGGCCGTTGGTTTGACCAACGGCGCTCCGACGCTCAAGTCAGTAATCAGTTCAAGAAAATAAACCGTATGTAAATAGGTTTAGAAATAGTACCTTTTAAGATGATGGGCGTTCCAGCTTCGTGGGATTTCCATACCTTCCATTTTCGTAAGTCTGTATGCTCCGTTTCCAATGACTTTGGAAATTATATATGGTCCTTCCCATTTGATGGAAAGTTTTCCAGCGTTTGGCTCTTGTGTGTTTTGAAACACATGTCGTAAGACATAATCTCCAACTTGAAAAATTTTAGCCTTTACCTTTTTGTTGAAGTGTCTTTCGACAATTCCTTTTTGTGCAGCCATCGTTCGTAGTGCTCTCTCTCGGAGTTCTTCTAAAGCGTCCAGGTCGCAAGATAGATTTATTGCATTTTGATCATATGTGCGACTTCTGGCAATTGGTAATTGAGCTTCGATTGGTAAGACTGCTTCGCATCCATATACCAGAGAATATGGAGTTTGTCCAGTTGATGCTCTTGGTGTCGTACGATTCGCCCATAGGACAGATGGCAATTCTTCTACCCATTTTCCTTTTGCTCCTTTCAACCTTTTTCGGATTGAATTGATGATGACTTTGTTGCTTGATTCTGCTAATCCATTAGATTGTGGATATCTTGGAGTAGAAGTGATTAACTTGATTCCTCGTTTTTCACAGAACGTACGAGTCTTGTCACTTATAAATTGTGAGCCGTTGTCGCACATAATTTCAGCTGGTACTCCGAATCTATAAATGATGTTCTTCTGAATGAAAGATATGACTTCTTTATCCCGGACTTGTGAGAAAGCACCAGCTTTTATCCACTTTGAGAAGTAATCGGTGAGCACAAGTAGATAGACTTTTTGTCCAGGGGCTGGAGATAATTTTCCCACGATATCCATTCCCCATCGCATGAAGGGCCATGGAACTAGAACAGAATGCAAAGGTTCAGACGGTCGATGAATCATACCCGAATGTTTTTGGCATGCATCGCACCGTTGGACGTACGTTATTGCATCCTCTCGTAAAGTAGGCCAATAGTAGCCTTGTCGTGAGATTCGATTAGCAAGACTTCTGCCCCCTGCATGATTCCCACATTCTCCGTCGTGCATTTCTTGGAGAATTTGATTGATTTGTACCTTACTCATGACACATCGTAAGAGAAGTCCAGTCGTGGATCTTCGATAAAGTTGGTCTTCAAGAATTGTATATCTTGAAGCTTTGGACCTTGTCTTTCGAGCTTCCATTTTATCTTCGGGAAGTTGGTCGTGCTTGAGGTAGTTCCATATGTCGAGCGACCAATTGTAAATTTCTTCGTTCATCTGTACTTCATCGTTTGCCGCAATTGTTGGTGTCGTAAGATGAAGTATTGGGATATTTTCCATGAATGGATCGTGAAATGCAGATCCCAAATTGGCCAGTGCGTCAGCTTGCATATTTAGATCTCTTGGTATTTGCTCGATCAGGAATTGTTCAAATCGTGCGATTCGATCTTTAACGGCTTTGAGGTAACTCATCATTTTTGAATCTTTTGCTTGAAAATCTCCATTTACTTGGTTTACGACCAGTAAAGAATCACTTCGAACGTGTAATTGTTTTGCCCCCAGTCTAAGAGCAATATCCAGTCCTGCGATCAAAGCTTCATATTCTGCTTCGTTGTTTGTGGCCTTGAATTCGCATCGTATGGAGTATACTATATTTCCCCCTTGTGATGATTTTAAGACAATACCTAGTCCGCATCCTCGTACGTTCGAAGAACCATCAACGTAGAGTATCCAAGGTTTGTTGTCTGAAATCATCACAATTTCGTCGCACGTCGTGGGTTCCAGTCCTGGAGAGAATTCTGCCACAAAATCTGCGAGTACTTGCGATTTAATTGCCGTCTTGGGTTTGAACTCAATGTCGAACCCACTGAGATAGATGCTCCACTTGGCTAGACGTCCTGTTAGTTCTGGTTTTCGAAGCACCGTCTTGAGTGGATAATTGGTCACAACAATAACATGATGTGACTCGAAGTAATGCCTTAGCTTCTTTGCTGCTGTCATAAGACCTAGTAGCAATTTCTCCATTGATGTGTACCTGGTTTCTGCGTCGAGGAAAGATTTGCTGACATAATAAATTGGTTGTTGTCGCTGATCTTCCTCTCGCACGAGTACTGCACTTGTCGCATTTTTGCTCACTGCCAAGTACAACTGTAGACTTTCACCTTCAACTGGTTTTGTCAACAGAGGAGGTGATGTCATGTATTGCTTCAATTCCTGCAAAGCTTTCTCATGTTCGTCCGTCCATAAAAAACCTTGATTCTTTCGTAGGACATTATAGAACAAATGGCATTTGTCCGATGATCGTGAGATAAATCGGGTTAAAGCTGCCACTCATCCTGTTAACTTCTGGACTTCTTTGATATTCCTTGGAGATTGTATCTCGGTGATAGCTTTAACTTGTTCGGGACTTGCTTCGATTCCACGTTGTGTTACCAAGTACCCCAAGAATTTTCCTGCTCGTACTCCAAAGGAACATTTCGTTGGATTGAGCTTCATCTTGTATCATCGTAGGATGTCGAACGATTGTTTTAAATGTGCGACATGATCAATCGAACGTTCTGACTTTACAAGCATGTCGCCGATGTAGACCTCCATCGTTCGACCAAGATGTTCCTTGAACATCATGTTGACCAATCTTTGATACGTCGATCCTGCATTCTTAAGACCAAATGGCATAACTTTGTAACAGTATATGCCTTTGTCTGTCATGAATGCAGTTTTTTCTTGATCTTCCGTGTGCATCAATATTTGGTTGTATCCTGAATATGCGTCCATGAATGTCAGTAATTCATGTCCTGCTGTCGCATCGACCATGGCGTCGATATGAGGTAAAGGAAAGGGATCTTTTGGGCAGGCTTTGTTTAAATCAGTGAAGTCGATGCAGACTCGCCACTTTCCGTTCTTCTTTTGTACGACGACCACATTAGCCAACCATTCTGGATATTTGACTTCTCGGATCTTCCCTGTTTTGAGCAGATTGTCGACTTCATCGTTAATCACTTTATTTCGTTCAGGCGCGAACTTGCGACGTTTCTGCTTAATTGGCTTGAAAGTAGGATCCACGTTCAATTTATGCGATATAACGTTGGGATCTATTCCAACCATATCTTCGTGCGACCATGCAAAACAGTCTGAATGTTCCTGCAAAAAAGATATAATCGTATTTTTTATGTCAGGGGGGAGCGAGGCTCCTACGAAGACCTTTCGATCAGGATGTTCAGGATCGATTACGACTTCTTCTAGTCGAAGATCATCGTTCGATTTCTTCCCATCCTGGCTCTGTAATTGCTAGATGTCCTGCGATTTTGTCTTCATCGTAATCTTGTAGCATTCTCGTGCGACCTTGTTCTCACTAGCAATTTCTTGAATTCCCCATGGAGAAGGAAATTTAATCTTCTGGTGGTATGTCGAAGGAATTGCTTTCATCTCGTGAATCCATGGTCTTCCAAGAATAACATTGTAGGCCGATTGACAATCTACAACGTTGAATTTCGTTTGTTTATTGATGCCTTTGGCGAAGACAGGCAGGATGATTTCTCCGAGAGTGTTCATCGGGTCTCCATTGAATCCAATCAGAGTAGTACTTCGTCGTACGATTTCTGATCGTTCGATTCCCATGACTTTGAGAGTATCTGCAAAAATAACGTTAGCCGAACTACCTCCATCAATCAATATTCTCTTAGTCGAACAGTTTCCAATTGTTAACTGTATGACTAGAGCGTCATGATGTTTATGATGGACCCCCTGTGTATCCTCTTGATCGAACGTAATTGTCATTGCATCGAGCTCTCTTTCTGTCTTTGATTTAGCTTCTCCGGGGATAGGATGTTCGTCTGGACCATCTCGTGCATGTCGCTTGGCAACTGAATACGTAAGTCCACATACTTCTGATCCTCCAGTAATGCAATTTATGACTTTTGTGTGAACCGGTGATGCTGGTCGTCCTTGTTCTTCTGGGATGACGCCTTTTAAATGTCCTTTAGATTTCAAATATGAAATCTCCTTCTTTAAACTGATGCATTCATCCGTCGTATGGCCATGGTCTTCATGAAAATCACACCATCTGTTTTGATCTTTGTCTTTACTTGGTTTGTCAGATTTCTTTGGCCATCGTACGTTTGCATCAATCTTTCGTAGCGAATCCACCAAATCTTTCGATGTACCTGCAAAATTGTAAGTAGATAACTCTGGATATCGTATTTTAACAGTACCTTTGCTTGGTCGAGCTTTTGACTCATGTCGAGGATTTCCAATCTTGTTTACTCTTTTGTGCTTAAAATCATATTTTTGAGCACCAAGAGGTTTCTTTTCAACAGAATGCTTTCGTCGAAAAAGAGCATCGTCTTCTATTCTCATGAAGGCTAATGTTCTGGCTCATACGTCGTCGAAGTTTTCTGGCGGATATTTCCTCAATTCTAGATATAATCCATAGGAATCTTCTAATCCACGCTTGTATGCCTTGATTGCGGTTTTCACGTCGCAATTCTTTATTTCAATCATTGCTGCGTTGAATCTGTTGAAGTAGTCGCGGATTGTTTCTCCAGATTTCTGTACGATATAGTATAGGTCGCTGGTCTGCTTCTCCATCTTACGACTGCTAGCAAACTGTCGAGTGAATTGGTTTACCAATTCTGCAAAGGATCCAATACTCTTTGGCTTTAAGTTGATAAGCCATTGTAATGCTGCTCCTGTTAAAGTTGATCCAAAACTTTTGCACATGCAAACTTCTTGATATTGCGCCGGTATAGGAACTGTCCACATAAGTTGCTTATACTGTGCTATATGTTCGACTGGATCTGTGATTCCAGAATATTTTGTTGTGAAAGTTGGAATGGTATATTTCTTGGGTACGTCGACAAGAGCTAATTCATCGACGAACGGTGAGGCCTGAAACCCAGTTTTAAGTTCAACTTCGACAGGTACTGCTGCTCCGGGTAGCTTTGTGAGTAGTGCGAACAGCTTTTGATTCTGTTCTTCCAGGGATTTCAATCGTACGTTTAAAGGATCTTCAACGGCTATTGGAATTGTTGGGATAAAACCAGAAGAGATTCCGGTACTGGGTGGTATTGTCGTATGAATGGTAGAACTAGCAACTGTAGGTATATGACCAGGGATAGGAATCTGTTGGGATACGTTGTTAAAAGGTTCGAACGTGAACATGGGTGTTCCTTGAGGCATAGGAGGTGGACCTCGAGGCATAGGTGGCGGGCCATGAGGTATTGGTGGTGGAACTTGTGGTAAAGATGGTCGTACATTGTTGTACTGTTGGTTTACAGTCGACAGTGGTACTGAAGCATTGACCTGTGATCGAAATGGTGGTCTCAGATGTTGTGGTGGATAAGGAGGAGGAATAGACATTGATGGTCCTGGCAGAGCTCGAAGACGTTGAATTTCGTTATTAGCTTCTTGCAATTGTTGTTGTAGAGATGCTATGAATCCGTTATCCATTATCCTGCGCAAATAGCTCAAAGAAAACTCAAAGAAAAGGTTAGTACTAAGGCGCACTTTTCACCGAATGAAATTTTTCTCAAAACGGAGCCCCACGGTGGGCGCCAAACTGTTTATGTAAAAAATTACACAACTCGATGTCGTAAGAAACTTGTGTGAGGCTTAACCGTCAAGAGAAAGAAATTACAATCAATGATAAGTGCGAAAAAGTAAAATGAGACAAATAATTTGATGACGCAGGAAAAACCTCACGACAGAGGAAAAAACCTGCGGTCGACCTAAAAGATAAGTCGACAGAGCACTATGATCACCAATCAGGGGTGATGTCCTTCAAGTTTACAGCTTTGATCGTACGATTACAAGTGAAATAACAATGAGATCGAATGTAAATTACAACTGATTTTCAGGAATAATCAATATAGAACTTGTAAGCTTCAGATAGACTTCATGTGTTGAAATGATAGTTTCATCCTTCTTATATAGTAGCTCGAGAATAACGGTCCAACGGTATTGTGGCTCATCAATGATCGAATCGTAACCGTCCAACGTTATTGTCGTTATTTAATGCTCGGAGAGTAACTGTCCAACGGTATTGCTGAGAGTTAATGTCCAGATTGTAACTGCTGCGAGAATCTTGCTTGTAACGGTCGATCTTGATGCTGTCCAACGATATATAACTTACGACTTGTTCGTTGTAGTGATGAACTCCAACAAGCATGGCATAGTACTCAATCTCGGACTTTCTCAAAGGTGGACAATTGTTGGATATTATAATCAGCTTGCCTGCAACAAACATATAAACTTTGTATGTTTATTCGTTAGTATCGTCGTACGACATTATAGTCATCGTTCGACTTATTCGATGTATATGTTCGATGTTTAATGATCTTTGTTCGATAGTTCTTTTAGGTTTTATCTCAGGACCTTATCTTAATACAGAACCATTGTTTTGATATTTGTCTTACGATTATAGTCGGTTGTCGTGCGATTGCGGATTTTTACCCTAACAATTAGTTTGATTAATCGATCATTGATTGGGAATTTATTCCCAATTAAGTTATTTGCTTTCTAGTTTAACTTTTAATTTTTAATTTTTCTCTTTTATATTTTCGTGCTACGCCGGGTATCTGTGTTATTTTGCAGAGATGGATCCGAGACTAAAAGATGCATTGAGGAAGATTGACGAGCGTTTGGTGACATATGATCATCTTCCTTGGGAAGAAAAGATTCGAAGGATGACGAGGGACTTGGAACAAGTGGCTCAATTCAACAGACAGCTAAAGATGGGGGAGGAAGACATTTGGTTCGAGGATGATGTTGAACCTTCATTACAAAAAGATGCCCGACCAAATGACGAATACCGAATCGAAGAACTTCCGGCAATAATGATAAATTCCATGGATCAAACCGTTATTGAAGAGCCTCAGCCACTAATAGAGGATTCATGGATTCAACATGAGGTAATTCCACCATGGTCCGATTCTGATGATTCTGACGATGAGTTTTCATGGCAGGTTAATACAACGGAGGAATACCATGATGAAGACTGCCTAAATGGACTTGGAGCTTTAATGCAAGATGATCTACCCGAAGAAGCCTCGCCGGACCAATCCTCTCTTCAACAAAAGGTAAGTCAACCATTTGTTAAGTCCGATGATTCTAACAGTTCTTTAACTTTACAGGATGAAACAATGGATGAACAATCGGATGATGATTTCTGGGAAGATTTTGAGCGTATATTGCAAGAGGGATATGAGAAAGAAACTCCAAAAGAAAATCTATCCCCCATTCGGCCAAAGGTAAATCTCCCAATATCTGAGTATAATGATACTAACAATGAGCCTTTGTTCTATCAGGTTAATCCGCATGTGAGTCGGTACGAAGATCCTTTTTGGGAATCCAGTTGCCAAAAGCAATTGAATGAACCAACACAAATAACGGATTATCTAGAGAATCTGCTCCCAAACTCACACGAATCCGACATCCATTCTGCAAGGAGACATGATGAAAACCGGTATGATAAGTGATGCGCAACTCTACCTGGTGGATCACACGAAGGTAAATCAGTTAGCCCAGGTATGTACCACTACTTTCACCCTTGCCTGATTGCAAGTGGAGGGTGTTTTGTTTCAATCGAGGGTGCATAACCCCGGAGTCAGGCTCGAGACTCATGACAAAAACAAGCGCTTCTCGGGAGGCAACCCGTGTTTTATCGTTTTTCAGTTTTTCTTTGAGTTTTAGTTAAGTTTGAGTCAGTAGAGTCAATTGGAGTCAACCAAAAATGAAAATTTGAAAAAACAGGCTTCGCGCCGCGAGCCTTGGCTTCGCGCCGCGAGCCTTGGCTTCGCGCCGCGAGCCTTGGCTTCGCGCCGCGAGCCTCGATAAACTGTCCCTGCCCTATTTTTTTAAAACCCTCGCGCCGCGAAGAATATGCTCGCGCCGCGAGCGCGCGACAGATCCAGTTTTAAAAACGCGAAATAAGGGTTCTTTTCTCACTTCCTTCTTTCTTCTGCGCCGCGAAACCTTTCTCCATACCTGCGATTTTCGATTTTAGCCTCTCTTAGGTTCGATTTGGCTCAATTTCATGGCTCCCAAGGTAATCTCCTCTCCTCCCCATCTTTAATTTCGGTTTTGAAGGTTGCATCCATGGTGGTTTTCCCCCAATTTGATCTTTTTGTGATTTGTGTGATGGGTGGGGGAAACCAAGTTGTGTCTGATTATTTGTTACATGTTTTAGTTGCTTAAACATCTAGCATGTTGATTTTGTTGATTTTACCATGGATTATCAAATTGTTGGTGCAACTCCATTGTTGAAGCTTAGATGATGTTCTTCCCCAATTTGGTTTTTGATTGAAGTTTTTGAGCAATTGTTGGGGAAAACATCTAGTGTGCTTAATTATTAATCTTTTTGGTGTAAGGGCTTGCTAGTATGCTTAATTTTGAAAAGCCCCTTTGTTGCAAGTTTGGTTCTTCCCAATTTGGTTTTGCAAGGTTTTGAATGGTGATTGTTGGGAAGAACAAACTTTATGTGCTTAACTGTTAAATTTTGGCGTTTGATTTCTTGTTTTTCGTCGCGTATGGTTTGTTCAAAATGTCATCATCCCCGATTGATTTTTGACCGTTTTTCAAAGCTTCTAAGCAATAGCGATTTTTCAAAAAAAACCAAGTTTTTATACGATGATGCTTAAAGCCTATTTTACCATCTAAAAAAAAAATTTGGCATTCTTCGGGTACAATTTGTTTTTGAAAAGCTAGATGGTAAAATTTTTAAGTGTGGGAACCCATTTTGTAAGGCTTTAAAAGTTACACATTTCTGAAAACGGGTTCTCGTCACTTTGGTTTTATAAAAATATGGTCAATTATTAACGGGAAGATGCAATCTTTTGGCGAAAAGCATGAACCTTTTGTGTTTGGAAGTGCTCGTTGGTTATTTGTGATCTCTTGAATTGTTGCCTTGGTTTGTTTTGAAACTTTATCATTCCACTTTTTGGTGTTGTGACCGTAATCGATTTTGAGAATCTTGTAGTTTTTCACCTTGATTTACAAATCAAGTTTCTGGCGTTGTTTTATGCTTATTCTTAAAACGCCACTTTTTGCAAGATTCTAAGTGTGGGAACCCCAAAACCAAACAAGAAATTATTTTCAAAATGGGGTCCCATCGGTTTTTAAAGAAAATACGGTCAAACACTAAGTGTGGGAAGATTGGGTCATTCTTTTTGGCAACATTTCTAGGGAGTGTGTGTTGTTGATACGTGCTTATTTCAAGTTTCCGTCTTGCACTAAGTGATTGATTGTACTTTTAACAAGTCGTTTCGACAAGTTATGTTTTTGGCCAATTTTTGCATAACTTGTTAAAAACGCTTGATATTATCCTTTTTACTTGATTTTATATTTTTTGTAAGGGGATAGATTAAATTCTAAGTGTGGGAACCTATTTGGTCAAAATTTCTTGGCTTTTAAAAATTTTTGTAGGTTCCCATCTCTTTAGTAATTTAATAAAGTGTGTTTAAAAACTAAGTGTGGGAAGGAAACCTTCATTTCTATCAAGAATATGCACTAATTTGTTGATGCGTGTTTTTGTAGCGTACCCGTTCTTTTAGGACCGCATCGGGCGAGCACGAGTTTCTGAAATTCAAGCCGCAGTCGCGCTATGACGAAGCCGAACGGAAGAAGCTGATTAGGAACCTTGATGCGATCAAGGCTCGCCATGTTGAGATCGGCCGGACGCTGGACTGGGTATTTCTGCACACTATTCATGCGACAGGTCACATATTGAGGTATTTTGAGAGAGGCCCGAGTGCGCCCGCGAGTGAGCTTAGTAGCATGGCTTGGAAGGCCGCCTTAGACCTTCGTGAGCCTTTTTATAGAGAGTTGACCCTTGAGTTCATAGCGACTTATGCGTTTGACAAGGATAGAGGGAGAGAGAGTGTGAGACAGCCTTGCATCACTTTTTGTTTGGGTGGCCATTGGTTTTCGCAGTCCTTAGCTCAGTTTGCTGTATCCCTTGAGCTTTACACACCAGATATGGTAGGCACGGATTATTTCGAGTATTATATAGGACAGTGTGCCCTAGCTCCACCGGAGGTAGTGGCCTCATTGACTTGTTTGGGAGAGTTAGGCCACATAGACCAGAACCAGCTTAAGGGGATGAGAGTGATTGAGAGAGGAGTTGGTAGTTCGTGGGTTTGGATAGGAGTAGAGCCAGATGATCAGGAGATGCCGGAGCCACCACACAGCAGCAGCAGCAGCATGACGAGGCAGGACCCTCGAGATCACATCAGATACCGTCCGACTGGGACACTTATACAGCTATTCAGGGTCTCACGTCTCGTACGCATTATCACGATGTTCAGGTGCACAGATCGTTAGACTGGCAGAACCAGTCGATGATGGGTTTCTTTTCAGATCCCCAGTTCCGACCATCACCACCACCGCAGTACGATGTGTGGCATCCACAGGACCCGAGTCCTCCAGGTTACGAGAGTTATGATCAGTGGTGGGACCAGTTCCGTGGACCCCATTGATTATTTAGTTCGATGATTTGTTATGGATTGTGATGTTCGATTTGGTTGTACCGTACTATCTTTTTATTTTTATTTTTCTTTTTAGTTTGTTTGTTTTTGTTTTTAGTTTTTCAGATTTGGTGTGTAGACCTTCGAATCAGTTGTACGAATCGGATTTCAGTAGTTCGTCAGAGCTTCAGTTTCCTTAACCCAGGCAGTATTCGTTCTTTATCTTTTTACCTTTCCGCATACATGCTTTAATTATTATTGCATTGAGGACACTGCAATTTTTAAGTGTGGGAAGGGGGTTAAGTAAACTTTCGCTTGTTTGTCCTTATTGTGCTTAATTGCTTATCTGATATTATCTGAATTATATGGCATAATTTTTTCGAAATCCATGATCTTTTCAAAAAAAATTGGAAGTCAAAAGAGTCTTGCATATAGGATGATACTTTTTGGAGTTTTTATGAGTTTGAAAAAGTCATGTGTATGCTAACTGCCATGAGTGATCCTTACCCTGTTCCTTGAGAGTTTGAGCCTGAATTGTTATATCTATTCATTTCTGTGAGGATGCCGACTTTGAACCAAGTAGAACTTGTCACTTTGAATGCTTGTCGAGATCACATAAGGAAAGTATGTCACCATTGCACTGATAGAGGCCTTCGTTTCCAACCCATTTAGCCTTCGTCAGATAATCTCATCTTAAGGTTATCTGATTTGCCTAGCCTATTTTGTGAAAGTACTCATCTTTAGTACTTTATCCCTTGTAACCCCTTTGAGCCTTAGCCTTTTCATTTCTTTACCCACATATATATATCCTTAGCCCATTCATTTTATCTATCTTTTGGCCGTAGCTCAAATTTGGAGGCTTTTCATGTTTTTGGTTCGTTTTATGAATCTGACAAATAGAGAAAGGGATTATGAAAAGAAAAAAAAAGAGCAAAAGAGCCCAAAAGCAACATAGTTGCTGCTCTAAAAAAAATAGAAAGAGCTTGAAAAGAAAAAAAAGAAAAGAAAAAGAGAAAATGACTCATTCAAAAGAAAAATCAAAAGAGTCGATGTGCTTAAAAGAAAAATATCGAAGCCACAAATAAGCAATATGCTTAGGCCGATATAAAAGTGATAGTGATAGAAATCCCGAGCTCTAAAAATCTCAAAAAGTCAGATGATTAATTTGGATCTTGAACTGATTTGTTTTCAGGTTTTTGCTACAACCCTTAGTCACTTATATATATCCTTTATCCTACCCTTAACCCTTAGCCTAACATTACAACCCTAAAGTCCTCTTGACGGTTGACAACTTTTCAGTGGTGGAGATGAGATTTGGTGACAAGCATATGCGTTTGGTAAGATGTCGAGTATCAGTGTGATCACTATATATAACATATTACCCCTTGAGAGATACACTTGATACATACTTTGTGAGGGTAAGAGGTTGAGCATGACTTTGATGACTTATGGAGCTTTGATTGGTGTCTGAATTGTGTGATTTCTTGCGACTATCCTTGTTCTTTCAAAGCATGATCATGGGTGGAGAATAATTTTGTCGTTATCTTTCTTATTTTATCAGATGTTTGCTTGAGGACAAGCAAATCTTAAGTGTGGGAATTTTGATAACTCCAAAATTATACATGTTTTACTCGCATCACTTCCCCACTTTTGTGCTTAATTTGAGAGTATTTTCGATACTGTTTGACTTAAAAAGGTGTAAATCCTAATTTTGTAGGTTTTGGAGGTGCTTGAGCGTAAAAGTATAAAAAGAGGGTGAAAAGCGTCAAAAAGGAGACTTTTGTGCAAGCTTTGCAAATACGGACTTTTCTTGGCTCCTAAGGCGGTTTTCTTACTCCCGAAGACAGATAAATTCCTCCAAAAGACGGATCTTCAACAGATAAGGCAAGGAGAATATTTTGGAAGATCTCGGAAGCTGACTTTACATCACTCGCGCCGCGAAGGAATAGGTTCGCGCCGCGAGGACCATGCTCGCGCCGCGAAGGAGAGCTTCGCGCCGCGAATAACGGATTTTCTCGTCCGGAAGCTTCCAGAAAATTAGGGTTTGTTCGTAAGTGTTTCGCGCCGCCAAACCTGCCGTTTCGCGAACGCGAAAAGGCTTCTGACGAGCTTCTTATAAATGCTGCCTTTGGGTCATTCAGAAAAATCATCTCATTCTTCATAATTCAGTTCTGTAATACTCTCTTAGGTTAGATGTTGGGAGCCGCCTAGGGTTTCCAACCCGAGAAGATGGAGGCTCGATGTGACGACTACGGAGGAGATTCGAGGGGATGCTACGCCAGATCGACCGGTCTTTAGTTGGTTTGTCTAAGCATTTGTAATTGACATGTCTATGTGTTGATTCCTCTTGTGTGTCTACTATGGTTTGAATACTTTGAATTTCAGTTTATTAATTAGATGCATGATTTGTTGAATGTTGTCTTTGATTCCGTTCTGATTATTATTGTTTGGTTATTTGAACTCATTGGTTGGGTATATTTGTTGGACCAAAATAGATAGACTCCAAAAATCAACCTACCTTAACCTACCCTTGGACCAAGAGAGTTGTGTTAAGTGGTTACTAGGACCGAGAGTGACCTGAGTGAAGAACACCATGCAATAGAATTAGAATCGGATTTCCGGTGTTAGGTTGCCTGACAAACAATCTAGTATTGGAGCTAGGAGGACCAAGACCTAGTTTATAATCTTAGATAAACATGTTCGGGTGCTTTATTGCTTAAATTCTGACAACAATCATAAATCTATTTCTTATGAAAGTAAACCATAATGGATTCACTTATCTCCAATGTATGTATGTTCATTAGTTTTCCACTTCTTGGTTAGGTTAATTTATTATTTGTCTTTTATATTTCAAAATACTTTTCTAAAAACAAAACCCCCCAAAAAGCTTTAGATTGATTAAACTAGTTTGGATTAATAGTCTATAAAACTTGACCGTTCCCAGTGGTAGATACGATAACTGGACTTTCCTACACTATATTACTCACGATCAGGTACGCTTGCCTGTATATGTGGTAAGACAGTGGCTAGGCATTAGAGGTTAAAACTTGTTACGCTTTTTATATACGATAATTACCGCATCAAGGGGTGAGCAACCAGGGCCACTGAATGTTAATCCCAAGAGAGCATGCTTTAGCTCTCGGTAAAAATTACCAAGGATGTAGTCTGGAAATGCGCAGGTGAACCTTATCAAATAAAAAAGAAGGTTCAAACGAGAAAGCTTTACTTTTTACAAAAAACTTTTTCATGTATTTGTACCAACAAAAAGTAGGACGCAGGCGACTTCCATGCGACTTAAAGTCACAGGCAAGTCGCGTATGTTATTAATCATATATGATTTTGTTCACGAATCATATGTGATTTTGTAAGTGAATCATATATGATTTTGTACATGTTTTTTGTATGTAGATTTTCCTATGTTAATCATATATGATTTTGTATATAAAAAAATTCTTAAAGAGGTTTTTTTTTAATGGTAGCGTTCTCGTATACAATAGAAAGTATTAGGGGATGTTTGGAAGTCGCCGAATGGTTTGGTGCTGGATGATTAAGTGGTCAGAATGATTAAGAGACTCTTATGATATGGTGCAAAATGAAATATGATGGTTTGGTAATTGTTGAGCATGAAATCAGGACTCTGAATGATTAAGAGACGTCCAAGATTTTAAACCATTCAAAGGGTTTTGGAACCATTAAGAGACAGTCCATTTTTTTGCCAAACATGATTCACCTCTTAACAATTCAGATATTGTCTCTTAATAGAACTGTTAATAGATAAACAAACACCACCTTAATAAAGTACAGGGACTAAAATTATAGGTTGCTCCAAAATATGATAACAGAAGCATAGATTATGTTGGGACATCAAGTGTCACGTCAGAGCCATTTCCGGTGCAGGGAAATTGTCGCTATTTGATTCACGTTATTCTCTTCATGTGAACAAAAAAATACACACACGTATACATATTGAAGTTTTGTTTTGACAAATATTTATTTTCAGAACTTTTTTCATCAAATGTTTATATATTATAGAAAATTTTCGATATAAAAGAGTTATGATAAGATTCAATTAGTTTAATTGTTTATTTTAAGAACTTCTAAAAGTATATTTTAAAAAAATCGTAATTTTTTTACTTCACATAATTCTTACTTTTTAGTTAGAATTTCGGCATTTGGTTTTGAAGTAACTTGTGGAAATCATCCATGCTATATTGTAAAAGTAATGGTTCTGGTCCATTATCCCCATTTGATTACAACATAATGGTTATAGCATGCATTGTGGGTTTAGACTGGTTTGTTCGGGTTCGTTTTGTTCCATTTATTGATTGGCATCACACGACATTTTGCAACGAAAAGAAACCATAAGCACACATCTAACACCCACTTCCTCCCTCCCTATTTGAAGTTTGAACCTTGTTAGTTAAGTTAGTAATAAGGTTTATATTTTTCAAGCTCTTCCTAAGTCACTAGTTTTAGCTTCTGCAAGGTTGTTGAGAATTTTTTTTTTACTATTCTACAATCCCCTTATGATTAGTCCTGGTTATACGAGCTGACCAAGACACTCACAATTAACAAAAAAAACCACTATCATCTTGAAACCCCCTCGCTTCGTTGTATTTGCAACTACTCCATTTTGGTTAAGGGTTTTCATTAGGGTTTTGATTACGTTTCTTATTTGGCTTGTATGGTAATTTAGTGATAATGAATTCAATTTGTTTCGTGGTGGTAGGCATAGATGATAAGGATGGACATGAATATCATAGAACATGAAGAATATGAAGGGTCATATTTGCTTGATTTGTTTTACCTACAAAATGACAAAAAATTCCCTCATATGAGGGGCACATGACTAGAGTTAACACCGGGGACCAAGACCGAATCATAACCGCACACTACTTACAAAGAGTTTTATTTATTTATCTATACTATATATATATAAGAGAATAACTCAATTTGACAGTTTTTTTTTCAACAATTACTTTACACATTTACACTTTATACCCCCATAGTTAGTTATTAAATTTTATTTTAGTCCTTTACTTTTTCATTTTCTATTTTAAACCCTTATCATATAATCTAACTAATCATATATTATGAACTAAATTTTATATAAAAATTACGTTTTTTTTTAACAAATTATACCATCATAATCGTCTCGTCAATACCTTCGAAATAAGCCCAATATTGAATATTTTTTATTCAATTATATTATATATTCTATTATATAAAGATAATACTTTTATTTCAATTTTCGAAATTGACTATTCAATAAACCATTAGAAGGTTAATTGATTGAACACATATGATTAAATTGATGTTTACAATGATGTATATAAAAATCGGGCAATTGATACATGTTTCGCGTTGCAACGCGCGCGGGTATATTTCTAGTTTATAACAAATAATTTTCGTGAGCGAGAAACATCAACATAACATACAAATGTTAACAGTTTTAATAATTTACTCTTGTTTTTATTATAATAAACTTGATTTATTTTTTAGAGATTTTATTTTGTAACCTTTTATATTCAAGATTATAATATTTTGTTTTTAACAAGCTAATGAAGGTTGAAATGACCGATAATAATATAAAAATGGGTAAAAATCTAATTCTCGTTTATTGACCTCATGCTTCTTAAATTTTCAAGGCAAAACTTTTTGTATTCATTCATACTTCAGTAACACTTGACTTTCATGTTTTTTTATAGGTTTTATGTTTAATCTTGATCAAATTAAGATTAAAAATTGATCGACCTTATTAATCTATAGTTACATGAACAATGTATGGATAACTTTTCAGTTTGTTTATGTAACATCAACAAATGTTTATAGCATCTTGAAGAGCATTAAACCCTGAGCTCGAGGGTATAGTTGCCCAAAAATTGTTTTTAAGGTTGAAAACATAATAGTAGACAATGTTTTTACACTCTTATCTCTCCTCCATCCTCAACATTTTTGGCTTTTATTGATAAGGGGCCGACACAAGTGTTGGATTTGTGAATCACACATAGGCAACGTGGATTTCGTTTATATCGTAAGCAAATAAACAATAATAACTGCATAAAGTACAATTCAAATGTTGCAATATGTACAATTTATCAAACAGAAACTATGCTAGTTTTTAAGTTTTCACGTATACTTTTTTTAAAGTTTTTACGTATCATAAAAGAGAAAAAGTACAAAGGATGCTTCGTCTTATCGAACCACAACAATGTAGTTCGACACCTTAAATTAAAGATATATTGCAGGACGAAATTAATAGCATTACTACGGGTTTCTAGGTTCTCGTTTAATTAGATAAAGTTGTTGATTACATTCTAGAGGTCGGTTAACAATAAGGCTAAACAAAGCGAGAAAGTTAAAAAAAAATGTATGTAAATCATTGAAAAAATCGAAAAACTAGATTTGAATATGCATATGTAAATCGATATTACAAATTATTCATATGGATTCACATATGTATATTTCAAGAAACAGATTATTCATATGGATTGCCTCTTTTTAAGATTGGTTCTAATTTGTTAAACTACATAATAGTTTTGTATACAAAAATATGATATTACTACGTTATTTATTTTTACAAATAATTATAATGGCACTTATTATATATTCTACTTATTTTGCATATCTTTAATCGTATTATTAATAATTTAACCGATTTAAATCACAAAATCTAAATTTTTTTCGGTCATATATTTGTCTTTGTTGCATCATTGCATTGCATGGTCTTTTTCCCTCTATGTAGAAAAGAAAGGTGAAGCAGACCACCAGATCATGCATACCACTATACCAGTGCAATTAACTTTAAACCCCATGAAACATAAAGCATCGTCAATGAAATGTGAACTCAATTTTGGTTGTGAACATGAGGACGAATCTCAGTCACTCATCCGGTCAACAAAGGCAGCTTTGACCGGGTCCTCTCCTTTAATAATCTCCACACTCCCGTAAATCGCATCAATCCTCCGTGATCGCGTCCACCGTAACCGAAGATGTGTGGCTAAGATTCGTCCTCACATTCACAACCAAAATTGAGTTCACATTTGAACCTGACCCAAGCATCGTCATATTAAGTATTAAAAATCACATTTTTTAGCCAGTACATATTGCCTAGTTTGCGGGAAATTGACTGAAACAAGAACCTTTTGAAGCAAATTCCCTGAATAGTCGGCAAATAGTTTTAGGCATTTACATGAACTATCACATAACTCATTCGCTACACAAAAATACTATTATTCTTGTTAAAACACGAGGAACATCCACGTTTGCCGGTGTAGATCTTGTTCCTTGGACTCTTCTTTCGGCCGAAATCCAGGGAAATTCATCGAAAGAAATGGAGTCACTTCTACACAGATAAAGAAATGTTGGGGTAGGATCACAATTTAATCAGAACTTTTTTCAAATACATAATATTTATATACGACAAAACTCACACACACCCGTCCTAATTGATGATAATTGAACCCATGGCATGCACAAAGGTTGGAAACAACCGTAAAAGAGACGCAGAGATTGGTGCCTGAATAAATAAATAAATAAATACAAAGTGTTGGTACCTGTCGTGTAAGAACATATGAAAGTGTGCTATATCTTCTCGAAGCTACCTTTTACTAACTGCAAAATGATATGATCAATCTAATGAACCTGTATAGACGAATGGCGATACTCTTCTTGGATCTAATCATCGGTTTTTTCTTCAAGATATAGCCTACTTCCATGGAAGATCACCCTTGTTCTGCGGCGCTTGCGTTAAACTCGATTCTTGTAAATTCTGTTGCAAGCATTAGAACAAATCACATCAGCAATTCCAAAGCCAAAGACCATGGTCATTATGATTGTCATAACAATGCAATCAGCACACAGCAAACTTCTCAAAAAACCAAAAATCTAAGCAAAGCGACCCAGAAAATTCCTCTTGAAAGTGGGGTCTGGAAATGATGAGATGTATGCAGGCTTGACCTCAACCTAAAGAGCAGGGCAGTTGTTTCTGTTAAAACAACAGCCCTCATGCTGCTTAACATGATCAGTGCTCAACAGAAAAGTAGACTCATTGGTTACAGAAAAAAGCAAAAAAACAAATGGATCTTTCACCATGCATTGCTCGATGCTCATGGTAACAATGTGTTGGGGAATATAAGTTTTGTGGTTTTAGATGACATGGATGATCTCCTGGACCATCATGATAGGTATCACTTTCCGAATACTATATTTCGACCTTCAGAAGCGTTTAGACGTATTGGGATGATCCATAAAATTAATGCAAGCGTTAAGGTATTAATTCGTGTATATATTCGCCAGATGAACTGTTTTTGTATATATAAGAAAGATCAAGACTTATAGGCGGTTTGGCGCTAATATGTAATAGCATTACAGTTACAACCGCTAGCGAATAAGCTTTGCATGGCAATTACAACTGCCTCAGAGGCTCTGAGTCAGAAACAACAAGCTCAGAGAGACCACGTTCAAGATCACAGGACTCGTAGGCTCTGAGTGAAGAGTGAAGACTTGGAATCTGGGGGTTGTTGGGAATTGGTTTATAATAGGCTGTGACATGTGTGGCTTATTCTGTAAGCCATATATAGCTGTTTGTTTATGACTTAATCATGTGGACGTTGGCTTATTCGCGCGACTCACAAGGGTAAGCTTTTTTGATTCAGCCATCACTTTTCCAACTCTACCCTTTGTGAAGAAATCCCTTCCTGGAGAATCACTCAAGCACAAAGACAGACACCTCTCCACCATGTTCTCCTCTCCTCCCCTACCTCTTTCCATCCTCGATGGTTCTTCTCATCTCCAAGATTTTTTTGTACAGGAACAATTTCATTTTCTAAGGCAGATAGTTGATGCACCGATTCTTTAAGTCAATTTATGGAATACAAAGGTGAAATCAAATCTTATATGGGCAAAAATATAGAGTTTAATGTACAAAACAAAGAGTGTGGGTACAATTGTCAATTTCATAATTCAGTTTATTCAGCACAAAGAACAAAGAACGATTCTATGCAATCCATACAGATGGCTTTATCCACACAGTCAACTTTATCTATACAGGACTTAACGAAAAACCAACCAAACTGCCCCTGGTCGACTTAGAAGCTTGAGTGAGTAGTACTCAGAAGCTCTTAGTCCAAAGCCTCTGATTAATACTCAGGCATATTTTCACCAAGTTTCAACATTGTTTCAAGAAAGTTTCTACCTTCTGAAATTTGACCAGAATGCCCAGAAATTTAAATTTTCTAAAGTAAACCTCTTCGGAAAATCTATACAGGTTTTGGAGTGCTGGCCCTAACCCTGCGACCCTCCTCTCAACCACCACCAGGGGAACTGCCCCCTTGACCCCCGTCTTATTGCGATCTAAGGTGATAGAGGCAACATTCATGAGTGTGCACTCTGCACCTCCCAACTCAAATTGTTTGTCGTATCACCTAACAGATGTCAAGTAAATCACAATTACACCAAAATCAATTGATGGCACTAAAATCACCCAAGCACCATCCCTATATAATTGTCCATACACATTACCCTGCCACCTTAATGTTTTCGTGGGAAATCAGCAAAAGCACAGCTACATCTACAAATAGAAATTTTCAACATGTGGCAGAGGCAGAAAATTTATGGTTCAACATTTTTCACCATATGCCACAAAGGCTGACCAGTGCTGCGTTCATGCTTCCAATTTTTACTCACCACAACTGGTTTAGACTATGGCATGCCGCACGCCGCATGCCTACAAGTCTTTAGAAGGAATGTCAATCTACAAAGGTCTAGAACCAGGTTTGTAAGACTCTTACCCCAACTGGTTATCCTTTTCAACTTCTATTCAGAAGATAGTTGAGTAAATAATATAGGGACACCTTGCATGTACAGTCGTATCCTACCAGCCAAAAAGAGAAAAGATTACTTAACAGTCAACATTTTTCATTTAACAAGGAGTTTAAAAGATGGTTGTTTTGAACACGTATGAACTGCTGCTGCAATTGTTTATATTAACACACCCATTAATCTGCATCTACCAACTACCATTAAATAAATTAGCTAACAAATTTTGTGTTTTCAGAAATACCAATAGATGAGCACTCACAGATATCTGTAGAAGTGATGCTACTTTAGATAATATAATTGTCAACTAGCTTACAGTGTGGGAACTGGGAAGTGGGAACTTACAAAGAATGCAGAGTTATTAGATGCCTACCTCAATAAGTAGAAACCTACTGTCAACACCTCACGTGTTCCAAAACCGTATGGATCCTACAGTACAGTTATACCTCTGAAAGTTACTTCTCTATCACGTACTTATATGCATATATGTTCTTCTCTCAAATAAAATGGGATACGTGATAATAGATATCAAAGGCCAAGTTCATAGACATCTTATTGGAGTTATAAGGTGTTGATCCAGCACTTGATCTTAACCCGTATTCAAGTATCCCTTGGTTCCAGAATACAAATTTGAAACCCTTTAAGTCTGACCACTTTTTTGTTGGAAAATACCAATCTAAAACAACAAGCAGAACAAGAAACACTAAACCAGTAAAGCATACCAATCTAAATCTCACCAGAACACTTCTCTGTCAAACACAATAATCACTTCCCAAACACAATAACAAAGTATACAATACCGAGATTTAACATGGAAAAACCCTCATAGAATAGAAAAACCACCAATCGCTTAGATGTAAGAAACTAGATACACTATGATCAAATTAGGGTACAAGGAAGGTTTATGATAGATGAACAAATTGTTCCGATGATCTATTGATCCATCAACCAACCTAGCAGCAAATGTTACTACCCAAAAACAAATGTCTAGTCCGTAATGCGTTTATCACCTATAATTCTACATCCTTCAAAACACCACACTTTTGCTAATACTCACCTACCGATCATTACCATTGTTTGAATAGTTCACGAAAACTTAAACCAAATGAAAACTCTCTTGCTTCCCACCAGTTCACTATCCCTTGAGAATTATGTATGTTAGTATTACATATTTGCAGCTTTGTATACATTATACACTATCAACAATGCAACCACTATTTTAATCCTCTCTAATATCAAATATGTAAATATTGTGATTTTGAAGTAAAGTTAGAATGTAGGAATTTAGGTTATAGTACGAACCCTTGATTGTAGAAGAGGAGGAGGATTAAGATGAATAGAGTGCAAAGACATCTTAGCGATCTCGGAAATCGCAGCTTCTCTCACTTCAGGCGCATCACTCGTTAAATCCTCATAAGCAGCCACAAAGGCCTCCTGCCAGAATCGAGGTAGTTTCATCCTACGGCTATTCGTGTACACATCCCACATATGCTTCACCACCTTCTCACGCTCCTCTATTTCCTATGCAAAGCCACAAATTAGATCTCAACCAATCCAATCCAAACAACACACACACACACACACACACAACACAACACACACACGCAAAGAGTAGGGGAAAAAGTACGGACAAGGACGTCGAAATCGTCGTAGACCGGAGTTCCGCCGGCGAATTCGTCGGATAATCTGTTGAGGTTGCCGACGGAGAGGCGGAGAGTGACGGTGCCGGTGAGCATTGACCAGAAGGCGAGAAGGATGATGGCGGCTAGGGCACAGCAGTACTTGTACCGGCCTCGTCTGAATATACTAGAATCTAGGGTTTCCTTTTTGTTAGAAGAGATCAATGGCGACGATGATGATGAATATATTGTTGTTGAAGGTGTTGATGATATAGGCAGGGGATCTTCATCCCTCATTTCTCCTTGAATTTGAACAAAAACTATCGAAATTTGAAATCAATTTGCTTGATTCAAACGACAGTGTTCATCATCATGAGACTGTGTGAAGGTTTTTGAGATTGAGAATGAAATCACCAATCACACTGCATAAAAGATGATGGAAGAACATGCAGTGCAGTTGATCATGCGATTATTGCTTGGATCGATCCTTCAAATCATGGCTGCCATTTGGATTTTGTTGGAGAAAATTTGAGGATTTGGGGAAAAATCACATTAGCATCATCGTCGCCATTGTTAAAGACTGGTACCAATTAACAACTGGTTACTGGATCGACGACAGGCCCAAATCAATATATAATAAGAAATATTTAAGTTTAAAGCCCAATACTAGATAGGTGTATAAACTATAAAACATCGACTTTAGATCATGTGCGGCTAAAAATCGGTTTCGGAACGGTTATAACTAGTTACTGACCGGGTCGATTAAAAACAGTGTGTGACCTTAACCAATTAAGTTGTAACCGGTTATGGTTAAGGGGGTCCGTGGTGATAACTGGTTAAGCTAAAAGGTTAACTGGTTAACCTTGACCGGTTATAACTGATTACGTAACCGGTTAAGGATCAGGTAACACTTTTTTTATTTAATAAAATTTTAATTATTTATACAAACTTCAAAAAAGAGGGTCACTAAAGTTACTTTAAAATACGTTCTATTATACTTTTAGAATTTAAACTAAGTACATTAATTATATATATAAAATACATTGTTTAAACGTTCGGATTTGAGCTATCCCATGGACTGTAGTGAAGTCATCCCAAAAATTGTAACGAGAATTGTTTGCGCTTTTTGCATATTTTGCGTTTTGTAAGTTGGAATTGAACCCAAACACAACACAACTTATTTATAAGGTGTATGGGGGTAAAAATGCAAAAAAAATGGTCTAAAACTCGGTTATGGTTATAACCGGTTACGGTCCAGTTACATAACCGGTTATAACCTATTATGCAAAAAAACTACAAAAAGTCAAAAACCTTAACCGGTGGTGATGACCGGTTAGAGGGTGGGTCGGTTATAACCTGTTACTGATCGGGCCGGATATCGATTAACTGGCCGGGTCGGTTATAACCGGTTAAGGATGACCATCTCTATGTGTGACTATTGACTAGTTTGTTACTCTTTTTTAGATTTGTGAGATTGTGAAGTCCTTTCAAATGGGCTAAGAGAGAGAATACCTAGAATGATTATTCTATTATTTTAGTCATCTCTTGTTTTCTTAATTGAAGTACCCAAAACACAAATGAGATGGATGTTTGTTGTCCCAACCACTATTTTAGTCCCAAGCCTACTAAGGGATAATTTATAACAAAGTTTTCGTGTTGTTGATTCCTAGGTGTAGTGCTTCTTCCCCTCTGCTGCCTATTGGTACTAGTGGACTAGGATTGACAATATTGAATCTTTGTATAAAAAACTACGAATGTACAAAAGTCTGAGGTGTTGAAGTCTAAGATCTAAATTAATAAGACGGTTTGTTTTTATAAACTACCAAATGTTTGAATATGTATAATTGTCTATTTATCCCTACAAAAATTCAACTTAAATACGTTAATTGAAATGAGCATAGATAATCGGATGAAGAAACAAAAAAAGGGTGCTGAAAGATTTGCAAGGTAGTGGATCGTATATCACACACCGAAGTCCCAGATTAAACGATTCAAGTTATTCTTGAAAGCCAATACGCAAATTTAAAATCTTTGTGTTTTAGCAAATTCGAGATTATTTGGGGCAAAAATGATGTTGAATTCTAAATAATGGTGTTAGATAGGCATGGGAATGGGGCGGGTTTGAGGCGGGGACCCCGATCCCCATCCCCGTCCCCGAGCCTTCCCCATCCCCACCGAGGAATTTTATCATATCCTCATCCCTATACCCAACGGGGAACGGGGATCCCCAACGGGGAAACGGGGATTTTTATATCCGTTTATATAATCTATTTTAAATTAAATGTTTTGAGATACGATACGTGTTTAAATCTCACATATGTCCGATAAAAACTAAGAATGTATAGTGTAATAATTTATAGACGTAATCGTATAATAATTTATAAACGTAATACCAAAACAAATTAAACTTAATCCTAAAATTATTTTTAATGACACACGTTCCAAAACGTAT
This sequence comes from Centaurea solstitialis, assembly GCA_030169165.1. Taxonomy (NCBI): domain Eukaryota; kingdom Viridiplantae; phylum Streptophyta; class Magnoliopsida; order Asterales; family Asteraceae; genus Centaurea; species Centaurea solstitialis. Next base: position 20,420,787 of record CM058046.1, read on the forward strand.
CAATTGATAGTCAAAACCACATCAACTAATATTCATAATTTATCGCAATATGAACAACCATATAAGGATATATAGAAAAACAATATATAACTTAAATAAATACTTAATATATATACGGGTACGGGTATGAGACGGGGCGGGGAGTGCTAAACCCATCCCCATCCCCATCCCTGGTTTGAGAAAACGGGGATCCCCGTCCCCGTCCCCAATACCCGGTTTACCGGGGAATCCCCGTCCCCGACCGGGGCGGGTGGACCGGGTTCCCCGATGGGTTGGGGACAATTCCCATGCCTAGTGTTAGACGAAAATAAAAAAATCATTTAAACCATAGGATTACCATCTTTTTGTCCAAATCACATTAAGAGATAAGAGATTTTGAAAATAAAGAAAAAACAAAAAGTCTAAATTATAAAATGTCTGATTGAATCATACATGAATGGTGATTAAGAGTTTAAAATGAAAAGGCAAACAAGGCCTAAATTTCATAACAAAAATACCGTAAAAGTTTAAGTATGAATATTATTTTAGTAAACTTACAAATCTTCATGTAGCTTTGAAGTAATTTTAAGATATTCTTCATTACATAATCCATCAATGACAGTAGAAAAATGGTTAATCATGTTGTATCGTAAAAATGTGAAAAAACTAAGGTGATGTTTATTTTTTAAATGGTGTTGAAGACTGAATTTATTTTCACTTTTGAATTTTAAGTGATGATGTCAAAGATTGAAACTAAAACTTATAAAACTGTTTATTTGAAAATTGTCAATCATTTGAATCTGATTTTTTAAGGTACTATTTTATTAAAAATATTATTCATAACAACTAAAATCAACTTAAATGAACAATCCAAATTAATTAATGAATTTATAGAACAATCCAACAGGTTAATGAGCTTTATAGAACAATTCAAACAAGCTTAATGAGGTAAATGAACTTTATAGAACAATCAAAACAAGCTTAATGAGCTAAATGAACTTTATAGAACAATCCAAACAAGCTTAATGAGCTAAATGGACTTTATAGAACAATCCAAACAAGTTTAATGAACTTTATAGAACAATCCAAACAAGTTTAATGAGCTTTATAAAACAATTTAAACAAGCTTCATGAATGTTATAGAACAATCCAAACAAGTCCAAGTTTAATGAAATGGTAAAAAATTGAACAAAAAGTGGCTAGGCTATCACTTTTTCGGTAAGTGGTTATTAGTTAACAAGTGCCGCTATGCCTTAAAAAAAGTGATAAGTGGCACTTATCACTTAAAAAACAATCTTACTGGGAAAACTACTGGCGGAATAAGTGGTTATACCCCAATAACTTTTAATTAAGTGATAAGTCCAAAAACAAACAATCCCTAAAAAACTTTAAATATTTTGATTTAAGTTTTTATACATTTTTTTTTGAGCAAATAAAAATAGGGGAAAGGGAAGGTGTGGCTCTCATGTATACAAGCTTAGTTACAATACTCATCAAAACTACGTAGTTTTGATTAAAACCTAGAAAAAAGGGAAAAAAAATAATCAGCCTCTCTCAATCGACCTTTCAATAGACAGCAGCTCTCAAAATCAATTTCTTCAAAATCCATTTCTTCAATGGATTGACCTTTCAAAATATTTCCACAGGCAGCGATTTCTTTATCCAATTCTATTTTATCCAATCGATTTCTTTATCCAATTCGATTTTATCCAATTCGATTTTATCCGATTTTATGAAACAAAAATCGGAGTAAAAATCCATAAGCAGACAAGCTTGGAGAGAAAGTAATGGAGGTTTTGAAGGTTTGAGTCTGTAAAAAAAGCTTTGTAATCCAATAAGAATCTAACACATAACAACAGAAATGGGAGGGAAGCATAAAGCTATTGGCTATGGCGGAAAGCTGACATTAAAGAGCAAAAATGGAGTTTGAGAAATGGGGTTAGCCATAAATATTTTTGGACTTCCATGGCGTTTTCAGGTAAAGAAGAAAGTGGGGCCCAATTAAGAGAAGCTTTTTAATTAACATTTTTTAAAATTTTAATCAAAACTACATAGTTTTGATAGGTAATGTATCTAAGCTTGTATACATGACAGCCACATACTCACTTTTCCCATAAAAATATAAACTTGTTCAAATTAAATAGATAAATCTCGTACAATATTGAAATTGAATAATTTAATCTTTTGACTTACTAAAATCCAAAAATATAATAAAAAATCTAAATTTAAAGCTATTAAATCTATAGACATCTTTTAAACAAATAAATTCTTACTTGGTATAAAATGAAAGCAAATGTTTTCCTTTTGAAAAACAGAGGAAACAAATAACTAAAAATGAAAGGGAGATGATATTGCCACTGCACAAGTTAATTTTTCCAAGGCAATTTTGATAAAATTACCTCTTTGCCCTTTCTCTTTCCAGGACGCCTACCTCTCTCATATTCAAACTTGAAATATATATTTACAATATTTACCCTTATATATATTTAATATGTTTATTTTATATCTTTTAGTTTGTTATATTTCATTTTACATTTTAATAATATTAACACATATAATCGTATATTAACCAAAATACGTTAAAAAACTACGTTTCAATTTTAATAGATTATACCATTCTAATTATTTCGTCGATACGTTCGAAATGAGCCCAATATTGAATATTTTTTGATTTTATTATCTCATTATAAATCATGAAGTTGTTTGATATAATGAAATTATTTTATATAATTCTTTTTTCAATGAAATTATTTCACTGTGAATAATATTGAATGTTGTTTTATTCACTTTGAATAATACTTGATTATTCAGAGTGAATAATATTGAATGTTGTTTTATTCACTGGTGCGATCTCAACAATCCTACATTCACAATCAGATTTCAATCCATTTAAACTTTCGTGTGTGTATATATATTATGGGTGGTTATGATTTGGGTTGCATTGGTTGTAATCTTTTTGCGGGTTGCATAATAAAGGCCCTCATATATAGTTAAATCCAAAAATATTCAATAGAAGGTATCAACGAGAAGATTATAATTGTGTAACTTGTTAAAATTAAAATGTTTCATTAAAATAATAAAATGAGTTAATCAGAAAAAATACATGAAAAAATTTAATTTTTACGTGATTACATTTCACTTTTACGTGAAAAAAACATGAAACATTTCAATTCCATGATTTATAATGAGATAATAAAATCCAAAAATATTTAATATTGGGCTCATTTTGAACGTATCGACGAAATAATTAGAATGGTATAACTTGTTAAATTTAAAACGTAGTTTTTAACGCGTTTTAATTAATATACGATTATATGTGTTAATACTATTAAAATGTAAAATGAAATATAACAAACTAAAAGATATAAAGTAAATATATTAAATAAGTATAAGGGTAAAAATTGTAAATATACATTCCAAATTTCAATTGTATACGAGAAAGGTAGGCGTCCGATGGAAAGAGAAGAGTAAAAAGGTAATTCTATCAAAATTGCCTTGGAAATATTAATTTGTGTAGTGGAAATATCATCTCCCAAAATGAAAAGATATGTTCCATTTTTATTAGTTATTATTTACTTTTCAGTTTTAAAAGGCAATTATAAGTGTTTGTTATTATCTTGTGATCCTCATTTAAATTTGAAAATTAAATAAATATCAACATGATTCTCACTTAGATATGAAAAATAAATAATGACTAATGATCGGTTCCGAAAAAATAATGACTAATGGTAGATAATCATTTTGTTTTCTTAATATTTTGTTACTAGTATGTTGCTACGTCAAGAGAAAAACATTTATTTATTTTGTATTATAAATGTAAGGAAATATTCTTTCACGGAAAAAAAAAGTCTAGATACTTGTTATTCAAGACGTAAAAGTTTGTTGGGTTTTAAGTTTAAGTAAGTTTAAATATTTATCTGTTCATTAAAGGTTTGGGATTTAATCACTCAAATTATAAAATATTGGATTTTATAGACTTGAAACATGCTAAAAAATTCCAATATTTTTATGCTTTTTGAGTTTATGATGTTAAAAAATACCATAAACAAGTTTCATATATGATTTTCATGTATACTATCAATCATATCGATTACATAAATAAATATCATGTGCAGTTTAAAAAATACTATAAACAAGTTTCATATATGATTTTCATGTATACTATCAATCATACCGATTACATAAATATCATGTGCAGTTTAAAAAATACCATAAACAAGTTTCATATATGATTTTCATGTATACTATCAATCATATCGATTACATAAATATCATGTGCAGTTTATAAAAGGGTTTATGACTTATAAAGGTAACAAACTATTCGTGTTGTACACATAATATCAATGAACTATTTTTTGTCCATACATATACCATTAAACTATTTTTTTGTACACATTATACCATTGCAACTGGGAATAGCCGGTTTTGACGTGGATTTGTACACATTGAACTATTTTTTTTTACATATTATACCATTAACCTTTGATATGTTTACCAAAAAGGTGATAATTCCTTAAACATGTTTTATGCATACCTTGAAATTGAAATCTGATTTTCAGAAATCGTCTGGAAAGAGTGTTGTTACGGAGCTTTCGGGTCAACCCGGTGAGGTAATCCTCTTCGTCGCTCTCTGTCTCGGTGGAACCGATGATGGACTCCATCGGAGAACTCAGATCCGACCCGACCCCGTAAAACCCAGTGGAAGAGCCCTTGTTGTTGGTGATGGTGAGTTTTTCCTTTTCCGGCAACAAGTCCATGAGTATGTCGTTAAGGAACTCCGGTGGAGAAGTGGATTTTAGTTTGCGAAGGAGAAATGGAGATTGGTGGAGGAGGAGGAGGGAGGTGGTGGTAGACTGGTAGTGGTGGTGTCTTGATGAAGTAGAAGAAGAGAATGCCTAGTCATTGCCGCTTTTTTTTTGTAAACATATCAAAGATTAATGGTATAATGTGTACAAAAAATATAGTTCAATGGTATAATGTGTACAAATCCACGTCAAAACCGGCTATTCCCGGTTGCAATGGTATAATGTATACAAAAAAAAAAACAGTTCAATAGTATACATATGGACAAAAAATAGTTCATTAATATTATGTGTACAAAACGAATAATTTGTTACCCTTATAAATCATAAACCCTTTAAAAAACAATTGACATCCCTAACATTGTATCCAAAATTAAACTCCATTTCAATTTTGGTCGTTTGTAAAATCGTTCTATGTAACAAATCAACCAAATCTCGGACCTCAAATTTCTATTCAACTTAACTAAATGAGTTGGATACGTCTCAATTATTCCCATATCTACCTTATACACCAAGTCACAACTTTTAAACATACAAAGTTTAATTTGATAATAGTTAATGGCCAAATCACAAAGGAAAGATAGTGGTAGCGGTGGTGGTGGTCCCTTTTTGAAGTTGGACTCAGATGCAACTCATGTATACTAAGGGGCCGTTTACTTGAACACTTACCCGGTAAGTGCTTACCGGTAAAATTGAACACTATCAACTACCATATGGTACAACATTTTAGTCTCTTAAAACGGGTATCGTATGCAACAATTTACCCGGTAAGCTCTTACCGGGTAAGAGTTGTGGATCTCACTTACCTGGGTAAGACTTTCGGTCCATGCTATCGCTCTTACCGGGTAAGATTGTAGTCATGTTCATGTTCTCCCCGTAAAGTAAATTGACCTGATAAGTACTTATCGAGTAAGTTCAAGTAAACGGCCCCTAAGTTAAATATTTTACGAGAAGGAAAAAAATTATAATGTATTATTTATGTATTATTAATGTAGCATATGTTTAATTATATATGATTAAGTTTGTGTAACATATATGATACTACACTTTTTGTCTTCTCACAAAATGTTTAGGGTGTGTTTGATTGTGGAAAACTGTTTTTGTTTTCATAAAAAATGAAGTTGAGTTTTTATTTTCAGTTTTCTAACAAAAATCTAGAAAGTGCGTTTGGTTAAAATGATAGAGTTTTCATTTTACAATTTAGAAAATTAGGAAACGCGTTTAGAAAATTTTGAAAAACTACTAAAACCAGTTTTCTAATTTACATAAAAGTTAAAAACAGAAAATTTTCATTTTTTGGAGAACGTTTGAAAACTAAACGAACCAAACGCGTTTTCTAAATTTTCATATTCTTTGCCAATTTTTCTTGAAAAATTGGAAAATTTTCCACAACCAATGATTAAATCGAACGCACCCGTAGCTTTTCTTTTGAACTTGACTCAATCAACGTTTTAAAACCCGGTTTTTTAGTTGACCCGGTGTGATGATCAGATCATAGGTCAATCGGTTTAACCATCGGGTCAACCTAGTTTCAAGAATTTTCTTGTGTTTTTTTTCTTCATTTTAATGCATGCATATGTATATGATATATATGTATATATATAACCAATAATTTGATGTACAAAAATATCATTTTCGCATAATAGAACAACCCAAAAACTCAGAAATTAATGAACCAATGTTTAAATTGATGAACAAACCGCCCGGACTAGTTTGAGAGTTGGAATCATGGAATCAAGATTTTTGTAGGATTTAATTGAAACTACTCTCAATTTCTCCACTTGAACACATTCAAAATGCTAAAAAGTTGTCTTATTATTACAATCAACAAAAGTAGTTTAACACTATTGCAATTAGTGAGGTTATGAATGCCACGCACTAATCATTAAACCTACTTTTGATATCAACTACAAACAAAGATATAATAAAACCATTGCCTTAATCGAGTGTGATTCATACAACTTATAGGTAAAATGACATTAAATCACAATCTCACAAACAATAAATGTGCAATTTCATTAAAAAATATACATGAATTTTCAATTTTAGAAATATGCATCTTGTAATCTTGTATCCACAAAGAAAAACAATAATTGTGTATCACGATGGCACTAAATCACAATTTCACATAGATTACTAAATTTAAGAATGAAATAAATGCCAAAAATAAGGTTAACCGGGTTTTTACCGGTTCGTTCCAATCAGTTTAACCGAGTAAGAGTAATCACCATAACTTATATTATTAAAATATTCAATATATTTAATAAAATATTATTTCGATTTCCTAAACATCTAATTTTAAAGTCTTCTCTTGGTAAGAAATAATAGAATATTGTTTTTCCATCTCTTACATATCGAGTTTTAAAGAATTCTTTAAATTTGGATATTTCTATCATTTGTCTCTTATTTTCTCTATTTTAACATATATATATATATATGATATAACATAACTGTTGAAACTAAAATTTACTCAAAATTTATAGTTTAACATAGTTGTTAGAGATGCTCTTGTAAGACACGTTGTAAAGGGTAAAATCAATAGAGGGAGGAGGCAAGAAACAATTATCTTAACAACACTTCTAAACTAGTAGACTTTATTGGCTTGGTAAGAGGCTAGTAAACAAACATTACTAAATTAGGGGCCATATACCAAAGTCTTACTCGGAATAAGCGTATACCAAGCCAAAATATCTTATAGGATGAATATAGCAAGGACCAAGAATTTTACCCAGTAAGAGCTAGCTAACGCAAGGAATGAGAGTCATACTCGGTAAGTGACGGTGAAGACTCTTACCATCGTTAACACTTAATAGGAAACTTGTAGCATGCTATGCCGTTTTGGTGGACTAAAATCTTACTTGCTAAGTATGTGATAGTGTTAAATTTTACTGGTAATCACTTACCCGAGTAAGTATTTGGCAAACGACCCCTTAAATATAGTCTTATATATGGACAAGTTTTGTTATGAATCTCAAAGCATACAGTACGACACATGACAAAGCATGACTGACTTGTTTATCATGATTGTTGTATCATATTCATTATTAACGTGTGATTCATGATAATAAGATTTCTATATTCATCATGTATTTGTTATTCATGATGAATATTTATCTTGAATGCGAACATGTAGTTAATATGTTAAATATATAGGGAAGACTAAGGGGTTGTTTACCCAAATGTTTGCCCGGTAACCGCTTATCGATAAGATTCTACACTATAACTTACTTTATTGAGTAAAATTGTAGTCTATCAAAATGTATAGTGTGCAATAATTTACCCTGAAAGCTAAGAGTAATCACCATCACTTATTGGGTAAGACTATCGATCCTTGTCTTTATTTTGAGTTAAGTTCCGGTGAGACCAAGCCTTTTTGGTGAGACCGGTGAGACCAACATATTTTACTTGAAACTTCACATCAAAACATTTGTGAAGGTAAAAAAATTTGAATATTCATCGTTAAAACCTACTAAAAAACACTATCGAAAAATAAATTCTAAAAAAAGCTTAAAAAACGAAACCTTCACAGCAGTTTTTTTTTGTGAAGGTTCGCATTATATATATGTAACCTTCACAGAACTTGAGTTGTGAAGGTTTCGTTTTTTAGCTTGTTTTCGACATTTTTTTGCATCGAAAGTGAATTTTAGGTCTGCATATTCGAGTTTTATGTACATTCACGGTGTTTTTTTGTGAAGTTTCATACGTTAGGTATTGGTCTCACGCGGTCTCACGGTAACAGCTTGGTCTCACCTGATCCTAAGTCATGTTAAATATGCATATTAACCGGACCAAATTAACGTAGACGTACATTTCATAACACCGATTTCAAGATAGCAAGATCATAAAAAGTTTGAAAAAACTATAAAAAAGTTTGAGATAAGTTTTTTGTTATATTGGTAAAATCGAGGTGCTTGATGTGACGCAAAAAATCCTAAATGATCGAAAAGATCTCTTATTGTAGATGCTCTAAATTAAAAGAAAGTTGATAATCAAAACTCGAATCATTATATTATTGAAGCATCTAATGCATGCTTTCTCTAGACATCATCAAGGATTGATGCCCGTTTGACGGTTCAATGAATATGGTAAATCAAAAACCAAAATCCTTTCGAACACAAGAAAAAGAACGATTAGCATGGATTTGGATTGATCCAATGTAATCCCACAAAAAAAAGGAAACAATATATTTATGGAATATTCTATATAATTTATGTTAGAAAAGGTAACTTTTAGTAATTAAAGAAAAACCTGAAAATAAAATAAGGATGGAGAGAAGGGTTACATGGTAACCAAGGGGAAGGTTCAAACGAAAAGCATATCAATGTAAGAAAAAACGAGGAACAATCTCAGCCACTCATCTCGCGGTTAAGGTGGACGTGATCATGGAGGATTGACGTGATTCATGGGAGGGTAGAGATCATTAAAGGGGGACCGACCAAAGCCATCTTTGTTGACCGAGATGAATGGTTAAGAGTGCTCCTTGCATTTTCTTAAAAAGTTATATTTTTCATATGAACCTCCCTCTATTAACCACTCTATATATACACAATTATTTATCTCACGTATAGAACATAAAAATTAATATGGTCGATTCTTAATTAGTTGCTGCGAACTAGACAACTAGACGGATGAAGACATTAGTCCCTAGTAAAAAAAATTGATGAGCAAAATAAGTATGCAATTAATTCAATAGGAGGAGTTGAGTTAACGATGAAAAAAGAATATGAGCTATTAATCACTTTTAATTTCATATTCTTCCATAAAATTGCGTTTTTAAAAAATAATTGATCCGATACGTATCGATAAATCTGATTTTAATGTACGTTTATTTCCCATCCAACAATGAATAATCATTTTTCATATTTATCGCCAACTACAACACTACTTATCGGAACCCAATCTTATAAGGATATAGATAAGCATTTACCTCTCTTCTAGAGACTAGAAAGTATTTATCTCACGTATAACAACATAGAAACTAAGACAACCAAAATGAAGACATTTGTCTTTAGTAAAAAAGTTAAGACAACCAAAATGAAGACACCTATCTAATAAAAAAGCCAAGACAACCGGTGAAGATTTAGTCCCACTGAAAGAGCCAAGACAACAATGCCTTTAGGTACATAAAAAAGTAACGTTGTGTTGGTGTATCTAAGGCTTTTTGTAGCGCTCTCAGATGAACCTTGTAAATTTGAATGTTACATTAACATTACATCAATTTTTTTTTCATACTCTTTTTGTCCATACTGCTTACCCTAGCTAGCATAATCTTAAAAATGTATAAAAATTGAGAGAGAGAAAGAAGGGAGAGGAAGATAGAAAGAGGAAAAGTGAGAGAAGGCTGCCGAGCGGATTTGAAAACCCGGGAGGGGGAACCTGTCGGGCACACCCGCTACCCCCGTAGCGGTGTGTTGTGGCACCCGCAAGGCACTGAACCCCCACACCCAAAGGCGGTATGGTGGCCTAAGAATCTCCATTCTTACCCGTTTGACTATTTACTGGGAAAACTTTTTACTAATAAGTGTTGCTAGATATATAAACAATTTTTGATGAATGACAATTTTACTTGATAAATTAAGTTATAGTATCGAATTGTAGACCATCTACATCAATGCAATGTCAACTCATCTTTTGAATGTGCTATATTAGCTTTACAATAAACATTTACACCAATTTAATGTCACTATCTTTCACACTTCTTTCTAAAATGGTCCTACCTACTAACTTATATTTTGTAATTATATAGTATAGTAAGTTATAATATCACAATAATACTATATATGATTTATTTATAATATAATTAATTGATTAATTATAATATAAATAATAAATTTAATTTAATAAAAGTACTAATAGTTAATTAATTATAAAATGGATTAAAATCATTAATTATAACTGAAAAAGTCGTTCGAAATCGATTAAATTTAAAAAAAATCAAATTCAAGCAAAATTAAAAAAACTTTAAAAAATCCAACAAAACCGTGAAACTAAGCTAAAAATGCATTGGATGATAGTGGTGGATTATAAGGTCGTGCTTTTTGTAATTATCTTTCGTCTATATTATTTGATGTCACTTTATGGGAAAAAAAATCTTAAGCCCATCCCTAACGTAAATAGTTTTCTTGTATTGGCTGTTACAGTTAATTAAAGGTGTGTTTGGGATTGCATTTCTAAACCGGCTTATGTTTTTTTATTTCCAAAAAGTGTTTTATCAACTTGTTGAAAAAGTCATAATGGATTGATTTGTTGGAAACTAGGGGTGAGCACGGTTCGGTTCGGTTCGGTTTTTGGCCGGAACCGAACCGAAAACCGAGCCGTTTCGGTTTTCGGTTTTTTCGGTTCGGTTTTCGGTTTTTTCGGTTTTCGGTTTTTCGGTTTTTTTCGGTTCTCGGTTCGGTTTTCGGTTTTTCGGTTTTTTTTTCGGTTTTTTTCTTTTTTCGTTTTTCGGTTTTTTCTCCCGGTTTTCGATCTATAACTCTATGTTTCTTCCATTTTTCAACCGGTTGGTGAAACGGTTTGACTTTCGGTTTTCGGTTATCTTCTATATTTTTAACTATAAAAGTATAAAATAATAAATATAAGTAAGTTTACGAATCGTCAAAATACAAACAAGATGTTTCAGGCGTTAGGATTGCTTGTTTCGTGAAAGATTAAGGGGAAATCGATAACATATATAGATATATATAAGTCATATATATAAGATGTTTGAACCTTCCCTATATATATATTATAAAATTTTAAAATAATATAATATTTTCGGTTCGGTTTTTTTCGGTTTTTTTCGGTTCGGTTTTTGAGCCAAAACCGAAACCGAATCATTTGGTTTTTCGGTTTTCGGTTTCGGTTCGGTTTTTCGGTTTTTTTTTCGGTTTTCGGTTTTTCGGTTTTTTTTCGGTTTTTCGGTTTTCGGTCTGGTTTTTGCTCACCCCTATTGGAAACTCCATATCAACGTTTTCAAAAAATTATAAGCTTTTTTTTTCCAATCAAACATCCAAAATTATTCATATGTTGTTTCAAAAAGTGACAAGTCAATAAGGTTTATTTAATAAGCAATCCCAAATACCTCTTAAATTAATTCTTTTTTATAATTCCAATAATTCAATTACTTAATAAAAAATAAAAATACTTTTGTTATTTTTGTTGTGTTTATTTAATTTGCTAATAAGAGTTAGGTTGAATCCTAAATAAAATAAAAGCCATCTATGCGGAAACAAAATTTTAGGCCTTTGGTAGCGCAAACCACAAGCTTACAAGTCCTCATGCCCTCATTACCACATCAGTTTTATACAAATTTTCACCAAGCCCTCAATAAGAGTACTACCCACAAACCCAAATACGATATATATATATATCAACAAAAAAAGGAGTGTAAGAGAGAGACTACCAGCAAGCTAAGCCCGCTACATGAGTAGCGCTACCCAGTCAAACCCAGACAAACCACACACCAAGCCTGTGGCTTTGCCATTACAATCCACCATTTTATAAACCTTTCTTTCCCTCATTTTTCTACGGTGGTGGTCGTCAAGAATTATCTTCTTACCATAGTAAAATGTTCTCCAAACATAGGTCATCATTATTTTTGGTAGCCATTTAGATGTCGTTTGTCTTTTAAAAAGTTTAATTTGACATCTATAAAGTAATAGGTGAATGGTGCACTTCTTAAAAATTCAGGTAAAAAGTTTTTAGATTTTTTTCTTAAAAATAAAATAAACAATCTTAAATTTACAAACTTTTTAATTCACAATACTTTGAGATATTTTAAGAGATAATGTTTAAAAAACAAACAACTTCTTGCTCTTATCATGATAAGACTTTCTTGGCCTTGTAAGAGCATCCACCGGTGGAATCTTCAACAACCTTACTTACCATATTTTTTGTGTCATTTCATTGTCATCTCAACAAAATAAAAACCTTCTTAAAACTCTACAATGAAGATTCTTACAACAACTCACTACTCTTTTCTTATTTATAATATGGTTTTTGTTTATGTAAATTATTATATAACAGAATATGAAAGTATTATAAGAACATGGGTTCTTGTTCAAGCACCTATGTTCCAATAAAAACTTGTGACTGGACAAGAGCATCTTTGCACAGTGGATGTTCTTGTAAAAACCCGAAAAAACCTCAAGAAGAACCTCCATTGTTGATGCTTTAAGGGGGCGTTTGGTTCGTTGAAATTCGCCAAAATCTGGTGGAATTGGAATGGTCAATTCTATTGACCAAATTCCTTCTTGCTGTTTGGTTGCTTAAGAAATGAAATTTCAATTCCATCATTCCATGAATTCCTTCACTTGTGGATTTGCCCATTTATTCTCAAATGAGATGGAATTGAATTTCATTCCTTCCAATCTTATGTTAATGACAAAACTGCTCTCATTCGACCACCATTAGCCACCACCACCTCCGGTCACCATCTTCACCGGTAACCAGCACCACCTCCGACCACTGCCACCAGCCACCTCCCACGGCCACCTCTGGCCACCACCACCGACTACCACCACCCAGGCCCGGCCCTGGGCACGTGCAGCCCGTGCGACCGCACAGGGCATCAAAGCCCAAGGGGGCATCAAAATTTCATATACTACTAGTTTACACCTTTTCGGTTTGATAATTTAGGACTTGGGTTTAAATGGAACAAGATATTTAGACATAGGATTTGTATATGAAAAATGGATTGATATTTTTTGCTTCAAGAAGTGCACAAAAACATCGTTTTAGGTGATGCAAATTTATATTTTGTGATTTGAGGTTTTGGTTTTTATGTCTCTTTTGTATTTTTTTTTTAATCAATAAAAATCGACGTAGGGATAAGCCGCCTAACTTGACTAGGTTTCAATCCTTTACAAAAATTGTGTCTTTCGTCATTTCATTTGCTTAGAAAGTAGACATAGGGGGGCATCTTTAAGCATGTTCGCACAGGGCATCAAAACTCCTAGGAACGGCCCTGCCACCACCGCCGACAACCACCACCAGCCCCACTGTAGACAACTACCACCACCTCCTGCCACCCCCACCTTTCAACATTATTAAATTGTATTTTATTAGTATTTTAAAAAAAAACATAAAAGGGTATTTTGGTCACTTATTATCATTTCATTCCAATTACAAATTAGATTTTTAACCAAAAAGACGGATTCCAATTCGTTTAATAGATTCTATTCCATTTATTGTCAACCAATAGTCAAACTTGATAACATTCTATTTCAATTTCTTCAAAATTCTAATTTCTCCGACAGATTCAATTCCTTTAGAAATAATTATGCGAACCAAACGGCCCCTAAGAGAATAACAAAGAGAATGTTACTAAATTAGATGTATACCTATATATGGGCTACTTTTGTTATATATTTAAAATTGATTAGAAACTCGAAATCGCTATAAAGTACGACATGTGATAAATGCATCGTTGACTGGTTTATCATAATGTACCATATTCATCATAAATATATGATTAATGATAGTAACATCTTTATTTTCATCATGTATATAGGTCCGATTTTGATCATTAACTTCTTTTTAATTTAGAGCATCCAGTTTAAGAAAGCCTTTACACCCAGAATAATATCTTGGCTGTCTTACTCTTAGCTTTGTTACAAGGGACAAGTGTCTTCAATTGATTGGGTGTGTTAACTTTTTACTAGGGAAAGGTGTCTTCATTTAACTGGATGGTAGCAACTTGTCCATGTTTTTATATCTGAGATAAACAGTTTTTTTTAAAAGAGGGAGAAAAATACTTATGTATAAAATTATTATTTCTCATTAGTTGTTTTTACTTGCTGTCTTCATTTGGCTAGTTGGCAGCAACTAATTAATTATGTTCTGAGCATATTAATTTCTTTGTTTCTATATTTGAGGTAAATAATTAAGTATATATATATATATATATACTAGGTTTAAACCCGTTTAATACACGGAATAACTTAAAAATATTAAATCATGTTAGAAAATCTATATTACAAATATAAATGATCATCGAAATTATGATACTAACTTGCTATACATTTTGTAAAAAACAATAAAAGTATAAGTAAATATTTGGAATTTGTAAAATATAATTTATAATAGTGCTATTATCTTTTTACATTTAATAAAAAAAACTACAAATGCTATTTATTTATGATTTAATTTGATTGAATACTTGAATTCTCGGTGTAGATGCTACATAGTTGGTCGTGAGACTTTCATCTCAACGGCTCCTAAGTGATAAAAGAAAGATGTATTGAACTCATAATTCATTAGATACTTTTTATGAATGTCAACTAAATTTGGTTAATTTTTTGAATTGAATGTTTTGTATCCGCGAGATATAACAAAATAATTATCTTGATATTTTATATCTCTCTATAAAATAATGAAGATAGCAATGACTTCACATATTTTAGTTAATTATCTCTCTATAAAATTCCAATGATTATCTTAATATTTAAAATAAATAGATAGAGATAACTTATTCTCTCTTAATTATCATGACATATTTTACATTATTAATATTTATTTATTAAATAAAAAAAACAACATATAGACTTGAATGAACTTGAAGTATAAATTGCGTCCAAGTTTAAGTTTAGGCCGAAAAATACCAATCTCGACTTACGAGAGAACGACACGTGACTGACGAATTACTTTTTTATTATATATAGATAGATAGATGGGTTATCCACTATCTAGATCATAAGAATTATGCATTTTAATTTCTATCCATTCTTCATTCATTTTAGTGTTCTTTCCTTTTCTTTAACTACAAAAGGATCGCTTTGGTCATCTAAACCATGTAAAATGTTCTATAAATATATAGTTTTTTTTTGGGATTACAAAAATAGAATATTCATATAGATAAACAAAAATGTTATTTATTTATTATGCTAAATAATGTGTCAGAATGATTTAAAAGACCAATTTACTCTTGTTATATATTTTTTACAGAGTATTACATCAATTTAGTTTTTTCATTAAAACTAAACACTTTATATATATAAATCAAAATTTTAAGTTGATTGAGAAAAGGAAATCCAAACATCCCTCAACATTTTCCTTCACTGCTGGCAGATTAAAAAAAAAAACCATTTCAAAGTCTTTCCATTGAAGTGCATCAGTCAAGGGTGAAGAAACCCAAATTGAAATTCAAATTTCTATACATGATCATCTTCCTTTAATCTAATTGAAACCATACATTTTATTTTATTCTAATTGAAACCCAGATTTGTATACATCATCTTCCTTTGATCTGATTTGAAACCCAAAATTTCAATTTAAAATCACAAACAATAGCCTAGTGTCTAGTGAGGAACTACGACAAAGAGAGAAAGAAGCAGCAGAAAAAAATATTAGAGTTGTTTTTTTTGTAGAAACTGTTTATATTCGAAAAAGAGCAATTTTTAAGTAGCGCATAGTTGAAAATAAAAGAGATTTGCAAGTTAAGCTCACCCCATATGCTTAGCGAATAAGTCACTAACTAAATCAATAAGCCATAAACAAACAGTCATGCATTGTTAAACGAATAAGCCATACATGTTATTAGCTCGTTAAGTCGTTACCAAACATTCCCTAAGTGTTTATAGGGTAAATATTTTATTAATAACATTTTGATAGATTACAATTTTACTTGATAAATTGAGTAATGATATCGAATCTTACAGATTCCATTCATGGATAACATCCCTGTTTACCCAGACTCGATTCATGGGGTGAGCATGTGGTGATACCCTAACCATGAGTCGGCTTTCGGGTTGGTCCATTGGTTAGTTGGGTGCCCATATGGATCCCGGATAACTCATCGATTTCGTGTCAGGACGTGTGTGTAAGTTATTAGTCGTTAAAAAAAGTGTTTTGATAAATGAAAGTATTATAGTATTTTTAACGTCATTTTGTTTACATTTAATATATAATCGGTCCTTTGGGCCGGGTTTGTGGCCAGTATGGGAGGATCCAGTCTATGAGATCCACTTCCCTGCCAGTCGGGTTCAATCATAGGTTGGGCCGGGTCACAGCTGATCAGTGGAATTGCCCAATTAAAAGCCCGATGCCACTGGAGTGTGTGTGTTAATTTGTCGCTCAAGCAAATAAACAATCATAGGTTGGGCGGGGCCGCAACTGATCAATGAAATTGCCCAATTAAAATCCCGATACTACTAGAGTGTGTATGTTAACTTGTCGCTCAAGCAAATAAACAATCATAGGTTGGGCCGGGTCGCAGCGGATCAGTGGAATTGCCCAATTAAAATCCCGATACCACTAAAGTGTGTGTGTTAACTTGTCGCTCAAGCAAATAAACAATCATAGGCTGGGCCGGGTCGCAGCTGATCAGTGGAATTGCCCAATTAAAAGCCCGACACCACTGGAGCGTGTGTGTTAACTTGTCGCTCAAGCAAATAAACAATCATAGGTTGGGCCGGGTCGCAGCTGATCAGTGGAATTGCCCAATTAAAAGCCCGATACCACTGGAACCTGTGTGTTAACTTGTCGCCCAAGCAAATAAAAAAATAATGTTGGCGTATATTTCACAACAATGATTTAAAAAATAATTTGAGTGTTGACCTTGACTTCGTTTACCGGTGCTTACGGATCAACTTCTTTTATTCGTTACATGCAACGAAAAGTTGCGGAAATCACTAAGCAAATTCTACACACACAAACACCGTATAAACAACATTACCTTTTTCCCTTTTAATTCATTCAGTTCCTCCATTATTCATCATTATTCTCTCCCAAATCATATTTTTAGGTAAGTTCTTGAAACCCTAACATTCATGCATCATGATGATCTATCTGTTTTCTTCAATTTTTTTCATTTTGTTTGTATTTTTTGCGATTATTTGATGAATAGTACGAAGATTTGTTCTGATCGTTAATCACATGGTTTGATCTTCTCGTTGATTTATGGCTTTTTGTTTTAATTGTTTTCGATTCGTGATGAATAAACCCTAATTGCATTGACTTGACTCTATGATTAATCGTATCGCACACGTTCATGTGTGTGTTTTGATGAATATAATATTCATTTGGGATATATCTACTACTGTACAGTGTTTGATGATTAGTATTTAGTAGTGGTTTGATTTTATATTCAGTTACTGTGTATGGAGTTTTTCATATGTTGCTCTGTATCTTGACCTTTTTGTTCCTTTTTTTTTCTCTGGCTGTATACGTTGTTTGATTAGTTTTCAATTAGGTTTTTTTATATAACTTTGCCCTATCGATTGTGTGTAGTTGAGTGGCGAATTTTGATTTAAGGCGATCGTAAGTAGGACGATGGAGTCTAAAGAAGATGTTCAAAGTGATGGATCTTTTGAATTGGTCAACTTTGATGATTATGATGATGATATGGTTCATCTGAACACGAGGACCGATGTTTCTAGCGATATGGTATGATTCGGTTCACGTGGTTTCGTTCTATTTACGATTTAGTGCGTTGATTTATGGCTTTTTGTTGTTTTTTATCGTTTAGGCTAAGTAACGGTGGGTTGTGTGTGTTTCTTTGATTTGAGGAGAACTAGGAAGTAATTAAGTTCTTGTATAGTTGATTGATCAGAAAGAAAATGGTATAAACTAATGATATTTATTCTCTGTTTCTTTTCAGGATCTATCAGATGGTTCTTATGAGTTTCTTTCTTCTGAAATGTCTGATACTCCTGTTGTTCTAACTAAAGGAGAAGCTTCTAATGGCACAACTGTTTATGAGGAAAAGCTTTGTGAAGACATAAAAGCTGTTGCATTTGAATCACCTGATCCTATGGAAGAAGATAAAGAAGATGAAGAAGAAAAGGAGTTTTTGGGCATGGACGTTCCTGATAGCGTTGAAAAGGTAACGCCTATCGTTAAAAAGGTAACGCCTATCTCATGCTCTTTAATTGATAATTTATTTTACGGAATTAGTTTATTATTACTTGGCATAGATTGATAGATATCGTAACATGATCGACATTAAGTGCGTTAGGACTTTTTGGGTTGAAAGATTTGTTTATTTATTAGGGATTTCTCGAAATGATCATTGTCTTATTTGCAATAGACATTTATCTGCATGTGTTTCCTGATTTAAAGAGTGTTGTGTTATGTAAGTTATTTCTTATAAATTAGGCCATGTTTGCAAACTAGTTGATAAGCTAGTTGTTGACTAATAAGCTAGCTAGTAGTAGCTAATAAGCTAGCTTATGAACAAATTATGTTTGGCAAAAACTAGCTTATGGGTATGTAAATTGACCAAAAATATATATTGGGGTATAATAATTAATATTAATAAGGGTATAATTGGAAAAGGCTACAAAAAGCTCCTAAAAGCTAGCTTATAAGCTACTTTTTGTCCATCCAAACATGTACACAAAAATAAGCTAGCTTATAAGCTAGTTTGTGTTTACCAAACAAGGCCTTATTGTATGCCCTTTTACTTGATTCGTGGAGTTCTTTTTGCATTCAAATCTACCGATTTTGTAGGCAAAATGTTAAGATGAAGAACATTGTTTAGTAAACTTAGGAAACTGTAACAAAAGTTTAACTAAATGCCATCCCAAATTGAAGAACTTTGTTTGTTGAATGTTGCTATCAGCTTGTTATGTTGTTGTAGTCTCTCATATAGCTTCCTTGTTTTCAATTATAATTACAGGGTAAAGTTCGCAATTTTATGACCATGGCTTATCCGAACCCAAATTTTGATGTGTTCGATTCTAGTTTTCCTGCTAATTTCAAGTTAAAAGAAGACATCAAAGAGGTGGCAAAGAACCACATTCTTCGTTACCTTCCTGCCAAAGCTTTAGCCAGATCTCGACTTGTCTCTAAAGAATGGAATCAGTGGATATCCAGCCCGTTCTTTGCCCACATGCAGAGCCAATATTTTAGAAAAATCTCTGGTTTCTTCGAGGATAAAGAAGGAGGAGCTATCCGTTTCATCTCACTCGACAAATCTGCTTATGGAGTTCCCTACCCTTCTCTACTTTTCCTCCCACGGGATGTTTACATCAGAAGCTCATGCAACGGATTGCTTCTTTGCCGAGCCATTGATGAAGAAACTGAGTATTTTGTCTGTAACCCTGCAAACAGAGGGTGGATCAAACTTCCCTATTCTAGCTACTACCACGGAAGGGAACCAAAATACGTGCTCGTCTATGAACCTTCTTATCTCAATTTTGAGCCATGTTATCAGGTGGTATGCCCGTTCTCTCTTCCCGATATCGTCAAGGGACCCATTGTGTATTTCGACATATATGATTCCAAGACCCAATCTTGGAGGATATCCGATATGATATGTGTGGATTTGGACGAATCTAACATCAAAAGCGGTGGAGTTTTTGTGAATGGAGTTGTTTACTGGGAGACCATGGGTGGAGAGATGTTGGCCTTTGATCTCACGAACGAGATCTACGGTGTTCAAGCCCTCCCTATCGGTGAAGGTGGTGCGCTCTCGAAGGTCCATGGAGAGTTGAGCTACGTCAAAGCTTGGTATCATCATCCCACGAAAACATGCGTATTGGATGTTTATGGTGGTAGTATTATGTCACGGAAAAACACCATCACTTTTGATATCTCCTCTTATGAACTCGAAGATGGTGAGTTGGTAGATTGCGCGGTTTTGGCTAATACTTGTGACGATGTTATAGCCGTCACCATGAAGAAGTTTGGAGGACGGAATTGTCTTTACGTTTATCATGTGAAAGATCAAAAGGTTGAAGGACCGAAGTACCTCCGGGACTCTAATGTCTCAAAGTTGTTTCCTTATGTTAACAATCTGGTCTCTCTAGCCCCCTAGCATTCGTTGGTTCGCTGTTTTGTTTTTCACTAGTTATTAGAGGACGGTTTCGCCTTTATGAAGTGTGTTATGTACATATGCTATTACTGGTGAATCATATAAGCTTAAAGATCACTATTCTCGTTTTGTGGATGGGTACTTGTTCTTTGATGAAGCAGATTGTTTTATTTGCGACACACACACACAAATACGATTGTCAAATACTCAAAAAACAGGATCATGATCGTTTATCAAGTTCATGGAAATTTTACCTTTGTCCAAAAATCAACGACCCTTAGTTCATTTTGGCAGATTACCTTTTGGGTGGGTTTCTGTAGAAGCCTTTTTCTCTTGGGTAGATGTGAGATCCTTACATCTTGGGGGTGAGTATGTTACCGTTAGAGGCGGATCCAGAAAAATATTCTTGCGGTAATGTGGTTGCATCGTCGTAAAAACCAATTTTTTAGCATTCTTGAACTGTCAGGATTTTTTTTTTTGTGATAGCATGGATACTCATTGGCATGCTTACATCTGCCCGTGATGATGTCGTCCTTACTATTTTATTGATTTCTGTTGTGCACACTGTATACACAAACTGATTTTAACCAAGAAAATGCTAATAGAATTTTTATTCAAGTAAAACTGTATGAAAATTTCACCTTATTTATACACGTTAAACTTTATTCGAAAAATTAAAAAAATAAAAATAAACGACAAACATCGTGACAAATGTATGTTTAATAATGATTAAATGTTTTATTTATCTTGCATGGAATCTAATCAATATTAGACTCATATCAAACTTATCAACAATACCTTTCTAATAGTATAATTTGTAAAAAGAAAATACGTATTTTTTTAAACTTTAAGCTAAAAGTTAATTAATTAACTAATATGATATGGGTATAAAATGAAAAATGTAAAGGAGATGATGTAAACTAAAAACATTAAACTCTTTAAATGGTGAAATCCATTATTTATCATCAATCATGTATAAACCCCTTAAAATTCTTAAAGTTAACGGTTTCATTTCAAAAGATTATGTTTTCACCCCAAAAATTAATGGTTTCACATGTATAAATCTAAAAAAAATTACACTTAAACCCCAAGATTTTATGGTTGCACATGCAACCACACTCAAAGGCATAGATCCGCCTATGGGCACCGTACCGGTACCGATTTTCTTGAATCCTAAAATTTGGTCCAAATGTGATAGCGAATATTGGACCGAGTAATCATATATGGTACCAGTATCGGGTATTCGGTATTCGTCCTGAATTTCCCGAAAATTTTAATTCAATATCAACTTTTATGAACAATAAAATTGTTTCGTCCAAAACACCAAAATCATTTCCGTTCTACAACATAAAACAAAATAAAAAAGCATTCAAACCTTCAATTTGAATACACGATGATTGAACCTTCAATTTCAGTCCTAATGGCAATTGACTTTCAATTTTGAGTACATTAACCGGCGCTTAGAAGGAAATGAATCAATAATAGTGATTTGTTTGGGATCCCAACAAAATAGGAGAACATTATAATCTCTAAATATAAATAATTAAACTTGACTTTTTGTTTTCTGGGAGGGTTCAGAACTGGTACCTAGTCCCAAATACCGATTTTCCGAATCCCGAATTAGCCATTTTCTAAATACCAAGTACCGAACCGAAATATATAATCGGTACCGATACTGGTTCCGGTTCTGATACGGTTCGATATTTTCGGTGTCGTCGCTCACCCCTACTAACATCTAATGGTCTTTTGAATTTTGATATGAGATTGAAAAATGACAATTGTAAGGTGATTTTCTGACTAATAAGTTGCCACTTATTGACTACGGGAGAGAAGCCTCCATCTTTTTAGGAGGCTACAGGGGGGAAAGAAACGAATGGCTTTTCTGAATGGAGAATTCGCAAAGTTCTCTCTCTTCCCCATTTGTTGAGTCCTATCTATCTTCATTCAGGTAAAACATCTCTTTTTCTCTCTCTCTAAAGATTTGTCATCCTGAAATTATGTCAAATCATTAGCAAATAGACAAATTTGATTTGAAGAAGTCTTAGATTCTTCATAGACATAACTTCTTGTTAAAGGAACAAAGAACATAAAACATGGGTTATCTTGAGAAAATACTTTTTTGCAATCTTTGATCTCAAAATTTTGCATGAACGTTACAATTGTTGTATGGTTCTGAATATTTATGTTTGTTCAATTTAACAATTGATCAGTTTCAAATATTAACGATTTCAAATTTGGATTTTAATCATGATGAACACGGTTTTCCTTTGTTTTAAGGTTCATCTTCCTCTGTTTCATTCTTCATTCCCAAAAAAACACAAATTCAAAATGCGGGTTGTCTTCAAATCAATTCTATGTCATTCCTAAAAAATACATATTTCAACAATAATTTTCTAAGGTTCTATGAAATTTTGATCATGGTATGCAACTCTAGATTTGTGTGATTAATTTTTTTTTCAATAAACTATATATTTTTTGCTAAATTGTTAACAGGGATGGCAAACTGTTGTGACCAGCGGTTACAGATGAAAGTTTGAGTTTTCCGGTGCAGAGCTTCTAATTTTGAGGGCCGGAAAAAAAGTTTATCTTGACATATGGCTCCGGCCCCTAAGACTGCTCCTACCCCAAAACCCCCCTCTACACAATCTCCACGTTCCAGCTTCGCCTCACCACCACCTTCCCCTCCTAAATCACAGCCACCACCTTCCTCTTCTGATTCCTTATCACCTAAAGACAGTAGAGGATATTCACCTCCATCAGAAACATCATCTACCCCGGCCCGCCTAAGGTTCGTCCGACACGTGGCAATGCTTCTAACAAAGCACCCTCAAGTCCTTCCAGCCGAAAATCACCGTCTAAATCATCCATCGATTTCTCAATACCAAAACCTACTATAAACAACGGTGCAACTATCATTGGCGGAATAGTGGCTGCTGCTGCCATTTTGGTGTTTCTTGCCATCGTCGTTGTTTGTGTTCTGTGCAAAAGGAAGAAAAAGAAACCTTACTATCTCCCTGAAGAGCCCCCGGGAGTAGGTGGAGGTGCACCATATGGTAATGCGGACCACGTGGTCAAATTCGGCAATGGCGGCGGTAGTTGGGGACTATCACCGCCAACAAACACCGCTAACGAATTCACAGGGTCTAGATTGTTAGTGGGATCCCCAAACATGCCTCTAGCATTCAACAAGAGCCAATTCTCGTATGACGAATTAGCAGTTGCCACTGGTGGGTTTTCCCATTCCAATCTTTTAGGTGAAGGGGGTTCGGATATGTGAACAAAGGGGTGTTACCTAACGGGACGGAAGTTGCTGTAAAAAGCTTAAAAGCGGGAAGTGGACAAGGTGAGCGAGAGTTTCAGGCAGAGGTTGAGATCATTAGTAGGGTCCACCATCGCTATCTGGTTTCACTTGTCGGATATTGCATTAGTGACGCACAAAGAATGCTTGTCTATGAGTATGTTCCTAATAAGACCTTGGAGTTCCATCTTCACGGTGCGTTTTCTTGATATCCTTCGTTAATTATCTTGACTCAATATTAGTATGCTCATGAGTGAGCCAAAATTGTACAAGTTACACAAGAAAGAGTTGCATGTTTTTGTAGGAATTTTTCGTGCTTAGTCCGAAAATGCATCATGAATCCAACTTTTATTTGTAGGAAAGGGTCCTGTCATGGATTGGCAAACGAGAGTGCGAATTGCACTTGGATCTGCCAAAGGACTTGCTTATCTCCATGAAGATTGTAAGACACAAATGACTCTCTCTCCCTTTCTTGTTTAATCTTTTAATACTATAATCGTTTATTGGAAGCTTGCAGGTCATCCTTCGATCATCCATAGGGACATCAAATCTGCCAACATTCTCCTTGACCATAATTATGAAGCAAAGGTAAGTTTACACTTGCAAAAATATTAACAACTGAATGTTTAAGAGTTCATTGGCATTTAATAGATGTAATGCGCTCAGGTGGCTGATTTTGGATTGGCTAAACTAACTAACGTAAACGATACTCATGTCTCAACTCGTGTGATGGGGACTTTCGGGTAATTATATCTCAAAATAATGACTTTTTGCGGGCTGTTTTAATTGTTGCGAATAATTTTTGTCAGTATCTTGAATCGACTATAGGTACTTAGCTCCAGAGTATGCTTCGAGTGGGAAGCTAACTGAAAAGTCCGATGTTTTCTCATTTGGGGTCATGCTACTGGAGATATTGACAGGAAGGAAGCCAGTTGATCCCGCAAGTGACGACATGGATGACAGTTTGGTAGATTGGGTTCGTAGTTCACCCATTTCAAGTTCTATAATCTTGTGATTTTATATAGAAGTGTCTATAATTCTTTTGGTCATCAACTTTGTGACACTAAAATACAGGTGAGACCACTCATTGCCAAGGCGAAGGAAGATGGTGACTATAGCAAGCTTGTGGACCCACGATTGGAAGGTAAGTATGATCATGATGAGATGGCACGAATGGCTTCTTGTGCTGTCGCTAGTGTTCGTCATTCTGCTAAGAGACGCCCCAAGATGAGCCAGGTGAGTTGATGTGTCTTGTGTATATATGCACATGCTTTTAGAGATATGTGGAACTCCATAAGTTTATTCTTCGAAAGACCCCTCGAAGAGAGAAGCGTGCTCAAACTTATATTGAGAAGAAACAATTTAAAACTTTAAATCCAGCTCTAAAGTCAATTTGGTAAACGACCCCTAATCCTACATCGGCAATGGGCTCATTTGGAGTGTAATATGATGGGTTTCACATATTCCTAGACTACGACTTCAACAACATTCATCTAAAATTTCATAGGTCTAATGTTAATATGTATTTTTCGCACCAGATTGTGTGTGTGTTGGAAGGGGTTGCATCGTTAGATATCCTTGACAAGAAGGTTGCAAGCGGAGGCTCCGTTTTCGATGAAACAGAGATTACGACATAATGGCCTACATTGACGACATGACAAAGTTCAAAAAGACGGGATCTCGAGCGAAAAACGGTCAAACAACGAATTTAAGGGAAATTCCATACCCCCCAAATGAAGATTGTAAATTTATGTTAGTGATAGCTACGTACGAGTTGATTTTGCAGATTGACGTTAATGTATCATATGTAGTTAGGGAGGTTATTCTTTGGAGGAATCGGTAATTTAGACCCTCTGTATTCCCATGGATGTTGTCTGTTCATGTCAACAATATGCACAGTGACACCCTTCTCTATTTTTGACCAAAAAAGTAAGGGTATTTTATGAGACTTACTGGGAACATTTATCCGCAAGAGTTACTAGTTCATTTATCTTATCCGATAACATTCTTGGTTATAAAATGAATTGCTCGCAAGCATATTTTAATCTTGTAAGCAATGACTCACTAAACATTTAGTAAATTTCCCCTAAATCCGTCTAAACATTTGGTAAGTTGTCCTTAACTTCAACCAAGAAAACATGAAATGATTATGCAAGAAAAATACAATGGAAATATTGTCAAATTGTGAAAAAAGATTTGAATTCTTAATTTAAGGCAAGCTATCTTTTATCATGTTCTTTTTTTTTTTGGCTAATCGTGGGTTTTTGGTTAGCTTAAACTCACCGACTAATCTTTGACCGATCACAAATGGCCTGGGAGTCATCACAGGTGAACCTCCATGGCCATAAGGGTTTTGGCAACACCTGGATCGGACCTGGATGGATGAGATTTTCCGCTACATCTGCCAAGGTTTACCAAGGCACCACAACCCAAGGCCAAATAGTTATCATGGCTATTTTTGGAGCTAAAAGTGATTGATAGTCTGGGAGGGATTTTGCAATTCTAAGAATCGAGTAAGGGGCCGTTTGAGGTAAATGAATTTGACGGTTCTTATCTATAGGTGATTATTGGATAAATTGTTACATGTGATAGTGCTTTGGTGGCTTACAATCAAAGTAAATTAAAGTATTAACTTGTATCTAATAAGTGCTAATTAGATAAGTATTTAGGAAAGATTTCTATGTCAATCTTCAACTATTTGATGTTGTATATGATGCAAAGTGTAATAATACTATACATGAATCCTTTTTGCTGTTAACGGATTGCATATTAAATTAGAGCAATTTATGTGTTTATTGTTTAACTCCTGTAATCTTTTACATCCCATGTTATTTCCTATCTTTTACTTTACTTTCATATTCTTACAAAAGAGATATAAATAGAGTTCATTTTTATATTTAATTAAATAAGTTTTGTAAGAAAAGGAACATATTTATGTGTGTTCTAGTGACCTTTTTATAATATAGAATATTGTTAAAAATTTAATCAATATTTTTTAAAATATTTGTTCACATGAACAAAATGACGTGTTTACTTACTTTTTGACCTTCTCATTAAATTATAACTTCTTAGTTAAGAAGTAAATATTTTTTTTGACAAAAAAATGTCTCTTAATAATTCTCATACTATATTTTAAACCTTTATTTGACCATTTTAAATCTTGGATTCTTAACAATTATCAAGCAACTATATTTTAATTTACAATTTGTACTGTATCATAAAAAGCCTCTTAAAAAGTGTTTAGGAGGGCTTATCTCCTTTTTTCCTCATCTCCTTCTTGGAGAAGTTAAAATTTTTTAGCTTCCCAAAATTCTCCTTATTAGCTTCTCCACAAAGGAGATAAGTACTCCCAAACACTTTGAAAATTCCTTATGACTTTTTCAAGAAAGAGATAAGTCATATAAGCACCTTGAAATAAACACTCCTAAACACCTCCTTAGGCTATGTTTGGCAAACTAGATTATGATTGATAAACTAGTTGATGAATAATATATGTTTGACAAAAACTATCCGATAAGGTAGCTTATGACTGTAAAATGACAAAAAAAACATGTTTAAAAATTGATAATGTAAAAGGTAGAAGGGTATTATTTAGAATAAAAATAATAATAAGTCTCATAAGTCCTATAAGTCACCAAAACGCTAGTAGAAGTAGCTTTTTCAAAAAACTAACTTATAATCTATCCTAATATATGCTTCACTTATAAGCTACCTTATTTTTGTCAAAGGATGCCTTAATTATTCCGACCATCAAACATAAATTGATCCAAAAACCTAGGGATGTTAAAAAAAGTTATAAAAACCAATTGGAGAACATCATCCATGGTGGCCAACATTGCTGTGGCGGATTGGTTATTGCTCGGAAGGTTTATAGCGTCCTAACTAAGTTCGAGTTTTCCTACATGTATGTTTGAAGACATTTAAGTGGGACCATGTTTAACCTCCAAATTGCCGGAGATTAGTCGGGTTTTGGCCCGGACAACCTTTAAAAAAAAAGAAAAACTTTATCCATGGTGATTCACAAATGGGCCGGTCTTGATAGCCCTGGGAGGCCCAAATATCGGTCTAACAATTTTTCGGCCAGGCCACCGACTCCGAGTTACACAAGGATTCAACTCGGTTGGTTAATTTATCGCACATCTTCAAGTCTCACAAAACTCTACAAACCCTTGTTCTTCCTCCCCCTTCCCCTTTGATAGCCGCTGCTATCAAATCCATCTCGATTTCTCAATCCAAATATCCTTCTTCTTCTTTTCATATCACACTACTGAAATCTTCAAAATCTGCGATCCGATCTTCGAAAACATGGGGGATTACAACGATGCCTTCATGCGCAACAACAACGCCGCTGTTCAGGCTCGTACCAAGCAGCAGAACCGTGCTAATCTTATGCAGATGAAGCTGGTAAACTGTTTGATCTCTGATCCTGTTTTTTAGTTCAAGTTTGATTTTAGAGAAAGTTAGGTTTTGTTAATTGATATCGTTGCAATTTACATTTTTTTTTGTTTGATGTGGCTAAAGTTGAAAATACATGTTCTGTTAACTATCTCTTCTCCAGTGGATGTGGAAACTGCCAGTGGTTGATATTATAGTTGTTTAATTTTTAGCATTGATTATTGAGAATTAGGGTTTCAGTGAATTTGGACTTGATTATTGAGCCTTATTCTATATAACGGATTGGCTATCGAATTGAGATTATGTAAGGTTGAAATTGAAAGTGAACAAGTATGTGGTATGATCAAGATGTAGTTGAACTTGATTGTATTGGATCAAAGGCTACTTTTTGAGTGCAGATGCTTTAGAGATATAGAATTTGCGACGATTTTTCTATCTGTGAATGCTTGATTATAATTTGAGATGTTTTGCTTTTTGCAGATTGGGCAGAGTCATCCAACGGGATTAACTAACAATCTGTTAAAGCTTTTTGAGCCACGGCCTCCTCTTGAGTACAAACCGCCACCAGAGAAGAGAAAATGTCCGCCATACACAGGTATTTTTCATATATGTTATATAATTGGACTCGTATGTTATTGATACATTGCAGGTTCACAGATCTAATTGGTTTGTTTCTGGTTTCATTTGACAGGCATGGCGCAGTTTGTTAGCAAGTTTGCCGAGTCAACTGACCCTGAATATGCTCCACCTGTGCAGAAGGGCGAAACTCCTGTAAGTTGTTGCATTTGAAAAACTATACGTCTATAGAACATTATGCCATATGTTATTCTATTAGTTGGTGTGCTTCTTGTGTTAAAATGGATTGAAACTAATGACTTCCTGTTTAACATCATGATGAATTGTCAATACAAAACTACTTTTGTTTTGCTAATAAGCTCCTATTTTTTTTCTTTTGTATTATTTGATTAGGTGTGCTACTTTTACTTCACTTAGTTTACTGTTTCTTTTATTTCACTCATTATTAACCATCCTCACATAAACGAGTTAACTGCTCTTGCATCAAAGAAGTTTAGAACTTTAGATACATGTATTATTACCATATTTCCAGTCAAGTATTGGAAACATAAGAAAAAAAATACTAGAAAATGGATCCATAATGATCCTTTTATCATGATATTTTTAAAATCTTTTTTGTGTTTATTCCAACTCTTGATTGGGTAAAGCTATAAAATAGTAACTAACTAAATTCTGCAAAGCTTTCTTTCCAATCTTTAGCAAAGTGCAACATTCGTTTTAAATGGATGTCTATCATTTTTTCTTCATATCGATACTTTGTCATCATGGCTGATGTTTCTAGAATTTGATTTGCCACTTGTAGGCTTGTTGCTTGGTTTTCACAGTCGTATTTTTTCCTTGATCCTTTTTGCGTGTCAGGGCCAAAGGAGGGCTAGGATTCATCAGTTACGGCTAGAAGAGGGTGCAAAAAAGGCTGCAGAGGAGCTTGAAAAATGTAAGAACACTCCACTTTATTTTTTCTTTTCTATGTTGATAGAATAGTGGATGTATTGATGCCTGGAGTAGCAGTGGCTCATGCATTTTTCTTATGCAGATGATTCAAACAGACACCCAAAGGTTTCTGGACTCATGCATTTTTTTTTTATTGCAGATGATCCAAACAGTGACCCAAATGTTTCTGGAGATCCGTACAAGACGTTATTTGTTGCCAGGCTTGTGAGTGTTACTTCTTTTGCATTGATGGCTTTCAGATATGCTGTATTTTAGTTGATTGATCTATTAACTTTATGTTCTTTCCTTGCAGAATTATGAGACAACTGAGAGCAGAATTAAAAGGGAGTTTGAGGCATATGGGCCCATCAAACGGGTAGGTTTTGTAGAGTACCCTGAAAAGGGGCTCAAGGTTATAGCCTTTTGTTCGGTAAGAGGTTTGGTTTTGTTGTATGCGGACAACATCTTCATCTTGTTGTCTGCCAAAAATATTTCAGAAATGATTCTTTTTCAAAAAGAAAGTAAGTTTGGAAAATGTTGCTGTTGAGCCAATGTTTCCTGTAAAATTATTCTCCAGCAACTATTTTTTTAAATATTATCATATTTAGTAACTGAATTATCGAGGAAAAATGGTGTATATATAAATAAACCATTGAAGTGTTCAAATAGAGATTTTTCATGGGTTAAATTATATGTGAATTAAGAAGTTTCCATTTACAACAGAACAATAATAATGCTAAATGATGACATAAGTTTGGTCTTTGACTTCATCAGCGTTATTATATAGATGCAAGCTTTCAATGCTATGTGCAATGCACCTCTAAGATGGTTTGCTATTATTTACTGATTTCTGAAATAAAGAAGTTGGAGTGTTTAAAGTGTGTGTTTCCATTCTCAATGTGACTATGCTTTAGTGGTTAGCACAACTTGTGCATTGTGATGCTAGTATAAGATCTACTCAACAATATGGCAAGTTTGAGAAAATTCTATGTCTTCCCTTGCTCTGGAATCTGGATAGTATTTGTTGGAGTTTCAGTGAAATCGGTAATTGTTCCTCAGGTATTATTGCCTACCCGCCCTACTAGCCTTTAGTTTGTTTCCCCTCTTTGTATCTCTGATTAAATACAATTTCAAGAATCTGGGATTTTGGGTATTCTAGTAAGCTTATAGCCACCATCCAGCTAGTAAGGTTCAAGGTAGAAGCATCATCTATGGTAAGGGGAGCTCGATTTTTTATTCGTAAAAGGTACTTTATGTTCCTCGGTTTCTACCGTAGGAACCAACCCTATTCCAACAATATCGTCATATCCTACTTGAGCAGATCAATGATGCATATGCCTTTTGGCCATTATTATCAGCGATACATGGAGACTGTCAAGTTTTCACTGCACTGGGTAAAATATATTGGGAGTGCATCTCTTCCCTTCTTTTCTAAGTTCAGTATTTGCATTTCTTGCTACTGAAATTTTACTTTTGCGTTTAAAGGCTGTCAAAAACGTTTCAGAAGTTGAGAAGATTTCCTGGTATTTTATATAATATCATTTATAGTAATTCTTTATTTAAATAATAGTCCCTGGTAAGGGGAGGGTAGTATGTTCAAGACCGGTAAATTGGCCAAAGTTATTTGCAACTCTAGCAGTGGTGGTGATGATGCATCTCGCCTGGGGAGCGTATGAATTAAAGGTGAGCACGGCTATTGAGGCTTAGTGCCTGTTTGCCGTGCATTAGGATTTTATGATTGCTAACTTTTCATTGACACTGCACTTGCTAGATTGGAGCAGCATATTTTAGTTATACTCTGTTCAAAAGAATATGAATTCTAACGCCTGTGGAGGTTTTTTCTAACTCTTTAACGGTTTCAGGTTCGCTTGATTGCTGATAAAGAGACAAACAAGCCAAGAGGATATGCTTTCATAGAGTACATGCATACACGTGATATGAAAGGTTGCTCTTGTTATTTTTGTTTCCTGCTTCACTTCTTATGTCATTGTTATTTGCATATCTGATGGATGATTTGTATGATGTATAGCTGCATATAAACAAGCTGATGGACGGAAGCTTGATAACAGAAGGGTACTTGTGGATGTTGAACGTGGTAGAACAGTTCCTAACTGGCGGCCCCGTAGACTTGGTGGTGGACTTGGAACTACCAGGGTTGGAGGTGAAGAGGTTAACCAGCGGTACTCTGGGAGGTAAGTAGTTTTATTCTATGTATCGTGTGCGTATTTACATATAATAGGAGACTTGGAGCAATGGTAGACAACTTAATGTCCTTAAATTAGAGTTGTTCTCAAATAAAAAATTTTAAATATAAAACAAAATAGTAAAAAAAATAACAAATCATCATTTCTCTTATTCAATGTTTCTGAAGTCTGCGCAATCTGGTCAAATGGCAAGTAATGACATAAATCAAGATTAATGCAAGACCTTGATTTGGTGATATAGTAACTCCTAGGCATGTAAACAGCATTCAGTTAAGCCATATTTATTCGTATATGTGAAATCCTTCTAATCCAAATCTGAAAATGTTAAAAGTTTGATCATCCTCAAACCCAAAATAGCTTTTAAAGTTAAGCTGAAATTATAAGCAACGAGTTTTGAAGGGATTTTCATAAGCGAATTAGGTATATGAAAAAGATATGTAGAACATATCAAGTGCAGATATTTTGCTTTACATCAAACAGTCTGATAATTCTTTCTTATAATATAAAAATGGAGATTGATCTAGTCCAGCTGTCCATTCAATTGATTATGGTGATCATACGCTCTAAAGCATTTCAACAAGGATCTTGAAGTCGGGCTTCTGTGTATATCCAAAATGGAGTTCTTTTTAGTGCTCAGAATTTTTATTAATTTGTTGCTAGAAAGGAGAGTTTGCCAATTTAGTGCTATTATGATGTGGTTATTTTGTCCACTTTCTCCATCTAGCAGTTGTAGAAGTGAATATGCTGTAGTATGGGTCTTGAGTTGTACCAAACAAACACGGCGCGTTGAATTCACATTAAGCCCTTTTTTAAGTGGGAAGACCATTCGTCTATTCTATGAACACCTCATGGACCAATTATAATTTGCATTTAAATTTTATACTAATCAAATCATCATTTTTGAGCTCTTTTGACGCACGTTTTGACTTATTATGTTGGATTTGCTACAAGCTGAAAGTTCTATTTTAAATCAAGTCGTCGATAGATCATATTAAAGTATTCAATGGTTTCTGGGGTGATGAACTTATGATGCTTGCTGTATATTTGCATTTGTTTTTCTAGCTTGTTCTTATGATATTCAATGTATTCATCGACCATATTATCTATGATGGTCAGAGAACAACAACAATCAGGGGGCCCAGCTCGCTCCGTGGAGCCAAAAGTACATGAAGACCGAGACAGGTAATATGTCATAACTCTCGATGATTGTTGTATGATTTCCACCATAGGATCGTACACTGGACGTTGATTATTACAATGCAGGGACAGGGAGAAGTCTCGTGAGAGGGTAAAGGAGAGGGAACCGGAGAAGTCTCGTGAACGCGAACGTTCTCATGACAGGCCACGGGATCGGGAACACAGGGACGACAGGCACCATCGGGACCGTGATAGAAAATCCGACAGGGGGGATCGGGAGAGAGACCGTAGTGGTCGTGACCGTGATCGCCACCGTGACCGGGACAGGGGCCGCGATCGCAGTGGCCGTGACCGTGGTGACCGTCACCGTGAGAAGGACAGGGACAAAGATCGGGAGTACGAGGTGGGTGATGTTGAGCCCGTTATGGACCGTGGGCGTTCTCGTGATAAGGAGTACGATTACGAGAGACACGAGCGAGACAAACATGGCGAGAGGCAAAAGAACTACGAGCATGGGGACCCGGAGGAATGGTACGAGCAGCCGGAGCACGGGAATAGCAAACGTGGTGACCCGGAGCGCGATATGGGAGGCTATGATTACTATGATCGTCCAGATGATCAAGAGCGCTATGATCATCAGGAGCGTGATCATGATCGTTACGATCAGATGGAGGAGGATAACTATGAAGGAGTGAAGCCTGAGGCACGTGATAAGGACCGTGAGCGTGAGTATAGGCGATCCGACAGGTCCCTGTCTCGCGAGTACGAGTACTGAGAATTCAAAATCTGCAAGTCTGTCGTTAGTTTGTGTTGTGTGTTTGTTTTTTAGACTGAAGCAAATGGATTTTGATGATGGGTTTGTTTTTCAAAAGGATTGTAAGTTGTAATACGCAAGTGGACTTGTTTGACGTTTTTTTTTTTTGGAGATTGCTTGCCAAATTGTCTTTCAGTTAACTGCAATTACGGTGATTGCAAAATGGATTATCATACATGCCGCTTTTATTAACAATTTTTCATAGGATTTACGATAAAAGTTGGGGTTTGGTGAGAAGTAGTTGTCAAACATTTTATGAGAAGTGGATGTATGTTAAACATTTTATGAGAAGTGGATGTATGTTAAGAAGATGAGATGCACCGACATTGTAAATTTTTTGTTACATCTTGTGAAGAAATGGATGGCAACCATGAAATGAATCGGATTCATTTGATCATATACTTTGCATTAGATGTACTTATAATGATATAGCAACTTGGCCTCTTTGTCATGTAGCGTCTCATGCCATTTAGAACTTTGATACAAACACATGTTCAGATACTCATTAGTCATCACACCTTATGCATCGAGAATGGCAATGAGTGATTAAAATTATCGTATTTGAGTACCTTTTATTTCATTATTCACAAAGTACGTATAAGACGCCTCATTCATATTAGTTAAATAGAAAAATATACTACAAAAGACAATTGCATATCTATTTACAAGCAAGAACATATCTAGTAAAGGGGATACGATGGCACACACTACCACTTTATGTTCCAACGTAGTGAGAAAAATTACGACTCTTAAAGGTGTCACCGTCTTGATTAACTATGTGCCACCTTTATGTTTTGAACATTGCTAGGTTTTGTGAAAACTCCAAGACCCAAATAGCAAAAAGCTAAATGGTTGGTTTCCGATAAAACACAAATAATCTAAAAACAAAGAAGCTAAGGGGCTGTTTGTTTACCTCTTAACAGTTCCATTAAGAGGTAGCCTCTAAACCATTAAGAGATAAATCTTGTGTAAAGCCCAAAAATTTAAAACATAAAAATTTCATTTTTAAAAAAAAAACCATTCACTTTAAAAAAACTATTACGTCAATTTAAAGAAATCCCAAAAAAAACTAAGTTCAATAACTGAATCAACTAAGATCGGAAACTCTCTCGCCGGAACCCGTCAAGCCGGAGCCTTGCCCTTATCCACGCTCGAGCTAGTACCTTTAAAAAAGAAAAAAAAATAATACGTGGGGTAAGCACAACCGCTTAGTGAGCAGATAAACATACACTATATCACAGCATATGAATACATATATACATATATACACAACTGTCACAACTTAACGGTTTCCCGTTCATCGGACCGCCCCGCAGTACCGACCTTAGTGGTTACCCACTCACCGAGTCGCCTCACGACCGGCCTTAGCGATTGCTCGCCCTTCGAACCGTTTCACGATCCGGCTATCTCAACAATTATCTTATACACATACACACATACTTACATGCCACAATATAGGATACGTAACCCACTCACCTCGATAAGTAAACGAAATTAGCTATCCCTTGCAAACGACAACCCACGCAACAAATCTGAAAATAGAACACTACATAAATCCCTACAAGTTATAATTATAACGACTCGCTACGCGAGAATAACCGTCCACACAACACACGCTTAGGGTCGAAACGATCCGTATCGTCGCCGGACCGTGTCTAGACTTGATCGTACTACCGGACGACCGCCGAGCAGCCCCGGGAGACCGCTGGACAGCCGCCACCCCAAACCAACCGCTAAGACGAGGTTCGACCCCGTCACCGATCGCCGCTGAAGACGACGGCAGCAGGTAGCCGCTCGCTACCGCCGTCTGCCACCACACCGAAGGACGGCAGCGTTCCCGATAGCCTTTGCGGCACGATCGCACGCACAACACCCCCCACACGGCGGCCTTGGCGGCGGCTGTGGTTTACCACTACTACCGCCGGCCACCGGAACAACAACTCAGCCGCCCCCCCTTCCTAACGCCGGCAGCAGCGGGGCTACCGGCCGCCACCAAAACGACAGCAGCAGGTCTGCTGCCATCGCGCCACCACTACGGCCATCTCCGGCCAACACAAGACAACCGCGGCGGCGACAGCAGCAAGGGCCACTGCCGCCTCCGACGAGGAACACTCCGACGCCACCAATCAGCAGCGGCGGCTTTGGATTTCCACCGCCGTCGGCCGACTCAATCTACAACAGCAGCGGCGGCGTGAGGAAGTAGCCACCACCCCGCCACCGTGACTAGGTTAAAAGAAAGAGAGAAGACGACCTTACCTTCCGACTGGAAATCCGGCGAAACTCCGGCGACTTATTCCGACTCTAATCAGCCTCTCCCTCTCTCTCTCGCGATCTGTTTCTAACTCTCCCTCTCTCTATCTGATTTCTTTTTCACAAAAGTACAATGAACAGGAAAAGGGGTTCTTGACCCTATTTATAGCTAAAAGACAAAACCCCACCTTATCTCAATATTTTAAAAGTATTCCTCCTATCTATCCAAAACTTAAACAACAAGTTACAAAATAAAACCTGATATATATCTTATCAAAATAAACAAGGTTTTAAAAATTAATTCACATAAAAAAATAAAAAAAAAAGACTGATTCCAGGATATTACAACTCTCCCCCACTTACCGGAATTTCGTCCCCGAAATCAATCGGAGAAAAGCTCCGGGTAAAGTTCTCGCATCTCTACCTCTGGCTCCCAAGTCCACTCAGAACCCTTCCGATGCTGCCACTGTACCTTAACAATTCCGATTTCCTTGCTCCGCAACCTTTTCACCTTCCGGTCTAATACCGCTATCGGTCTCTCGACATAATTCAGGCTCTCATCTACCTGAATGTCGTCCATCGAAATGTGTGCGGATTCGTCCGCCAAGCACTTGCGTAACTGAGACACGTGGAACGTGTCGTGGATCTGCCCCAACACCTCCGGTAATTCCAACCGGTAGGCCACCTTCCCAACTCGCGCGAGCACGGTGAACGGTCCGATGTAGCGGGGACCAAGCTTGCCCCTCTTACGGAACCGGATCACTCCTTTCCAAGGTGAGACCTTCAGCAAAACACGGTCACCCACCTGGAACTCCAAATCCGACCTCCGCCGATCGGCATAACTCTTTTGCCGACTCTGAGCCGTTCGCAACCGCTCCCGGATCTTCTGGATATCCTCGGTGGTCCTCTGAACCACTTCGGTACTCCCGAGAACACGATGGCCGACTTCACCCCAACAGATAGGAGTTCGGCATCTCCGCCCGTACAGCATCTCGTAAGGCGGCATCTGAATGCTCGAGTGGTAGCTATTGTTATACGAGAACTCCGCCAATGGCAGATACGTATCCCAACTGCCACCAAAGTCTAACACGCAAGCTCGAAGCATGTCCTCCAAAGTCTGGATCGTGCGTTCACTCTGACCGTCAGTCTGCGGGTGGTACGCGGTGCTGAAGTGCAACCTAGTACCCAACTCCGAGTGAAACCTCTCCCAAAATCGAGAAGTGAACCGCACATCCCTATCCGAGATAATAGACACTGGCACCCCGTGCCTCGAGACTATCTCCTTCACGTAGATCTCCGCTAACTGCTCCGCCGTCGAACTCTCGCGAATAGCTAGGAAGTGGGCGCTCTTAGTCAGCCGATCCACTATTACCCAAATCGCATCAAACTTCCGTGGAGTCTTCGGAAGCTTGGTGATCAGGTCCATAGTGATGTTCTCCCACTTCCATTCTGGAATCTCTAACGGCTGAAGCTTGCCATGAGGCTTCTGATGCTCCGCTTTCACTCTCAGACAGGTCAAACATGCCTCTACGTGTCGTGCTACATCCCGTTTCATCCCCGGCCACCAATAATCGGTCCGCAAATCCCGATACATCTTGGTAGCTCCCGGGTGAATCGAGAACTTGGACTTGTGTGCTTCTTCTAGCAAGGTCTGCCGAGCTGTACCCGCACGAGGAATCCACACACGGTCAAACCTGGTCAACAGTCCCCGACTATCTCTCACCAAAGAGGACAACTGACCCCGAATCCGCTCCTTATTCAGGTTCTCTTCCCGACTCGCCTCTTCTTGCGCCTGACGAACCAACTCCAGAAACGAAGTAGTCACGACCATCTTCAGATGCGAAACTCGCAAAGATAAAGGCGACGGCTTCCTGCTCAATGCATCTGCAACCACGTTCGCTTTGCCCGGGTGGTAAAGTATCTCGCAATCGTAGTCTTTAACCACATCCAACCATCGCCGTTGCCGCATATTCAGGTGCGGCTGCTCCAAGAAATACCTCAGGCTGCGGTGGTCCGTATAAATGGTGCACTTCACCCCGTACAGGTAGTGCCTCCAAATCTTAAGGGCGAAAACCACTGCCGCAAGCTCGAGGTCATGCGTGGGGTAGTTAGCCTCATGCGGCTTCAGCTGTCTCGACGCATAGGCTATTACTCGACCCCTTTGCATCAAAACGCACCCTAGGCCAAGGTACGACGCGTCACAATAGACCGCCATGTCTTCCACCCCTTCCGGTAGTGTCAGAACTGGCGCCTCGCACAATTTCTTCCTCAAGGTCTCGAACGCTTCCTCTTGCTCGGGACCCCACTCGTACGTCACGCTCTTCTTCGTCAGTCGCGTTAAAGGCACCGCGATCCTGGAGAAATTCTTGATGAACCGTCTGTAGTAGCCGGCCAATCCTAGAAAACTCCGGATCTCAGTTGGTGTCTTCGGAATCTCTCAGTTCATTACCGCCTCAATCTTTGCCGGATCTACCTTGATGCCCTCCCGGTTTACAATGTGGCCCAGAAACTGAACTTCTTGTAACCAGAAGGCGCACTTCGAAAACTTGGCGTAGAGACGTTCCCTCCTCAGCACCTCTCGCAGATGCACAACATGATCCTCTTTCGACTTGGAGTAGACGAGGATATCATCGATAAACACAATCACGGACCGATCGAGCATCGGTCGACAGACCCGATTCATTAGGTCCATGAAAGCGGCTGGAGCGTTGGTAAGACCGAACGACATCACCAAAAACTCAAAATGGCCGTAACGGGTTCGGAAAGCGGTCTTGGGAATGTCCGCTTCCTTCACCTTCAACTGGTGATACCCCGACCGAAGATCGATCTTAGAAAACCACGACGCTCCCTGAAGCTGGTCAAACAAGTCATCAATCCTAGGCAGAGGATACCTATTCTTGATGGTTAACTTGTTGAGCCCTCGGTAGTCTATGCACATACGGTGACTACCGTCCTTCTTTTTCACGAACAAGATAGGCGCTCCCCACGGTGAACTACTCGGGCGGATAAACCCTTTCCCCGAGAGTTCTTGCAACTGGTTTGACAATTCCTGAAGCTCTGGTGGCGCTAATCGATAAGGAGCTCGTGCGATCGGAGCTGCTCCGGGCACCAAATCGATACCAAACTCTACCTGCCTATCAGGTGGAAGGCCAGGTAAGTCCTCCGGAAACACATCTGGGAACTCGCTAACTATCGGCACATCAGCTACCGCCAGTTTTCCCTCCTCCGCTTGCTCACTCACCGCGTAAGCCAAGAAACCCGAGCACCCTTGCTGGATGTATTTCCGCGCCTTCTCAACCGAGCAGAACAAAGTGTTCATTCTACTGCCCTTGCCGTATACCACCAGTTCTCCCCCACTTGGGTTCCGGATACGCACCAACTGTCCCGCTACATCAGTCGTCGCATGATTCTGATACATCCAATCAATTCCTGCTACTACGTCAATCCCATTCATGGGGATGGGTATGAGGTTGATGCTAAACTGCACGCCAAAGATATCTATGACGCACCCTCGGAACACGTCCTCAACTACTTGTACCTCTTCCGCAGCTACATCTACCGCTATGGGCTTATCCAACTTACCACGTTCTAACCGGAAGTCCTTACAAAACCTATGCGACACATAGGACCACGTGGCCCCCGTGTCGAAAAGTACTAACGCAGGTTTTTCATTTACAGAGAATATGCCTGATTCATGCATGAGTGGATAAGCATAAAAGAATTGGTGTAAGCAGTCTAACACAGTTTATAGATGACATAACGTAACTAGGGGGTACCTGTGATCACATCCGGTGCCGCTTGAGCCTCCTCGGCGGTCATCTGAAAGGCTCGCCCACGACCAGAAGAGGCTCCACTTGTCCCCTTAGTGGTACCATCGGTAATCAGGAGCGGTGCGGAAGCTGTAGGTAAAGCCGGTGTGCCTTTCAGCTGAGGACAGTCGCTCTGAATATGCCCCGGCTTGAAACAACGGAAGCAGGTCTTCACCGTTGATTTGCAGTTACGGCTAAAATGGCCCGGGTTGCCGCACTTGTAGCACACCGTTTCCCCAGCCCTACACTCACCCTTGTGGTTCCGCCCGCACTTGGCGCAAACCGCTGCCGATCCACCTCGGGTCTCGCTCCTCGTCCCCTTGAACCGCTTGTTTGGCGCCGATTGATCATCTGCCTTGCGCTTCCCGCGCTGAACCTCCTCCAGATGTAACTCTTGTGCCCTCGCTGTATCTACCATCTCGCTAAAGGTCTGGCATCTCTTTGTCGACACTACCCCTCTGATGTCTGTCTTCAGGACCCCCAAGTAACGAGCCTTCTTCAGGGACTCGTCGTTCGCATAGCCTGGCACGAACAGTAGCTTCTCCAGAAATTTGGCGGTGATCTCGTTCACCGACTCTGTCGTCTGTGTCATGTTTAAGAACTCCGCTGCCAAACGCTCCCGCTCGATGCTAGGCGCGAACTCCTCATCCATCATAACCTTGAACTCCTCCCAGGTTAAAGCAGTAACCTGGGCCTCTGAGAGCCTCCTGAGGACCAGATCCCACCAGTCCTTAGCCGCATTCCGCAACAGGTTCACCGCGAATATCACCTTCGAACCCGCCGGACATCCACTTGTGCGGAAAGCCCCTTCCACCGCCGAGTACCAACGGTAACAAGCAACGGGGTCCTTCTGCCCCTCAAAGAACGGCGGCTGGCACATCATGAAGTCCTTGTAAGTGACGGTCCGGACCTGAGATTGTGCGGTGCTCCCAGACCCAGTACTGCGTGCCGTAAGCGCTGCATCAATGCGCTGATCCACGGTCTGGATAAGCTCCTCTCTCATCTGATCGAAAAGTCCGGGCAGAATTGCCTGCAATGTCTCCGTGATCCGCGCGGCAAGCTGGTCCGTCTGATCAGCCCCGCTCCCTTCAGGTGTCTGTCTAGTCACTACCATTCTGGGGTTTACGAGGCATTTTAGTTTGCATTCACATAGGGCAATTCATCTAACTGTATTCCTGTTCTATTAGTGCTCATGCTGGTACCTATTCCTAGTTGTAACGCGCATGCCATCCTATAACTAGTTCACACAAACACACATAGGTACCACATGCAAGCATTAACTACAACACACATATGCTCGTCCCTACTGTCATCAATATGTTAAAGTCCCCAGAACTTAATCAGATCCAACACTACACGGAGTTTATAGTAACACTATTATTGGCGCCGTATTACTATAACCATCCATACATGGCCGCCAATTCCAAACCACCGGGCAACAATCAAACAAGAACATGCCCGATGATCCGTCCTCAACAGACCACGGTGTATTCGTTTGGGTTTGATACCGTCCTAAATGGGCCTTGACCTACTGACTATGCAGGTATTTGCACATGAACAATCCCAACTAACATAGCATAAAAGCACTTATTCGCATGTAACTATACAACATATTCAATTTTCTTCATACGTGTACAAATATATATGTATATAATACGTTTATTGCTCACCTCCGCCTCGACAGTTCCGCTAGCCTTTCCGATCTTATTTTTTTCCCAAGGTCGCCTAGTTTAAGTCCACCCACACACACACCCACCAGTGCGCATGCTGGTTCACTTAAACCTGGGCTCTGATACCAAGTTGTAAAGCCCAAAAATTTAAAACATAAAAATTTCATTTTTAAAAAAAAACATTCACTTTAAAAAAACTATTACGTCAATTTAAAGAAATCCCAAAAAAAACTAAGTTCAATAACTGAATCAACTAAGATCGGAAACTCTCTCGCCGGAACCCGTCAAGCCGGAGCCTTGCCCTTATCCACGCTCGAGCTAGTACCTTTAAAAAAGAAAAAAAAAATAATACGTGGGGTAAGCACAACCGCTTAGTGAGCAGATAAACATACACTATATCACAGCATATGAATACATATATACATATATACACAACTGTCACAACTTAACGGTTTCCCGTTCATCGGACCGCCCCGCAGTACCGACCTTAGTGGTTACCCACTCACCGAGTCGCCTCACGACCGGCCTTAGCGATTGCTCGCCCTTCGAACCGTTTCACGATCCGGCTATCTCAACAATTATCTTATACACATACACACATACTTACATGCCACAATATAGGATACGTAACCCACTCACCTCGATAAGTAAACGAAATTAGCTATCCCTTGCAAACGACAACCCACGCAACAAATCTGAAAATAGAACACTACATAAATCCCTACAAGTTATAATTATAACGACTCGCTACGCGAGAATAACCGTCCACACAACACACGCTTAGGGTCGAAACGATCCATATCGTCGCCGGACCGTGTCTAGACTCGATCGTACTACCGGACGACCGCCGAGCAGCCCCGGGAGACCGCTGGACAGCCGCCACCCCAAACCAACCGCTAAGACGAGGTTCGACCCCGTCACCGATCGCCGCTGAAGACGACGGCAGCAGGTAGCCGCTCGCTACCGCCGTCTGCCACCACACCGAAGGACGACAGCGTTCCCGATAGCCTTTGCGGCATGATCGCACGCACAACACCCCCCACACGGCGGCCTTGGCGGCGACTGTGGTTTACCACTACTACCGCCGGCCACCGGAACAACAACTCAGCCGCCCCCCTTCCTAACGCCGGCAGCAGCGGGGCTACCGGCCGCCACCAAAACGACAGCAGCAGGTCTGCTGCCATCGCACCACCACTACGGCCATCTCCGGCCAACACAAGACAACCGCGGCGGCGACAGCAGCAAGGGCCACTGCCGCCTCCGACGAGGAACACTCCGACGCCACCAATCAGCTGCGGCGGCTTTGGATTTCCACCGCCGTCGGCCGACTCAATCTACAACAGCAGCGGCGGCGTGAGGAAGTAGCCACCACCCCGCCACCGTGACTAGGTTAAAAGAAAGAGAGAAGACGACCTTACCTTCCGACTGGAAATCCGGCGAAACTCCGGCGACTTATTCCGACTCTAATCAGCCTCTCCCTCTCTCTCTCGCGATCTGTTTCTAACTCTCCCTCTCTCTATCTGATTTCTTTTTCACAAAAGTACAATGAACAGCAAAAGGGGTTCTTGACCCTATTTATAGCTAAAAGACAAAACCCCACCTTATCTCAATATTTTAAAAGTATTCCTCCTATCTATCCAAAACTTAAACAACAAGTTACAAAATAAAACCTGATATATATCTTATCAAAATAAACAAGGTTTTAAAAATTAATTCACATAAAAAAATAAAAAAAAAGACTGATTCCAGGATATTACATCTTGTTT
The DNA here is from genome assembly GCA_030169165.1 of Centaurea solstitialis. Classification (NCBI taxonomy): domain Eukaryota; kingdom Viridiplantae; phylum Streptophyta; class Magnoliopsida; order Asterales; family Asteraceae; genus Centaurea; species Centaurea solstitialis. The sequence goes on from CM058046.1 coordinate 20,464,153, forward strand.
GGCAAAAATTGGACTACCTCTTAAGTCTTAGGTAGCGTTTGGTTCGCGGAATGGAATTTGGTGGAATTGGAATTCGTCAAGGAATTTGACTTTGAAGGAATTGGAATTGGAATTTGATGGAATTTGACCACACATTTTGGTTGTGTTTGGTTGGACGGAATTGGAATTGGAATTGGAATTGGAATTGGAATAAAAATGTAAAAAGTAAGGTGAACAAAAACCAAAATTGAACCGAATCGAGAAAAAAAGAAACAAAAACCGCAACCGAAACAAAAAAAAAGAATCCAACATCGAAAACGGTTTGGTTTCGGTTTTGGTTTCCATCTCGATTGAAAAAACCGAACCAAGTCGAAAAATGAAATTGGTTCGATGTCGATTTTGGTTTCCATCTCGACCGGAAAAACCGAACCGGGCCAAAAACCAAAATCGGTTCTATTTCGGTATTGGTTTCCATCTCGGCGGAGAGAAACCGAGCCGAGCCGAAAACCGAAATCGGTTCGATTTCATTTTTGCTTTGCATCTTGACCGGGAAAAGCCGAGCTGAGCCGTAAACCGAAATCGGTTCGATTTCATTTTTGCTTTGCATCTTGACCGGGAAAAGCCGAGCCGAGCCGAAAACCGAAATCGGTTCAATTTCATTTTTGGTTTGCATCTCGAACGGGAAAAGCCGAGCCGAGTCGAGCCGAAAACCGTAATCGGTTCGATGTCGGTTTTGGTTTCCATCTTAGCCGGGAAAAAACTGATCCGAATCGAACCGAATCGAACCGGAAACGGTTCGATTTCGGTTTTAATTTCCATCTCGACCGGAAAATTCGAACCGAACATACTTGATTTTCCCAAATACTAACCACTTTATATATATATAATTTGATTATTTAATTATATATAATTTAATTATTTAATAAATAAGTAAACCGAGACCGAACCGAACCGAGAAAAGATTTGGAATGAGAGAACGATGGATGGAGATGGCCAGATGGGAAAGCCATAGATGGAGAAAACGAGAGAGAGGATGGATGATTCCAATGAATTCCATGGAATTTGGCTTGGAATGGCAAATTCCTTGAATCAAGGAATTTGAAGGAATTCGAAGGATTCCTTAGGTTTCATTACGCGAACCAAACATCAACATGGAATTTGGTCAATGGAATTCGTGATTCCAATTCCTTCGAATTCCATTCAATTCCGCGAACCAAACGGCCCCTTAATGGTTCCAAAACCCTATGAGTGATTTTGTATCCCCGACATCTCTTAACCATTCGGAGTCCTGATTTCATTTTCAACAATTACCAAACCACCATATTTCATTTTGCACTATATTATAAGAGCCTCTTAATCATTTTGACCACTTAATCATCCACCACCAAACCATTCAACAACTGTCAAACAACCCCTTAAGATTTTAGGCAGGATAACAATTGACAATATAAGATAATTAATCATTAAGTAAGAGAGACACCTAATTTTATGTAGAAATGCGAAAAGGGGAAAAGCAACAGGTAGAGGGTTTCATAAAATGATCCAATGTCACACTCATAATGATCCACTCCAGGGATTGTAACTTGCTATAAAACAAAAATCAACAAGGGTTCATGTCTTCATGAGGTTTTGGAATTTGGAGACCAAGTTGAGAGAGAGTACAAAAGGGTACACAAAGAGAACAAAAGGGTACTCTAATCTTATCATTTCCCTTTTTGTCTTATGCATACTCATTTAAACAAAGATAAAATGAGCCAAAAGAAAAACCTATACACATCTTAAAAGATGTGGGTGGTTTTATGTGAAAATAAAGCAAAATGAGACCCGTAAAAGCCACTATTGTATCCAAGCAATTAGTGGCTAGGGTGTCTTTTTGGAGGGCAAGGTCGCTAGACGCTTGTCTAGACCATATTAGAAGGCAAACATCTCATAATAAAAATGTTTAAGCTATGTTCGGTACATTGAAAATAAGCATACCAAACACAAGTTTAAATATTGGTGAGCAAAATTGCAATGTTATCTTTTTTAATTAGAATAAATGTGTCTCTTCCATTCTAATCCATAAGTGTCTCTCAAACAAATATTATTATTATTATATTAATTATTTATAGTTAATGTTTAGTAATTTTTTAGTGATTGGAACACTTATTAATTTAAGTATGTATACATTTTTTTATTTTAACAAGGCAATCTTCTACTATAAAAACCATAGCTTCAAACCAATTTTACTTATGGCATAGATAAGTAGAGTCAGATTCAAATATAAACTTATTTTTTATTATAAACATGATGACCATTAATATCTTGCCACATGGTAACATTCAGTCTGAATCTCCATGTATTATTCAGACTAAATAAAGCTTAAGTGCACAATTCAGAGTGATTGCACTTAAGCTCTATTCACTTTGTATGCTCATGCGCCAAAGTGCATGATATGCATACTGAACAGAGCTTAGACGCCGATTCAAATTTGCCACATGATGTGATTTTAGTGGTCATTACATTAACAATGAAAGATAAATCTATATGTAAACTTTTCTCTAAATAAGTGTAAACTTTTCTCTAAATAAGTATTCATTAAATAATAAAAAAATATATAAAAACAAAATAAAACAAATTATGAAATACTAATGAAATATGAATAATCGATAACACATTTTCAATTTTTTGTTAAAAAATATTTATGATACAACATTTAATAATGACCTAAAATATTTATAAACCCCATCCACCAGTAGTAGTAGATAGAATAGTAAAATGGATAATGAAATTGGTTTGATGGGCATATAATATAAATTGTTTTCCTCGATTAATGGAATATATAATAAATTTGAAAATGGTTCCACTCGTAATTGTGTCCTCTTTCTTGGGCATAAATAAAAAAGCAACTTCACACTTCCCGCCCACACTCCTCGATTAGACCTGCCTATTAAATAATCCCCCCCTTTTCTTTCTGCCACTCTCCTTCCTCCATAGCTATCGGAGACCTTCCATCCTCCATCTCCATCTCCATTTCCATCCTTCACACTTCCTGCTCGTTTTCAAGTATGTTTCACTCACTAATCTGCAACTCTTCTACTTTATTATCTGATTGATGATGAAATTTGTTCATATTTTGTTTAGATATATGACTCTTAAGAATGCGATTGTTCATCTTTCGATTTTGAAGTTTTTTGATTTAAGGCTTTTTTCATACATTGTGGTCGTGTTTTAAGTTCTGATTTGGATTTGTAACAGTTTCTGTTTTGTTTTGAGAACTAATTTTTGTTTGAAAGGAATTTGATTTTCTAGGGTTTTGTGTGTGTGAGAGATGGTGCCTAAAAATGAAGCTGTGGAAGAACCACAAGCAGATTCCCCGACGTCGGTGCTTGAAGACGAGGTTTGTTGTTTATTAGCTTATTATCGTTTTACTTTTTTGCGATTTTCGTTTTAGGCCTTATTCACTTGACTTTGTAAATGCTTAAATGAACTTTCTGTTCGTGCGTGTTTGTTATTTGTGTTATCTATAGTCATTTTGGTTGTAAGATCTATGGATGTTCTTGAAAAAAGAGGAACATGATAATGTCACATGGACAGATTGTTGATCTCTAGTTTTCTGTTGTAGTTTATGAACACATTTTCTGTTTAAATAGTATAGTTCTTTAGGTATTTTCTTGCTGGTAGTGATTTGTTACTTATTTTGAAGGATGTCTGTAAGGAGAAAGTTGGTGTGAAGGCGGAAGAGGAACTGTTTCTTGAGGCAAAAAATGGGGATGATTCTCTCATATCAACTGTGATGGCAGAGGAGGAAGATAAGCTTGAACAACAACGACGTCTGGAAGAAGAAAATAAGGAAAAGGAAGCACCTCCCTTGAGTGAAACACAGTTTACTAAGCTGGATGAGCTTCTTACTCAGACTCAGCTTTATTCTGAGTTCTTGTTGGAGAAAATGGAGGACATAACAAAGGTATCCTATTATGTCTCTTTTCAGTTTCTATGTTCTGGTCATAATTTATTGGTTGATGACAATTGCTGAGTTATTGTAGAATGGGTTGGCTGAAGATGACAATGAAGTTAAGGAGGAGAAGAAGAGAGGCCGTGGTTCAAAAAGAAAAGCTGCCGCTTACAATAGAGTAATGGGCTATCTTATTTGCATAATTTGAATTACATGTTACATTCTAACCCTTTTTTGCTTTTAGAATATGGGATATCACTTTGTTTTGTGAATTTGTATGTTAACGAGACATGACAACTTCAAGTTACGTTGATACTAATATGATGCTTTTCAATAGGTTCCAGGCATATGCTTTTATTTTCTCATTATGATTTATGGGGCATAACTATAGATTTGTCACATGTGATGTTAAGTCTCATGTATATTTCTGTTTAGCTGTCTGAAGAAGTGTGTGGAACTGGAAAGTAATTTCAAGTGAGAGCTGATGATCAACAATCGGCCTCTGTTTGGTTACTAGATGAGATTTCCTGTGATAAGCATGCCCGTTTAAATCAACATAACATCTGCATCTTGTTTATTCCAATCCGAGCATCTGCTTGAGCATAAACACATTTTTTTTCTATATTGTCACCGATCTTGTCATATATAGCAACTTCTTTGTGGCCTTTGCTCTTTCCACATTTTCATATGAGAGATCTATATGACTATTTTATTTGTAGTCCCCATCCTTTTCCATAGTGAACAAGAATGATTTTTACTCAAGGCATGTCAATTTTGCATCATGTTCTCAGGGGAAGGCCAAGAAAGCTGTCGCAGCCATGCTTACACGATCTCAAGAAGGCACTCCCTCTAAAGATATTAATCTTAGCAAGGAAGAGATGGCTGAAAAAGAGCAGGCTGAGCTTGTTCCATTGCTGACTGGTGGAAAGTTGAAGCCTTATCAAATTAAAGGTGTCAAATGGTTAATCTCACTATGGCAAAATGGACTAAACGGTATTCTTGCAGACCAAATGGGGCTTGGCAAGACAATCCAAACTATTGGTTTTCTTGCACATTTAAAAGGGAAGGGCTTGGATGGGCCATACTTGGTTATTGCTCCTTTGTCTACTCTGTCAAATTGGGCAAATGAGATAGCGAGGTATTGTCTGTCTTGGTCTAGTCAGTTGCTATTTTTTTTGTTTTTTTTTTGCCAAATTAACTTTTCAATTCTATCTTTCTTTGTTCGTGAAGGTTTGTGCCCTCTGTGAATGGAATTATCTATCATGGGAATAAGCAGGAAAGGGACGAAATAAGGAGAAAGAGCATGCCAAAATCAATAGGCCCAAAATTTCCCATTGTTATTACTTCATATGAAGTGGCGATGAACGACGCTAAAAAACACTTGAGGCATTACAATTGGAAATATCTTGTTGTTGATGAGGTGCTTATACTAGCTGGTTCTTTAAGATTTTGTTATGCCTTTTTATAATTTACCACTTAAAGTGTATGCAGAAACTTGATTTTGGCATAGTCTTCTGTGGTGATATCTGAAGTCTGAACTGCCTATTGTCAATATTCATTACTTGCAGGGCCACAGATTGAAAAATTCTAAATGCAAATTATTGAGAGAGTTAAAATGGCTACCTGTTGAAAACAAGCTTTTGTTGACCGGTACACCTCTTCAAAACAATTTAGCGGAGCTTTGGTCATTGCTGAACTTCATCTTGCCTGATATTTTCTCATCCCATGAGGAATTCGAGTCATGGTAAATGCCTGTTTAGTTTATGCCTAGTGTCTTTCTCCTGTCATTTTCCTTGTTAATATGGTATTGATTAGTATAAGTTTCAAGTTGTTTCTTTGTTGAGGTAATCCACATGGACAACCCTATCTTATATGTAAAGACCCTTCAATATATCATCATGCCCTCTGATATACATATCACTGAGTAGTAAAAACTTTGCAAGTGAATGTATATGTAGCATAACCATGTGCAATGCCAGAGAGGTTAATGTCACACTTGTATATGTATATATGCATATTGTGAATGAGTTAGTATGCAATACTGTTTTTTGCAAAAAGCAACCAAGTTGGTATGCATGGTAAGATAACTGGTTATGGTTGTTACTTTACATGACATACCTTCTTCTGACTTATATGTGTGTGTATATATATATATATATGTTATTAGTACTCTGTCTGATGAAAATTTAATGGTTTAACTTGTATGATTTTTATCTGATGCTCATTAGGGAAAAACTTATCTGAAATATGAAATAGTAGATTTGAAGGATCTGTACTTAATGATGTAATCTAAATTTAGGTTTGATCTCTCTGGAAAGTCCAACAATGAGGAAGCTGCAGAAGGGAAAAAAGCACAAGTATGTACAACGTTAGAAACTGCATTTTTGCCACTGTTGTTTGCTCTTTTCTTCTAAATTTATGAGGTGGAGAGATACAATTGCAGGTGGTGGCAAAATTGCATGGTATATTGCGTCCTTTCCTGCTCAGAAGAATGAAAGAGGATGTTGAGCTTATGCTTCCTCGCAAGAAAGAGATTATTTTGTATGTTACTCTTACTGAACATCAAAAGAACTTCCAGGATCATCTAGTCAACAAGTCGCTGGAAGCTTATCTACGTGAGAAAGTGGACACTGGTAATGCACGTTTTGCTTTGATAGATTTAAAACTACAACAAAAAGGATTGAAAAAATGATGGAACTAAATTAGAATATGAAAGTATACAATTGGCTGTATTCTGGATTATGAATACCAAACACAAAGAGAATCTGATTTTGTAGATAACTAAAATGAGACAAATTTTTATTGGGGTATTGTACAATACTGATGAGTAGCTTTGGCACAAATTTCTTCCCAAAAATACTCTGGGTTGAGATGTGTGTGGGAGGCAAAGGTGTAATCATGGTGACGGTATAACTTGGTTCCACATAGTCAAAACGAGCTTCTCATTTTCCGTCCTTGATGGTTCGTTTGACATTTTGCAGGCCGTGGTACGAAAGGACAGCTTAATAATCTGATGATTCAGCTCCGGAAAAATTGCAACCATCCTGACCTCTTAGAGGCAGCTTTTGAGGGTTCCTGTATGTGTCGTTTCTCACCTGTGATTATATCCTAATGCCTACTTGGGAAATATTAAAGCAATTTATTTTCTTATTTTTTGGGACAGGTTTTTATCCACCTGTAGAACAGATTGTTGCACAGTGTGGAAAATTTCAGTTGCTGGAAAGATTGCTGGAAAAGCTGTTTGCTCGCAAGCACAAGGTATCGTGCATATAAGTATTCTATTTGTACCACCAAGTGTTACTGATCTTGACATTTTTTGGTGTTGAGATTTCATTTCTTAAAGAGATGAAAAGATATACATGTTGGTATCTTCAATGTCTAAGACAATTGTCTTAGCAATGTTGAATTAGTAGACTATCAGACATGAACCATTGCATTTCTTAAAAGACAAAAGTATTTATGTGTTGTTTATTTTGATCATTTTACTCATGCTTAGTATTTGGCACAGGTTCTAATTTTCTCCCAGTGGACTAAAATTTTGGATATCATGCATTACTACTTTAGTGAGAAGGGTATGGAAGTATGTAGAATTGATGGCAATGTGAAATTGGATGAGAGAAGGAGACAAGTAAGTATATCTATAAACTCATAAAACTTTCCTTGTGATTCATTCAGTGTTCATTTTTTAGTTGTTGAACCCTGTAGTGTGTTTCTTGTTATATGGACTAAAAGATAACTGTTTGTATACATGCACTGTGGATTTAGCGATTTGTTTTTATATGGACTAAAACATAACTGTTTGTATACATGCACTGTGGATTTAGCGATTTGTTTTGACAATCATCAATAGGTTCCCACATTGGTTGACTTGCTCATGTAGTAACTTCTTTGAAGTATGAGATTGTTACCTAGTAAACTTCTTTGATTCTCTAGAGACTCCATGAATGGTGGAATGTTGTGCAGTTCAGTTCAGTTCCATAGGTGACCAAACGTCTGAATGGAATTTGGTCAATGGAACAACTCATTCCAATTCCTTCAGATTCCATTGGAATCCTACGAACCAAACACCCTCTTTTATTTTCTGGATACGTTAGTTGTTTGATAGTTTCAATGTTTCCTAGAGTTGTTTTCATTTCTTGTTTCAGCTAGTTCCAGATAATTGTTTTCGTGTTAACATATTGTCGTTGTTTGCACTATAGTTGATTTGGCATACAATTTCATACTAATCTTGTATGATTCTGCAATAACAACAGATCCAGGAGTTCAATGATGTGGACAGTAATTATAGAATATTTCTTCTGAGCACAAGGGCTGGTGGGCTAGGAATCAATCTCACTGCAGCTGATACCTGCATAATATACGACAGTGACTGGGTAAAACATTCACATTTAACGTTTCCTTTGCTCTTTTAAAAGTTATCACCCCAATGCCATTCTAACAATTTATATGCATTTGTACTCCAGAACCCTCAAATGGATTTACAGGCAATGGACAGATGTCACAGAATCGGGCAAACAAAGCCTGTTCATGTCTACCGCCTTGCAACTGCCCAGTCTGTTGAGGTAGGTATTTCATACATTTTTTTAATCTGCCTTGAATCTTGTTTGGAACTTCCGAGAACTCAAATTGACGTTGACAATATTTTAGGGTCGAATTCTGAAAAGAGCTTTCAGCAAGTTGAAGCTCGAACATGTAGTGATTGGTAAAGGTCAATTTCAACAGGAAAAGACAACCGGGACAGAAGTCATGGAGGTAGGTTCATGTGCCATCTTTTTTAATACTATAAGCTTTCCCAGTGGTTTGGTTAAATGCTAGAATCGATTAATTCTTGGTCTGATATATACACATATATTTTAGGAAGAGGACATGTTGGCTCTTCTACGAGACTCGGATAATCCTGAAGACAAGATGATACAGACGGATATCAGCGATGATGATCTTGAGAAAGTGTTGGATCGAAGTGATCTAATTGCTACTGGTCCTGCAAAGGAAGCAAATGGGAAGCCAGATTTTGCAATCAGTACTCTTCCACTTAAAGGCCCTGGCTGGGAGGTGGTGTTACCTACAGCTACTGGAGGGATGCTTTCAACTGTCAACAATTAAGCCTTCTTTCTCATTCTGCCCTTTTTGTTTCTCTTTATTTGCCTGCTGCCATATATGATGAAGACTGTCTTTTTGGTGTTAAATTGATGAGAGATGGGATTTTTTTGATCTAGAAATAGAATATTGACCTTTCAAATGGTATTATTGTACCTTGTAAGTAGGTAAATCCATGTAACTGACTGTTTGGCAACAGAGAATGGGCAGAAAGGAAAGTGTTATCCATCTTTTTTTCTTATTTACTTATTGCTATCAATTTTTTTAATTCTAAATTGCGAGTCTGAGATCCTATTTGTTGAAGAGGGGAACAAAGGTTGCCAAACCAGATACTTCCTCTAGTATGGATAACATGGCCAATATCTGATATGGTTTTATTCATCTTGTGTATAAAAGAGGTTTGTTCATACTATCATATTGTTTTAGCAAATTATTTTTATAAAGCATTCTTATTTATTTAACTTATTGCCTTTTGTTTTGTGAATTACATACAAATAATACAATGTTGTCATCAATTACAAGTTACATTCACCCAAGCCTGAAGCTTGTGTAAAAAACTAAGCTAATCTAAGCAGCTCCAGCCTCCAAGTAATCAATTCATTCTTTGTATTTTCAAGAGCATATAAGATTGAAAAAGATATACATGTATTATACTTGTGGAACAACATACTTCCCAGATCTTGGAGCTTGGGAATCCACTGTAGTTAAGATGTTTGGTATTGACATGCCTCCTGATATCACAATCTCTGTCAAATGCAATATCAATGTCAATGGGAGTTCAATTGGATTTCTGTTTACATCAGTGCTAGATATAAAATGATTTCACCACTTTCCCTTAAGCCTTGTATAAGTTAAGTTGTCTGAATAAATTTATCTTCCTAATATATTAGAGACTAGGTTTGATGGAGGCAAAAAAAAAGGTTTGGCTTACTTAATGAGGCATTTTGACTTGATGGCTTAACCATTAAGCCATAAAGGAACACTCTTCTATGGCTGAACGAATAAGTCGTTCAGACCATTAAGCTCGGGAAGCTATAAGTAAACAACCCCTTCATATAAGGAACATTCTTGTAGGTCTTCTAATTCCTTATTTGGATTTTTAGTAAGTTGATGTTGCAAACCTGAGTGCTATTGAAAGATGCATTTATATGGTTTGATTTAATTTACCTATGCCTTCTCGGACTGAGATGTTAGGCTTCATAACATCTTTAGAATTGACAAGGACTATATCTCCCAGATAAAGGTGGTTGGTTGGCACATAGATGCAACATAACTCCTCAGCACCTGTACTCTTACGCAGGATAACAGTCGATGTTATGAATCCAAGTGCGTATTCTCCAACACTTGGATGCCTTATGATCGCCACTTCTTTAAATGCATGCGAACCTTGACCTGAACCAACCACTCAAATTCTTCAACAAATACATCTAATTATATAATTCTTCAACAAATACCTCTAATTATATGTATATATGTATATATAGGGTTGAATTTCAGTTGAGTTACTTGGTGAGATTGCTGCACTGATTTGTTTGGAGGCAGAGTAAATGTAGCACATAAGAGGCATCTTCTTTATTATAAATTCCCCTAAGCTGAGTAGAGAGGTTCCCAACCATGAGGACATGAACACACCCACCAAAAAGATGAAAGTAATGGAGGTCACAAATCCAAGACCTGAGAACAACAACACATGGAATCCAAAAACAAAATCATTTAATAGCTATAACTGATTGCTTAATTAATTTGAGTTTATCCATAATAAAATTCACACTAAGCACTACAATTCCCTACTAGTCTACCTGACCATGCATGTGCTTCTTATGATACAAAAGTTTTGACTTCTAAAAACATTTCTTACACCAATTTTCTTGATCACTCTTTCTCTACTTGGGTTCCCACCTTTTGTTTTTTGATCGTTCGTGTTAATTTCTTTGCGCACCATGTAGCCGGGGCCCACATAACGAAAATACAAGCGACTAAATGAAGAACACTAGACTTTCAAAATGATAAAAACTCATATTTCAAAAGGTGGAAGTGACACCATATTTATGATGTTTTTTCAAGGATTCCAGCAATGATCTACAAAAGCAAAGAATGATCAATTTGTTACACTCCTTATGGCGCTAACTATTAATCTATTTGAATACTGATCAACAGGTGAATAGATTGTTTAAACAAAACTGGAATTACTAATCTGTTTCTCCACTAAACCAAACAATGAATTATTATAAATGTGATATAAACATGTCAATCCATTCAAACATCACGAGACAAATTAAACTAAACCGATGCACTAACCGAATGTATTAACTCCCATAAGAGAATAGAGTGGGGAGAAGATTCCATCCACGAAATGAATGAACCACCAAGTCACATAAAATGTGATGGCTATTGGAAATAAAATGACACTGCAAAATAGACAACTTTTAGAGGCAAACCACATATACTAATAGAAGGAGCTAAGAGCAGAGTTATTTGAGACATTTCGGTGGCCATTTGTTGGAAAATATGGGAGGAAAGGAACCTCAATATTTTTCAAGTTCCTAGCCAAGGATACTTTTTAACTTAAATTATTCAAACCTTGTTTAATTGGGAAAAAGTTACAGAGGTCAAAAAGATATCTCACTTTGGTTCCTTTCCGAATTATATGGACAGTCTCAGACAGTGGAGTAGTTAGAAGTTTTGAAACTATGTTGTCCAATCCAACTGAGTACCTTAAGGAGACACTCTGAGAGCTCATAACAAAAATTCTAAGTTTCTATGAAAATCTTCAATGGATGGCTGAAAACTGGCATAAGAAGAATACTAAGAGAGATGAAATCAGTGAGGAAATCAAAACAAACCATCCGGTCATGAACTTTTTTGAAGCCCAACTGCGAATAACTTTGACTACTGCCTGCACAATGGAAAGAAGAGTTATTTTAACCTTTGTTGTTATGAAACCTTAATCAGCTCTAGTATGTTGGGGGTGTGCATGGTCCGGTTTGAGCCTAAAATCTCGGCCAAACCGGTAGCCCCGGTTTGATAATTTTTCAAACCAAACCGGCTAATTTATTTTGCCAAACCAAACCGACCAAACCAATATAAACCGGTTTGGTTTGGCCGGTTTGACTCGCTTTTATCATAATTCAAAATACTACTAAAAGTGCATAAGAATAACCAAATAAGAAAGTAAAAAATTATGAGATTTTAGAGCATAACTCAAGTTTGTTGCAATAAAAACCAAATCTATAATTTCACAAAAGAAAATACTGAAACTCCATAACTCAAGTTCATCTCCCTCTTGTATATTTATTCATATACAATATATATTATATATTATAATACGATTATATATACAGATATACATACCCGGTCCGGTTTGGTTTAAACGGCCGGTTTTGTCCCTAAAACCACAAACCAAACCATATTAACGGTTTCTAAAAAACGCAAACCACCGGCCTAAATAATGATGGCTAAACCGGCCAAACCGACAAAATTGGTTTGGTTCAGCCGGTTTATCCGGTTTCGACCAAACCGTGCACACCCCTATGTTGATGTCAAGATAACTAAACTTACACCACTGCAATACAACTCAATTTATAGTCCCCAAACTGTATGTTTGCAAGAATTAATACTCGGTAGACAAACTTAACTTTTGCACGAGGGCGAAGGGGCAGAAAGACTATTTTCTTTCTAAAAATAGTAAGTGGATCTTTTTGAGCTTCCAATTCTTTTACATCCATTTCATTGTCAACTATATAATAATATTTCTATGTAATGGCGACCCGTTAAGATAATTTGACAGGGCAGAGCTAAAGTGCTAAACAGTGTTTAAATGATGCATGTCGCAGATGTCTTATTTGGCGAACATAGATCATGAATCATCTTCCCATATCTTTAGTGAAATGCTCATTAACAAAATCTACCTACGATATGACAATTTTGCAGATTTTCTAGAAACAGGCAGTACATTGACATCGAAGCTTGTGCCTCTATCTCTCGAATTACAACTCTAATCAGTGGATATGTTTTCTTTAGAGAGTCCAGCTGATTAGCTTCATGCTACATTATTCTACACAAAAAATTTCATATGAAGATGTTATCTATGAACATGGAATTCCTCAAGGATGCACATTTACCTTCTGTAGCATATGATACCCATCCTAACTCCTATCTTGCACCACAATTTTCATAAGGCCTCCTGTATTTTATGACACCTAGTTGAAAGAGCTACACACTGATGTTTCGTGTCAAACCTAGTAATTCCAAATCAAATTTTCAGCAATTTTTCTGATTACTACTTCACATTTTTCCTGTTGATAGCATTTGTTTTAGCATTCTATGAATCATACCTTTCATCAAATAAGTAGAATCCACATCCATCTGAAAACTGAACCTCCATAGAGTAACTCTAACTCTAGTTTTTGGAATGACATTTGACACAAGATTCTATGTTTCAAATGGTAAATTTAGAAGTTGGATCAAAACACAACCGAATCCGTATATATAATTAATCCGGAACAACATAACAATCCGAACATAAAGTTAGAATTTGCGTCATTAACAATCAGTAACAATTGCATAGATCAACCACATTAGGAATAACAACAAAACCTAGCTAGCTGGTAATTAATCAATCTATCGGATGGATCATGCATATATATATATATATATATATATAGAACATATATATATATTATGATGAAATTAAGAATGTGAATTTGGAAGGAGATTAACAAACCACAGGAAGAGAGACGCACAAAATTGGAGACCTCCTTTGCAGATTGATGATGAGAGGAGAAGGAAGAAGCCCCCGGAGGGGACTCTGCCGGCGACGACGAGTTGGAATGACCATCTGATGATGATGAAATCCCTAATCTGGTAACCGGTATAAGACGTTCACCATCTCTATCCCTATCTCTATCTTTATCTTTCTCTCTGGTTGTAATACCCATTTTTCTCTCCATTTTCTCATCCACTCTGCAACTCACGACGTTCATTGCATTGTTTCCTTCCTATGTCTTTTGATAACTTGCACAAATATAGTCCCTAAACTATTGCTTACCTTGCACAAACAGACTACTTCCAAACTTATATTTATTTTTTATTTTTTTTGAAAAGGTTCGTCTAGACTTTGATTAGACTATATATACTTGATAATTTTGAAATTAAAAAACTCGTATGGTATGAATTATATTTTGATTATGCATTATAACCTACTTATATTTGATGAAATGCTTTTTTCACCATACATCCACTTGAGATTTTAATAATGTTAAAAAAAGTTATTCTTTGTAAATACGTTTTTTAAACTTTATGAGATATATACTTACACATAATTTTGTATAACTTTATACTATTTTTTTTATACATTGTAGCCGGGACTTCATATAGGATCATGTTGAAAACTATTATACAAGAGAAATATAAAAAATAAAGGGATTACTTGCTTCTACATGGAGCCTTCCTATTATGTTCATAAAGACAATTATTAGTTCATTGTTCAAAACCTTTTATGGATGCAACAGAAAGTTTTCAGAAGTTTTAATATTTGCTTGTGGAAAACACAAAGAAACCTTGATTTTATTATTCCATGTATGTCATGCTTTATTTTTTATTATATAAACACACTTTGGAATGTTAGCTTGGATATATCAAGATCTTGACTGTAGTCAAGTGTTAGGTAGATTATTACAAGCTTGTTCAGGTTTAACTATTTGTTCAAGATTGTTTGACTTAATCCTAGAAAATAAATATCAAAGCTACAGTCCTGATCAATACTACAAAAACGTATTTGTTCAAAGTGCTGATTTTATTTTGTATATTTGAAACATCATTCTAATATTGCACTTACTAGATTTGTATACATACACAAAGTTTGATCAAAGATGCCTAACTTTATAAGTAAGCACTTGATTCTTCGATTATGGATCACTGATAGATGATTGGTAATATAATGGTATTGCACTTGTTCTTCAAGGAGAATCAAATTTATGATTATTTGGTATGCATTGGATAAATGTACTTGGTTGAAGACGATATGAGTTATTTGTTTATTCTTTGTGGATCCATCAAGATATATGTTGATAAGTTGATTAGGTATTACATCACAACATTTAAAAACACTTCTAACTTTCTTGGTCTATAGATTTGGTACAATTTGACTATTTCGATCAATCCGAGGCATAACGAATCAATAGACCATTTGTAGTGTACAATACAATACACATTTTAAGTATTATCATGTAGGGAAATTAGTTTTTATAAAATATGATTCTCATAATATCATGTACAAAATAGTTATTAAGAATGAAGTGGGGGATTATCTATTTTCTATTTTGTTTCTATTTTGTGTGAATATTATTCGCTGATGTCCATATATGCCAGCTCATCGGGAACTGTCAAGGGGCCCACAACGTAACCGACTCTATTTCAACTACCTTGCGATCAACGCAATCTCAGCCGTCCATTTTCTCTCCACGCCTTCCTTAAATACTAGCAAAAATCGCCTAAAAAAAGCTTCATTCATATATCTATCATCATCCTTCCCTCTCTCTCCAAGAAAACAAACCCTAATGAAAATCCACACGCTATATGCCCAATCTTCTCCGATCCTTACCACCTGTTATTCGGTTAGAGATGTCTTGTACTATGAAGATAATCGATTCTAGCATTCGATCATGGATGAATCGTGTTTGAATCAGTGGCGGATTTACCGATTCACACATCAGATCTGCGATTCTGGCTTATTGAGCGAGATAAATGGTAAAGTTGTCCTTTATGATTTGTTTTGTGTATGCAATTTTTGATCTTAATAGTTATTATTAGGTCGTGGATCCATTACGATTGTTATGAATTCTAGGTTTTCATATTAGATCCGTGGTTGTTCATTCTGTTGATTATTACTCTGTTTTAAGCATCTGCTATGTTCATGATCTTTATCAGGTTAGGTAATTATTTTATTTTTCCGGTACTAGCCATGTTGGCAGGATTCGTAAGACAATTAATAGTAGAATTGTATTTATTAGTCATAACGATTCGACTGCTGAAGGTTGCTTTCATGATCTGCTGCTCAACAGGATCTATCTACCTAGGGCTCGGGCTTGATGAGGTTCGTGTGTGGTTGATGGATATTGATGTCAGATGGATGAAATCAATCGATTAGAAGATTGGTGATGATGTAAGATGAAAAATTGGAGTTTGAAGTTTGCTTACCAGGTTTGTTTGTACATGGATGTAACATCGTATGTATGTGTTAATCGGCCTTTGCCATGATGGGTGCGCTCGCATGGCAGGTCACCAGATCTTAATAAGAAAGAAGTATTTTTGTGTTTTGGGGGGAGTTCGCACGGTGGTTTGCTGGGTTCTCCCCCTGGTGTGTTGCGTACCGGTGTGTGTGTGTGTGTGTTTCTTGTCGGTTTATTTTTATCGTTGTTCAAAGTTGCTTAATTACAAAGCAAATTGTGGGAACTGCATCAACAAATATCGACACCGCATATGCAAGGAATAAGTAACCTGGCGACATAAAGGTACATTTAGCCAAACATCTTTATATCATTATCAGTACTGAGACAATGGTAAAATATTCACATATTAGAAGCAAACCATACTATAGATCACTCAAATACTCACATCTGTAAAAATTCAGTTTCATTCCATTATCTTCCAAACAGATTTAAGGTATGCAATGTGAAGCTACAATCATAATTTGCCTGAAGATCAGGCATGCCCACAGATATTATGGCCAATGCTTAATTTGAGAAGGGTTTCCAAATTTTTGTTTGAAAGGCGTGATACAAACTATTTTTGAGGTGGAAATTGCAAGTTTTTTCGAAACAGAAAACTTGATTTCATGGCATTAACAGAGGGTGTGAGTTTCTGTTTGCTTGAATTATATCTCGAAAATCTTAATAGTTAGACACGTTTGGCGATTGGTATGTTGCTGCCATCAGATAATGTGTATGTTAGTTGTAATTTTGGTCAACTTTTCTCATATTTCTACTATTAATCTGTCATGCATCATGTAGTAATTTGAAGCTTCTTGATCATTGCTTATTTTGTAGCAGGAAGAACTTAAACTCTATTGTTCATGTATTCTTCTTTTAGCCTTTAGGTTCTTGGAACCAGGTTATTGTGTACTGTGTAGTAGTTTAACTTGAATTTTCTTGAGGTTTCTATTTGGTTTCTGCCACCATCCATTTTGAGTTGAAGCTCCTGGTGCACAACGCTTTTGTGGAGTGTGGATTGCCTATCATTAAGAGCAAAGGAATGAGCGAATATCTAACAGCTGGTGGTGGTGATCACATCATTTTTCCATCTAGGCTTTGGCTGTGGACTTGATTTCACTCTGGTTGTGTCTGCAATTCATCTCTTTCAAGGTTATTACTTTAGGTGCATCCTAGTATATTTCAGATCTCAATTATTCCGTGAGGACCAAGATAAAGACGAATGAGTCAACTTCATATTTCAGATCTCAATTAAAAGTTCCGTGAGGATCAAGATGAAGACGAATTAGTCAACTTGATATTTCAGATCTCAATCAAAACAACTTTTGAATTGTTTATTCGTATCTTCAGCAGATTAAATCGGAAAGCGGGAAATTTAAGTTTGGCTTGGTGCTCCCTTTTGTGACCTGTAATGATTTGGAATCGGGTCTTACCTGCGTCTGGTTTGTGAGTATTAGTTATTTTGTTGGTTCTTTTCTTCCATTTGTGTATGACTTTTAATAAGATTCAATATTTTATGTGGAGGATCCATGGATTCTTCATGTGGGTTCTGGGGGTAGGGGAGACAATTGATGTGTCTGTTAATGATTCTTGATTAGTTTGTTTTACAATATTCAGGAGTTGGAAGTGTTTTAGTACTGATGTTTATTGATTGAATAGAATGCAAGAATCAGAACATTTTGCAGTTGGATTATTCAAACATGCAGTTGGAAGGCTTGCTATAAAATATTCATTTTACTGGTTGACATCTAAGTTTGCACACTGCAATTTGACATCCACTATGTGTACAAGTGAGTTATTTTTTAATTTCTTTCACCTCTTACCCTAAGTTGTTCTTACCTACAATACAAATATGCTCAGATTGTTATGGAAGGGTATTGTTTATTCGCCACTTTGGCTTGCAATACTAATGTTGTTGATTGTTTCTGAGCTGGCAGGGGTCTCCTGTTTGCTTTCCTTTTGCATCAGGCATTTGGGTGTTTAAGATCTTAGGTTTTCCACTGTGATATAGCTTATTTGTGCAGATATAAATGGCTGTGGTATCGACTTAACTTATAGAAAAAACTTCTAAGGAGGAGTTTTATGCTGAAAGCTGAACTTTAAAGCTCCTTTCATCTATAATAATACGCTCCCAACACAGTTTTTTCAATCCATATAGGCAATTTTATTCATAGAGTTTAATGGAAAAGAGAACTTATTTCTTATGTTTGAATATACATAAGTTTTTCTATAAGCTAGTTTATAGAAAAGCTTGTTGAATTTACGATTTAGGAGCATTTTTTTAAATCATAATAAAGATTAACATTGGTTATTATTTATTATAATTAATTAATTTTAGTAATACTTGCACATTAATATTAACTATATATATATATATTAAAGAATATTAATTGATTTTTGTAATACATTGCACATTAATGTTTACTATTAAACGCTTAGAGTCATTGTTGATCATGTAAATTATTACTCAATATATATAGTTATAAAAATAAATGACAATGGTAGAAGTGTTTATACATGTTCCTTCCAGTTATATACAAAGCTGATTTTTGTTTCTTCCAAATTTAAAATTAAAAAACAATTTCCTTTCATTTATAAAAAACCTTTTTCAAACAAAAATCTTTTCACGATGTATGCATTAGATTAATTTATACAGATGCTTTTATCCATACAGAATTTAATGAAAACACAACCAAACAATCATTTTTAAGTTTTTGGTGTTTATCCCCTTAATGAGAAGGTCTGAAAGCTCGAGAAATGGTAAGAGCGCTTAGGAAGGTGGTATCCTTCCTGAGAGGTTGGTGGTTCGAACCCACCCAGATCTACAACTGTCTTTTTTGACCCATATATTTAATTTGGACCAAACGAAGCTTCTCTTGACTTAAAAAATTCTGTAATGTTGAATGGTTGATGGAGACTAGTCAGTCTTCCATTATCTCAACTCAATTACTTGGTGCAATTTTACAAATCCACATGTCCAATTATTCTTAATTTCTTATTTGGTGTTGGTTCAAAAAAATAACCTTGTTTAGCAAAAATAAAAATAAAAATAAAACATGCCCATTTGATTTATCTTATTTATTGAGGTAAGAGTCTTAACTTGTAAGGCCATCCGATGTGGCTTCAATGGGTACTATCCGGGTAGTTGGTATCCAATGGATACCTTGGTGAACACCACCGTGGGTGTGAGCGGGTAGCTCCCCATCGGTTTGGTGAAGCCGATGACTCCCACCCACCCCACCCCACACCACCCCCCCCCCCCCCCTCTCTCTCTCTTATTTTTTTTTTATTTTACTTTGAATTAAATGATAGTGGGTCGACAGTGGATGAATTGGGTAGTTTTGGGTAAAATAATGGAATACTGATGTGACAGTTGAAACCATTGGGTAGTAGTGGGTCGACAGTGGATGGCCTAAGTGTGAAAAATGACCCTTTACCCGATAAATGGTAACCAACTTTATGATGCTAACCAACAATCCATTTTCATTGCCGAGAATGTTATATGATAAGGTAAGTGAAGGTGATATATTTTTCCATTAAAGGAAAGAATTTGGTAAACAACCCCCCTAAATATATGTTCCTAAGTTAGGAAGTTAAAGAAGCACTATCAATACCTTAAGAGTAAATTAATTATGCTCACTTCTTACATGTTAGACAAGGACTTCATTAATTATATAATTCAGCTAGTAACATATGCAGAGAGTAAAAAAAAAAAAGAAACATAATAAGATGATGGATCTACATGAGTTGGAAATTAAGTTATAGTAGGCACACCACCAACTTACACAGATTGATATGAATTTAGTTATAGTCAGTCACCATCCTTGAACCGGCCATCGACAATTTGGATCTGGTCGCCACGATGAAGCGGTCGTCTGTATGGAGGAATCAGCTGGTTTCTTGAAAGAGAAGATTTGAGTTAGAAAGGCCCACCCTCCTCCATGTCTTCTATTATTGCTAGATTCAGATGTATCATCAGAAAGCTTCTGGTAAGCCATGAATCTGGATGTAGTAGCTGATGAGATGTTGGACCTATTATTGAAAGAGACTGATCTCCTGAAGCTGAAGCTTCTGCTTCTCAAATCATCCATTTCTATTGTGTATTGATTTCTCTCTAAAATGAATGAAGGTAGGTATCAATAAATATATATTCCTTAAACCAGTTGACTTTTCAAACTTGATTAAATTGTTGCCACCATGACTTGGAGAGAGAAAATATAATATTCCGTCCATATAATTTTAAAATATTTGACCTGTATTTTATTTGGAGTTAATTACATGGTACATTTGGTTTTTTATTGTTATTATTGATCCAGAAATCAAAAGAAATACGAAATTGCGACATGTGGTTTGCAGTTTTACACACCTTAGTCCTCTTCCTTTAACGCAAGTTTTTTTTTGAAGAGTGTCCGGGTCAAAGCCCGATTAATCTTTATCAATTTTGGGTGCTAAACATGACCCTATTTAAATGTCCTCAGGCATGCACACGAGAAGGATCAAACTCAGTTAGGGTGCTATGAACCCCCCGAGCGATAACCAATTCGTCCCAACACTGGAAGACGATGCAAGTTAATTTCCTTAACTCAGGGATATCCATGTCTCTTTAGTCTTTACCTTCTTTTGGTGCTTTTATACTAAAAAGTAAGAAAACAGTACATTATATACACTCACTCATACAAGTTACTATATATTACCCATGAATTGAGATATCTATATTACAAAACAATTGAGAAGTGGATCTGATTAATCACTTTTTGATCTCAAGCCTACCCATGAATAGCACTTGTTAGGGGAATTGATCCGGTGCATCTTATCTCGATACATCTCATTCTAATGTGCATCTAATGGTTGATAATCACTTCTCAGTACTAACTCAATTTCTCGCTGAAATCCAAAGAGTGAAAATGAGTTTAAGGAAAAACCTCAAAAAACAAAAAAAACAACCGAGGAACACCCTCATAACCCTTCATCTCAACCCTATATATTACATTTCATTTAAAAATAATAACGAAATGGAAATGGAATAAATCAATGTTCCCTTATTTATAAGGACTGTTAATCATAAACCAACCCAAATTACAAACGGCAGTAGCCATCAGTGCAATAATTGAAGTTCAAGGACAACAATTGATAGTGAGACATACCACAGAGAGCAAAATTGTAATTTGTGTTGAGATTTATAAATTTAATAAAACGAGTTGCATGCTCCATTGCATTGCATCATATCATGAAAACCACAACTTTTGGGGGGTTTCCTAGAAACAGGCCCTTTTGAGTCAAGGTTGGTTTATGTCTGTTTTGCCCATCTTCTTTGATGCATAAACAAATTACTCAACACTACAATTACAAATAAAAAACAAAAGTAACCACATATGGTCCAAACAATGGTCATAATGTAAAACTAAAACACCATTTCTTTAAAAATACCAGATAGAACATATATATTAAAGGATCTTGAAATTCATTTCGTTTTATAAATTACAAAAAAACTAGCAGACACACGATTACTGCAGACAACATGGGCTAGAGTAAGAGCACTATACATTAATCGAGTGGGCAGTGATTACAGCTCACTTGAGTGAAGGCACTCGTCAACAAGTTGTCGAAGGTTAGGATTCTCCATGGCAGCCACAACTCTTTCTTTGTCATTCAACTGCTTGTTCACTGCAAACAAATTGCTTTATTAACTTAAAACCATGGTAGTTCCAACACACCTAGTCCCATCTATTGTTAAGTGACAAACATATTTGTGAGTTTTGTTAAACAATCTCCTCTTATTTTGGGATTATGCAGCATACTAAGCACATAAATGGTATCTATTAATAGCATATATAGGTCGGCTTTTACCTGCTTCTTCATCTGCATGGGATCCAGGAGCTACTTTGATGTCTACCTGTAGCATATAACAAATGATATAAGACTAACAATGAAAAAAAACTATGTATGAAATGTTTTAATAATATAATTAATGTTAAAATCTCCTATTGGAGTTGAGCGTATGCCATACATTACTAAATTCTTCTAGGAATAGGATTATAGGTTGAGGTATAGAGCTGACCTTAAAATGTGGAGGGAAGCAATCCTTGAGTTTAACTCTCAGGCATAGACCAATTACAGTTGCCATACTGCAGTGCTGAATGGTTGGGGTGAAAGTTATCCTAACCACAAGTGAAACGTCGTCAACATAAATAGAAAATAGCGGAAACTGATGCAATTAATAACATAGAGTGTCCCTTATTTCCATATAACCCAATATGGATCACTTACTTACTCTGAATATGGCAAGTATAGAGAATTTTACTAGGTAAGAGGTATGGTAACAACCCAGGTTTTTACCCAGTAAGTGAGGGGGAATACTTTTACCGGTAAGCACTTAAGCAGGCAAAAAAATGCTTACAAACAACCCATTTGAATGGTCGAGAATGTTACTGGACAAGGTAAGTGAGGATGATAACTTTAGCACGTAAACACTTACTTGGTAAGCATTTTGTAAATGGTCCCTAATTAAAGGCTAAAGCTTGTTTCCTTATTTTCTATTTTGTCTGTTTTATATTCTGCAATGTCTTTTTGATTCACAGAAATTAAGGTTTTGTTTTAACAAGTCCAAATAACAAAGGTTGCAAATTTGACCAAATATCTCTCTTGTATAAACTTAACTCTTTTAGACAATCACTTTAACTAACCTCTAAACTTTTCTTCAATAAAGTTTATGACTTTCCCATAAATTACTAGAAAATCACCAATACCCCATGAATATATGGAGGGGCGCTTGTGGCCTTTAAGGATATGCTTTTGATGACATTTTCACAATTGAAAATCACAAACCGTCACCGGAGGTGCAGACGATGATGTATAAGTTTATACGTCGCATTTTCCGTGTATAAATATACTTAAACAAACAAATATGATCCCCAATCGCCGTCCGTCAAATTCTTAGCGTTAAAGCCTTTAAAAATATAATTACTTTTAAAAAATTTCAAAGATTGAACTAGATTGAAAGGTATCGGCAAGACATTTTTAGCAGTGTAATTTGTAAAAAAAAAAAAAAGAATACTTATTTTTAATGTATTTCTCATTAGTAATCAATTAATTAAATGATAAAAGTAGAAAATGAAAACTAAAAAAAAATAATACTAAAATCTTTGAAGAGTTAAGAGTGTTATTTATATCCATCAACACGCAATAAATTTCAATAATTAGTTTAAGATTTATTAATTGCATTTAATAAAATCTTGTGAGTGATGTTGTTATTGTTAGGTAAGAGTCATGAAATCAACTTTTTAAGCAATAAAGTGGACTCCAATTATAGACAATTAACCAACTAAAGGCACTATAATTCTATAAAGCATAAATACAATTTAGGCGATTATAAAACAAAAATTGAGTAGCTTTTTATTAACAGTACCTCTTTTGTCGTAATACTTAAATTAACATCATCAATACTTAAATTGAAGCATTTCATTGGTCAATAAAAACAAATACATAAATTGATGATGTCATAAATATGGAAAAAATATTTTCCAAAATTCATCAATTTATTAATTTGAATTTTATAACTTACATTTTATATCCCTAGAATTATTTGATTAAATTACTTTTTATCCCTTAGTTTTTCATTTTTCACCTTACATCCTTATCATATTAACATAAATATCATAGAAGAACTAAAATGTATTAAAATTTTTGGTTTTTTTTTCAATAAATTACATTATTATAATCGTCTTGACAATACCTTCAAAATGAGTATAGTATTGAATATTTTTTAATTTAATTATATTATTAAATATTAAAAATAGATATAAATTAATTTGTTTATATTTTTTTACATTTTGACCTTACACTTTATATCCTTAACTATCTATATATATACTATCTATTCAAATTTCAATTTAAATTCTATAAGTTACACTTAATACCCATATAGTTAGTTATTAAATTTACTTTCAATCCTCTATTTTTATTTTTTTATTTTACACATTTATCATATAACCTAAATAATCATATAATATATTAATTAAAATTACATTTTTTTTACCAATTATACTATCATAATAGTCTCGTAAATACATTTAAAATGAACCCAATATTTATGGTTAAACTAAATCATTAATGTTTCTTTTATCAACTAATCATATTTACGTTTGATTTGTGGTGAAGTATTTGTGAAATTAATAATGCAAAGATCAATTCTTATTACAAATTAAAACAATATATTTAAATAGCCCGTGTAATACACGGGTCATTAACTAGTATATATTTGTATTATGAAATAAAATACGGTTTTACTAAAACAGAATATTTACCACTCTTTAATTAATTAAGTTACAACTTTATGATTTCCAAAAGTAATAATATAATTTAATTGAAGTAGGCTTACACAAAAAATCCGATCAACTCAACCTAAAAAAATCCAATATAGCCCACCCAAAACGACTCGGTACTTAATCAAGTTATAACTCTTAAGTCTTAAGTATTGTGTTGGAATTAGATAAAATTCATTTAAAACCAACACAATCTGATAAACCTTCTTTTTTAAACGGTTCATTTAGGCTTTTCCTAAACTAGGTGAATTAGTTATATAACCTTAAATAAGATTTTAATTAGATCCATGACCTTCTGATGAGTATAAACCTATTTTTTCTTATTAGGCCAGGAGGACACGGTTGACCTAAAGCTGGAATCCTAGTTAGTTAGTTTAAAGAGTGCGTTGGTCTTATATTTTGTGAAAGAAACTTGTGGGGTAGTCGAATGTGGGGGACGGGCTAGATTATCGGAGAATTAGACTATGTACCGTTACCGGTTTGGGTTACCAATAAGTTGCCAATCAGCATTAAGAGGTTTAAGAATAAAAATTCGAGTAACTTTAGACTCATACTCTTTCTGACCAAAGGAAGAATGGGTTTAACTTGAAGTTTTTTGGACGATTGTGATTTGTAGCAAGAACTTAAGTGTGTGTATCAGTTTGATTTGGTTCGTACTAACAAGGAACCTTCTTCTAACAGTCGAAGAGTTGAGGATGGTAATATTAGAAGCAATGCATAAGTAAGGTGTATGAGATAGTGGACATTAATAAGTTGGGATTTAGGTGAATAAGACGATGTTTTGCCTTTCCGATTTGGAAGTAATGTAATGTAAGAAGAAATGATTATTCTTGAATCACTTGTTATTCGATAAGGAAGCTTAAACCGTGAGATATGGTGATATTCGAAGTTGACTTAGTAATGATCGGTAACCTTAGGGGTAGTCGGATCAATAAGGTAATTATCATGGGTGGTAACATCTACTTTTTAAGGGTTGTATTAGGAACATTAGGGTGAGTGAATTCTCAATTTGGTGTTTTCTCTAAGAATCGAGAATAGGTGGTTGATCAAATAGTTATTACCTGGTGGATTGATCGGTGATGTTGCAAACTTATCACAAATACTTCTAGACCTACACGAGTTAAGGATAATTGAAGGACGAATTCAAGAGATATGGTACGATGATAATTTCAAGACGGATGCATTATGCAATTTAGCAAAATTGAAGGAGACCAATTGGAGAGCATGAGGGCACCATAATTACGAGTGGGAGATATTCGTGCAGGAGAGAGATTGATTTATGTTGAGTTTGCATTTTACGGGGCCACTCAAGATTCATGGAGCGTGCCAGCGAGATAGCCTACAAGTTAGGATTAACACGCCAACTACAAGGGGTTCATAACACGTTTCACGTCTCAAAACCGAGAAGTCTATATCACTGCAAGGAATTAAGGCCGATCAGAAGTTGAACTTCATAGAAGAGCCGATAGTTATCATGGATCGTAAAGTCCGCAAGCTAAGGAACAAGGAAATCAGCTTGGTGAAGGTCCAATGGAGGTTCCATAAGGGACAGGAAGCTACTTGGGAAGCAGAAGCGGAAATGAGGACAAAGTACTCGCAATTGTTTCAGTGATTGAATTCCAAGGGAGGAATTCTTTTGAAGGGGGAATGATGTAATAACCGGAATTTAAAGGTCATCTATTTATTTGAATTAGAGAACTTGGGTGCTCAAATTGTTAATTTATTTAAGATAGGTGACCAAAGTTGGATTTTCAGAAACTTCTTAAATAAAAAAAAGGCTTAGGCCATTTTTTGGAAATGATCAGAAGGGGGCTTGGCCCAAGCCCATAGTATTTAAGGGTTGAATTAGGGAGCAGCAAGAGAAGGCAGAGAGGAGAGGGAGGCTACTTCATCATCTTCTTCAACCGATCATTCTTTGGGTAAGGTTTGCCTTCATCTTTCAATTTTTGTTTTGCCTGTGATACATTAGAAAGTTGATGTAAGTAGTTTGGAATAGAATTATGGGGTATTAAGATGTTCTAGGTTTGTGTTTTGAGATCCCGACTCTGGGTGAACCAGAAGTCCGACTCGGATTATGTCTGTGAACCCGAGTGGGTCCATAGTCCGACTCGGATTACTCGAAATCTGACTCAGATTACTCCAAATCCGACTCAAATTATTGTTCCAAAGAAGTCCGACTCGGATTATGCTTGTGAACCAGAGTGGGTCCATAGTCCGACTCGGATTACTTCTGTGAACCCGAGTGGGCCCACCGTTCTTGTGCTGCGACTTTTCTCGTGTCTTGTTCGCCATTCCAAACTTTCTGGCATGCATAGTGTTTAGAGATAAATAGTGTTTTTGAGAAAATATGAGTAGACGCAATGTCAATTTTGGTCGGCATATAGGTGGACGGCGTAAGCTTAAGTAAGGTTGTGGTAAGTTGGTTCAATTAGGTCGTCAGGTAAGTTCCCTTGCTAAACCTTTTATAACCTGAAAATGTTTTGTGAATTTGATTGTTGATAACCGATGGACAATTGCATTTTATGAGCATGCTTATAATTGAATGCCTGTGTTGTTTGATTGTGGTGGGTAGCAGCGTGGACACTGTGTACCTTGGGACGATGTTTGTCTCCTGGGAGTTTTGAGAGTGGTGGGTAGCAACGTGGACACTATGTACCTTGGGACGGTGTGTGTCTCTTGGGAGTTTTTGAGAGTGGTGGGTGCTCGAAACTGTTCGTGCATCCTTAATTGGCGCTGGATGGGCCTGCCACCAAATGGTATTCACCGGTCGCCGGAAGGGTCTGGATTCGAGGAGCCTGTAAGGACCCCGATCTAACGTCACCTAGTGACGGTTTCTTTGTCCACAATGCACCACGGTGTTTTCTTTTTAAATATTTTATAATTGGGCCACCGGGTCAACTGTTTTGAGGGAGTTCACTAGACCTCATGGGCTAACCCCCGTCCCCCGCTTTCGAAATCTCTTTAAAAACATTTTCAGGAGAAGTTCGTAGAGGAGGATCATCGAAAGGAAAAGAGAAGGCTCAGAGCTAGATTCACGAGGTCGGTTAAGAGTGTCCTTTAGTTGGTTTCTATTAGTACGCTTATCTCAACTATGGAGAGATGTTCCACTAGTACGATCTACTTTAGATTCTTGTTAGCAGTGAACTTATGTTTGGGTTTAATCGCCAAATTTTGATATTTAATATATTTCCCGCCGCGTTAGATCATTGGGATATATAGCATTATATGTTTCGGTTTTAGGTCGTTACAATGAATATGAAAAGAACTAAAATTTTACCCGGTAAGACCAATAGTATAAACCGAGTCTTATCCCGTAAGTATGACTCATTGATACATATTGTTGCATACGGTAATGTTTTGAGGGACTTAAATATTATCCGATATGGTAAATCATATTCTTCAATTTTACAGCCCCTTATCCTAGTAGAAAAACTAAAATACAAACGTGATACTTATTTCTAGACAAAAAAATTAGTAAAATTTTATTTATCAAAACACGATAGCAACTGAGAGTGTAAACAATAGTCTCGTCCACCGCTCCATGATTAGAGTCCAATAATGGAGTCCGGTCACTTTCCAATACCAAGTTTTGGTAAAAATATTTTCGTCATAAATAAACATTAATAAAACCATATTAAAAAACTCTAATAAAATAAAACAAAAACATCAAAATCAAAATCAACAGAAATTTCCAAACGAAAAGTCAAAGCAGCAGAAAGCAAATAGAAGAAGACTCACAGTATTCGGCCGAGCTTCTCATCGACGGTGATGGACTCCTCCGATAACACACTCAGCTGCTCCAACGAATACGGATGCTCCGGATCTCTTATATCCCTCACGAAATTTATCCATCTAAAGGTCAAAGATCTCAAATTCAACCAAATTTCAACCAAATTATTAAGAACATAAAACCGAAATCGAACTGAAAACCTAAATCATTTCATAATTGATGATAAAAGTTAGCAAAAGGATATCATAAATATCGAGAGGATCAACGGCGTCGTGATGATCACAGTGGAGATGCGCATCTGATCGAATGATTCTCTCCTTCTTTTCGCGTACAATTGGATTTGCGTTTATCAATCCAAGAGTCATTTTGCTGAATGAATGCTGAATGAAATGATTTTTAGCTTAATGAGAAATTCTGATTGTGTTTAATTTCATCTATGTGTGTGTGTGTGTAGTGAATGAATGATGGTTTGATTTTGGGTTGCAATTTGTGCGTCTCTAGAAACTGGGTACTCGTGCCCACAGATTGGAAATTTCATTTACTAAAAGGGGAAAGACTTGTTCTTAAATGACATTATTACCCCCCTTCATCTTCTGTATTTAATTGATATATAACTAATCGGTCAAAAAGTTGTGAATAAAATTATTAAAACTCACCTAAAACTACTTGACCCATGGTTTTTCTGGTTCAGGGGCTGAACCAACAGATTTACTTAATAGGAGAATTTTTGGAATATAGTTTTTAGTTACATTATTTGCTAATGGACAATAGCTATTTGAAAGATACTTGGGGAGCACCAATAAATTTAACAAATTATGGTTATATAAATTTATATAAAGAAATATGTTTGGGTAAAAACTTAAGAATCGTATGACAACTGACTTATGAATAATAATCCTGTATTAAGATAAGGTCCTGAGAAAAGTCACATGAACCCTCGAACAATTTAGTCGAACGATCGAGTGATTTTCGTGATTATATCGTACGATATCTTTGGGAAACGTATGATACCGAGCGTTATAATACTAACGGTAACTTGTATCTTCAGTTTATTCATTCATGACAGGTAGACGACAATTCCCGAAGATCAAGCTAAACGTTAAAGACCAAGATTCTTGACTTGACTGTTACGCCAGTGATTCTCGCGACTGTTATGATTGTTACATTAAACGAGGTATTATGAGACGGCGGTTACAAGGAAAACAACTATAAAAAGACTACAAGACAAGTACGAAGGACAACTGATTCTGAGCTCTCGAAATACTTTAAAGTCAATCCACATTCTCTTGTAATCTTAGCTCATATTTGATAGTTATTTCCATTCATTGTAATCGTACGATCATCCCTGCAATTCTCAAGGATATCACCCCTAATTGGTGATACATAGTGCAACGTCGGTTATTCCTTAGCCGACCGCAGGTTTTTTCCTCGCCCTTGAGGTTTTTCCTGCGTCATCAATTGTTGTGTTTATTTTCTTTATTTTGTCGCACGTATTATCAAACTTGATTCTTTCTCTCGGCGATTTTGCTCCACAAACATCTTACGATATCAACTGGTGTAATTTTTTACATAAACAAAATACAAAATGGATTTAAAGTTGTGAGTATAAACATTTTTTTAACGGCATGTTGGTGCAACGGAGTATCATCGTGCCACCATGGCACCAAGTCACAATGACCTGAGTTTGAAACCTCTCCAAGAATAATAACCACCCCCAGCCTAGCCATCCAATTTCCATTTAAAGGGTTTCAAGACATCAGTTGGGATTCAAACCCGACACCTGTTTAGGGAAAATCCCTCACAATAGACTCCAGTAGGAGTCTAACTCCTGATGTTCACCATATAAAAACTATAACTTATGCATCAGACCAACTGAGCTAACCATTGAGAAATTCTAACTCTATGATTGTAAGAAAAATTTCGATACAATATATGAGAAGTAACTCAAATACCATGCTAAGTTAAATATGGTTAGTAATGTGAAAGACTTCTAAAATACTATGGAGATTTGGTTAGTTTAAAATAATAACTACATAATTACTTGCTTTAATGTATCTAATTAGCTTATCATAATTGACCTATATGGGGAGATTAATGTACTTATTAATTGAACTTTTAAGCAATTATGAAGTATTGATGTAGCTTTCATTGTTATCTAATTCTTCTCTTCCCTTAAATTCTTATTTCATAATCTAGCAAAACCAGAAGCTTGTATGGTAATGACTTTCGGTTAAATAACCGTAAAAGACAATTCTTACCTAATTGTATATGTTTGTTGAACAAAGAAACACAAAATTTCAATCCTAATACACACACTTGTTAATAATTAATTTGGTCACACAATGCAAAGTAGGATAAACAAATGTCAACAAGGAAGTAAAACTAAGAAGCAAACACAAACATTCATGGAAACAAAGAGTTCAAATATCATGTGCGGAAGTAGGAGGCATGTACAAAATTGAAAGTTGTACTGTTCAACACCTAACTACTCCTAAAGCAAAGACTAGTTTGACCAAATGGCCAAATCTCAAGTTCTCAATCGATAACAATGAAGTTTAAGGTTTTTCTTAATATCGATTTTCAAATATTAATTAGTGATTTCACAGTTTCAACTTAAGCTGAAAGGATAACTAAGAGTATGATACCAATTGATCAGCAACTAAAAAAAAGGAAATTATTGAATTACCAATTGATTGGTCAAATCTCAACGTGAACATGCATAATCCAAGGCATCGTTCAAGGATTCAATGACAAATAGGGTGGTCATTCAAGTGTAATCAACAAAGAACAATGGCATGAGATCATTGATGGTCGATGGGTCATCGAGGAAGAAAGCATGCACTATATAGAAGATTCAAATGAATAAAACGGGCCGGCCTATTAGAAAAACTAACAACTCAAATGAATAAAACGGGCCTATTATAAAAGTTTCCCACAATATGCAAAGTTTTCGTCGGACTTTTGGAGTTTGCATTTCTTAATGTATTTAAAATTAATAAATGTAAATGATTAAAAATAGGGTTAATTACATGGATGTGTATCGAACTTGTCACGTTTTTTCATTATATATATCCAAATTTTAAAATTGTCATTGTATGTATCGAACTTGCTAAACTTTGCCATTGTATGTATCGAACTTGCTAAAAGCTAAACTTTGCCATTGTACGTATGTTGCCATTGACCGGTTACCTGCTTAGAAGGTAAACCGATACATACAATGGCAAAGTTTAGCAAGTTCGATACATACAATGGCAATTTTAAAAGTTGAGTACATACAATGAAAAAACGTGACAAGTTCGATACACACCCATGTAATTAACCCTTAAAAATAATAGTTATGTGTTAGTTAATATATTTATATAAAAATATTTTGAGAGAGATGGGATTTTTTTTTAAAAGGTTCTGAAAACCCAATTTTCATATATCTATTAATTTGGATATTTTTATATAGTTTGTACAGATTTACAAATTTTGTAAATTCTCTTGTTATTTTTTTACATATTTGTATGCATGTTTTTACGGATGTTTTGAAAATCAAACTTTATAATTCTCTTAATATTTATTGTTAACGTACTTTTATACTCCAAGAAATCGAAACAGCAAGAAGACATCCACTCAAAGTACATATCCACCATTCCAACTTTTTATCTTCATTGTCCTCCAAAATCAGGCATTAGTTCTCTTTATTAGGATATATCAGTACCCAGCCCTCACAACCCTTTCAACCTCACTGCCACATCAGCTTTTTTCCAACCCCCTCTGAAACCCTCTCTGATTAGTACCCGAACCCTCCCAACCCTCTCATTAAATTAAACACACAACACAAGCCCGCTGAGAGCGGCGTGGGTAAACCGCCCACCTTTGAACCCGCTGAAGCCGCTGGAGGGCGTAGCGATACCCACTGAAGCCTCCCAACCCGCCGGCTTCAACCCGCCAGCCAACGGGTTACCGCTACTCATGGCCTTACAAGATAATAAGATAAACAAGTTGTTTGACAAAGAGGGGACCATACTCAATTTCAAGATAGTTAAGATTGCTTTTATGTATCAACAAAAAGGCTTATACAAGTGTTAAAAAAATAAATACCCTTCTCATGATGCAAGATTCAAATACTACTTGATCTAGACAACATTCGATTAATGTCACAAATGCAACCGTATCTTTTTTAATGGTAATACCCATAAGCTAAAATACTTTCGGCTGTTTAAATTTGTAGTTTCTGAAATGCTTCAGCCTGTGGAGCTATCAGGATTCGAGGGATTCCTCAAGTAGCTTCTCGGTTAGAGATTTAGAGAGTCCCATAACACCATCAGGAGTTCCAACCTACAGTCGAAGAGAATTAGATGATGATGATAATAAGTTGTATGCTTATTAATGCATATATGTACTTACGTATGTATGTATGTTGATGGAGATTAATAAATACTAACCACGGTGTCAACAAAGGGAGCCGTTAGTGGATGCTCGAGCATTAGCCCGCCAGCGACATTTAGTGTTACCCCATCATCTACCTATCATCAAAACCATGAAAAATATGCTCCTATTAGGAAGTAAAAGAATTCTTTACACACCATCAATATTTTCTTTTTGAGCAAGTTTTTAATTTGAAATTTACTTATATATCAATTGCAATTAGTACAAGAAATTGATGATAATAATATACGTCTACTATATTCACCTATTTTGTGTTATAGATGGTATTTAAGACATTCAACTAATAATCAAACAGTTTCTTTTATGTTACACATCTAATCAAACATTGCAATTCCTAGAATATAGCAAAAAAGTATGTAATGTTCAATTACCAGTCTATCAATGACCTCATCAGGTATATCATGGAAATAGACCTGCATCACAAGAATCAGTCAAATTCAGTAACAATTCTAAGAGGTTTATAGTTTAAGAGTCAACATTCTTGAAACGGCTTTTCATCAGCTCTAAATAGTGCCCAATGGTCCTTCAACTATAGATATCAAGGGGCCGTTTAATAAACACTTATTGGGTAAACGCTTACCTTGTTGATGCCGAGTGAGCATGGGGAGGACTGAGAATCTTACCCGGTAAGAGGCATAACAAAGACAGGAGTCTTGCCTGGTAAGTAAGAGGAAAGACGCTTACCCAATAAGCACTTACCGAGTTTAAGACGCTTACTAAGAATCAATTTTGATGGCCTAGAATGTTACATGATAAGGTAAATGAGGCGTGAGTCTTGCTGGTAAGCATTTGGTAAACAGCCCCCAAGTGACTTCAACTTCTCTACCAACTTACATATGAAAATGAGAAAAATCTTGATCTTTTATTGTTTGTTCACATGATACATCATGTTGTTTTACATGGGTTTCAAGGCCTTACTCTTAGCCTGCTTTTCAAAACTTTATCTTATCTGACCTCTACTCTTTGGGGTAGAGGTCAGTCTGCATACAATTTTCCCTACCGAAACCCCAACTACAAGTGTGATATAATGGGTTCGTTTGGTTTTTGAGGTCTAATAGTTTCTACTGTAAAATAGGTTGTTAGGTTTGCGAAATTCAAAGAAACTTGATGAAATTGGAATGACAGATTCCTTAGTGATCTTGGGTTCGCAGAATGAATTTGATGGAGTCCTTTGATTTCCATTAAGGAATTTTCCTTGGCGTAAGTGAAGGAATTGAATTCTTACCAACCAAACGTGTGGTCAAATTCCATTCCAATTCCATTAAATATTCATTATGCGAACCAAACGCCATCTAAGATGCAAATGCAGAATGGAGATGATGATGTCGAATAAGGTATACCTCAGACCTGTCCCATCCTCGGCTTTTGGTACCTGTGGTAAGGTTAGTTATTACTATAGATCCCACAACGATTGCACAACCACCTGAATATCCTGAAAAGATGAAAAGATAAAAGGTAAAGTCAGAGGTCGTAAGATTTTCAGAGTAAATTTAGTTGGTAACAAGCAAACCTTTGATGAAATGGCGTGCTTCTTCCTTGCTTGATGGTTTCTCTCGAATCATCCCTTCATACACCACCACCTCAAATTAAAATCAGATGAAGCCAGCATCATATTTCTTGTGATGCCTCATATGCATTTTGTTAACATAATTAGCTTTGTTTGCAATAATAAAATATGAGATGGGAATAAGGCATACTGTGTCGGCTGTAATTAGCAGTGTGGGCTGTGCATTTTCCTCCTTATGACCTGTAATTCCAAGCCTTGAAATGATGGCATCAGCCTGACGATTTCAGAATAGATCAAGTTCAGAAAATAAAAATCATCTTGGTAAACCAAATTCATTAACCATTTGTTCAAATATGATCATTTTTGTACTATAACACTTCAAAATTAGGAGATGAAGCAAGACTCATAAGGCATAACCCAGAGACTCAAATGAGCATACTCCATCTGATCTGAGAAAAGGAATCTTACGTTGACTCTTTTGGTCAAGATTACCGTCTTTCTAAACATATCAACATTCTCTAACCCGTTCCCAATGATTTTTTTCAACAAAACTTGTTCTATAAGTTCAAGATAACCTTAAGGCAGAAGAAATAGTTCTCATATATCATAAAAATTTAAAGAAAGGATAGCCCCTTTTCTCAAAATAAAAAAGAGAGCATGTATGAAAAAAAGCCAAAGTTCATTAAGGAATAGATACATAGACAAGAATGTACCTTTGCTTCAGCTAAAGCCAGTACGAGATCCTCTGGCTTCTCGGTCCTAATACTCTTCTCATCGATGTCTGCACTCTAAAACCCATGAATCAAAATTAAGCAGGTTGAGTTTACTCTCTAAAAGAGACCTTAAAAAGAGAAGGGAGGTTCCAACGTATATAGAGAAGTACGGTCCAAGTCTAAAGATGTGGGACTTCAACAGGATTGTCTGTGAATGCAGAGTCCCTACAGTGGTAGACCTTGGCTTTGATATCATGTGATGTAAGAATATGGAAAGCCATTCAATTATCCTCCAAAAGAGTGTCTAAGGATAGAAAATAGTTTCCAACATATATAAAAAAGAAATGATCAAAGTCTAGCTAACGATGACTCCAATTATAGGCGGAACAGCAGAAGCAAATTCAAGAGTAGGGGGCAATTCTCCCAACAAAAGACAATAAAATAGTTGAAAATTATTTTTTTAAACCTTTAACTCTTGTATTTACCCCAACTTTTCCATTGACACCCCTAACATTTTTCCATATTCCCCCCAACCTTCTTGCAGCGGCTCCATATAATTGCAGAATTGCTCTTTGCAGCCCATTCACTGCTTTTGATATCCTAATAAGCAATTTTGGTTTTTTTTAATAATGATGCTAAATTCTAGCATTTCTTTTTTAATGTTTACTAATTCTCTCAGATTATGTGTTCTTTTTGGACAAAAGGTTAATACCAGCAACCCCAACCGGCTCACAATCAGCTGCCAATTCCATAATGTGGGGGGCATGCCTGACTCACTCAACGGTTGTGGCTACAGGGGTGCCCCGGGCTCGACGAGACCAATTTGATTTTGGACAAACTATGCCCCCATCCCCCACCCGTTACCAACTGAGCTAAGCACCATCGGCCGTGCTTTGCTGTCATTAACAGTGTCTTACTAAACATTTCTAAACAGCCCAAAACCATTTAACCCGAATCTCATTGGCTTGCAATGGGTTACTCTATAATCACATTGTCATAGTGAAAATGTGAAATAATATTACATATATAATGTAGAATTCTTTTACCCCTATTTGTACCCTAATCGCATGAATTCCTGGATTAGCCACTCCTAACATTCTTAATTTCCAAATGTATATATATATATATATATATATATATAGATAAAATCAGATTACTTCAGGTATTAACAGATAGGATGTTAACCTTTTTAACTTTCACATAAAAATTCGAATTTGAAATCAAATAATACCGATTTTCAAATACCTAACGAAATCCATATCAATTTTGCTACCCAAAAAGGGCCACGGCTTCACATTAAGTGATAAAAATTGTAGCATAGATAGATATACATGAAATTTTCATTACTCACCATAACTGTAAAATCATAGCCCATCTCGGCTAAGATTTTCCGACGAGCCATTGAAGAAGAGCCCAATATTATCTTCGCTTGTTTCGTCTTAACAGCAAAATCAATCAAAACCATATAAAAATCAAAAATCAATATATATATATATAGCAAACGTGAAACAAAATTAGGGATTTGTAGTTAGTTAGTTAATTTCAATCAGTAGAACTGTAGAAGAGAGAGTATAGCAGACCTTGAATTTAGGGTTCGCCATTGTTGATAATATTATGATAACTCTTCCTTTCCCTCCCTCACAATCGGATTAGGAGTGAAGAAGGATAAAATGTGAATAGTGGGACCCAACAACTGGCGGCAAAAATTTCTTCATCTTTTAGACTCTTCACAAATGGTCCCTTGACTAGCTTTTGTGCATATTCTTGGCTTAGAGGAAGAATTTGATGACATTTTAGTCCCTATGGTTATGGTCATTTAACCATAAGCTCATAACATGCATAAAAGAATACAATACAACTTTTAACATGTGTAATAGAAATTGATTGGTAAGATGGCACACACCAAACAATGAACAAATTATCTTAATCTAAATACACGACGTTACTAGATATGTGCTTAATCTTAGGGGTGTCAAAAATAACCGAAACCGAATAACCCATCCGAACCGAATGGCATTTGGGTAAAACGGTTTCGAGTTATTTTGTTTTCGGGTAAAACGGTTCGGTTAACCGAATACGAATCCTTATTCGGTTCGGTTTTCGGTTAAATTTTTTCTAATTCGGTTAAACCAAATAAGACATTCTACTAACATTTTATATAATTCATAGTTGTAAAAAAAATCAAATAGATGTTATACTATTATTATTTTACATATTTTATTGCTATATAATATTATTTTTATTGATAAAGATAATGATTTTTACTAATATTGCGTTTTATTATTAGATAATATTTTTAATAATACTGCGTTTTTTGTTTGATTTACGTTGAATGACAAAAAAAATGATGTCATCGGGTGGATATTTGTTCTCTATAAATGATGTTTTTTTAGTATAATATATGTCAATTGTCGAGTATGAATGTATGATACAATTATATATAGGAAGCAATGGATATTTAATTAGGGTAAATTAATTGAGCAAATGTGCAACTAAAAAATATAAATCCTTATTCGGTTTAACCAGTTACCGAACCGAATAACCTGAAAACCGATTAAATTGAACCTTATTTGGTTTGGTTATCGGTTAGCTTTAAAGAACTTAAAAAATCGATTAAACCGAACCGAATAAACCAAAAACCGATTTAACCGACCAAATAACACCCCTACTTAATCTTGCATGTTTTAACGTAGAAAAAACAACCTGCCTTAAAGTGAAGACACAAAGTTTGTGATTTGGCTTGTTAAAAGGTTGACAAGCTCGAGTCGACAAAGTTGGTTGTCCAACTCAATTCGAGTAAGCCAACTTAACTATTTGAGCTATGTTCAAGTATTGTACGTCTTGTTTTCGATACTCTTCAACTCAAAGTGGAATTATATATTTTACTTGTACAAAAACAAAACTATGTCATTGGGTAGATTTATTGGTTGGTATATGCATACGGTTTTCATGAAATATCTCAAAGTACATATATTTTTTTTAATTTTGCATAGTTCTAATAGTTGATAAACTAACTACCAAAAGTATTGAAAAGTTTGATAGTCTAAAACATGTAGTGAAAGTAATAGTTTTTGGGTATTGAAATATGAAAACCATGTTTAAACATTAAGAGGCACCATGACATATGAATATCTAATTAGCACATAAAAAGATTAATATGAATACATGTATTTGTTCATTTTACCTTTTCAAAGAGTCAAACTATTCAAATTATGTGAAAAAATAAAGTTGAGTGAATGATTGAATAAAATATAAATCTTTTGATTAAAGAAAAATGTTGCATATTAAGACAACACTACTTGGCATGGGTCAAATAGTTTATGACTCTTGTATCTATATAAAGGGGGATTAAATATAAAAAGTTTTAGGAGAATAAATTGTGCCTTGTTAGGAAGTGTTGCTCCAAAACGATTATGAAGCATACACGTATCTAAATAGGGTTTGGAATCAAAAGGCTGTCTATTTCTGGAGGCTGAGGGCATTTGGGGTTTAGACGTCACCTCTTTTTTTACATGAAATCTTGGTGACAAGTCATAAATTATGGTTTGGTTAGAAAATTAGGTAGGCAATAATCGTTTGTGTGACGTCTTCCCAAGGTTATTTTGTTTAGAAAAATAGGGAGGCTAAGGTGAAAGATAAAGGTTGTTAGTTGCATGACTATTGGGTTTGGATTTGGGTTTCGACTCGGACAAGTGCTCAGAGGGGACGGGCTTTAATCGAGTTATCAAATATGATCATCTTATTACAACATCTGCATTGTTTTGTTACTCATAGGGACATATGGTGGTGACATTTAGATGAAAATGGGAGATTCTCAGTCATAAGACGAAAACTTTAGTTGAAGATAAATGTCATGTAGTTGATGAATCTAACCCAAAATCTCGATCGATGGCATGGTCTCGAACCAATTAAGATCAACCCTTTCAGTCTGGCTCACCTTATAAGGTATTGTTGCTTTGTCCAAGTTGTCGAGAAACGTTATAGATAATCGTCCACTACTTTGTGACTTGTAAGGTTGTAAAACAGATTTGGGAGGGGCATCAACATTGAGTAGAAGACTTGACATCTGTAATTGTGGGCTATTAAGGGGTGGTATCTCCTTATCTCAGTTGAGACAAATTTTGCAAGCCTACATTGGGGTCACTTGCTTCCTGATTTGAAGTCATCATAATAGAATGATCGTTTAAAAAACATAGTGGTTCGTGTTGAGATTCCATTAGCCAAGATTATAGTTCGATTTTTTAGTAGGGACCATGGATTGAAAACCCAATTCCGCTTTTCCCCAATAAGTTAAGTCATTTGTAGCCTTCATGGCAACGTTTATGCATGCTCAGGTTAGAGTTCCCTTTCTGTTAATGATGCAGCGTGTATGGGTGAAACTAGGATCGAACACGTTGATTTTATGAATACCGTGTTCAACCTCTTCTAAGGTTTGTTAATTCGTAGAATACCAAACTCTAGACTTCAAAACCTGAATCCTAATGAAGAACTCAAGAGTTGGGAAGAAAACAAAAATATCTGATTAATTACTGTCCCCCCAAATCAAAATATTGAAACCTAAATAGAAGGCCAAAATGAACCGGGCCTGACAAAAGTAACAGGCCGAACACCAAAGCCCAAAAACAAAAGCCCAAAACGACAAAAAAACACAAAAACGTCCAAAAAGTCACTTAAACAGTGTTTTTAAGGGTCGAAAATGGCATGCTTCTTGTCTCAAGCTTCGATTCGACAGGTGAATCATCCAAAACGGACAACCGGAGCGAAAGTTCTGCCCTTTTGAAGTTGGACCGTTCACGGGCCTCCAGAAACGTCAAGGCCATCTCTTCCACAGCTCGGCCCGCATCAGTTAATAAGGCTTTCCAAGAACTAAGGTTGCTTCCTTGACATAGTTTTTCTTCTTGTTTATTGATGCGGTAATTATCATATATAAAAAGCGTAACAAGTTTTAACCTCTAATGCCTAGCCACTGTCTTACCACATATACAGGCAAGCGTACCTGATCGTGAGTAATATAGTGTAGGAAAGTCCAGGTATCGTATCTACCACTGGGAACGGTTAAGCTAGATGTCAACTAGAGTATTAATCAGTCAATCTAGAAAATGGGGGGTTTTGCTTTTGAAAAGGTATTTTATAAGATAAAAGAAAAATAAATAAAATAAACCTAACCAAGAAGTGGAAAACTGATGAACAAACATACATTGGAGATGAATGAATCCATTATGGTTTACTTTCATAAGACATAGATTTATGATTGTTGTCAGAATTTAAGCATAGAGCACCCGAACATGTATATCTAAGATTAACAACTAGGTGATGGTCCTCCTAGTCCCAATACATAGGTCATTTGTCAGACAATCTAGTACCGGTCATCCGATCCTATTTCTATTGCATGGTTTTCTACCTCCAGGTCACTCTCGGTCCGAGTAACCACTTAACACAACTCTCCTGGTCAAAGGGTAGGTTTAGGTAGGTTGATTATCCTATCGGAGTCTATCTATTTTGGTCAAACAGATACACCCAACCAATGAGTTCAAATAACCAAACAATATAAATCAGAACGGAATCAAAGACAACATTCAACAAATCATGCATCTAATTAATAAACTG
Organism: Centaurea solstitialis; assembly: GCA_030169165.1. NCBI lineage: Eukaryota > Viridiplantae > Streptophyta > Magnoliopsida > Asterales > Asteraceae > Centaurea > Centaurea solstitialis. Next base: position 20,504,683 of record CM058046.1, read on the forward strand.
AAATCCAAAGTATTCAAACCATAATGAAAACACAAACGGAATCAGTACATAGACATACTAATCGTAAATGCGTAAACAAACCAAACTAAAGACCGGCCGGTTTGTCGCGGCATTCCCTCGAATCTCCTCCGTAGTCGTCACATCGAGCCTCCGGCTTCTTGGGTTGGTGATGCGGTAATTATCGTATATAAAAAGCGTAACAAGTTTTAACCTCTAATGCCTAGCCACCGTCTTACCACATATACAGGCAAGCGTACCTGATCGTGAGTAATATAGTGTAGGAAAGTCCAGGTATCGTATCTACCACTGGGAACGGTCAAGTTTTATAGACTATTAATCTAAACTAGTTTAATTAACCTAAAGCTTTTGGGGGGTTTTGTTTTGGAAAAGTATTTTGAAATATAAAAGACAAATAATAAATTAACCTAACCAAGAAGTGGAAAACTGATGAACAGACATACATTGGAAATAAATGAATCCATTATGGTTTACTTTCATAAGACTTAGATTTATGATTGTTGTCAGAATTTAAGCAATAAAGCACCCGAACATGTTTATCTAAGATTATAAACTAGGTCTTGGTCCTCCTAGCTCCAATACTAGATTGTTTGTCAGGCAACCTAACACCGGAAATCCGATTCTAATTCTATTGCATGGTGTTCTTCCCTCAGGTCACTCTCGGTCCGAGTTACCACTCAACACAACTCTCTTAGTCCAAGGGTAGGTTAAGGTAGGTTGTTTTTGGAGTCTATCTATTTTGGTCCAACAGATATACCCAACCAATGAGTTCAAATAACCAAACAATAATAATCAGAACGGAATCAAAGACAACATTCAACAAATCATGCATCTAATTAATAAACTGAAATTCAAAGTATTCAAACCATAGTAAACACACAAGAGGAATCAACACACAGACATGTCAATTACAAATGCTTAGGCAAACCAACTAAAGACCGGTCGATTTGGCGTAGCATCCCCTCGAATCTCCTCCGTAGTCGATCATCGAGCCTCCATCTTCTCGGGTTGGAAACCCTAAGCGGCTCCCAACATCTAACCTAAGAGAGTATTTACTGAAACTAAGCTTTTCTGGATGCCTCAAACTGAATGACCAAGGCCTGTATTTATAAGAAAACGTCCAGGGGTCATCTGGCGTTCGCGAAACGGCAAGTTTGGCGACGCTAAACACTTAACAATAAAACCCTAACTTTCTGGAAGCTTCCGAACGAGAAAATCCGAGCTTCGCGGCGCGAGCTCCTTCTTCGCGGCGCGAGCCTATGCCTCGCGGCGCGAGCTATCCCTTCACGGCGCGAGTGACGTAAAGTCAGCTTCCGAGATCTTCCAAAATATTCTCCTTGCCTTATCTGTTGAAGATCCGTCTTTTGGAGGAATTTATCTGTCTTCGGGAGTAAGAAAACCGCCTTAGGAGCCAAGAAAAGTCCGTATTTGCAAAGCTTGCACAAAAGTCTCCTTTTTGACGCTTTTCACCCTCTTTTTATACTTTTACGCTCAAGCACCTCCAAAACCTACAAAATCAGGATTAACACCTTTTTAAGTCAAACAGTATCGAAAATACTCTCAAATTACAAACAAAAGTGAGGAATTGATGCGAGTAAAACATGTATAATTTTGGAGTTATCAGTTGGAAACCCTAAGCGGCTCCCAACATCTAACCTAACTACTGAACTATGAGAGAATTACAGAAAACTGAATAATGAGATATGAATAAAACTGAATGACCCAAGGCTCTTATTTATAATTAAACTCGGCAGGCCCCGTTTGGCGATCGCGAAACGGCAAGTTTGGCGGTGCTAAACGGGTAACTCCATCTCCCAGAATCTTCCATCGACTCCTTTAGCGGCGCGAAAATTCCTTTTGGCGGCGCGAAACGGCAACTGAATTTCCAAAATCTTCAATTTGATCATCTTTTCCTTAAATGCTGAAGATCCTGCTTTGGGAAGAAGTCTTCCAATTTGATGGAGGATCTTGGAACTTTCCGGAATAATCTGGAACTGAAATCTCTTCCAAATCTAATCAGATATTTTCTTAGAGAGGAAGCAACTGACTTGGAAGGATTCTGGAATATTCCAGATTTGATGGATCTTTTCTTTGGGAGGAAACCATTAATTTGGAAGGAAAGAAAGATCATAAATGGATTTTAAATCGCCATTTTCCATTTCTTCACAAAGTATCCACTTTTGACGCTTTTTCCCCTCTTTTTCTACTTTTCTGCAAAAGTGCCTCCAAAACCTGCAATATTCAAATTCACGCCTTTTTAAGTCAAACTGTATCATAATTGCTCTCAAAATAAAGACAAAAATGGGGAAATGATGTGAGTAAAATATGTATAATTTTGGAGTTATCAAAATTCCCACACTTAAGATTTGCTTGTCCTCAAGCAAAAATCTGATAAAATAAGAATAACGACAAAATTATCCTCCATCTATGATCATGCTTTGAAAGAACAAGGATAGTCGCAAGAAATCAAGCACAATTCAAACACCAATCAGAGCCTCATAAGTCATCAAAGTCATGCTCAACCTCTTACCCTCACAAAGTATGTATCAAGTGTATCTCTCAAGGGGTAATATGTTATATATAGTGATCACACTGATACTCGACATCTTACCAACGCATATGCTTGTCACCAAATCTCATCTCCACCACTGAAAAGTTGTCAACCGTCAAGAGTACTTTAGGGTTGTAATGTTAGGCTAAGGGTAAAGGGTAGGATAAAGGATGTATATAAGTGACTAAGGGTTGTAGCAAAAACCTGAAAACCAATTAGTTCAAGACCCAAATTAATCATCTGACTTTTGAGGTTTTTAGAGCTCGGGATTTCTATCACTATCACTTGTATATCGGCCTAAGCATATTGCTTATTTGTGGCTTCGATATTTATTTTTCTTTTAAGCACATCGACTCTTTTGATTTTTCTTTTGAATGAGTCGTTTTCTATTTTTCTTTTCTTTTCTTTGTTTTCTTTTCAAGCTCTCTATTTTTTCTTTTCTTGAGTAGCAACTATGTTGCTTTTTACTCTTTTGCTCTTTTCCTTTTTCATAATCCCTTTCTCTATTTATCAGATTCATAAACAGACCAAAAACATGAAAAGCATTCAACTTTGAGCTACGGCCAAAAGATAGATAAAAATTGGGCTAAAGGATAAAGTGTATAGTGGGTAAAGAAATGAAAAGGCTAAGGCTCAAATTGGTTACAAGGGATAAAGTACTTAGAATGAGTACTTTCAATCAAAGGCTAGGCAGATCAAATAACCTTATAATGAGGTTATCTGACGAAGGCTAAAAGGGTTAGAAACGAAGGCCTCCATTAGTGCAATGGTGATAAATACTTATGTGGTCTCGACAAGCATTCAAAGTGACAAGTTCTACCTTGGGTCAAAGTCGGTATTCCTCACAGAAATGAATAGATATACCAATTAGGCTCAAACTCTCAAAGGAATTGGGTGAGGCACTCATGGCAATTAGCATACACATGACTTTTTCAAACTCATAAAAACTCCAAAAAGTATCATCCTATATGCAAGACTCTTTTGACTTCCACAAAATTTTAAAAAGATAATGGATTTGAAAAAATTTGTGCCATATAATTCAAATAAAATCAGATAAGCAATTAAGCACAATAAGGACAAACAAACAAAAGTTTACTTAACCCCCTTCCCACACTTAAGAATTGCAATATCCTTAATGCAATAACAATTTAAAGCACATGTGGAAAGGTAAAAAGATAATGATCAACTAAACCATGGGTTAAGAAATCAAAACAAGTTAAGTCTACTTAACCCCCTCCCCACACTTAAAACTTGCATTGTCCTCAATGCAACAACAATTAAAAACAAGTAGAGAGGTGAAAGGACAACAGAAACTTCCCGAGTTAAGAGACTTGAAGCTGACGATCGGCTCATGAAGTATAAGAGACTCCGAGGGTTTACCACACCAAAACCTACAAACAAAACACACTAAAAAGAAAAATGTAAAATAAAACCTAAGATAGATAGGACGACAACCCAAAATCAAGTCAAGTCAAATCGCGTTACAAAACAATGTGGACATAAACTTTATTTTAAAAACTTTATTAAACACCCTAACCAACACGTGAAACCCAAATCCTCATCACCATTAGTCAAATATCTCTTTTTAAAAAATAAAATCTCAACTTTCTTTTTCGAAACATTGGGTTTAGGCTATTGGGCTTTGGAAAACTATTGGAAAAAGTTTTCCCACGAATGGGAACCCATCAAAATTTGATTTTGATAATTGTTGCCACATGGGGTTCCCACACTTAAAACTTGATTTATCCCCTTTTTTGTACAAAAATAATTTTCTTTTTAAAACTAAGGGATAAGTTGTCAAAATCTCAAGCAAGTTATGTAAAAACATTAAAGTGAATAAAAACCTATTGCTTGAGAAGTTATAAAAAAGTATGGTTTATCACTAGTGTTTGAAAAAGCCAAAGCCTCCCCACACTTAAAGTTGAAGAGATTGGAAGTTAAAAACATTAAGAATCAACTTTTGGTGAGAGAAAAAGAGTTTTGGGTTAGTTAGGCTTTGAAAATAACAAAAAAAAAATTCAACACAGAAGGCTCTTCGCGTTCGCGAGAATCAGCTTCGCGCCGCGAAGAATTTTTTTTTTTCGGATACCTGGTTTGGCGGAGCGAAAATTATTTTGGCGATAGCGAAATGCTTTCTGTCCACTTTTTTCAAAATTTGACCGAAATGATTTGGGTATCAATCCTAGGCATTAAAAGACACTCTACGACCCTAAAAACACACCAAAAGCATGAAAAACTTAAAAAAAAACTCACGGGTTGCCTCTCGAGAAGCGCTTGTTTTTGTCATGAGTCTCGAGCCTGACTCCGGGTTTAAGCACTCCCGTTTGAAACAAAACACCATTCACTTGCAATTAAGCAAGGGTGATAATAGTGGTACATACATGGGCTAATTGACTTACCTTTGTGTGACCCGCCAGGTAGAGTAGCGCACCACTTACTATTCCGGTTCTTACCTTGTTGGTTTGCAGACTGAGAGTTGGAGTCGCGTGAGTTTGGCATCTTTGGAACTAGATCCTTTAGATACTCCATTATGTGTGTTGGTTCATCCAATTGCTTTTGGCAACTGGCTTCCCAAAAAGGATCTTGTGACAATACTCCTTGAACTGTGCGTGGAATACCCTGTGAAAACGATAACACTTTGTTAGACTCATCCTTATTAATCAATGGAGGACTTACCATTTGTTGAGGAGGGGTTTGATTCGACGATGCTTCTTCGGGTAGATCATCTTGCACTAAAGCTCCGAGTCCATCTAGGCAGTCATCATCAAAGTATCCTTCGGTTGCATTAACCTGCCATGAAAACTCTTCGTCAGAATCGTCAGAATCAGACCATGGTGGAAGTACCCCATGTTGAATCCATGAATCCTCTTTTGGTGGCGCAAGCATTTCGATGACGGTTTGATCCATGGAATTTATCATTATGGTCGGAGGTTCTTCGATTGGTTTTTCGTCATTTGGTCGGGCATCTTCTTGTAATGGAAGTTCAAAAACCTTCCCGAACCAAGTGCCTTCCACCTCCATCTTTGAGTACGAATCCTGTCCAAGTAAAAAATTTTCGTTAGAATCACTGTTAACCTTAAAACTTGGAAAACTTACTTGTGGCTGAATGGTAGAGTGAGTAAGCCATTCAGATTTCTCCATTGATTCTCGCATTCTTTCCGATTCCTCCCTCATCTTACGCAAAGAATTTGCCAATGAGTCTATATCCCTTATGCGGTCCTCCCAATCTTGTTCTTTTAATCCCCAAGAAGGCTGATCATCCGATTGTTCATCCATCGTCTCATCCTGTAAAATTAAAGAACTATTAAAATCCTCAGACTTAACATATGGACGATTTACCTTTTGTTGTAGAGATGATCGATTCGCCACGGGTTTTTCAAGTAACTTTTTTAGCGTTGACTCATGTTGGCGTTTACTAAGTACCCACATCAGTACATCATCATCGGGAATCCCATCGTAATCCTCCATATCTGCAAAAGAAACAAAACAAATACCCGACGTAGCACGAAAAGTATAAAAGATAAAATTAAAAATTAAAAACTAAACTAGAAAGCAAATAACTTAATCGGGAATAAATTCCCAATCAAGGATCGATTAACTAACTAAACTCTAGTATCTAACTAAGCAACCATTCCCCGGCAGCGGCGCCAAAAACTTGATGCGGTAATTATCATACATAAAAAGCGTAACAAGTTTTAACCTCTAATGCCTAGCCACTGTCTTACCACATATACAGGCAAGGGTACCTGATCGTGAGTAATATAGTGTAGGAAAGTCCAGGTATCGTATCTACCACTGGGAACGGTTAAGCTAGATGTCAACTAGAGTATTAATCAGTCAATCTAGAAAATGGGGGGTTTTGCTTTTGAAAAGGTATTTTATAAGATAAAAGAAAAATAAATAAAATAAACCTAACCAAGAAGTGGAAAACTGATGAACAAACATACATTGGAGATGAATGAATCCATTATGGTTTACTTTCATAAGACATAGATTTATGATTGTTGTCAGAATTTAAGCACAGAGCACCCGAACATGTATATCTAAGATTAACAATTAGGTGATGGTCCTCCTAGTCCCAATACATAGGTCGTTTGTCAGACAATCTAGTACCGGTCATCCGATCCTATTTCTATTGCATGGTTTTCTACCTTCAGGTCACTCTCGGTCCGAGTAACCACTTAACACAACTCTCCTGGTCAAAGGGTAGGTTAAGGTAGGTTGATTATCCTATCGGAGTCTATCTATTTTGGTCAAACAGATACACCCAACCAATGAGTTCAAATAACCTGTAACATCCCGTTTGTTTATTTATTTATTTATTTTATTTAATATAATTAATTGTAGGAAAATTTATTTGGGTTAGGAGGTTGTGGGTTTATTTCTTGCGGGTTAAGCAAAGAAAGAGAGAAGCCCGTTATTCTTTGTTTAAAACCCTAGGGTTACAACCCTTCTCCACCATAATTCTTGTAGCTTAAGAAAGAGAGAGGAAAGAGGAGGTTGAGAGACGTAGGAGGGTTGCCGGAGTGGTTCGGGACGTCGTCGGAGGTAAGCGTTCACGGCCTCCTTTCTCTTTCTCTTCCGTCTAGTAGTGTAAGGGCGGTGGCCGCCGGCCTTGGCCTGACCGTGGCTGTGGTGAAAGCCGACAGGGGGCGGAAGGCGGCATACGCCGCCGCTGCTGTACCTTGACCAACGGCGCTGCCGTTGTTGCGTTGTTATCTGGTGGTGGCGGTGGTGATACCGCCGCTGCTGTTGCCTTGTTCTTGGCCGGCGGCGGCAAAGCCGGCTGCTGTGGTTGCGATGAACGGCGGCGGTGGTGGTATAAACCGCCGCTGCTGCCACTTGTCGTTGGTAAATCGCTCGGCAGTGGTGGTGGTGATCTACGCCGCCACCGTTGCGTTTGTTGTTGTTGCTATGTTTTCCGCCGAACGGTGGTGGTAAGGACCGCCGCCGCTGCAGGATGAGATCAGTGGTGACACGGTGGTGGCCATGGCACACGCCACCGCCGCCGTGCCTTGCTAGCGATGGGGGTGGTTTGACCGAGCGGTGGTGGGGAACTCTCGTCCGCCGCTGTCGGAGTGCAACGCTCCAGCGGTGGTGGTGGTCTCTGATGCCGCCGCCGTCGAGCGTCGGCCGGACAACAGTAGCAGCCCACGATGCTGTCATTGTTGAACTGCTGGAGGGAGACCATTCGCGCCGCGAAGAGGGTAGGAGCAAAGCGGCTCGCGCCGCGAGGCAGCTGGTCACGCTGCGAGGCGGCCCTGTCATCGCCGCTGCTGCCTTGTCATGCGAGCCGGCAACCGGTCTGAACTCGGTAGCCGCTGCGTCAGTGTCTAGTGAGACCCGATAGGATGTATTGTATTGTTGGGCAAGGTTTTGATAGGATGTATAAATATTTATTTTTCAGAGTTGCGGGAGAGATTCGAGTTATTGTTTCGTTGTGATTTATTCGAGCCAGGTGAGTGGGTTTTTGCATGCAATGTATTGTGATTAATATGTATGTACATATATGAATTGCTATTGATGTGTTGCGATGGCCGGGTTGCGGGATGACCCGAAGAGTAGGAAACCACTAAGACCGGATTGCGGGATGATTCGGTGAATGGGAAACCGTTAAGATGTGTATGATGTGGATGTATGTATATATGTGTGTTAATTGTGGTATATTGTATGTAAAACGTGCTCACTAAGCGGTTGTGCTTACCCCTCATTATTTATGTCTTTTTAGGTATGAGCTCAGGGGTTGACAAAGGCAAGGCTCCGGCTTGAAGGTTCCGGCTAGATGGCATTGGCATCCCGATCCGATCGTTGACTTTTCTATTTATTGACTTTGTTTACACATTAGATGACATTTATTTGGGGATTTTTGAAGTATTATTCTATTTAATCATTTAAGTGAAGGTTTTATTTCAAAAAAATATTTTTCAATAATTAAAATGGGATTAGGGTGTTACATAACCAAACAATATAAATCAGAACGGAATCAAAGACAACATTCAACAAATCATGCATCTAATTAATAAACTGAAATCCAAAGTATTCAAACCATAATGAAAACACAAACGGAATCGGTACATAGACATACTAATCGTAAATGAGTAAACAAACCAAACTAAAGACCGGCCGGTTTGTCGCGGCATTCCCTCGAATCTCCTCCGTAGTCGTCACATCGAGCCTCCGGCTTCTTGGGTTGGAAACCCTAAGCGGCTCCCAACATCTAACCTAACTACTGAAGTATGAGAGAATTACAGAAAACTGAATAATGAGATATGAATAAAACTGAATGACCCAAGGCTCTTATTTATAATTAAACTCGGCAGGCCCGTTTGGCGATCGCGAAACGGCAAGTTTGGCGGTGCTAAACGGGTAACTCCATCTTCCAGAATCTTCCATCGACTCCTTTAGCAGCGCGAAAATTCCTTTTGGCGGCGCGAAACGGCAACTGAATCTCCAAAATCTTCAATTTGATCATCTTTTCCTTAAATGCTGAAGATCCTGCTTTGGGAAGAAGTCTTCCAATTTGATGGAGGATCTTGGAACTTTCCGGAATAATCTGGAACTGAAATCTCTTCCAAATCTAATCATATATTTTCTTAGAGAGGAAGCAACTAAGTTGGAAGGATTCTGGAATATTCCAGATTTGATGGATCTTTTCTTTGGGAGGAAGCCATTAATTTGGAAGGAAAGAAAGATCATAAATGGATTTTAAATCGCCATTTTCCATTTCTTCACAAAGTATCCACTTTTGACGCTTTTTTCCCTCTTTTTCTACTTTTCTGCAAAAGTGCCTACAAAACCTGCAATATTCAAATTCACGCCTTTTTAAGTCAAACTGTATCATAATTGCTCTCAAAATAAAGACAAAAATGGGGAAATGATGTGAGTAAAATATGTATAATTTTGGAGTTATCATTTATGTGTTTTGGTAACACCCCAAAAATTGGAGTAAACAAAAACTTTCATTTACGAAAGGTGGTAACACAATCTACGCCACAGCGTGAGCTCATCCCAAAAACAGGGGTATAGAGTGTTGTATAATTACATGTTTGTAATATCGACAAGCAATAACAATAACCAACTAATCTATTCCTACTCTAGGAAAAGATTACAAAAGGGTTATCGTTCTATAATCGCCAAAGGTCTAGAGGACCGGTCCCCTCACACATTCCCCAAGCTCACTCTAATCCAAGCTCCTACTTAGGAGCGGCGTCCCTAGTACCTGAGAGACACATTGACACCAATCAAGTGTTAGGCCAAATGAGCCTAGTGAGTTGTAATCACATAACACAATTCATAAGAATTCATATCAAGGCATACGAGATACGCAAGTAAAATGAACAATCATAATAAAAGCATTCTAAACAACAAAATGTAGCATGTTAAACCGGTTTATCTTTTATCTTTGAAAAACCGTGGGAGCGACCCACTTTCGTCAAGCAAGTTACACCTCAGAGTCGAGACACCCCGTTGTCGTCCTCCTACGAAGACTCAAATAGACAACCTCAAGGGCCAGGCACATTCGCGGCCACACGAACGGCGAGGGACATAGGTGCACACCTTTTGACTAGTGTCACCCAAGACTGAGTCGAACTCGTGTAAACTTGAAAGTGCACACCTTTTGACTAGTGCCACTTTAAATCAATCTCATTTCAAAAACGACACAGTGTACACCTTTTGACTAGTGCCACATTGTCCAATTTATGTTGCGTAAAAATATGGGTACTCACCTTTTGACTAGTGACGTCCCGGTCCACTTTTTGACTAGTGGCCAATAGCATCCCACCTTTTGACTGGCGGTGTTCCATAACATTTAAATTATATAATTTGAGCATTATTGAAAGTCTAAATACTTTCATTCATTTCATATAAGCCAACATGCTCGGGATTCAATTCCTTCGCATCATTCCGTGGCACACATAATAACACGTATTTCTCATAAATACATTCATCATATAATCACATGGGTTTAACTCATACATTAGTAGCATACGATAAACTATTCCATGTATACAATAATCCAAATCAAGCCATTCATCCAAGCATCATTTCTCATCCATTTCATGGCAAATCCTTAAACCTAACAATTTAGGCATTTTATCCAAATTCATGTTCATTCACAATAACCAAGAAAGATATGTAAATCAAACGAGATGATGTGCTCTCAGTTTTAACAAAACGGTTTTAGCAACTCACCTTGAGGCTCGTAAAGCCAAAAGCCCCAATTTTCACCAAGAACCCTAGCTTAAAGCTTGAGTGAACACCTAAACTGATAAGGAGTTAATACCTTGGATTAGTTCCATAACTACATCATACAACACTAGATCTATACTTTAAAACCATATAGAGAACTCACCTTGAGGGTTTGTAACCAAAACCCCCAAATCCAAGATTTAGGTCAAAATGTGGGAAAACCTAAAATCAAGTAAATTGGAACTCTAGATTAGTTTATAACTCCTAACACATAGGTTAAAACAACCCAACAAGGTTTAGATAAGCTCACCTAGTAGGATCTTGAACAAACCCTAGAAATGGAGAAGCACAAAAATCCAATAATGGAGGTTTTGAAGGTGAGAGGTGAAGAAGATGAAGGTGGAGGAGATCTAGCTTTCAAGTCTTGTTATATTGAGTATCAACCCAACAATGGGATCTTGAAGAGCTTGGAAAATGGAGAAAATCGAAGTTTGAACCAAAGAAAACGGAGTTGAGGTGAGAAAGTTATGTAAAAATGAAGAATGAGGCTATTTAACCCGACAGTCGCTAGCGGCCGCTAGGCTTTTACTCTAGCGGCCGCTAGGCTTTTACTCTAGCAGCCGCTAGCTCCCCTAGCGGTCGCTAACTAATTTTGTGAGACAACAGAACCAAGAAAAACTCCCCCTAGCGGCCGCTAGACCAAAACCTTAGCGGCCGCTAGCATGCTGCACTTTTCAAGACGAAAACTGTTTTGGTCATAACTTCTTCGTTATAGTTCCGATTTCGATTCCGAAAGAACCGTTGAGTTCGTAATTCAATTTCCCACTTAATAATATTATAACCTTCAAGTTTTAACCCAAAATAAAGTTATCTAAATTTACGGGTGTTACAGTTTTCATCCCCTAGTGCATCTCAAAGTACTTTGTTGTATCTTGTCATACCTTTTGGTTTATATTTTTTATTTTATGGTGACTTTCAAAATAACAATTGATGATAAGTAGATCTAGTTTCGGGTAATCCCTTGGTATTCACTCAACAATAGTTGAACACACTATTCTGCTTGTAATATATGACACCCGAAACATGGGGTAAAATAAATTAACATCAAATGAAAAGAAAGGAAAAGGAAAATATAATAAAAAAATGTTTTGTTTTATTGGACAATGGTCCAACAGAAAAAAACATGAAAGGGACCAATTATGCCATTTAATGAAAATGAGGATTGAATAAGGGAGTTTATATGCAATTGGGCCAAAGCCGAAAGAAAATATCATGTTAAGGATGAAAAATGTAAAGTTTGTCAAGTATTAAAGTCAAAGGGCCAAAATCATATTTCTAGCAAGTTTAGGGGCAATGTTAGACATCGACAGGTTTAAACCAAAGGTACATGTTTTGTAAATATGCAATTTATCAAATTCGAAAATGACATGGACTTTTAAAGCCAAAAATTTACGGCTAAGTAGCTAAGGCTTTTCTCTACATATTCATTCAAGAAGCTCTAAGGGTGCGTTTGGTTCGCTGGAATCCTTGGGAATCTGAGGGAATTGGAATCCAATTCCCAGGGATTCCCATGTTTGGTTGGATTTTGAGGATGGAATTGGAATCTGCAGGAGGGAATGAAATCCCTCAGATAAGGGATTTTAGAATCCTTCAGCATATGGAAGGATTTCAAATTCCATAGACTTGGGAATTTGACAGATTACCTTTTTACCCCTCAAATCATTAATACCTTATAAGCACATATAATATATATATATATATATATATATATATATATATCAGCATTTAATTTATTTATTATATATTTATTTATTTATATATTATAATATATACATATAACCTATATACAATATTTAATATATAATATTATATATATACGTATATATTAGATATTATTATAAATTATATATATAATATACATATATATATTTAATATATATAATATATACCTTTAGAGGAAAGTTCAATTGTGAACCACTTTTTGGTTGTGAACGTGAGGACAACCGAGAGCGCGACACGTGGCGGATGACTAGGCGCCACGTCGGCGATGAGTGTGGTCCCCCCCTTTAATTCAATGCCCTCCCCATGAATCGCGCCTAGTCATCCGCCGTGGATCTGACGTGGCGCCTAGTCATCCGCCACGTGTCGCGCTCTCGGTTATCCTCACGTTCACAACCAAAAAGTGGTTCACAATTGAACCCACCCCTATACCTTTATATATATATTATAATTTTTATATATAACTTATATACGATATTTAGTATATAATATTATATATACATATATAGTATACAATATATATTAGATATTATTATTTACATAATACACACATATGTATATATATATATATATAAATATTTAATTTTATTTATATATTATATATTTATTTATTTATATATTATAATTTATATAAATATTTAGTTTATATATTATATATTTATTTATTATATATATTATAATTTATATATATAACTTATATACAATATTTAATATTATATATACATATACATATATATTATATAAATTAAATTTTATTATAAATTATATAAATAAAAAATTTATATATTATATATTTATTTATATATATTATAATTTATAAATATAACCTATATACAATATATAATATTATATACATACACATATATTATATTAAATATTATTATAAATTATATAATATATAATATATATTAATATAATTTATATTAATATTCATAAATATGTATATTAAATGGAATATATATATAATATACTTTTACATATAACCTATAAAACAAACTAAAGTAAAACAAAAAGAGGGTAATTCTGTCATTTTACATATCTGAATTCCAATTCCATTAGACATTTCTACCAACCAAACAGATTATGGAATTGGATTCCAATTCCATTTCCTGCCAACCAAACAGAATATGGAATTGGATTCCAATTCCTTCAGGATTCCAATTCCTCCAGGATTCAAATTCCTTCAAAAACATTCCAGCGAACCAAACGCCACCTAAGAATCGAAGGAGAAATCAAAGCTCGAAAGTTCTCATCCAAATCTCCTTTTATCATTGATTTGAGTTAAATACTCAACCAAATGTTGAATTTTTTTATGCGGTTAACTTTATTTTTAAGTGCTCTATCGAACGTTACTAGTTTTATGTCTCAAAATTTTGGTTTAGAATATTCGATTTTCTGTTTTTAGTGACTTTCAAGTTGGTTTAAAACCTAAAAACGAAATGTGAAAATGAGACTCAATAGATGATTGTTTTGTATTGATTTTTGTTCATATGGTTAAGAAAAGTGATTTTCTAGAGTTTTTGCAAGAAAAATAAATGAAAATGATGGAAAAATGACACCGATCGACTTTGAAAACAGACAACCATGATTTGAGGATATTGGCGAAGATGGCCAGACACCGACTTGTTTGGTCAGGCCATTGCTTGGCTGACATACTCCTTTTGGGCTGATTAGCCAAATTGGAACAATGCTCTTAGGCTAAGTTTCAGTTAGATTTAGGAGTCGTTTACTCAACACTTACCCGGGTAAGCACTTACTTACCTTACGATCTTTGCCAATTGAACATGAAAACCAGAGAATCTTACCCCCGATAAATGATGAAACTGACTTACTTGGTAAGCCTTACTGGGTTTAAGACGTTTACCAACTATCAATTTTGATGGTTGAGAATGTTATATGATAAAGTAAATGAGAGTGATGTGCTTGCCGGATAAATACTTAACCGATACACGCATTTGATAAACGGCCCCTTAGTCTAATTATTTTAGGGAGTTGATCTACCTAGATAGTTAATTATTTAGACCTAAAATAATTGACTAGCTTTATTTTAGATTCATGTTTAAATGTTAAGATTTTAAAATATGTTAATTAACTAATGTAGTTTCTAAATCAAATATTAAATTAAATTGTTATTTAATTAACATACTAATTTGTTTTAAAACATCAATATTAACTGTTTATTTATTTATTTCCCAAGGATCAAATGTGTATAGTAAATGATCTAAATATTTAGATAGTTTAACTAACGAGACTAAAGTATCGTAATTAGATTGAATAATTGTTGAGACACAATAGTTTGGAGAGATGGATTTATAAACTATAAAATGATTAATTTGACGTTTTGAGACGTCGTCGAAATTGACTGTTTTAGACTTGATGGTTAACTAAAGTTAGTCGAGGTTTCACCTCTTGGATCCACAAGGATTTTAATGACAAGATCAAATGGAGATATTTGAGACATTAAAAAACTTGGGTGTCAAGAGTCTGATTTTATGGCGGAGTTTGACCATGGTTAATTCTTGTTGACTTTTGGAAAATCAAACCATTAATTGGATATTATATAACCGTAACTTTGGAGTATATTTAGAGAAATTGTTACAAGTTATGTAACATTTCTCATGGTAAAAATATGATTGTTACATAATCCAACTAATTTGACCTTTTGTATGTCTTTGTTTGAACTTTTGTTTTTAGGCGGCTATATGAATCGTTGATTACCATTTCATGTGATAATTCGTGTAAGAGAGTAATCGAGCTTGATTTATCTCAATTGATAGGGTTGGCACTTGCCTACTGTTAGTAATCAGCCATGGCCGAAGCTCTGTGTGTGATGAACCGGCGATGTAAAACTGAGAAGAATGACAGTGGAGACTGGAGAAATGTGAATGGTTGCGGTAGAAGGGGATTAGGCATTTATATATAGGGTCATACCCAACCTCGTTAAGACGCATTTTAGAAAAAAAATCTAATATTTACTTTATTTTTCTAAACAAAAAATGTGTTTTATTATAATAAATAATGTAGTTGCTTAGCCATTGTTATAAAAAAAAACAAATGCTTATCTTTCTATAATTAAAAATATATTTATTTCAAAAAATGATAAAAAAAAATATATTTATTTCAAAAAGGAAAAATTAAAAATACATAATTTATCATATAAAATAGTATATAACTTGTCACCAATAAATAATAGGGGAAAGGGAAGGTGTGGCTAACATGTACCTAACCTTAGGTACAATCCTTATCAAAACTACGTAGTTTTGATTAGTTTCAATTAAAATCTAATTAAAAATTAAAAAAAAAATTCAATCAGCCCCAAATCCCAATTGAGTCGATAACAACCATGTTCAAAATAGATTCTTCAACATCTATTCTTCAAAATCGATTTTGTCAAACACAACCATGTAGGATTTCACCATGACAGAATTCGATTATTCAAAATCGAATATTCAGAATTCCATTTCAACCATGAGCGATTTCAACATAATCGATTGACAGAATGGATTTCAACCTATGAAAATCGATTGACAAAATTGGATTTCACCATTATCGATTTCAACAGAATCGATCTCCAACAGAAACCAATATATCAAGATTAATATGATTGAAATCAAGTTTCTGCTCAAAATCAAATCTTCCATCCATGTTCTTCTGCTCAAAATCAAATCTGCTCAAAATCAAATCAAGATGAAATCGATTATATTTTTCAAAATCGATTTTGATTGTGTAGTATGAAAACGATTTTGATTGTGTAGTATGAAATCGATTTTGGTTGTGTAGAACGAAATCGAATTTTGATTTTGTTTGCTGTCGATTGGAGTCGCTTGGGGCTGGTTGATTTTTTTTTTATTTCTTAATTAGGTTTTAATTGAAACTAATCAAAACTACGTAGTTTTGATAAGGATTGTACCTAAGGTTAGAAAACATTCAATTCTATTTTGATGACCTATCATCTATGGATTTTCATGAAACCAAATCAACATTACTTCTCATTTTTAAACGAAATCCTCGTATATCTTCATTCATGCCTCCATCATATTGCTCTTGCCTCTTTTGTCGACGACTCACTACTCTTGCTTCAGTAAAATATATTAAATACACTTTTTTTTGCAATCACTATGTTGTCAAAAGATACTAATCTCTATAAAGACAACTTTTGTCGCCGTTGTACAATCTACAACAACTAAATTTCAGCAACACAACTTATGTCTGGCCACGAGTTACAACTTACTCAGACAATTGTCTTCATACCACTTGTTTCTTATAGCAAATTTTGAGCCCCTCATTATCAGTTCGGTTACTCAAGTGCAGGTCACCAAGTAACTTAAGGCACTACTCCCCCTTCCCCTCATGATCCAGTCAATCTTGATGAACTAAGCAACTAGCGAATATGTTTGGAGTGGTGTCAAACTATTGTTGCAAGATTAAATGATGCAACATTGCTATGCGGAGACCCCCCCCCCCCCCATGCGCGCGAAAAAAAACCCTACCTACTTTCTACGTGTCGATTATGACAACTATTTAGAATTGATCATTCACCGGTGACTACATTCACATGTGATGCTTTGTGGTTATTTCTATATCGGGCGAGACTACATTGTGATTTGTAAGCCATTCCCTAATGATGCGTGTACAATGTGAATCCTTGCACTTAATACCATGCCATTATTGTACCGATTCAAACGACTCATTAACAAAATTAAGATGATTAAGGTGGTCAACAACTCTTAAACCTTCTATTGGTTTTTTTTATTGTGGCTCACATATTGCTAATTTAGGTAAGTATATTGTTGATATGCTTTTCAGTTTAAGTCTAGTATGTTGGCTTTTGTATAATACTTTGTGATAGGATTGCATGTAACATAGTTGCTTGGCCTTTAGTATGTTGATGTTCATTTCAGATGGATGCGCTTGATGATGTATCAATACTATGATGTCATTTAATGTTTCTTGGCTGACCAACTTTCCCTTCCCTGGTATACAAGTAAAGGTAGTTATTTGAAGAATTTTGGGCTTTATTTAGGCATGTTTCTTGTAGATAGAAAAAGTAAAAGATTTCATTTTGAATCCCAAAAAATGTGGTTTATAGATGAATCACCTAGAATTGGAATATTGTACTTGATAATAAATCCATTCTCTTTATTTTATATCTTGACAAAAATGCCTATTAATTACCATATCTTTCTAGGTTAATATTTCTACGTTATAATAAAATTTGATCTAATTCGTCAATTTTATTTTTCTTATCAAAGTTTTATCATATATTTTATGATCCTTGATGTTTTTAGGTTAATATTAATTAAAATATATGATTTTTTTTTAAACATATATACAATTAAAAATTAAATAAAAGAAAGAAAGAAAAAGAAAAGGAAAAATGAGATCCCCATGGAGGAGACAATAAGAAGTAGGAGTTGTCTTGGTTCAAAATCTTTAACTTTTCCCAAAGTACACAAGACTCTTGTTAGGGGCTTCTCCCATAAAACCCCATTTCCCACTTTTCCATCTCTCTCTTGTCTTCTTCATCAAACCTCCTTTTTCCTTTGAACTCATCCTCATTTGCTACCTACCTTCAATTCTTTAACATTAATCAATTGGGTTAAGTTACATCTTGTCTTTTTATGGATCACATCAACTCAGTTTCTCTTTTTAATTATGTATTATTATTTAAATAAAGTTGTTTTATTCATTTATCAATTAAGCTATGCATTTACAAATATATTATAAATAAGTATTATTATATATAAATATAAACACATAATTTATTATTTATTAATTTTGTGCTCCAAATTATATATATATACTTTGGGAGTATACACTCCCTTCAATGCCAATCCATTCATTCCCTCTCATTATATTTGTTGGAGAGAGAGAGAATTGAAAATAAACATGGATTCATTCATTCAAGTTGTAGTTTGTGCTTTTGAGGATTATGTTTTTTAGTACTTCAAAACTCTTATCCATACGAGAATGCTTCTCTCCACATTCGTGTTCTAAAATCTTCTAAACAATTATATTTATTTTCTTCATCATTAATTTTGAAAACGACAAATACATATAAGCTATGTTCATGTAAGTTTGTGGGGTTCCAACTCAAAACCAATTGGCCATGAGTGAAGTAGCCCATGATCCTTATAAGCACATCACAAGTTCAACCTCACGTGTGGCTTTTAGCCTAACACGTGGATACTTTGGGTTACGTGGAGTCCGTGCGGCTTTTTTTTGACCAACCACGGGTGAACCTTGCTCTGATACCATGTAAGTTTGTGGGGTTCCAACTCAAAACCAATTGGCCATGAGTGAAGTAGCCTAGGATCATTAGTTCAACTAATTAATTTTAAATTTCTTTTGACTTTGAGGATGTTTGTTTTGATGAAATATTTTTAAAGCATTTAGATTTCATAAGAGGATTGGGATATGGAGATATCCGGATTTGGAGTATTTTATCCTTATGGTATATTTAGACTTTAGTTTATAAGATTTAGAATGAACTAATTTCCATTTTTTTATATAAAGCTTAATAAAAATATAATTGAACTACTTAAATAATTAAATCACTTTTTTATTGTAAGAATATGTTTTTGATATGTTTTTAAACTATTATTACATATAAATCTTACGAAATCTCATTAAACACCAACCAAGGAACCCTATATAACATAAGGGAGTTCAAAATTTTATCTTCATGGGATTCCGATGAAATCTCATAATTTCAAATTTAAATAATTACTTAAACCAAATATCAGATTGTAATGAAACTTGATATCAAATGTAAATCCAATCTAATGTAGCAAATCAAACGGGACTTAAGATAAGTCTCATACGGTGGAGTTAGACAAATAAATTTCATTAGATGCCGGATTTTGTTTTCGTTTTTAAGCCAACTATTTAACTATGGCCATGAGTACTGCTACCTTAATTATCCTCATATCATTAATCTTTTCTTTTTTATTTTAATATATATATTTTAAGAGAGAGAAAGAATGAGAGAGAATGAGAGAGAGAGAGAGAGAGAGAGAGAAACTCTTGGGTAGGCACGGGCTTAGGAGCCCTCGTCCGAACCCGCACATGTACAATGCTTGCACCACCTCGTACCACTGTCCTCCCTTATCCGTCGAACCCGTATGTGAGTTTGAACATGAACCCACATGTAATACACATGGTCTAATACATAAAAATATATGTAAAATGATATGTAAGACATAGAATTTATATAATGTGAACATATTTTTATATATGTTGGATTTGACACATTGTTGTCGTTCCATGCATGAAAGAAGAATAAAAATGATGAAGGTGAGTTGGATGGATATTGTAGGTCCCATGTTGCGGCTAGGAACAAATTACTAAAGATTGCATGCGCCTAATCATCATATACATTACATGCATTTATTAACCCCAAATATCTTTCATCCACGTGCCCTCTTCATATCGTCGATTCAACTCTTGCATGCATGCAAACCACTTTCCAACTTGGACCATTTTCAAACTTACTATTACATACTTACTATCATTATTTTTCTTCTTTTTTTAATTAATTATAATTTTCTTTTAGTGAATCTATACAAAAGAAGTAACTATAATTGTTAACACAAGATATCCATCATATATATTTTATGTATTTTTTGTGGTTAAATAGTTGTTTTACAAAGTATCAAGTTTACCTATTAATGTAAGCTCTCCTTTGGTTCCCTTTCATTGTCATTCAAAAAAAAAAAAAAAAATGTAAATTCTCCATATCTTTTTCTCTTTTTCTTCATGAATAAACTCAAAACATTTTTCAAATGGTGACAAAATATAATTAAGTTTTGATTGATTTCAATTTTTAAATTCTTTTGATTGATTTTAAGAGATTTTTTAAGTTTTTTGTTGACTTTGATGGACTTCTTTTGTTGAACCGAAAGAATTTTCAGGTTTTTTTTTTTAATTTCGAGAGATTCGTCTTTTTAGTTGATTTTGAGAGAATTTTTAGTTTATTTTTTTGTTGATTTCAAGAAAACTTTTTGGTTTTTAGATGCACTCCTCATAAGTTTCGAAAAAGATATAGTAGCACCTCCAAAATGATATGGTTGCACCTTCATGAAGCTAAAGTTTTTTTATCCTTCGTTGAAGAAATAATACGGTGACATATATCATCGTAAACCCCATATGAGATCCATCCATGTCTCTCTCTCTCTCTCTCTCTCTCTCTCTCTACAAATATATATATATATTATTCTTTTGAAACTCTCTAATTGGTAAAATCCTTAACATTCAGTTTAAAAATGCTACTGATGCCTCCATTTTATGTGATAATCAATTTAAGTTATGCATTAAAAAAAAGTAGGTTTTGATGTTCATATATGTAAAGCAAAAATTAAAAGGTATGAAAGTGGTTAGCAATGCATTGAAGTGCAATATATTATAGATTCTGAACACATTATGAACACGTACGAATTTGAAATCTATAAAACTTTATATGGTTCGTGAACATATTATCACACCAACTAAATGTCTAAATCTAACTCTACCACTTGTAATTTGTAAGGAGAGTATAAACCGTGTCAACATCTTATTAAAATAATTCAAAACCATATTTACATTGTGTTTACAATATTTTCATTTAATTAATATGCATATATAATTGTATATGCGTGTAAATTATATATGAATAGATGAAAGGAGATGGATACAAAGATATCTGTGTAATTTCTTGAAAACATAAATCTCCTTGACTATTTTTATTAATTAATAGCATAAACTATTTTAGTGAATTAAGATGAATTTTACAGATATTATAAAATTTAGAGATTTGAAATAATCAAACCTCTACATGCTTGAATACAATCTTCTATGCTATTAAATTACAAAATAGTGACGAAACAATAAGTATCATTACCATGGGAAGATTTGTAACGATGTCCACCACGGAATGTTCTAACATATTGTTTTTCCTTACTAAGGTAGGAAAAATAGGTTTGTGAAAGTGCAATTGTATTTCATAATCAACAAAAAAACCTTCATATCAATAAAAAAAGCAAAAAAATCAAAAGAACCTCTCAGAATCAATTTAAAAAGGTGAATTCTATCCCCCCCCCCTCCTTTGCAAGGGGTGAGAGTTGGTGGTGTGAGTACACTTGTAGGACCTAGAGGTGAGACCTAGTGGGATTATGTGAGTGAGGGGGTGGGGATAGCAAACCGCCCTCCCTTTTTTTTGAACGGCAAAAGATTGAACAAGGGAATAAGGTTTGGCATGACCATCACCCCACCCAAGACAACCGAAATTTAATGAAGAACCACTAGCAAGATGTTATAAAGAAAAGAGTACAAACAGGGAAGAATAGAAAGGGGTACAAAATAACCCGAACAAACCTAATTGCTATAGCTTCGGATCGCATCAAACGGGGATAAACATCACACATCCAGATTTAAACTGATATTTCGGCTCCTGGTAGCAATCCAAAAACCCGATAGATTCTGAATGGTCACTAAAGGGTCATTTGATTTTAGCTTTTCAATCTCCTCGTCTTCCGCATGTAAGATCCTATTCCGCCAAGTCCAAATTAACCATAAAGAGACAACACATATTGCATTAAAGACGCCTTTTGAACATGAGTTTCCTCTTAAGGCCGACGCATCTAGATTTAAACAATTTAAAGAGGCCGGTCGTGTAGACGCAAGTCGCCAGCAACCCCTTTTAAAAAAAACTTAACAATTACTCGAAATCAAGCAATAAAACTTTCAAAAGTGCCTTGATAAACCAAAATTGGCGGGAAAACACATCAAAATATAGTAAACGTTGATAAAAGAACACAAACACATCATTAAAAACAAAACGAAAAAATTAAAATTTTATTATATAGAAAAATTTCCGAGTCCATCTCTAATTTTAATATTATGCTTCAAGTTTAATGTAGAACATGAAAATTTTATTGAATGTGAACAAGAATATAAAAATAAAATAAAAATGAAAGTAGATAATTTAAGGTACAATCGCGAATATCAAGACGATCTGATTCTCCCAGTGTTTTGATGTCTTGTTTGAATCTTTTTGTCGATTCGATTAATATTCCAAAGGAAAGGAGTTGTGTTTGTTCTTTGGGACTATGACTGTGGCTGTCATTGTGGCCCCCCACTTTTGTTTGTTTTCTAAGATGTTCCTGCCCTATTTATTTTTGTCCCTGGATTACACCCCAAGCAATACAACATGGTCTTTTTGACCATTCCTTATATCTTTGACTCCATACCACAATTAACAACATTTCATTTTTATATAATATGATAACATCCCATATTCCCATTCCCCATCCATCCTCCAAATGATTAACCTCTTACATATAATGTTCATTATGAAATTCTACTCAAAGATAGTTATTGTTTATATTTATGTTTCGGTTATTTCTTTCGTGATTAATTCTAGTATTATTACATCTGTAGTATTAAGAAAGACAATTTACGAACCAAGCTAAAAGACACAAGATATAAAAGAAGAAAAACAATTTTCCTAAAAAAAATTACAGGCCTAGAATTGCAATTGCAAATCCTTTTTGTGTGTCTTTTGGTTACGTTCGAAAATTTCGAACCTAGATACTGTGGATATAAACATTTTGGTTAAAGTAGGAGATCCATAATTAAGATAATAGTTCGGGTGCCTAGAAGAATATAAGACAATTTCTCTATTCATCATAGTCATTAATTTTTCATGTGTTTCTTTCTATATATGTTTACATTTAATGATTTCAATTCTTTATTATGTATTTATGCATGGGTCGGTTCAATAATTCTTTGGATTTTAAATATGATTGTAAGAAACATTACATTTGTGAAGTGCATAAAGATTTAAGAGCTTATATTATATTTATTGATGTATGTATGATAATTAAATACATATATTTTTTTGAACCACAGATTACACATCCACATTCAACTAACATGTTTTTAAATCTACACCACTATTTATAAAGAGACTCGAATCTACAACTACAAGAAATATGACACCTTATAAATACTTCAAATGTGGCTGGGTATAACTCCGGTGGGAATTAAATACATATTTTGAAGTTATATTTTATTTTATTTTTGAGAAGAGGGAGGAAGAAAGGAAGGGGGGTAAGGTAATAATGATGCTTTTTATTGGTTTTTTATAAAAATAGTTTGGGTCAAAGATTTTGTGGAGAACCCAGAGGAGAATAGGTTGCTTTGATGATTGCAGTAGTATCTACCGTTTCTATCATGCCTTTCTCTCTCTTTCTCTCACTTACTTATACTTACTTATATATATATATATAATAATCATAACAAAATCTCTGGATTCCCTCTTTTTCTTTTTTGCTGTGATGAGTGTGACCCACTCACCACCCTGGCCTGGACCCCCACACCCACAAAACCCAAAACCCAAACCCAATACCCAAAACCTAACCATTTTGTTTTCTTTTGTTTTGTTTCCCCCCTCACGTGACTGCACGGCTCTGTTTGGTTAGTACTTGACCCTTAACCACCCATCTCTGAGCTTATTCCTATTCCCTTCATTTCAATCACTCTTCCTATACGTACTAATACTATTTCAACTAAATCACAAACCAATAATTCATCTTTAACTGATCTCGTAACCGTTTATTTGGACGATATATATATGTATACACATATTTAGTTTATATTATGTACATTTTCATAAAACCAGAAAGTGACGTAAATTACATTTATATACATATGAATACGGGTTTCAGATAACCACAAGGCTGTGGTATACTGGTTAAGGCCCGTGGGGAAGTGGCTAGTTAACCCTTTTACCCCAGGTTTGAATCCAGTCGTTTCTAGATTGTGGCCACTGAGAATTAACTCAGGACAACATGCTTTAGCTGTTGATGAACCTTGCTGGGATTAGTCGGGGCAAAATCTCGAATATCCTTCAAAAAAAAAAAAAAAATACCGTTCCAGATAAACTACAAGGCTTGTGGGGGATGTATCTCAATAACCCATCTACCCCGGCTAATCGAATCCTTATGTTAACGACTTGTGAATTTTTCTTTAGTTCTAAGTAATTTTTTAAAGATCCTTCTGAAAACCTCCGATCAACTAAATAGAGATTCGGATATGAAATATAAGAATGACTTTAAGGATATGTATATATGGTTCAACTTATAAAGAAAATTAGTGTTAAGGACAAGGGTACGATGGTAATTGTAAAAAGAGGTTTCTGGCTTTGCCTCGTGATCGGAGAAGGGTAGATCCATGGAAGACTGTTCCCCCTGGTCACGTGGCTTCTTTTGACCACCCCAAAAACACACCCTTAAAACCCTCTCTCAATCATACCATTTTAAATCTCTCTTTATGTTTTCCTTATTATTTTATTACTTTTCATACCACATTTATTTTTAAAATTCTATTAAAATTATTAGAAAAAAATAGGGTAAATTATATAGTTGGTCCTTCTGGTTTACATTTTGTTGCATTGTTAATCTCAATTTTGAAATAATTATGAAAAAGGTCCCCGCAATTTTCATTATATTTCACTATTGGTCCCTGTAATTTATACTATACTATACTATTGGTTCATGTAGTTTACACTATATTGCACTATTATTAGTCCTTGACCCTATTAGCAAAACATGAATCAACAGTGCAATATAGTGTAAACCGTAAGAACCTTCTCCATAATTATTTCAAAATAGAGACCAATAGTGCAATAAAGTCTAAACTTCAGGGACTAATTATGTAATTTATCCATAAAAAATGTTAGAACATTTATTTTATATAAATATTAAATTAATTTTTTTAAAAATATATAAAAATATTGCGTGTTCATTTGTTACGAGGAAGTAGACAAGACGACAAAACGGCATATGTAGAATATTCAGTCCTAGCTGGACCCACTCGTGTATACCTATATAAACCCCCAAAACCCCCCATCTATTCTCATTGCATTCCACTACTCTTTTATCTCAAATACTTCCATTTCTTACAACTCTTCATATATAGTAAAACACACTGCCACCCACCATTCCTTTTGACCCTTATTTCATCGTCTTATTCAATTAAGCACCTCATCCTATATACATACACACACATACATACATCATGAATCGATGCAATGGTTCCAACATGATGGGTCTATGTTCTTGTGGTCTTTACCATTATCCACCCAACTCATTCTCCACCATTTTCTCAATGCCTTATAATGATCATCAACAATACGAAGAACAACAACACGTATCGCCTTCTTCGGTTGATTGCACTTTGTCTCTTGGTACGCCTTCCACCCGTCTCACGAATGACTACGAAAATAAGACCGCACACCATGATCAACGGTCCAGTTGGTGGAACATTTTGCAACCGTCTAACAAATCGCCCGCACCGTCTACCCATAAATCCAGTCGTGGCGGCAGCGGAAATGGCTCCGCCACCGCTGATAGCCTCTTCTCACGACGGTGCGCTAACTGTGATACCACTTCTACCCCGCTTTGGAGGAATGGACCTCGCGGCCCTAAGGTATGTTTTATATGATGTAAATATACGTTTCTTATTTGATACAAGTCTAAACGAAAGTTAAACATTTTGCAAGAAAACAAAAAATCCTAATATGATTACATGATTTTACACATGTTTAATCATATATGTTTTCTTACAAAATGTTTTATTTTTCGAATCATCCTTGATGTAATTTGTTAAATAATAAATGTACATGGGAGTTAATTAAAAAAATTATGATTTATATTTAAGTGTTAATTTTCATATATACCGTTGTTATAATTGAAAATACCATATTTACCCTACATGATGTATAAATATCATATATGTCCTTCTTCCTAGTTTATCAAAATATCATATTTATCTAAATAACAATTTTTGTCGTATTTGCAGTCATTGTGCAATGCGTGTGGGATCAGATACAAAAAGGAGGAGAGGCGGGCAAACGCGGCAGCAGCAGCGGTGGCTACGAGCGGCGGAAGCGATGCAACGGAGGGATATCACCACCACCAATACATGATGAACGGAAACCAATGGCCGGCGGTGAACTACTCACAAACCAATCAGAAAGCACCGTCGTGTTACTCGCCGGCGGCAAACGAGTATAGGTTCATGGATGACGTGGATGACAGAGATTCGCCATTTCTCTCGTGGCGGCTTAACGTCACTGACAGACCAACAGGACTCGTCCACGACTTTACCAGATGAAATGTTAAAAAAAAGAAAAAATATATATTTAATTGTGACGTGGCGTATGGTGCAGTCCCACCCATGATGACGTGGATATGTGGGGCCGGGCTTGCTTTTTTTTGTTCTTGTTCAAAATTCTTTACGTTAGGGAGAAGGTGTACCAGATCTCATCTCCGTTTTTTTTTTCTTTTTCTTTTTTGTTTCGAAGCTTTAGTTTTACTAGTAGCAGCCTTTTTTTCACTTTTGCCAGTCAAATTATTTTTGTTTTTTGTTATTTTATATGTTGTTAACTTTAATCTGATATGAATCTCTTTACTCTTCTTTATTCCTTCTGTTCCTCTCTATACTTGGCATTTGATTTGCTCTTTATTGATGTTTATTATGCTTATAATTCCAAAAAGGGTAACATGTTCAAGAGAATAACCAGACTCGCAGAAAGTTTTATTCCGTAATCATTTTTATTTTAAAATAGGCTTGTCACATCGGTAAAACAAGTTAAACATCCTTTTAACATATGATAATGATAATATATTTAAGAATTGGTCATCTATATAAATTGGGAAATTGGTAATGGGAAGAATATGAATTGATTAATTGGTTGTTTTTATATTGAGATTGTTATACAATAAGGTCAGTCAGGGTGGTGATCTTAATCATTTGTAAATGCCTACATGATAAGTGTAATTTGGTAAGCGATCACCAACTGAGGCTCTTGATTTTTACCGTGACAACATCTCAACTAGCAACATTATGAATAAGAGGGTGTGGATAAAGTACATTATTATGATGGATCGGCACCACTTACCAAGTAAGAAGCAACGAGTATTTAATAAACAAAACCCTTAAATGATATGTGGTTGATATAATGTTTTTGAAAGCAAAAGATATATGTGAAGCTAATGGAAATTTAAGGATTTGTAACGAAGTTGATTCTACTCTGACTTTATATATTGTTTGGTTGGTAGGAACTAGGGAATAAAACGGAGTTCAACTCATTTGAACCTATTGCTTTATTGTACAACGTATGTTTTGAATTGAAATATAAATAAGAATAAATGAGACGTTTATTTACTCTTTGACAATATTTTTTGCTTGATTTATAAATATATATTCCACAACAAGTTATACATGATAGTAAATAATTTAAGTCATTGTTTATTATAGTGACGTTAATATAATTCAAGGTATTTTTCGTAAAAGAACATAAAATGGGAATTGAATCCCATGGTATATTGCAAGGAATGGTGTGTTCCTTTTGGGTAGAGAAAATTGTCATTTCCAATCAAATTTCTTGTGTTTTACATAATAAACATGCCTATGAAATTTGTTTAATAGTAACTTCAAGTAACTACTTTTTTTTTTTTTTTTTTTTTTTTTTTTTATAAGGTTCACCTGGATTTGCCCAGACTACATCCTTGGCAATTTTTACCGAGAGCTAAAGCATGCTCCCTTGGGATTAATACTCAGTGGCCCCTGGTTGCTCACCCCCGGATTCGAACTTGGGTGGGTTTTCCCCCAACACCAAGTCTTAACCGGTAGGCTGCCCCATTGGGGTTAACTACTTGTTATAATGCGGGTAAAATATTTTGGAAGTTGTATATGATCTACAAAAAATTAAAAACGAGCATGATGGTTGTAATTTATGGTTGATTGATATAAAGATTTTTGTAATATAATTAATAGAATATAGTAATTTCTACTTTATGTTGGTATTGGTTCCTTACTCATTCAACCTTTTCTTTTACTTAATATACTTAGCGAGCTCATTGCTTTAATCAATTAGTCGAAGTCAAGACCGAAAAGAATTATTATGTAATGAAGGTCTAATATAAATATAACATATTTAAAATACTAACATAAAAGAAATAAATAATAACAGAGATAAATATGCGATGGTAAGTGTGATCATTGGAGGACTTGATGGTAGTTTTGAATTTGTTTTTAAATCAAAATTTCGATCAAACAAATTGGAATAGAAAATAAATTTTAGTTTAAAGGTCTAAAGCTACAAATTGGAATAGAATAAATTTGAGTTGCAATTTGGTTAGTGTAACAAGGGATGATGTGTGAAGGTAAGTTGAATAATAATGTCATTAACAAAAAAAAAAAATCATCTAATTCGCTTATCTCAAAACACTTTTTTTATGCTCATGATGAGAATAAATATGTGCTTTGAAACTTTTTCCTTAGAAACCCAAACTCGTGTTAAAATCTATTAAAAGTTTAGATATGACATATATGCCTTCAATATGTACATTTACTTTGGTTTGGTAATTAACACATAGTTCATAATCAAGATCAATGTAGAAAAAATTATCACCAACTTCGCCCATATGACTACAACTTCTACTTCTGCAAGAGATAGAAAAAGCCATCAAACAACAATTAGAACCAACAAAAATGACACATAAAAAAGACAAATAGACCGGTCAAAAGGAGTACGACCCAACAAACAATGAACCAACCCCAATGGGGAAGCCTACCAGTTAAGGCTTGGTGTTGGGAAAAACCCACCCAAGTTCGAATCCGGGGGTGAGCAACCAGGGGCCACTGAGTATTAATCCCAGGGGAGCATGCTTTAGCTCTCGGTAAAAATTGCCAATGATGTAGTCTGGGCAAACCCAGGTGAACCTTATAAAAAAAACAAACAATGAACCCAACAAGAACCTATCCAGTAGCCAATCAAACCATAACCCCTATACCATTCCGTTATAACTTTTAACTTTTATAGAACTTATAAAATACATTTCAAAATTTATTTTATTTGTTATGCGGACTAAATTATTAAATAATAATAATATAAAAATAACTAATAGTAATTAATAATCAATAATAAATACTAATTAATAAGTTTGAGGGTGGGGTGGGTGTTTGCCAAAGGGATTACTTCTTCAAAATGTATCCAACTATCCCCAATATACTATTGTGTGTATCAACCTAAAAAAATTCCTTTTGTATATATCGAACTTTATTTTTGAGTCTATTATGTGTATTTTTGAGTCTATTATGCGTATCCAACTATCCCACAATATACTATTGTGTGTATCAAAAATACACATAATAGACTCAAAAATAAAGTTTGATATATACAAAAGGAATTTTTTAGGTTGATACACACAATAGTATATTGAGGATAGTTAGATACATTTTGAAGAAGTAATCCCGTTTGCCAAACCAACCATCCAAGATGGTGTTGCCATTGAATCCAATGAATCCGAAGCATAACCCGATGGTGAAGCCGAGACCATAACGGATTGCCTTATAATTAATGTTGACTAACAATTGTATGAGTAACTAACCATGTTTAACAAAAAGTATCTAATAGGAAGTTAGAGGAGTGTAATAACCCAAGTCTCACTTTTGGTAATTTTTTTAACTTTTGGGTGGATTCGTGAAGTTATATTAATTAGAGGACTAACATGGTAACTTGCCCCTTTTAGCAATTTCCGGCCATAATTTTTTTTTGGAAGGGTGTCCCGGGCCAAAGCCCAAGCCCGACTAATTCTCGGCAATTTTGGAGGTTAAAGATGGTTCCACTCAAATGTCCCCAAGCATGCGCACGAGAAGGTTCGAACTCGGTTAGGGCGCTATGAACCCCCGAGTGATAACCAACCCGCCACAACACTGGAAGACATAATTTCTTCTTTAGATGGAAACGTTTTGGGAGGTGTAGTGTGTATGAGGCCTTATGAGGAAATGACATTTGATGAAATTTCACAAGCATCAAAAAGGTCGCGAGGGAGATCTCTTCAAATCATATACATTTTGTACCTCCATTGTAACCTAGTTCCTCCGTTCTTGAAACTCAAGGTAAAATCATTTGGTCTGATTGTTATATTAATTTTTAGGTGTTGGAAGGTTGGTCATTTGGTTAACCCATGTCCATATGTTATAATATGAGACGTGATTGAGTTTTATGGGGCAAAATCGAGAGAAAATCTGATAGTTTTATTGAAACATCAACGAATTTGTATATTTTCTCCATGTGAGAGTTTAATACAAAGAATCTCGATAAGAATACTTTGATTCTTCATTTTAGTTGGTTATTGGTGTTTTAGAATCATGTTTAGTGCTCTAAAAATTTGGATACCTTTAAACTGTTTTAAACTGCATATGAGATGAGCTTTTACTTAGCGAACGTATGAGCAACTTATATGTGTGCAAAGTGTGTTAAGGGTGGGGCTATGTGATGATCAACATACATAACATAACCGGATAAGCTCATAAATTCTAAAGTATTAATTGTATTTTTAAATTTATTTGATTGAAGACCAATATAAATTTATAAGGGTTTTTTTATTAAGTATCTTATAACAAAAACATATATTTTAGTGTATTCGATTGACTCAATTAAAATATTTTAAAGTATATTTAATTGATCAAATACTATAAGAAAAACGTATCATTTTTAGTGTATTTTATTGATAATTTATAATCAAAACCTATTTGTTAGTGTATTTGATTGACTAATATTTAAAAAAAAATGTTTTTATATGTTAAAAATTCAATTTTAATAAATAAAGAAAATCAAGTGGACCAATTTGGGCCTGCCCCAAGGCAGGATCAGTTCTCATAACTAGGCCTTGTAAGGGTGAAGGGTATGGGATCCCTGCTGGGCAGGGCAACCACAACGGGGTGGCTGGGTGATGTGGGAACACCGCCCCTGTCCCTGTCGGCTTCAACAATCAACAACGGGCTGGGAGACACATTCTGGAGGTACGGGGGTTTCGACCCCGGGCTGCATGCTTTAGCAGTCGGGCTTCGGCCCAAAAATTGCCGAGGATTAGTCTGGGCACAATGTGGTCTGGGATACCTCTTCCAAAAAGAAAAAAACAATCAACAACGGGTCGACCTTGCTAATCCTCTGGGGCCTTCATTTTTCTCTATTCTCCTTTTTTTTCATTTTTTAAAAATGATTAATGGGGTATAAGAATGAAATAGTGACCATTACATGGGTTTCGTAAGGGTGAGATGGTGAAAGAAAAAGAATAAAATGCTAATCTATATATCTATATAAAGCTGATGCATTGCAACGCCACGTGGCATTCTCTCATTCTTTCTAAATTTTTCAATTTTATTTTTATAACAATGGATTTAAAAAAAAAACTCTTGGTTTTCTCTTAATGTATATAACTATAAAGAGAATTAAGTATTGATTTTAATTCTATTTATGTTACTTTATTATTTATTTTATTTATTTATGTTATTAACCTTTCATTTTCTTTCATTTATTTTCATCAATCATTCACTTTCTCCTATTTAAGCATAAGTGGAGTTTGTTTGTTGTTGTTGTTGGACAAGTTAATAGTAAAAGTCAATTACATATTTCTTTATAAAGGTTAAACATCGAAAGCTTTTCATTTGTTCGTCAATGTGTCATTACGTTTTCTTATGAGTTGTTTATTATCGAATCTCTTCTTCTATATATCCATCATTTGATGTGTTATTCATTCCATGTATCACTATTTTAACAAATCATTTTTCAGGTTTATTTCTAGAATACCGAATTAGGTATGTATTTTTCTTTCTTTTGTTTTTTGAGATTTTAAAGTTTCTTTTACTTAACTCTTCTATGCTCTTCATATGTATTTTCAACAAAAGTGTTACAATCTCTATATAATTTCAACTAACTTTAATATGTCATTTTTAGATTGTTATTTTTTTTTTCAAAGTATTATTCAAGAAGACTAATTCGGGTATGTATTCATTTTGACTTTTGTTGAAATTTTAAAGTTTTTTCATTTAGTTTTTTTTTTTCTAATTTTTTTCTTTTTCTTAAGGTTTGTTCTTTGAAGGATTCTTAGAATTTTGATGACAATAAGGTTCAATGACGAAATATTGAAGGTATTACAATATATGATGTAACATCGACAAACTTCAACGAGTGTTTGCCAATTGTTATTTTTATTTTTTTGAAGTAATCTTCGAGAAAGCTAACCTTGGTATGCATTCGTTTTTTCTTTCATTGATATTTTAAAGGTTTTTAATTTTGGCTTTCATATTTTATTAGGTATTTTTATCCCGATGATGTAACTAAGGGTTTGTTTTTGTAGAGCTTTAAGAGTTGTGATGACAACAACAATAAGATGATGGAAATTTAGAAGTATTAAAATATTTGATATAGTCTTACTAAATTTCAACATGCCATTTTTAATTATTTTTATTTTTATAGGTTATTTCGAGAAGCCTCATTTGTATATTCGTTTCTTATGAATTTTGTTTGCATTTTAGAGATTTTAACTTATAATATTATATATTTTTCATAAGCATTTTTTATGGAGTTGATGGTTTGTTTATGACAGTTATTTTAGACTTCTAATTAATTTTGTTTATGATAGTTTTTTTAGACTTCTAATTAATTCATAACAAAATCGTAAAGTATTACAATATAAGCCTCATTTGTATATTCCTTTTCTATGAATTTTGTTTGTATTTTAGAGATTTTAACTTATATATTATATATTTTTCATAAGCATTTTTTATGGAGTTAATGATTTGTTTATGATAGTTCTTTTAGACTTCTAATTAGTTCATAACAAAATCGTAAAATATTACAATATTTGATGTGGATTCACCAAACTCAAACGTTATACTTTTCTTAAGTTTTCATAAAGTTAAAACCAAATAAAAAACCATATACTACATATTTCTTTTTTCTTTTTTTAGTTTACTATTTACTTTAAAAAATAAACAAATTGATTGTCACAATTTATTGTTATCTTTTTTAATTTAAATAAAAAGTTAATATAACTTATAATACATCTCTCATACAAATAATATATATATATATATATATATATTACCTAAGCTTTTATTTCTATTAATTTAAATCTCAATATAAAAAGCATTTAAGACGTAATTTAAATTATGAATAATATATTTATACATATACATTTACACATTTAAGTCATTTAATTTAAAGACAATAACCTTTATAAAAAATATGTAATTGACTTTTACTATTAACTTGTCCAACAACAACAACGAACTCCACTTATGCTTAAATAGGAGAAAGTGAATGATTGATTAAAATAAATGAAAAAATAAATGGTTAATAACATAAAGAAATAGAATAAATAATAAAGTAACATAAATATAATTAAAATCAATACTTAATTCTTTTTATAGTTATATACGTTTACGTTTATTAATTTATAACTTACAGATTGCATTAATAAAAATATAATATTTGTTTATATTATATCATTAATATTAAATAATTCGTTATAGTAATTTATATTGATGATTAATTAATATATTTTTATATTATTTATATATTTTTTATAATATTAGTTATCATACTATTTAGATGTACATATGTGTCTTTCTTAATTAATAAATTAGCAAATGTAGCCTTCTGTTTCAAATTAAAAAACAAAATTTAATTAATGTCATTAATTCCACAATTTATATGTTGTACCCATTGCTAATGTGATGAAGGATCGTGTGAGAAAAAAAGTTAAGGTAAGAAGGTAATAAAGGATTTGGACTCTTAATTACTTTTAATCTCAAACTCACCCATGAATTGCATGTGTTTAAGGGCAGTAACTTATATGTTTATTCGAATTTTGATCCAATTATGGACTGAATAGTTATTGGTTATATGAAAAAAGCTTTCGTACAATAGTTAAACATTTTAATTTTTTAACTAATTTTATTTGAAAAATATTGAGTTACTTTAATAACATGCTAACAATCAATCAATATATACCAGTATATTAAAAAACCAAACAAAGAAGATGACATGACGCAATGAGGTTTCAAATATTGATTAAATGGTTATTTTTTTATCGTCCCACATTAGTGTAAAAAGGGAAATGCTGGAATTGAAAATGATTATATAAAGGATATTATAGTAGTTTGAATGTTAATCTAAATTTGTATACATTTTTGGGTTAAATAGTTAGTTTTATTTATTTGAAAAAAATCATGCACTTATTAAACATTCTCTTTTTTCGTTTTATATAAACCAATATTATATGAAAGCATCTCGATTTTGGTAACAATGGTTTTAGACAAATACAGGGAACGATGATGACAATATACATATTACTAAAAAGTTATTCACACTACCGCGCAACGCGCGGTTCTGACACTAGTGTAATAATAGAGACGAAGGAGTAAAATGGTGAGCAGTGACTATTCCTCCATCTTAAAATTTAACTTGGCAAAGTATTTTGGTCTAAACCAGGACTGGATTACGACAAAATTGTTTGAAATTGGGAACCAATTTGGGCCTGACCCGAGTCAAATTTTAGATCTCTATGTCGACTTTTGGCCCATCTTAGTGGCCGTCGTGTTCCTCTGGCACGCAATCATTTTGACACTCGATGTCAAAATCACTGGAACAAACGCCGGAGAAATAGAAAGTATAATCGGAGAGATGGTCAAAATTTGGGGAGAAGAAGTAGCCCTAGGAACGGAAGATTTCTTCGCTGGTTTTATTCATTTGGAATTTGTACTCCTTTCCCGCCATGCCATGGATTTTCCTGTATAACTTGTTCAATTTATCTCTCTCAACTTGGATGCCGTGAGGCCATAAGAATTAAGAACAATGGGGGAAACGGGAAACAAGAATCCATAGGTGTAAGTTCCGTCGAGAATCTCAGGTTAGCCAACAAAACGCCGATTTTGAATATGCCGTATGCATTATGAAGTAATTTAGTTCCATTTTGATACAATTTGACCTTCTTACATGAAATTATCCATTATCCATTGGCCATTGCGATTGCGATTGCAGTTTTAGGCTATACTGCTTCATTTTGTTAGAAATCAATATATTTGAATTATGGCTTTTGTATTAGATAAAACTTATGATTACAATGCATCCAAAATGTGAAATCAACTGAAATTACTAGTTCCTCTTTGCCAATGGAGTTCACTACACTGGAATTCAACATACAGAGAACATGACAATAGAGAAGAGAAAATCATCAAGCTATGAGCTGCAATGCAACTTTATGCGTACATCATAAGCCACCCTGTGTAAATAAGAAAACAAAAAAATCAGACAGTTATAGATTTTATTCGCATTCATGGATGATATTGATAGAGTATATAACTATACTTTAAAATAAACATATAGTATTGTATATAAAAGCAATGCAATAGTGTTAGACTATCTGGTCAGAATGGAATAGAATCAAGTTCAAGTCAAGTGGCTTTTACTTTGTATTTGACCGAGAAACGTGCTTGAACTAAAACCAAAAGATGCATAGGACCGATGACATTAATGTGGCATGAAGGAAGAGTTAAGATACCAGGTGGCATTATAATATATAAAAAAGATAAGAAGCAAGATACGAGTGATTACAATCCATGATGATACATGGATCATGATCATTACGTGATTACAATGCGCGGCCCCCTTTGGTTGTTACCGTGTTCCCCGTGACAACTTGAGAGGTTGAATCATAAGGAGGTAATTTGTAGAAACTACTTTGAGTGAAACATGTATCAAGTATCAATAGATATTTTACTTGAATATGTGAAAGTGAATATTGCTTTACCTCATGGTTGGCATTTAATCTGAATTAGCGTCTGTAGTTAGGGAAAGGAACATTGCCAGACTCTATGTGCCTGAGGTCTTCAATGAGCACTTCATAGTGCCTCTTCACTTCTTCTGCAGATTTGCCACCCACAGCCCTTGCAATTTTCTGCCAACGATCAGGGGTATCTCTATCATACACTGCAAGGGCTCTTTCAAATAGTTTGTTCTGCTGAGGTGTCCATGAGGAGCTGGAGCTGCTTGAATAGAGGGAGTTTGATGCCATTTTGGATATTAAGGTCTCTGAATGCACTTCGTTAGCTTATGTAAGAAAGGTTATCTTTGGAGGAGAATGTTTTTCGTTAACTTAGGCGATTGTACTTGATTCGTACAAAAAGCTGAAAGATTTGAAAGGAAGAACTGATCCTGTCAAGGAAGGTGATCTGAAGTCAAGGGATGGTTTGGAGGATGCTATCGAGGGAAGCTCCTTATAAATACGAGGAAAAAGTAGTCGGGTTTGTCCAGTGGGGTGAATATAACATGCAAGAGGACAAGACTATAAACACGTCATCTTCTTTTTGTGAGGGAGTATAATAGCCAGTAAAATAGGAGAATCTGGTATCTAAGAAAAGCTTCACATCTTAACTGTGTAAATATTACTATTAAATTTTTAAGTGTAGTATTTGCCAAATTGAATCACTTGGAGAGGGTATTGTTAGTGGAACCTAGCATATATATAATATTCTCTTTTTCTCTTTGTATCGATGGACATTAGTTCTTGCTGTGCTAGTCGGTGAACAATGACTATTTTCTGAAGTGTTGCAATCATGTGATTGTTATTCTTGTCCATGGATATGATACTTCTCATATTAGAATTCATGGAGATGCCTTGATAATCCGTAGAACTCATGACCTTTTACTCTTCTTTTCCTTGTATTGGCTTTAGTCTTATTTCTGTAAGATGACAACTTGTTACATTCAAAGATTATGCAGTCTTATGTAACTGATTATTTGCTGTTAACATCTATTTTTGTGAACTATGCTAAATGTCACCATTCTTTCTATCCTCTTTGGGTCAGTGAATTTTCTTTCTAATTCGTTTATAGAGAACAGAAGGTTAAACAAATAGAAAAATACACCCACCCTAAACACTGGGTTCAAAAGACTCGGTTTGCTATGTAGAATATGAGGTTTTATCTGTGCTGTGAAATAAAGTGCTCATCTTGAACATGTCCCAAGCTTAATTCCTGCTCAAAATTTTGCACTGCAACTGGATAAGTTTATTTCTTTTTAGCTACTAGATCAGTTTGATTGATTTAGTAACTTAGAAAAGAAAAATAACTTTTTGACAAATTCTTTGTTCCTCTCTTGTTACCCAGACCTTTTTCGCAAGCCCGAGTCTTCATGGAAACAACCTCCCTATTTGCAGGCTCTCTACACACTCTATTTTTGAGTGACATATATTGGGTATGTTTGTAGTTTATTACCATAAGTTCAGTTTTATGACAGAATCTGAACAAGAAAGATTCCCATTTGTCTACTTGATCAATATGCAGATGCTTACTGCTTCACTCTACCCTTGGACCCTGTTATAGTGCAATCCACTCTTCGATGATTTTCCTGATGTACTGTTTTTGTTTCAAAGAAAGGCTTAAGCTTTGACTTTTAAATTAAGAACAGCCTGGATTTTTGTTACAAACGTAACATCAACCCCTTTTATCTATGGTAACTGATGTCATATAATGTAGTTATTGAATTTTGTTGGAAACTAACTTTAAAGCTAGTGTGTTTGATTCAAATTTGAAATGTACTCTTATTTTAAGCGAATGAAGTATATCGTACTACAATAATATGATTGGTAATGCATAACACATACATGCTACTGAAAATGGAGGCTAAAAGAGGGCTGCATGTACTGCCATGAAGGCAGGAATCTTGGTGTAACATATTGATGCTTACATGAATTTCGAGTGTAGTGTGTATCTTTTATAATAGCACCCCATAGGGAAGTAAATAAAGAATTGCATGAGCTAAGATTTAACTGAATTTACTCGGTTACTCCGTATGTATTATTCTCAGATATTGGTTTGATTTAGTAGATTCCAAGAACCTATTCGTGATGATCATTACTAATTTCATTTGTGGTTGCAATTATATTGGTACGAAGACGCGGTTTTTGGTCCCATTTGCTTGGGATAACGAGTAACGAATATGGCATCTACAAAATGTAGTACAGAAAACACAGAAGATTGATTTGAATGTATGGGGACTGAACTTCTCTTTCATATGTGATCAAAATTTGGCTTAAAAGTCTTGATCATGGCCAGTTGTTTTGGGTTTTCCTTTGATTTTCATATTGGTATGTCTATTGCTGCAAACATGTTCAAGTTTCTACTTGTGTTATATGGTTTGATTATTTGATTCTTCCATCTCTTTTATTCTTCCATTTTCAAGTGGACAAGATTTCGTGATTAAAAGAAAGATATATCTGGAATCTAAGTTATCTAACCCAGAGTTGACATAATATCTTGGCACCACAGGTCCTGATTGGAACATCTTTTTTGCTAGTGGAAGCCATAGTCATCTCTTACCCACCACATCATCTTAAAGAGCTATTGCATGAAGTGAAAAGGAAGGTTAGCAAAGAATTTTTTCCTAATATCCTTGATTTTTTAGATACTGCCTTAGGTTAATTACAGGTAATTGGTAAATTTCTGTGTCTGCCTTATTGATGAGGGATAATCCTTAAAATTTAAAAACATATGTAACCTTTTTAAAAAAATACGATTGTTTTTGGAACTACATATTTACCCTGATGTGGTTATATGCATGTTTTTGTCTCTCTAGAGTCTAGATATATGCTAATGAGATACTCTAGATCAATTCCCTTGTAAAGCGCAATTCAAGGGTTGTTTTCAGATTGAAAGTAATCAGGGTCCAAATCCTTTCTTACACTTCTCACCTTAACTCCTACTTTCACACAATCCTTCGTCTCTCTCACTCTCTCTCTCTCTCTCTCTCTCTCTCTCTCTCTTTTATATATATATATATATATATAGAGGAAAGTTCAAATGTGAACCACTTTTTGGTTGTGAATGTGAGGACAGCCGAGAGCCCGCCACGTGGCGGCTTTGAGTGTGGTCCCCCCTTTTAATTCAATGCCCTCCCATGAATCGCGCCTAGTCATCCGCCGTGGACGTGACATGGCGCCTAGTCATCCGCCACGTGTCGCGCTCTCGGCTGTCCTCACGTTCACAACCAAAAAGTGGTTCACATTTGAACCCACCCCTATATATACTAGGCGCGATTCATGGGAGGGCATTGAATTAAAAGGGGGGGGGGACCACACTCAAAACCGCCTTTATTGACTAGTCTCCGCCACGTGTCGCGCTCTTGGCTGTCCTCACGTTCACAACCAAAAAGTGGTTCACATTTTGAACTTTTCTCTATGTATGTATGTATGTATATATATATATATATATCTGTGTGTGTACAGGTGCATGTGTATGTGTATGTATATACATTTTAATTCATTTTTGATTTTTGGAAAATTCACTCTCTTGCAGACCATATACAAGTTTTAATCTTGAAAAGTATCTATAGTTATGTATGTATTTTTTTTTAGGGTTAATTACATGGGTATGTATCGAACTTGTCACGTTTTATCATTGTATGTACTCAACTTATAAACTTATCATTGTATGTATCGAACTTGCTAGACTTGCCATTGTATGTATCCAACATTGAATGTATTTTAATTGTCACGAAAGTGTATCGAACTTGAGGTTTTGATAAAGTTGGATACATACAATGGCAATTTTAGAAAGTTCGATACATACAATGGTAAGTTTATAAGTTGAGTACATACAATGATAAAACGTGACACGTTCGATACATACCCATGTAATTAACCCTTTTTTTTCTCAAATATGGCCTTCTACAAATCTTCCTAAATTTATACATGAAGTATTTATATTATTCTCTCTTGATACATTCTCTCTAAAATCTCATATTTCTAAACCAACCAAACGAAACAAACCTAGTAGCCCTCACCTCACGCAGAAGTAGAGTAGATCTTTCCTCTATCGAAGGGGCATAATAGTCTGTTCCCCGACTTGCAACAAAACAGATAAAAAATGAGAGTGTACCAGGTGATCAGGTACAGTACACAGAAAGGGCATTAGGGACAGATGCAAGGAAAGCAAGTGAAAAGAAACAAGACAAACTAAACACACTATTTGCAAATTCAAGTGTAACATGCAAAAGACAAACCCATTAAATTCAACTGTACCCAACTAATGTTGTTATAAAACAGAATTATATACAAAGGCAAATTAACCGTATCCAAATATGTAGTATGGAAAATCCAACCCAATGAACTCAATGTAGAAACTTTACATCCCTGGTACGGATTGATGCTGCACTTTCAATTCAAGCATTAAAAAAGACTTCAGTTTTGGTATAATGTCGTGAAAAATGAGAAAGATGATTCCTTTACATGTTAGTGGTCCTTTAGGTACATCAATCTTTACGATATTTGGAATCCTTATCATATGTCATGAAAAGCAAAATATGACAAGATTCTTTGATACTTTCTTGATCTTGTATTTTGTCGCGTATGGATCTTTGAACTCTAGCTAACTCGGACAGGTAATCATTCTTAGTCCTCTCTTTAAGAAACCACCCGTCATGCTTAATAGTCGGGTTGCAATTATTGTAGCTTGCTGATGCATCTAGTAGTCTTGCTTAAGCACATGAGCATCTTTTTAAAAGAATCTGAAGGAAGGTGGACCATGAAAATTCGTCCTAGTTGGCCGGGAAGGAACCAACTTGGGTGGTCAAAAGAGCATGCATGCAGCTGTATTGATAAGAGGTATGTGGCTTTAAAAGAGAATTTTATTATTTGTGCATCCATATAGAATATATGAAATTGATGTTGGTCATGAAACATGGCTTTCATATCGTGGATACACATATTAACTTGTAACTTGCATATTAACTTCTAAAGCCGGTTTCATCTTAAAGGGGATTGGAATTATAACTTCAAAACATAAATTATGACCTTTGTGTTGATTGATACTAATAAAGTATTATTGTTGTAGATCTTTCAAACAAAACTAGCCACCATCTATGATGATACAAGCACGTACGGATTTGTTTAATGTTTAGATAACTATGCATGTCTAAAACTGTGTCTAGTTTTTATAGTGGCCACTTATTTTGGAACGAAAGGAGTAGTAACGTATCTTATTGGGTAACATGATAAAGTCATCATACATCCATCCACCTTAAGTTATTGGACCAGTTTTCTGATATATTTGGGTTTGGTTTTGGGTTGGGTGATGGACTATCTTTCCCAAAGGACGTGATGTTTTGGAATTTGTTGAAACTTTTGTTATGGTGTAATGCATATATAGGTGTGGGTTGGAACAGCTAGGTAATAGGTTGCAATCATAATGGGCTTATAGGGATGGGCCCATGCATGTGATGGGTTACAAGTCGGGAGAAAGGTCGTAGGAGAGGTGGGTTTGAACTTTGAAGCCTCGCGTAATACCCCAATTTTAATCGTATATAAGAGCATCTCCGATAAGAAAGGAAGGGATGAGGAAGGAAAGTAGGAGGTAAAGAAAAAGTGTTATGTTCTCAAGGTTTTTTTAAGAAGGAA
This sequence comes from Centaurea solstitialis, assembly GCA_030169165.1. NCBI lineage: Eukaryota > Viridiplantae > Streptophyta > Magnoliopsida > Asterales > Asteraceae > Centaurea > Centaurea solstitialis. The sequence continues at coordinate 20,546,509 of CM058046.1, forward strand.
AGGAAATGAAATGAAAGGAAAATAATGTTGATTTTCCTCACATGTGCGAGAAAAGAAAGATAAGAATCTGAAAGAAAATTCAAATATTTAAAAGGTTATACATCCATCAATTACATTCCAATGTAAAAATGAAATAAACAAAGGGTATATTTGTAAAACTTGATGTTGAGATTGTTATTGTCATATGGATTATCCTTAAGCATGTGATAAAAATAATGAAAGGTATATGAACATAAACATATAATCAAAATTCAATTTATCATAATACTGTAAAGAGTTTAATAGATGGAGCACTTGGCTTAAATGCAGCAAGGCTCATTGAAGCGAAAATTGTTAGCGTTGCACGTAGATGGAAGTCCTGTAAAGCTCTACACGGTGTTCTTTAGTATGGAGCTGAATTGAATGCAAATGCGACTTTATAGGCCATGGAAAATTAGAGACTTATTTCATAAGGAGTCCTAGTTTATATTTAAGTCTGATTTCCAAATAGGAGAAGATATACACTTATCCTAATGTCGATTAGATAATTAACTCAATAAATTATTTCTACTCAATTGGCAGAGCACAACTTGTTTAAACACAGGGGCTGAAGGGCAGAAGTGTCTAGCATACAAGCGAGAATGGACTCGTCACTTAGGCCATCCGCAACCATGGGCGGCACGCCACCGGTACCGAACCGACACCCCCGGCAACACCGCCGAGGGTGACCGGTATGGAGAGCGACACGGCAAGCTGATGCCGGCTTGGAAGACCACCCACCCCACCCCATCCCATCCCACCCCACCCTCTCTCTCCCTTGTCTCTATCTCTCTCTTCTTTTTTTTTTTTTTATTAATTAAAATGTAAATAGCAAGAAGTTGGTACCGCTGATGATGGAATGGTATGGAATTGATAAAGTGTTGGTAAGATAGTGGAAAGCTGATGTAGCACTGAAGTGGCAGCTGATATCATTGGTACCACTGAGGATGGCCTTATGGACCATGTAAAATTGATGGGATTTTAATTGAAAATGGAAATGAGTTTTTAGTTTAGATAATGGATTGGACAACTAGACTTCAAAATGGGAGGGGCCAAAACTTGTTTTCTCTTTTTATATATGTCAATATCAAATATTTGCTAATTAATGGGGAAAAAACTAGGGGCCAGTCCCAATGGCCCTCCGCCTTTTATATTCCTAGCATGTGACTAAACCAATTGATGTAAACCAATACTTTTATGAGATACCCCAGTATTTGGTAAGTTGATATTCTTAGGCCATGCGTACCGGGCATATGGGTTTCGCGGGTTGGAAGCTGCCGGGCTGGGAGGGTGGGGCTACGCCTGGCAACGAGCTGTGCGGGTTCGGTGGGTGGCGGCTTCCCCACACTGCTTGCCGCTGAGTTTATGTGTGTGTTGTGTGTCTGGTGTGTGTGTGTGGGGTGTGTTTTATAATAAAAAAGTAACAGGGATGAGAGGGTTCGGGGTACTAATCAGAGAGGGTTACAGAGGGCTTATTGTGGAGTTGGGGAAAAGCTGATATGGCAGTGGGGTCGAGAGGGTTGGGAGGGTTCGGGTACTTATATCCTTATTGGTGTTTTATTGATAAAATTACTTAATGTTAGTGATCTCAATGTAGTTACCCTTATTTACACAAATTTGATCATGCCATGCCATATCTTTACTTGAAGCCTATTTTCAATGTTTTTTCTTGTAGTATGTTCTAAAAAAATGCACTTGATGAACACATATTAACTATTAGCATCAGGGGCGGAGCCACATGGGGGGCAGGGTAGGCAGTTGCCCCCCTAACATTTTCAAAAAAAAAATAAAAAAATTTATATATTAGAGATAATTGGGTAATTGCCCCCCTCAAAAATTTTAAAATAAAATAAAACTGTATTTATAATTTAGAATTAATATTCAATAACCATCCACATGTAATCCATTTTTAAAACTGTATTTTATGAAATGACAATTCTTCATCACTATGAGATTCAAATATTCAAAACGGTCATAGATTGGATGCTTCAGGAACTTAATAGTAGATTTGATGAGGTTACTACATAACTACTATGTTGCATGGCTTGTTTCAACCCGAATGATTCATTCTCATCTTTTAACACAGATAAGTTGGTCAGCTTAGCTAAGTTTTATCCTTCAGATTTTTTGAGATGGATTTTGTTTATCTTGAAAACGAGCTTGAGACATTCTGCTTTGACATGAAAAGTAGTGTTGACTTTAATACTCTAAAGAGAGGTGAATGTCTTTCCCCAAAGCTAGCCGAGACGAAGAAACACGTTGTTTATCCTTTGGTTTATAGGTTGATCAGGTTAGTTTTGGATTTACCTGTGTCAACGGCTTCGATTGAATGACCATTTTCAGCAATGAAGGTTGTGAAAAATCGATTATGCAATAAAATGGGAGATAAGTGGATGAATGATTGTTTGGTTGCATATATCGAGAAAAAAAGTACTTTACGGGATTGACAATGAATTGGCATTGAAAAGGTTTCAAAGATGCCACTCGATGTGGTTAATTGCTTAAGGGATTCCAGGTACGTATTTAGATCAACAATTAATGGCCATTGTTAGGGTCAATATTTTGGAGTTTTATATTATAAAAAACTACTGCTTTAAAATTACGATTATTGTTGACATTTTGTAGGTTTTTTTGTGTGTATAAAACCTACTTTTTTATAATTAAGATTGTTCATAGTTTGCCCCCCTGCGAATTATTTTCTGGCTCCGCCCCTGATTAGCATGCATCTAAGAAAACTTGAAACTATGAGTGAAATATATAAAAGCATTTTTTGTAGTAAAATATATATAAAAAACTTTAAAACCTTATTTAAGGTTTCAATGTTCTAGTTTGGACAAAGTTTACCAATTAATATGTTGTGGATGTTTTTTTAACTTTGGACGGCTCATATAATTATCTCATTTTTATTTCAGGGATTTGTAGCCCTTTTAATTAAGCACTCTTTAGGTTTTGCATTATATATTTTTCCATAGCTTTTTAGTAGATGCAAAATTTATTTTATTAGTCTATGGACTACAAAAAAATATGTATGTATCTTATTTAACCTATCTGTATAAAAAAAATTAACATTTACCAAATATAACAAAAGATGTATTCATTCCACTAATGAAAAGTCGAAAAGAACACCAGAAGCTATATCTTTTGCAATTAACAAATAATGTCTATTGTAGAGTTTTAAGGAGGTTCTTACTTTATTGAGGTGACAATGATGTGACAGGAAAAATATGGCAAGTAGGGATCTTAGAGGTTGATGCTCTTAACTTCAAAACCAATTTTATGGCCGTTACATGTTATTAGTCATTTAAAAGAATCTATTTAATTAGTTTAGCGTTTTCGAGAAAAGTATTTATTTAAGAAAATTGTTCAAAAATCCTTGCTTTTTCTAACAAAAAAAAATGCATGGAAATATGGAGCATAAAACAAGAGAATTACGGGAGGATGTGGAATTGTGGATCCTTTGGTACGAGGATTTGAAAATAAATAGGAATAAAAAAAAAAAGAAGTCAATTTTCTAGATCTTTGACTATATTTTAATCTAGTAACCTGACCCGACCCGCTCCTTCTATTTGAAGAAGTCAAACCCTTTAGGAGTTGACAAATTGCTTACGTCATTTATCTTGGGACCTGGTCTCATCTTCTGATCTTACTTAGTCAAGTTACATATATAAATATAGTTGGATGTAGTTTTCTCTACTAATTAATATCAAGTAAATCATATTCATGGGATAATTGTATTAAAATACATCGTGTTACTCATCATTGCTTAATGTTTGATTATAAGAGGAAAGAAATTATGTTTGTGAACCATATAGTTTTTGAAACACAGATGTTATTGTATGATTTTGATGATGAAAATGGTAAATGCTCGTACATTTATACAAAAAGCCCATGTTTGCATTCGAACGTTTGGATGTGTGTGTGTTACTGGTATATTGGGTACACACATATATACAAAATATATAGAGTCAGGTTCAAATATGAACTCAATTTTGGTTGTGAACGTGAGAACGAATCTTAGCCACACATCTTTGGTTACGGTGGACGCAATCACGGAGGATTGACGCGATTCATGGGAGGGTGGAGATCATTAAAGGAGGGGACCCGGTCAAAGCAACATTTATTGATCGGATGAGTGACTGAGATTCGTTCTCATGTTTACAACCAAAATTGAGTTCACATCTGAACTTTCCTCTAAGTATATATATTTATGTATGTATGGATCAGAAGGGTTTAAACAAGAACATCTTTATTCTATGAGAATACAAGAACAAATTTAATATATAGTCAATCATGTATGATACGATATTCATTCACATTTGATACACATCTGATACTAAATCAAAGACTTTAATGACTTGAGGCGACCTAGGTTGTAGGTCAAGTCGTCCTTATTTATATACATTTAAAGACTTGTGTGTATACGTTTGAACACGTATAGTATATAAGTATGTAACACACCAAACCCTATGTCATATAACTTTCCCAAGATTTTAATTCCGATATCATGCAATACTATTCGATAAACCACATGCTCGTGTTACAGTTTAATTATATAGAAGTATGATTGTTTTTAAATTTATTTTACTAAAGTTAAAAGAATAGATAAAAGTTTATTTGAAGGTGCAATTTACACTAGTGATGCAGGAATGGAATGTGAAATTAAATTCAAATTTTATTAGCTCATTTTTCTTGTTCAGTTTTAATTATTTGTTTCATTTATAAGGTTTTTGTTTGTTTTTATGAAGTATTCACAAATTTTGCATCATATTAATATAACAACAAGATAGCATGTGATTGAAATTACTACAATTCATAATGATGTTTAAACTCTAATGTAAACATATGATAGTTTGATTATTATTCTTAATTGATTCATAACATTGTGAACATGCTTTAACGCCAATTTAGATTTTCTAAAAATCATCTATTGATCCTAATTGCTTTTACGTAGCATGGAAAAAGATCACGTCTCTTGTTTGGTGCCTTATTTATAGGTTTTCTTTTATGCTCAAAAAGTTATTTTATTGATCAAATTCATTACCTAATAAATATGTGATCTTCATGATAGGATCGTAGACGGAGGGATGATATATAACACTTTTGCCATTGTTTCATATTAAAATCATACCTTTCGGCTTTTGCCGTGAAACATTCAAGACAATTAGGTATTATAACAAGAAAAAAATACAATGAAAATCATAAAGGACAAACAAATGTGTGTAATAAGTGTCTTTTCATATCTAAGTTGACATAATAATTTAACAAAATTATTTTATTAATATTTAGATATTTAAACCAATGTTTAATAAGATTGAGTTTGAGAGATTATCTTACATTATATATATATATATATATATTTTTTTTTTAATTTGTTACTTAACTTATTGAGTAAACCGCAATTTCGGTCTTTATGGTATGTTATTTTTCTCACTTTTGGATCGTACAAATTTTTTGTTACAAAAAAACCCAATGATATGCAAAAGTACTCGGTTTTGGTCCCTAGGGAATAACACCATTAGGTGCTTCCGTTAAATCCCCTTCATGTAGATGAAGGCATATATTACTCTTTCTACCAACAACAAACCTCAAGGACCACCTATGTAATTACTCAAAATTATGGCATATTGTTCTTGAACCTTCCCTTGGGTGAAACTCAGATGAAGCGATCTCGTCAGAGTACATGAAGAGGAGAAGGTTGTTGAAGACAAAAGAAGACAGTGTTGTCAGAGAAAAGTCAGATCTGCATCTAGACACAGAAGAGGACTCAGATCGCTGATGAAAGCTCAAATTTGCAACTAGACACAAATGAGAACTTAGACTGCCAGAGAAAGGGTTGAAGTTAGGCTTCGGTCCTTCTTATCCACGACCACCAATCCACCATCAATTTTTATTATCATGTTTTGATCCCCTGTCTCCAGTCTTCGGTCTCCTCCAACATTTCTATAATCTCTCTCCTCCTCTTAAATGATCTAGAATTCTGATTTTGTTATAATATTTTTTTGATCTAAGGGTTTTAGATCTGAAATATTGTCAGGTGTGAATTTAATATTGAAGTATAAGGCTTTTGCTTTTATTTAATGGGTTTGTCGTTATCCTTCACATTATGAAAAACTTGGAATATTTTGGTATTTTTTTAGGATTTATTGAAATGCATTATTGTTCTCTATTTGTCAAGAAACTTTGGAATTTCTTTATGTTTATCGGAATCTCTCGATGTTCTTTGTCAAGTAAACATGGAATTTTTTTGTTATTATTATCGGAGAACACATTTTTATAGATATGTTCTTGATGAAGATCTTGGAGAATGTGAGAATATGTGGAACCCTAAAGTTAATCTCCAAAAGAGCCCTTGAGGAGAGAAGGGGGGTTCCAACATATATAGTGAAGATTTGGTCCAAGTCTAGCCGATGTGGGACTCTAACACGCCCCCTCCAACGAGGCTAGATGGAGGGCTAGGAGAGGGCCACGAGAAGGCCAGGAGACGACTAGGAACGACCAAGAGAGTGTCGGCGTGTCAGTCCCTAGAGTGGTAGACCATTGGCTCTGATACCATGTGAGAATATGTGGAACCCTAGAATTAATCTCCAAAAGAGCCCTTGAGGAGAGAATGGGGGTTCCAACATATATAGTGAAGATTTGGTCCAAGTCTAGCCGATGTGGGACTCTAACAATAATTTATAGTAGGATCATGATTTATTTTTATATATTTTTGGTCTTTTGAAAATATCATTAAAGATGTTTTCATATGGATCGATAGATACGTTATTTTATTTTTAAAAATAATGAAATCTAAAATTTTGGATTTGGTCCACTGATCCTCCTCAACCAGTGGCAGCCCCTTCTTTTCCCTCTTTATCAATGAAATTGATAGTTATTGGTTCAAAATGATAAGTTGCAATGTTGCATAAATGTATTTTTTAAATTATCCTACATATATTTTTAAAATTGCATATATATATATATATATACACACACGTTATATATGTATAGTGAGAGAGACACGAAAGTTTGATTCCAAAATCGAATTTTATTGCGAATGTGAGTACAACCAAAAACGTGCTACGTGACATATTCACTCTGAATAATCATGTATTATTCACTCTGATTTTATTATTTTACATTTTTATTAGGAAAATCAAAATAAAATTAGAACAATTTCACATATTTAGCTATTTGTATAGAAATGTGTATAATTACAAATATTGTAATTTTTGGTTTGTGTAAACATAGATTTCAGACTTTATCTCTAAGGAGAAATTGCATTAATTTTTCACTTTATCGTAAAATTTCACATCTTGTTGCCTTCCAGTGTTGTGGCGGATTGGTTATCGTTCGGGAGGTTCATAGTGCCCTAACCGAGTTCGAACCTTCATGTGTGCATGCCTGGATATATTTAAGTGAGACCATGTTTAGCCCCCAAAATTGCCGGGGATTAGTCGGGCTTTGGCCCGGACACCCTTCTAAAAAAAGAATTCACATCTTGTTGCATTGTGGTATATATATAATCCGTGTGTATACTCAACTCTCAAAAACCGTTTTCTGTTATTGTTATTTTAATGCTATGAAAGCAATCACTAATCATGCTTTTAAATGAAAATTAATAAAATATTTATTTAACATCATATAGCATGAACATTATATATACATAACTTAATAGAGCTAATTAGATATTTGATATATCTTTACAATCTAAATTAGCATACAAACTAAAATAAACCGCTTAACAAAGAGCACCTGCCTACTAATGATCAACAAAAGGTAAATTCATCTTCAAATTTTGATATACTTCTTGCATCTTCTTATGTTAAAGTTCGAAGCTTCTATTTCGCTTATTATTTTTGTTGCAAACCAATGATCATTCTTTTGTTAGTTTTGATTCTTGCCTTATAGAGTTAATCGATACTAGATGATCTTATCAAAGAAAATGGAGCATACTGGAGTGAGACATAATCAAGATATACATTGATCCATCACTCTTCTTAAACCAACGCATGTTCACCTTTTGTTTTTGTGGCCTAGAACCATGAAGGATAAGACATTCGTCTCAAGAGAGAACGCATGAAAGAAATGATGGAACCAATGATCATGGAAGCAGTTGGTCACATAGAGGCTTTAAACTAGATAAATATAATGTACAACAAAAAGTTATTGTGGAATCGAACTGCATGACAATTGCTCAAGTAATTTGTAGTAGTATGGTTATGCCTTCGTCTCTTGGAGGTGATTATCCAAGACTCCAAGGAGTTGTTGAATTGCCACAAAACACTTGTTTTGCTTATTAAACCAAATGCAAACACAAAAACTCATAATATACTTAGGAAATTATGTTTTTATTTAGGTTGTAGTGAGGAAGAGGTAATCCTACCCTTACAATTTATTTTTCTTCTTGGTGTTGATGCTAATAATTAAATAAAAGTTATCATTTGTGTCAAAAGGATATACTTACTAAAACAAATATTAAGTCAAAGAAAACAATACATGTTCTAAAAATAATAGTTACAATTCCATTCTTCTTCACCTTATTTATTTACAAACAAATAAGAATCACAATGTTCATTATATACAAGTGTAAAACTAACACATTTGTTGTCCTATCTTGTTTTTTATTCACTCAAACATACTATAATAGTAATATCTAGTATCCTATATGGGGTTGCTATTTGCACTCTTTTAATAAGGGTGCGATGTATCGAGAATGTAAAAAGCATGTATTGAGCATGTAAAAAGAGGGTTTGATGTTAATGTGTATGAGGGAGCAATTCACTTTATAGAGGTATAGTTAGTAAGTCAACGATGCAATTAGCCTCCCCCTTCTATATGATAAATAAAATATCCATTTTAAAAAATCTTTATAATGAGACATAATTACAACATATTCAATAACTTTTCCAATCACTACATCAAGTTTTTTTTTTGTCTTAATTTTTTTTCTTCACATTTTTTATTTTATTTAAGTATAAATAATTTCTTATTAAATATAACATTACTTTTATATAATGATGAAAACAAAGGTTAGATTTGTAGAAATTGAGTTTAACGCGAAAGTATAAGAAGTAGTTATCAACCGTTATATGCAAATTAGGATGAAATATATCGAGATAAGATGCATCGAGATGTACCAAATTAAATCGGAGTTTTATAATAAAAAAAAGTTTGATTTCTCTATCAACCCTAGTCAAGAATTATTTAGATCAGTGGAAAGATGTACCTTTGCGTTGTTATAGTAAGTAAAAGTTAGTGGCAACATCTATAGAAAATGTCTAAAGCTAGTTTGAATAATATAAAATTACAACCATTTTCTACCTCATATAAAATTACACTCTTTTTAGTATTTTTTTTCCCCATACATCGTGTCATCTCTTGATGTTAAATGAAACATTTTTTGTATTTTTAAGTTGAAAGAAAAACATTTTTTTAATATGAAACAATTTTTCGTTGATTATATTAAGTTAACCAAGCAGCATCAATACAATGCGTATTCCCATTCCTATTCTCCTGCATTTCCATTTTCATTTTCATTCTCATTCCCTGAAATGAACCAAACACGCCCTTAACTTGTAATTTGTTCTATAATCTAATAAAACAGAAAAATTAACCAACCTTGTTAACTTTAGTTACTTAGAGGAAACCAAAATAAAACAAAATCACAACCATATTAATCAATAGTGTAATTATTTTCAAATAAAACCAAATCTTAATAATGATATTAAGACTATAGGGATCAAAAATGATATTTACACTAATAATAATAAAACATATAATATATTATGTAATTGATTTGACTATAAATTTATTGTTTATAAAATCGTTCAATTTTTAAAAATATTTATAACAGCTTTTTTTAGATGGAAAAATAATTTTTAATTCTCTATAATCTAATAGCTTTTTCATTTAGTTCTCTAAAAATTAAGGATCATAAAGAAAACTCTCAATATAAATAAATCTTTAAAACAAAAAAAAGGGAAAAAAGAATATAATTGTCTTATTCATTCCATAGCAATAATTGAATTATTATCATCTTACATAATTTTAAAATATATTAGAATTTATAATTTTTTGAAAAAATTATAACATAATTAATAATAAAATAAAGAATATATTGGTATTAAATATGATTTGTTTTAAACTTTCTAACTATTGATTCTATATATTATAAAAATTATAAAAAAAATTAATAAAAATTTAATAAAAATTCAATAAAAATTCTCTAACCATTTAACAACAGCCGATAACCAAGAAGGGCAAATCTATAATTCTATTGGTTTCATAAAACATCTAATTTCCATACAACTAGAGAAAGCGAAAGATTGTGGGGGTAGCATTGACTTGTGTAAATATAAAGCAGAAAAGAGAAAGTTAGGATGACACAAAATACCACCCAACTTTCTATCTTTATTTATTTTAAAATAATGTTTTCTTTCTAAGAAATATAAAATAAGTTATGGGTAAATTGCAATTTTGGTCTCTCTAGTTTGTTGTTTTTCTCACTTTTGGTCTTTATAAAATTGTTATTGTAAGAAGAACTTTATGTTATGCAAAAGTATTTGATTTTGGTTCTTGAGGAGCAACATTATTAGATGCCTCAGTTACATCCCCCTATGTGACTTGCACATGAGGCCATATTAGTCTTTTTACCAACAACATTTTTTTTTTGTCTTTTTTATTAAATATTCATCTTCTCTGTTAGTTGTAGATATTGTATTGGCCCATGGGCCTTGGCCTTGGTCCATTCCTGGCCCAATCCTCATGTATATATAGGTTAGTTTACCCCTTTTGTAGATACACTTTTTCATAATCAATACAATCAATCTTTCAACCATTTCTATTTCTAACATGGTATCAGAGCATTAGGCTCCTTAATCACCTTCATCAATCCCGAGTTGGGATTCTTCAAATCCGAGTCGGATTTTCTTATTTTCCGAGTTGGAAAATTCGTTTTCCGAATTGGGAAACCCGTTTTCCGCGCCCGTTTTCCGCGATCTTTTCCGCACCCGTTTTCCGCCCCCGTTTTCCGAATTGGAAAAGACCGTTTTCCGAATCGGAAAAGACTGTTTTCCGCATCCGTTTTCCGAGTTGGAAAATCCGTTTTCCGAATCGGGAAACCCGTTTTCCGCACCCGTTTTCCGAATCGGAAAAGACCGTTTTCCGCACCCGTTTTCCGAGTTGGAAAATCCGTTTTCCGAGTCGAAAAACCCGTTTTCCGCACCCGTTTTCCAATCCGTTTTCCACACCCGTTTTCCACACCAGTTTTCCACATCCGTTTTCCACATCAGTTTTCCACATCCAGTTTTCCACATCCAGTTTTCCACATCCGTTTTCCACATCCGTTTTCCACATCCAGTTTTCCACATCCGTTTTCCACATCCAGTTTTCCACATCCGTTTTACACATCCAGTTTTCCACATCCGTTTTCCACATCCCAAAAAAAAAACCCCGAGTTGGGATTCTTTCTTGTTTCTCTTTTCCCGAGCCGATTCCGAGTTGGAAATCTTTTGATTCCGAGTCGGGATACGCTTTCCCTAGTCGAAACTCTGCCCGAGTTGAGATTCTCTTGTCAAGTTTTACTTATTCTCTAATCATGACATCCAACCTCAGTCATTTTCAACCCCAATCCACCACTTCAAATGGATCTGTGTCACTGGATCCGTCACAAAAAGTTGTACTTATGCAACTCCTGCGTCAGAATCAACATCTTATAGCAACTTTTGGTGCGTCGACAACTTATGCAAAAACCAATATCTTGGACCATGGAAATGCATTATCCGCAATCGTCTACCTCGGATCACTTCTGGATTTTTGATTCTGGCTGCTTTAACCACATGTCACCATATCCCGCCGGGTTCATCACTAAGCAGCCATCTCCGCATCCTACTGTTCGCACAACGGACCTTACTCCCAAGCCTATACTATTCAATGGGAATTATTCTACTGACCTGATTCAGTTACCCGAGGTACTGCATGTACCAGGACTAGCGATAGGGCTAGTCTCTCTTACCCAGCTTCAGGAAATAGGTCTACTCATATCTTTTGATTTCTTTGGTTGTGTTATACAAGATCCAAAGACTAAGCAGATTCTTGGAAAAGGCCGTAGAGTTGGACGGACTCTTGAAGTCGTATATCTTCGCTTACCTTTGTCTTCGTCACATACAAACCTTGCTGCGCCAGTTTCCACAACTTCCTCCTTTGATCTCTGGCATGCTCGCCTAGGACACTTGTCATCGGCCAGAATAAAACTATTAGCTAACTCTGGTGTTCTAGGTAACGTCACTTCCAATGAAGTTTCCTGATTATCCTGTAAACTTGGCAAACACCATGCTCTACCTTTTGAACTCAATGACTATACATCCGTATCTGCCTTTGACCTTATCCATTCCGATGTCTGGGGACCGGCACCACATCCATCTATGGGTGGACACAGGTACTTTGTTATCTTCATCGATGATCACACACGCTTCACCTGGATATATCTTATGAAGCACCGCTCAGAGCTACCTCAACTCTACATTAACTTTGCCCGCATGATACAAACTCAGTTCTCAAAACCCATAAAGATTCTTCGAGCTGATAACGCTATGGAATACAAAGAATCTTCTCTCATCACCTTTCTTCGATCTCAAGGCACTATCTCACAGTACTCTTGTCCGGGTACCTCTCCCCAAAATGGTCGCGCTGAACGCAAACATCGACATATCCTTGATACTGTCCGCACTCTCCTTGTCTCTGCCAAGTGCCCTGAACGCTTCTGGGGAGAAGCTGCCTTCACTGCTGTCTATACCATCAACAGACATCCCACGCCCGTACTCCAACACAAATCGCCCTATGAAGTTTTACATGGAGTCCTTCCTGCTTATGAACTTCTCAAGGTTTGGGGATGTGCATGTTTTGTTCAATTGCAACCTCATGAATATACCAAACTTGAACCTCATGGCAGACTATGCCTTTTCCTTGGATATGGCATTGAACACAAAGGCTATCGCTGTTGGGATCCAATCTCCAAACGCCTACGAATCTCTAGACATGTCACCTTCTGGGAAGATGTCCCCTTTTATGACATGCCAAACTCAGAGCCCAGTATCACTCATCATACCCCTTTCTTTACTGACCCCTCTCTCTCTTGGATACTCCATTCACCACCCCGATCCATACTCCTGTTTCTGACTCAACTGCAACGACCTCTGATCCTTCGCCACCTGTTCCAACTCCCTCGACTCCACCTGAGTCGCCTGCTGAATCTACGGATCCTGGACCCTCGACGTCAACAGCTGTTCGCCGTTCCGATCGGGTGAGACAGGTTCCCGCTCATCTTCGTGATTATCACTGTTATGAGACATTGTTATCACATCATGAACCTACTTCCTACAAAGAAGCAGCTTCGAGTTCACATTGGCAAGCAGCTATGCAAGAAGAACTTCGAGCTCTCGCAAAGGCTCAAACATGGGACCCTGTTCCGCTACCACCTGGGAAACGACCCATCGGCTCTAAATGGGTCTTCAAGATCAAAACCAAGTCTGATGGATCGATTGATCGGTACAAAGCCCGTCTAGTGGCCAAAGGCTTTAATCAGGAATATGGCATCGACTATGAGGAGACCTTTGCTCCTGTTGCGCGTGTAACGTCTGTTCGCAGTCTCCTGGCCATCGCAGCTACCAAAAACTGGCCTCTGTTTCAAATGGATGTCAAGAATGCATTCCTGAATGGCGATCTGTCTGAAGAGGTTTACATGACTCCTCCTCCTGGTGTCTCTCTTCCCTCCGGCCATGTATGTCGTCTCCGCAAAGCCCTGTATGGTCTCAAACAGGCTCCCCGTGCATGGTTTGAAAAGTTCAGCAACACGGTGCTTTCATTGGGTTTCTCTGCAAGCAACTATGATTCAGGCCTGTTTACCCGTACCACTGCCGCTGGAAGCATCCTACTTCTTCTGTATGTGGATGATATGATTATCACTGGTAGTGACTCAACTGGTATAGCCTCCCTGAAACAGTCACTCAGCTCTGCTTTCGAGATGAAAGACCTGGGCAAACTTCACTACTTCCTTGGACTTGAGGTGCTCTCCGACGTGTCAGGCACCTATCTCTGTCAAGCAAAGTACATCTCCGACCTTCTCTCCAAGGCTGGCCTCTCGGATACCAAGGTGGCATCTACACCTTTGGAATACAATCTTCATCTGACACCAAGTGCCGGTACACCCCTACAAGATCCTACTCGCTACCGCCAACTAGTGGGTTCTCTTGTCTATCTCACTGTCACTCGCCCAGACATCGCATACGCTGTTCATACTGTTAGTCAATTTATGGCTGCTCCGCGTTCCGACCACTACGCCGCTGTCCTACGGATTCTGCGATATTTGAAAGGCACAATGTTTCATGGCCTATATTTCTCCTCCACTTCGTCCTTAGTCCTGCGTGGCTTCTCTGATGCTGACTGAGATAGCGATATGACTGATCGTCGCTCTACTACCGGGTATTGTTTCTTCCTTGGCGATCTCTCATTTCATGGCACAGCAAGAAGCAATCTCTCACCGCCCGGTCTAGTACAGAAGCTGAATACCGGGCTCTCGCGGACACTTCTCAAGAACTTATCTGGCTCCGCTGGTTACTCTCGGACATGGGCGCACCGCAGAAATCGCCTACTCCGTTATGGTGCGACAACAATAGTGCCATCCAGATCGCTCACAACGATGTTTTTCATGAGCGCACGAAACACATCGAGATTGATTGCCACTTCGTTCGTCAACACGTTGTGCGCAACACCATTCGCATTCACCCTATTTCGACTCTCGATCAACCGACCGACATCTTCACCAAAGCTCATCTGCCAGGACGGTTTCGAGAGCTTGTTACCAAACTCAATCTGTCTCGTTCCTCCCCTGATTCAGTTTGAGGGGGGGGTGTTAGTTGTAGATATTGTATTGGCCCATGGGCCTTGGCCTTGGTCCATTCCTGGCCCAATCCTCATGTATATATAGGGTAGTTTACCCCTTTTGTAGATACACTTTTTCATAATCAATACAATCAATCTTTCAACCATTTCTATTTCTAACAATTATAAATACATTTTTTTTCTTTTTGCCTTTCACACTATTTTCTTCAAACACTTAACAAATCTTGAGTTTTTGATAGATCAAGCTATCCTCATATCTTCATTCGAATGCTCAAGTCATCTTCTAACACTTCTTCAATCCATCTTCAAACAACCATTGAAGTACCCTAATTATGCCTTTATTCTAAATCAAATTCTTTTATACCTTTTTCACTCAAAAAATCAAATGATTAGGGGGGACGATATACCCCTCCCGCTGTGCATAGGGGTGGCGGTGTGGCGGTTTGGCAGGGTGAACGCCACCCCTGTCCCAGCGATGTGATCATGGAAGACCCCAACAGGGTAGCCATCACAGCGGGGAAAGCTTCAAAATGTTTTCCATTTTCTTTCATTTTCTCTTATTTACTCTCTTATTTTCTCATTTTCTCTTATATTTCTCTCATAAAAAATAAAAATCAATGGATTGTTCATCATCATCATCATCATCATCAAGTGGTCACCTTATGTAATATGGTTGTTTTTATTAATTAATACATTAAAATTTTTAATATATTGTTTTTAATATTAATTTGAATTATATAATGAAAAAGTTTTAAAAAAAGTTGGAAGGGATGGAGGGATAGAATGGTGAGTATTACAAGGGTTTCATAAAAATGGAATGGTAGAAGAGGGAAAGGGAAAAGAGAGGAAAAAGCTGATGTAATTATAGGGGTGGAGGGTGGAATGGTGACTATACCCACCCCTTATGCAAGCCATTTTTGATGTTATTGACCCACCTAATTTATGAGTTCATGGTAGGGGTGAGCACAACCCGACCGAACCCGACAACCCGACCGAACCCGAACCCGAAATTAGGCAAAATGACCCGAACCGTAACACCCGAACCCGATGCCACCCGAACCCGAGAAACCGATGGTGTATTGCGGTTTGGTTTGGTTTCAACTCTCAAACCCCGAACCAACCCGAAACCCGAAATATTAAAAAAAAAGGTTTCAAAATAATTTTATATATAACTTTATATAATAAATAACTTTTATACTTTATAATTCTTGTGAATTGAAGTCTGGTCCAGAAGAGAGAAGGAGAACTAGCCAACTAGGTTTCTTCTCACGCCCTCTCCATCTCAAATCTCTCAGACTCTCACGCGCCTGTCTCCCTCTCCGCCTCTCTCCCTCTATGTCCGGCAGTCCCTCCGGCGACGTCGACCCTCACACCGGCGACAACGACCCAACCTCACACCAGTCTCCTCCTCTCTGTCTCTCCACCTCACACCGGCGACCTCACGCCTCACAATGACACAGTCGGTCTGTCCTCTCGGTATTATTTTGTGTTGTTGATTGTTGAATGTTGCATCAGATTCGGTTTCTCGGGTCCAACCCGAACCCACCTGAACCCGATGCCACCCGAAACCGATCCAACCCGAAGTTTCTACGGTCGAGTTCGGTTTGGGTTTTCCCAACCCGAAAAGTTCCGATATCCGAACTTTTCAACCCGACTCCACCCGAACCCGACCGATGCACAGGCCTAGTTCATGGTTATATACTTGTGGCAAGTTTTAAGATATCTTTCAAACAAGCACTAAAGAATTTGTGGAGTTGAAAATACATTTTTTAGAAATTTAAACTTTTCACTCTTTATTTTAGAGAAATTATGAAGCATATGTTGAGTATGTTTTATGTTGTGTTCTCTAATCTGGAAAAAAATAGGAAGGGAAAACAAATAAAAGGAAGGAAGATTCCTTTATGCTTTCGAACACGGATGGACCTACATAAGTGCCCACGGTGGCACATGGCACCGTATTGTTCCTCCGTCGAAGTGTAAAAATATACATGGTCGTGAAAGTGTCATCGTATTAATTATCACCATATGTAATTTGAAATTGCAATAAAAATACAAACTCTATTTGGTTTAGTTGGTTAGTTCATTGCTTTTCAAATTTTGTAAGAATAATTTTTTTTAGTTTTTAGCTTTTAATATTATATTTGTTATGTTTCTTAAAAAACTCTAATAACAAACTTAAATATGAGACTTTTCAAGTAAAAATCGAGGAAACCAACCACTAAATCAATATTGACTTTATAAAAAAAATATATCTACAAATATATGATTTTCATGATAGGATTGTAGGCGGAGGAAGGATCTATAGCACTTTTGTTGTGTTTCATATTAAAACCATACCTATCAACTTTCACGATGAAAAGTGCAAGACAATTATGTAGAATAACAAGAGAAAACTAAAACAGATGTTTAAAAGGACAAACATATACGCGTATTGAGTGTCTTTTGTATCTATGTTAATATAATAATTTATAATAATTTAAAAAGATTATTTGACTAATAACCAGATGTTTAAAGCAATGCTTCATAAGATAAAATTTTAAGAGATTATCTTAACTTATGTTCTCTTTAACTTGTTTTATATTTCTTAGAATTAAAAGATTATTTTAAAATAAATAAAGACAAATAGTTGTGTTTATGTAGGAAAAAAAAATCTTTGGGTGGTATATCATATTATCATGTCATGTGGACTTTCTCCTCTTATTGGCTGCTTTATATTTACAAGTTAATGTTTGTCCCACAAGTCAATGTCAAGCTACATCTCTAGTTGCGGGGAATTCGGATTTTTTAAACATCTTTTTGTAGGTAGCAATTAAAAGTGGGTTTTTAGAAACTATTTGTAAAGATTTTTTATAATTTTAATTTTTTAAGTTTTTAAATAATAATTTTGGTTTTTATTATAAGATTCAAGATGAATAATTTTTTTAGTTTTCTATTTTTGTGATCTTATAGTTATTATTGATGTTAATGTTGAAAAATCAAGAAGACCTAAAAAGAAGATTGTTAAGAACTATTGGACTTTTTAAAGGCATTGACATACTATTGCAAATGACTTGAGCAACCGCCATGCAGTTCAACTCTACAATAACCTGTTGTCATACATTACTATTTATCCAGTTCAAAACCTCTCTAAGACCAACTGCTTCCATGATCATCAGTTCTACCATTCCTCTCATATGTTCCCCCTTGAGATGAATTCCTTCTCCTTTGTGGTTATGGGCCACAAACAAAAGGTGAACATGCCTTGGTTCAAGAAGAGTGATGCATCTATGTTTATCTTGACCATGTCCCACTCTTGTATGCTCCATTTATCATCTAGAACCGATTAATTGTATAAGGCAAGAGTCAGAACTAAAGAAAGAACGACCATTGGTTTGCAACAAAAAGCTAGGCAATTTAGCAAATTCGTACTTCAACAGAAGAAAATGCAAGAAATATATCGAAAAATGAAGTCGTCATTACCTTTTATTGATCATCAGAAGGCAATTGCTTTTGTTGAACCGATTTGTTTTATTTTGTATGCTATTTTAGATTGCAAAGGTATATCAAATATATAATTAGCTCTCTTAATATATTTATATATAATGCTCTAAAGATATTACATAATTACTTTATTAATTTTCATTAAAAAGCATGATTGGCTATAAAAGAACAATAACTTAATATGATTTTCAATAGTTGATTATACACACTAATTATATACTATAATACAACGAGATGTAAAATTTCATTATAAACTAAATTTGAAAAATCAATGCAACTTCTCCATAGAGATAAAGTAGAATTTTATGTTTGAACAAACTAAAGATTCAAATATTTATAATTATACTCATATCTATATACAGGGTTGAGTTCCGTTGTTAACCACAAATATTGTGTTAACCGTGTTAACCCATCACAACCCTTAATAATCTAAATCTAGGGTCTAGATTAAATCCCTATAATTAGGGAATTTTTAATAACTAATAATTAAAAAATATAGCAAACACAAGTGCACAGGGGTATTTTGGGAAAGCCACCTCCATCCTCCTCCTCCACCCGGTGAACACATGTGCACCGCCGCCTCCATCCTCCTCCTCCACCCGGTGAACACATGTGCACCGCCGCCTCCATCCTCCTCCTCCACCCGGTGAACACATGTGCACCGCCGCCTCCATCCTCCTCCTCCACCCGGTGAACACATGTGCACCGCCGCCTCCTTCCTCCTCCTCCACCCGGTGAAACACATGTGCACCGCCGCCTCCTTCCTCCTCCTCCACCCGGTGAAACACATGTGCACCGCCGCCTCCTTCCTCCTCCTCCACCCGGTGAAACACATGTGCACCGCCCCCTTCATCCTCCTCCTCCACCCGGTGAACACATGTGCACTGCCGCCTCATTCCTCCTTCTCCACCCGGTGAACACATGTGCACGCCGCCTCATTCCTCCTCCTCCACCCGGTGAACACATGTGTACCGCCGTCTCATTCCTCCTCCTCCACCCGGTGAACACCTGTGCACTACCACAACCACCACTACAGCCACCACCACCATACCCACCATCTCCAAACCACCACCATACACACCACCACTAGTCCACCACCAGCACAACCACCACCACTAGTCCACCAACACCACCACAACCACCACCAGAACCGTCATCTTTAAACCACCACCACACCCACCACCACCACCATCTCGCGGAGGTGGTGGTGGAGGCCATAGATCCGGCGTCTTCTCTCATCGTCAACCTACCACTGTTGTTGCCGGCGGCGGAGATCTCGAACAACGTCGTATGAGGCTGCTGAACGGCGACTAAAACGTACCCAGACGTAGGTGGGAGTAGGGATGGAAACGTACCCAGATCTAGCGGCGGTCATGGTTGGAGGGCTTAGATCCGGCGACGGTGGTGGTGGAGGGCTGGAGATCGGCGGCGATGGTGGTGGAGGGCTGTAGATCCGACGATGGTGGTGGTGGTGGAGGGCGGCGGTGGTGGTGGAGGGCTGGAGATCGGCGGCAGTGGTGGTGGAGGGTTACAGATCCAGTGATGGTGGTGGTGGTGGAGGACGGCGGTGGTGGTGGAGGGCTGGAGATCGGCGGCGATGGTGGTGGAGGGTTGCAGATCCGACAATGGTAGTGGTGGTGGAGGGCGACGGTGGTGGTGGAGGGATGGAGATCGACGGTGGTGGTGGTGGAGGGTTGCAGATCCGGCGATGGTGGTGGTGGTGGGTGGCGGCGGTGGTGGTGGAGGGCTGGAGATCGACGACGGTGGTGGTGGAGGGCTGCAGTTCCGGCGATGGTGGTGGTGGTGGAGGGCGGTGGTGGTTGTGATGGTGGTGGTGGTGGTGTGGTTGGGAGAGAGACAAAGGGTAGAAGGATATGATCAGGGTTAGCTTCTTTTTGTTTTTGTGTGCAGAAAAAAGATAGATGGAGAATTGGGGGAGGGCTTGAATTTTTTTTTAAATTACTAATATGCCCTTATAACTTGATTGGTTTAATTTGGTTAACATGGTTAACACATTAAATGCGGTTAACAACGGAACCTTCCTCTCTATATACAAATAACTAAATATGTTAACTTGTTTTGATTTTATTATTTTATATTTTTATTAGGAAAACTTTCCAACTCATTATGCTAAAATTTATTACAAACATAATTCCTAAATGCTAATATTTTTTAGTACGATACCTCATGTCACTTTTTCTACACGTCATAGCAAAAAAAAAAAAAAAAAAAAAAAAAAAAAACTCAAACTTTTTTGAAAAGCAAACAAGGATGTTCAAAACACAAATATTTTAAATATCTTTTATTAAACAATTGGAATCAATATAGACACGAAATCATCCCATATTTTTGTTAAACATGCCATGCGCGACATATTTGTACATATTTTTTTTTCTATTTTAGCAATAAGAATATCAACAAACTCTAACTTATAATGGTTACTAATTCATATATAGAGGAAAGTTCAAATGTGTACCACTTTTTGGTTGTGAACGTGAGGACAACCGAGAGCGCGACACGTGGCGGCTTTGAGTGTGGTTCCCCCCTTTAATTCAATGCCCTCCCATGAATCACGCCTAGTCATCCGCCGTGAACCTGATGTGGCGCTTAGTCATCCGCCACGTGTCGCGCTCTCGGCTGTCCTCACGTTCACAACCAAAAAGTGGCTCACATTTGAACCCACCCCTTCATATATATATATATATATATATATATATGGTGTGTGTGTGTGTGTGTTTATTTTTTTAAATATTTATCTAGAATATTTATAAGATAAGATATGTACATTTATGCAGCTTAACATTTTGATTTGAACCAATAACTATCAAGTTCATTGAGAAAGTAAAGGGGAAGAATGACATTGGTTGAGGATGTGTGGACCAAATCCAAAATGAATGATTTAAAATAAAATAAAATAACGTATCTATTCATCTACATTGGCAATTATGTCTTTATCCTAAACCAAATTCGTTCAAAAATATCAAATGATTAATATAAGCCATTTTCGGTGTTTTTGACCCACCTAATTTATAAACTTGTGGCAAGTTTATAAGATTTTGTAATTAATGAGTATGATTAAAAAAAATTATATGCTTCAAGTCTTGTATTAAAGATTTAAATCTAATAGACTTTTCAAAAGAATAAACTTCTTACAGACTTTTCATATAGGAAAACTAATAAAAGTTTTGTTCTTTATTTTATTTTAAGAGATTGTTTAGAGTGAGTTATATATTTGGTCCATGTGATTTAATGGTTTTAACATTTTAGATTCTTAAAAATGTAATACTTATGGAGTGGGTCCTTATAGTTTGCATTTTATAACGAATTGGGTATTTAAAGGTGACACCGTCCATATTTGGTCTGTTAGACCCATCACGTGCACGACACTGATGAACATTTTAGTTATTTAACTATTATTTTTGTTTTCAATTAAATTCATAGGGACCATATGTGTAATTTACATTATTATATATGAATGGTAAAATAAAAAATAATATCATATAATAATAATAATAATTATTATTATTAGAGAAAATAATTAAAATAGCCAAAAAAAACAAAAAAATAATCAAGATACCTACTTTAGCGCACCGGTAACCAAAATACCCACCGGTGCGCTCTCCGGCGCCGGCAGCCGCTCCACGGTGGTGTCCGGCAAAAATTCATTTGGGCCGCTCCAGGCCCGGCCGCTCGGAGCGGCCCAGTCACCCTTTATATATTAATTGTTGCAAAATAAATAATAAAACCCCTTCCAGCCTAATGGTAAGGCATGTAACCTCTACAATAGAGGTCTGTTGTTCGAGTCATGGCCAATACATATTTTTTTAAATAAATCCAGCACCTCCCATGAAATATTATACAAAAAAAAAAGTGGTGGGTGAGGATCAAACCTACACCACTCTAACATACGATACACATCCAAACCATCTAGCCAGGCTTGCAACATTCATACAACATGCCTAATAAATTGTTTTTGTTCAATAACAATTTAGCCGCTCCGAGCGGCCGGGTCGCCGGAGAGCGTACCGGTGGGTATTTTGGTTACGGTGCGCTAAAGTGGGTATCTTAATTATTTTTTGTTTTTTTTGGCTATTTTAATTATTTTCACTATTATTATTATTATTATTATTATTATTATAAAAACCCATCATCTCCCTTATTGAGACCATCCTGTGAAACCATTGCCACTGTCTTCTTTAACGAAGACCATCGTTTGAGACCACTGGCCACTGTACAACCCATCTTTAGTCACCAGGGTCTCCACCTCCCTCCGACGACAGTTTGAGAAAACAAAGTATACATAACTCACAGTTATTAATGAGTGTCCAGATACAAATGAGGAAACTTTATTAATTAAAGAGTAAAGAACCATACTGGATTGCAAACCAAAATCACTAATGGTAATTCAAACTCTCAAGACTATTGAAGCTATTCCTCTACATATTTATCTCTTAATTTCTTGGTTATATGTGGCTAGTGGTGAATCCAAGATTATTTTTTTTTTTTTTTTTTTTTTGGATAAGGTTCATCTAGGCTTTGCCTAGATTACATCCTTGGCAATATAGAACAGAAACTGAAAATTCGGTCGTCTGAGACTAAGCCTGACCACAAGATGCGCACGAGGGGATTCGAACCTGGGGCAAATGGGATACCATCCACATCCCCCACAGGTCTTACCGCTACGCCACAAGCCTTGTGGTTATTTTTTTTTTCTTCTTGGTGGGAGCACTTTTAAGGTAGATTCAAAGCCCTCAAAGTCATCCGATGTGTTTTTAGTCTAATTCATTGTTTTGAAAGATTTTTAAAGTTTGTTTGGCTGATTCTAAGATAATTTTATTTCCTCTCCAATTTCAAGGGACTTTTTACGTTTTTTTTGTTGACTTTGAGAGTTTTTTTTTCGTTTTTTTGTTTTTTTAGGCTGCACGCACCGCACCCGGGGCTTGGCAGCGGCTTGCTGCGGGTAAAGCCGCCGGGTTCAGCGGCTTGGGTGCGAGAAGAGGGGAAGCCGGCGGGTTGGAGGCACTACGGCTTCAAGGAGCCGTTGGCAACGGCCTTCTCCCAACGGCCAAATCACTTAATTTTTTTTTCAAACAATACCAACCTCCTATATATATATAAACCTTCAACACTTCTATTCACTTCATATACACATCCTTCAACACTTCTATACTCACTTTCATATACACAACTATATATACACAACCATGAATCCAAACATGTCGGGACGTGGTTCACGAGGAAGAGCATCGAGAGGTGGCGGCGGATCGAGAGGTGCCGGTCCTTCGAGAGGTGTCGGTGGATCGAGAGGTGCCGGTCCGTCGGGAGGTGCCGGTGGGTCAGGATTCATCGATTACGCGAACCACGAACCGTATATACCGCAATTTGACGCTCAACAACAACCGGCGTTTATACCGCATTATGATGAACAAAACGCCGGTTACGGAACCGGTTACGGAACCGGTTATGCGCCAAATTTCTATCCTCCCAATTTTCCTTACCCTCCAAATTTCTTTCCCACCCAAATTTCTAATACGGCCTTTCCCACCCACTACGGGACATCCGGTGTCAATACAGATTATAACCGCGGGAAAACGGCTTACCCCGATCTCGTACCCCGTGAAACGGCCTCGGGTTCCGATTCAAGCGAAACACATTCGTATGTTCCGGAAACCCAACGGTTGCCAACCGAAGGTTCCGCTTCACCCGAGGCCGAACCCGATCTTTTCCCCGAAAAACCGAAACAAACCTTCCCCACCCGCGCAGCGGCAAAAAAATGGACACACGAGGAGGAAGTAGCGTTATGCCATTCGTGGATTAACGAGTCCGAGAACCCCGCATCCGGTAACGCGCAAAGATCTTGTATATTATTGTTTCGTTAATTTGTTAAGTTATTCAAATAAGTTTTTTCGTTAATTTATTAATTAATTGTTTCGTTAATTATTTTGTAGTGAAATTTTGGCGGTCAATCGAGCGGTCGTTTTACACCCGACTTGAGGCCACCCCGTACAGAACCCATCACCAACTGACTGCAAAATGGAGGGCGATGAACAAAAAAATCATGGCCTTCAACGGAATATACAACCAAATAATGAACAATAGGCCTAGCGGACAAAACGACGTCAACCTTCTAAAAAAGGTTCGTTCCCAATACCAAATGACGGAGGGCGGTGTTTTCCCCTTCGAAGAGTATTGGGAGATAGTCCGTCACAGCCCTAAATGGGCTGCAGTTCCGTTAATGTCCGGTGGGTCTTCGTCTCGCTCAACAAAACGTACTCGCACGTCCGGGTCTTCCGACGGTCACTTTGGTCAAGAGTCCGACGAGGTCGAGGTTCCGCCACCTAAACGACCCGTAGGTCGGGGCAAGGCGAAAAAAGCCCTTAGAGGGGGCCAATCTTCCACCCCCACGACCGACCTGTATGAATCGTGGGACCGCAATTTGGCGGAAAAAATGGACTACAAGATGCAAAAACTTGAACTCGATAGGAAAATTGCGGAGCTCGAAGAAAAAAAACTCCAACTCCAACTAGATGCTGCATTCGAGGAAGCCTGGGTGTTCTGCAAAACCCCGCATGACCACCTTGAGGGTTTGGAGTTGCAAGCGGTGTTGCAAAAAAAGGCTGTACTAAAAGCGAGACACGGCTTCGACTTTTAGTTTATTTATTTTCGTATTTTTTTTAGTTTATTTTTTTCGTAATTTTTTTAGTTTATTTTAGTTTAGTTAATTATGTAATTTTTATTAATATTAGAATTTTCAAATTATTTTTAACAATATTATTTATTTAATTATGTTATTTAATTAAATAAAATAAATGAAATAAATAAAATAAATTGAAAAGTGAGTGGGTTAGGAGGGTTGGGTGTGTGTTGTAGAGGGTTATGGGAGGGTAAAGAGAGGGTTGACCAAAAGCTGATGTGGAAGCTGATGTGGCATTCAAAAAGTGAGTGGGTTGAGAGAGTTTGAGAGTATGGGTGCGAGTAGCCTTATAGTTTTTGAGGTATTTTTTTTCCGTTTCTCTAGGTTGGTGGGGCCATGCCAAAAAGTTACTAGGGAGACTTAAGCTAAAAAGTTCAACAAATTATTTTAGCCTAAAAAATTAGTTTTTTTTTTCCTTATTTTAATGGGGACCATCCCATATTTACTTAATTGAATCCACCCTTGTATTTGATAATTAATAGGTTGCACATTAGGGGTGTAAATAATATGAGTAGAGTTTGAATACTAGTATACTTGACTCAAACTCGATTAAAAAACTCACAAGTTTAAAAATCTAAACTCGAATTTAATTCGAAAGCCAATTTCTAAGCTCGAACTCGAATCAAGCTCAAACTCAACAAAATGATAAACAGAGGCAAACAAAAGTTTTAAAAGGACCTAAGGTGAACCTCTCCATGAGGTACACCATGTAAAAAACCTTTTGGTGCCTATAGGCACAAACATATATACATGGACTGATACTGTCGAGGAGGCGTGCGTACGTGTATGTGGGTTCGTGGTAGTCGTTCGTTTGATACCGCTATGTTGTTCAAAAAAATAAATATATAAAGAACATTCTACTGAGAACAATGCCGTTTTATATATTTAAGTGCTTCAATTGCACTAGCTTTATATTGTATGTGACTATTGACTAATTTACTCTTTATAATCTATATTTAGTAACAAAAAACGGATTTAATAATTAAATGCTCATAATAAATAAACAATATTAAGCTAATTTTTCTGTTTGATGCTCGTTCATTTAAAAAACCATAACATTCGTCGCTTTTGTAAAAATACAATCTAATCTAGTCATATAATTAAAATGCATTTTTTTTTACCTTTTAAAGGAAATATCGCTTTAGTATATTTATTATTATTTTATTAATAAACAAACATCCATTAAATAAGACGTAGACATAAATTATTGCAAACTTCCACAAATGAAATAGTAAAATTTATTGACGAAGGAGCTCACGTAAGTCGCGTCGTAACTCGTTCAAATATGATTTTGAGTTAAATGTACGTTTTTGTCCCTTTAGTTTATATAAGTTAAAAAGTAAGCTATCCTGAACAGAAACTAACCAAAAAACATTAGGGATGTAAATGAGCAGAGTCGAGTCGAGTCAGACATTTATCGAGCAAGGTTCTTTTAGGTTTTTTTAAGCTCGAGCTCGTCATGTTGAGTTCGAGCTCAACTCGTTTAGGCTCATTTAAACTAGTCTCGTTTAAACTCAAGTATTATTTTTATTAAAATGATATACATAAATATTAAGAATTACACTAGATAAAAAATATATTACATTATGTATTGAGCTCGTTTAGGCTCGTGAGCTTAAACAAGCATACTCTTTAGAGTGATAAGTGAGATCGAGAGAGTTCGAAAAAACTTCTTTTGGGGGGGGGGGGGGGGAGGGGGGGAGAGGTATCAAAATCTTCTCATGCTTGGGTCAATTGGGCTAAATGCTTAAAACCGTATCATAAAGGAGGCATCAACATCGGGTGCCTAAAAGATATGAATCGTGCCTTGTTGGCAAAATGGTGGTGGCGTTTTAGAGTTGATGGGGATTCCTTTTGGTGTAGGGTTATTGGGAGTATCTACGGCAAGGAGGGAGGTTTCGGGGTAGGGGTGAATGGGTCTCGGGGTAGGGGTGAATGGGTCTCGGGGGGGGGGGGGGGGGAGTTGGGGTTCAATTTGGAAGAATATTGTAGGGGTGGGGGAGTCTTTGGATGGATCGGGTTAGAATTTTTCGGGTTCCTTTCGTAGGATTGTGGGGGACGGTAGGAATACTCGTTTTTGGAAAGATTGTTGGATCGGTGATAGACCACTTGAAATTGAATTCCGAGACTTTGTCGTTTGGCTTCGGATTCGAATGTGCTTATTTCGGACCTAGGGGTTTGGGAAGGGGAGAGGTGGGTGTGGAAATGGTCTTGGTGTCGGGAATTAAGAGGGAGGAATTTGGGTGATCTTGTAGAAATAGAAAGGAGGTTGGTAGGTTGGGAACCGGTAAAGGATAGGAGTGATTTGTGGGGATGGGATTTGGATAAGGAGAAGGGGTTCTCCGTTCAAAAGCTTAGACACCTCTTGGCGAATCTTGATAACTCAACCGTGGGAGAAGGGGGGACGTTATGGCTCCCTCTTCTCCCTAAGAAAGTAAATGTGTTTCGATGGAGACTTAAGCTTGGTAGAATACCGACTAGAGTTGCTTTGGATAGGTTGGGTATCGATCTCGACTCGCTCTTATGTCCTAGATGTGGGGAAGAGGTGGAGGATCTTGATCATGCTTTTATTAAGTGTGGGGAGATCAAAACCCTTTGGTCTCGAGTGAGGAATTGGTGGAACAAATCGGGTTCGGATGTTGATTCGGTGTCACAATTTCTTCATGAGGATGATGAGCTCGCAAGGAATCTTAAAAATAAAGCGTGGTGGGTCGGGGTAAAATGGGCCTTCCTATATTTGATTTGGTCTAATCGGAATCGGATAGTATTCGAGAACAAGAAAATTAATCTGTCGGAATGCTTCTTTGAATGGCAACGCATTGCCTTTGAATGGTGCTGTAGAAGATCTAAGGAGGCTCAAATCGACTGGATCGGATGGTTATCTGGGGTTCTGTAATAACGAGGATGGTTCGTCTTTGGTTGCTGGTGTTACGCTCTCTGTTTCGTACCTTTTCATCAAGGGGAAGCTATGTTTTTTCGTATTATTGGAAGCCGTGCGTCTTCTCTTCGGGGCTGCTGCTGTTATGTCCTCTGTTTCGTATCTTTCCGTCAAGTGGAAGCTGTGTTTTTTCCTCTTGTTGCTGCTGCTGTTTCTTAATCGGTTCTTAGTCGTTTTCGGTGGTAGGTTTGTTTCTCACAAACCATGGCTGTCATAGTTTACTAGCTAGCTTGTTGCTATCTTTTGGTAATTGCTTGTTGGCTTGCTGCTGTCCTGTTTTGGCCGATACATTTTGTAACTGGTTTTTGGTTTGGTATATTATATACATGTTGCCTTTCTAAAAAAAATAAGCTTTAATCTAGGCTCGAGCTTGAGCTCAAGCTCATTAAGGCTTGACTCGTTTAGAGATTTTAACGAATGGAGCAAGAGTAGCTCATGAGTAGCTCGACTCATTTGTATCCATAAGAAGCATCCCTCTAGACTATAGTCTTTTTTGTATCGGTGATGAATTTATTAAATGATAATATATTTATTGCACCAAATTTTATTGATGAAAGTAAGAGACCCGATTCTAAAAATGAAAGCCAGAGGAGGACTAAACATGTCATAGAAATGAAACTTAGTTGAACAATATAAGAGACAAGCTACCAAACACTTACTAGAGTAAGCGTTTATCGATAAAATTCAATACTATAAAATGTGAAAAATAAGAATTAATAGACAAAAATGCCCCTCAAGAAAATTTAACCGATGACATCAAAGATTAATAGAATCATGTCCATTATAAACATAAATTTGTACAAACTCCTTTCGATAAAAGTTCTTTCCAAAGATCTTATTCGTTACCTTACAACTTATTCGATAATTTATATAAAGTGTAAGGACCAAATATATATTTAACTCTAGAATCCCTTTGCATTTTATATAGACTTCTCTCGATAAAAGCTTTTTTCTAAGATCTTACTCATTACCTTAATACTTATTTGATACTTTATGTAAGTTTAAGGACGAAATTTACATTTAACTCTAGAATCCCATTTACATTTGAGAAAATAATTGTTTTACCCAAAAATAAATACCCAATTTACCTCCTACCCACACTCTCCCACCGGTAACCAAAATACCCACCGGTGCGCTCCAGGCCGGCCGCTCTCCGGCGCCGGCAGCCGCTCCACGGCGGTTTCCGGCAAAAATTCATTTGGGCCGCTCCAGGCCCGGCCGCTCGGAGCGGCCTAGTTACCCTTTATATATTACTTGTTGCAAAAGAACTAACGAAATCTCCTCTAGCCTAATGGTAGGGCGTGTACCCCACTTCATAAGTGGTCTGGGTTTGAATCATGGCCAAGACTTTCTTTTTTTAATTAAAGTAGTAAATTACAAGTTTGGTCCCTCTGCTGCCGGCGCCAGAATTTTTGCCGAAAACCGCCGTGAAGCGGCTGCCGGCGCCGAAGAGCGGGTGGCCTGAACCACACCGGTGGGTATTTCCGGCGCCGGAGAGCGGCTGGCCTGAACCACACCGGTGGATATTTTTGCAATGAATCAAACCACAGGGACCAAACTTGTAATTTACTACATTAATTAAAAAAAAGAATGCCTAAGGGTACACGCCCTACCATTGGGCTGGAAGTAGTTTCATTATTTCCTTTGCAACAATTAATATATAAAGGGTAACTGGGCCGCTCTGAGCGGCTGGGCCTGGAGCGGCCCAAATGAATTTTTGCCGGAAACCGCCGTGGAGCGGCTGCCGGCGCCGGAGAGCGGCCGGCCTGGAGCGCACCGGTGGGTATTTTGGTTACCGGTGGGAGAGAGTGGGTAGGAGGTAAATTGAGTATTTATTTTTGGGTAAAACAATTATTTTCTCTTTACATTTTGTCTTGTGGTGCTCCTCCATTTGACTAATAAACCCTTCTCCAATGCGACTTAATTTTGTTTTCAATATTTGGTGACTGCTTTTTGCTAAACCCTTTTACTTTTCTTCCTTAACCATGGTTTGTTGAAGATTATTCATTATTGTGGTAGACCCACACCATAAACCATTTAAAGATTCCTATATTAATTGCCATGCCCCATCCAATTCCATCTTTGCTCCCTTTTTAAAACCTTTTCATCTTCTTGTGGTCTGCCTTTGCTTCCACTATTCTTCTATACCCTGCTTTTTCTATCTTTATTGCTCTTTCTTGCCTTCTTCTTCTTCTTCTTCTTTCAATTCTTGATTTCTGCCCACTTTCTTCAAGATTGTGTCAACTTTTGTTGTATAAATTTATTATCTTTGTGGGTTTTTGGTTTGCACAAACAATTTGAGGGTTTGAGAAGGAAAGAAGGGTTTTCTTTACTCTGATTTTGCAATCATCAACATATTCTTGATTATCATGGAAAAGAGAAGATACCCACAAGAAATTGAGTTTAATTGGTAAAAGGGTTTTCATCTTTTTCTCCAAAAGGTGTCTTTTGAAAGATTAAACATTGGGTACAGTTTTCTGAATTGGGTTTCTGTTATCTTTCAATAAAGAGTTCCTGTGGTGATCAGTGTTAATAGGTAAAGATTCTTCAATACTTTTATCTGATGAAGTTTAAAGTTTTAATAATTATGCTTATTTCTTTACTCAAGAATTATGATAGAGAAAGGTCTTAGAGTCTTGCTTCTTTCAAGTTGTAACTATAACTATGCAATTGGATTATCATCAAGATTTTATTAATTGTTTATTGGTTCAAGTTTTGTTATATGTTTGTAATTCAAACAATTAGTTCACTTTGACACTCCATTGTTGCCCTTCTTTTAACATATCTTATTTCTTGAACCAAAAAGATGAAAAATAGTTGACCTCAATTGCATTTAAAGCTATAATCTTTACTGCTAGCTTAAAGAGATCTAATTGTAAGTTTGCAATTTCATCAATTAAGAAGAACCTTTTGATCACTTCTAAATGCTTTTTTCAACCGGTTGGACGACATAAATAACACTAAACCATCAAAGCAGACACCTTTTTTTTGTGAAGTTCCGGTGTTTTCTGTACTTTCACAATATTTTGCCGTGAAGTTTCAGTGTTATTTTGTGGTCATGAAAAAAAGTTACCCCTTTTCTTGATTCATCACATTAAGAAATGTGCCAATTTTGATGATCTTTTTTGCATTTTTCTTAATTTGTCGCAAATTATAGTGTTCTTTTGGCAATTAAAGAAAGAGATGAGCTTTGATGGTTTGAAATTCTGAATAACTAGGATAGCTTTGGATGGGGACGGATGTTGCTGAAGCTGTGGAACAACTGCCATCGCCTTGCGAAATCAAGGTGCATATTCGTTTTGAATCCTTATAAGTTTTGCAACTCGCCATTGTTATTGAGCTTTGGAGTTTTGCATGTCTGTGGGTGAGATTAGGTGCATAGCGCTATGTGCACGGAGTTAATGAAGGTGGTCGATAGAATTGATAAGATATTCCCAGATATAGAAGCGGCCAGGCCTCGATGCTCATCCGGGATTCAGTCACTTTGTCTGTTAAACAGTGCGATCGATAAAGCCAAATCATCGGTTCGAGATTGCAGCGAGTCGAGTAAGCTCTACTTGGTATGTGTGCGCTAAACTATTCGCAAACTTCATTCCCCTTCTGGGCTTTAGCTTTTTTAGACAATAGGCGAAATCAGTTACCTCATGTATTATTCATTATGATTACACTGAATATTCATTATGAATACACTAACTATTCATGAACATCTTGCATTATTCATTATGAATAATACTTGAATAGTTGGTTTTGATGCTCTCAAAATATCTACAGTTTTCATTTGAGATGTCAAATTGGGAATTTTGATTTTGACATTTGATTTAAGGATTACAATTTCTGATCTTGGTTTATCTTGAATATGTTCAGGCACTGACTGGCCATGCAGTTCTATCAAGATGTAAAAAATCCAAGAAATTATTGGATCAGAGTTTGAGTCAGATCCAAAGTATGGTTCCTGTGATGCTTGCATCAAAGGTTGGTTGATTTATCTGATGCTACAACAATAATATGAATTATGTTTGATAATTGCAAATGATCTAGTTCATATATTATTCATAATGAATAACCCTAAATATCATCCATCTTCATTATGAATATATGTATCTTATGAATATTGATATGAAAATGCTGCCTGCAGATCTCGCAGATAATTACAGAGCTTAGGGAGATGAAACTTAGTTTAGATCCGTCTGAAGAAGAAGCCGGGAAGGCCGTTAGATCTGTACTCGAAGGATACGACACCGGAAACCGTTCAGGAAAGGAGTCTCGCAACGAGTTTATTCGGGTTGCAGCTCAAAAGCTTCATATTACGTCCCCAAAAGCTCTCTTAATGGAACGCCGATCCATAAAGAAACTTCTGAATGATCTTGGCGAAGGGGACGGCAAACAATCTAAGAAGCAGATCTTAACGTTCCTTTTGGCTTTGCTGACAAAATACAGCAAATCGATCGCATCGGGAAACTTAGATCAGAATGATAACGTGATGCAAAACCAAGATTACAAGCCCCGGAACGTTGACTTTCGTGTTTACTACGAAGAACCTCGAACGCGAAGTAACGGTGTACCGCCCGAAGAGTTTAAGTGTCCGATTTCTCTCAAGTTAATGTACGATCCGGTGGTTATAGATTCGGGCCAAACGTTTGAAAGAATGTGGATACAGAAATGGTTCGACGAAGGTCACGATGTGTGTCCGAAGACTAATCGGAAACTTTCGAACGTTTCTTTGACGCCCAATACCGCAATGAAAGATATGATCTCGAGATGGTGTGAAACGCACGGGGTCACGTTACCGGATCCGTGCGTTCAGTTTTCGGCCGATGCTAACACGTGGGAAAATTCGTTGTCTTCGGTTAATAGTTTGGGCTCGATGTATAATTTTCAACTTCCGGTTGATTTTAGTAACGTATCGCTCGGTTCGTTAGACAGTAGTCGCACTGTCGATGATACTCGTGAACCGGATGTGGAATCGTTATCTCAGGAACTCGATGATTCACTTCCGTGGGAGTTTCAATGCAAGATCGTTGAAAATCTCATGACCCGTTTGAAACACGATGATCGGGCTTGTAAATCGATTTCGTTCGGGAATTTGGTTGGGTCGCTTGTGAAATTCTTGAAGGTTGCTCGTGTTATAAACGATGTGAAAGCTCAGAGGATTGGATGTTTGCTGTTGCTGATGTTGGTCGGCGAATTCAGGTACTTTTGCTGGTATTTGTTCCATCTCGGTAGACATTACAATTAAGTCGAGTTTATAAGACATCAAAAATGTCTCTTTTTAGTGTTGTAGTAGATTGATTTGTTTGAATTAAATTTATAGAACCACACACTTGTGTATCATGTATAAAAGTGTTACAATAAATTTATATGACGCTTTTTTTTTGGTAACATGGGCGTCGAGGGCCGCTTGTGCACCCCTCGACTAATGCCATGCCCATGGGGCCCACAAGGTTAGTTACATGATGCTTTTGGGGGGTTTAACAAGTCTTTCGTGACAATTTTGAAATAAAACGTCATATTAATTTTTTAATACGATGATATTTGAGGCGTTCTATAAATGTGTAAAAGGTATTTTCATAAGAAACTTCTCAAAATTGTCCCCCAACAAAGCTACCATTTTATTTCAAAATTGTTCAATAAAAGCTTGTTAAAACACCCAAAAAACATCTAAACTTACTGTAACACTTTTAGGTAGGATGCATAGTTGTTTGGTTCTATAAACTCAAGTGTAATAGAGACTTGTAAACCCGCTTTTCTTGTAACGAGAATTTGGGTACTTCCACTTTTCGGGTGTTATGTAGATTCGAATTTGGTTTTTTTTTTCTTTCTTTTTTCCGCCTTTTTCATATTGAAATTAGACAAGTTTCGGTCTTTTTTGTTTGCAGAAACATAAAATACTTCAGTGAAGATGCATACGGGTTGATAGCTGAGTTTCTTGAATCAGAAGTGATCGAAGAAGCTCTTGCTATAATAGAAGCGTTGTCTTCCCACCAAAACTGTCGATCGGAAATCGCATCCTCTGGTGCTCTTCCGTGTATCTTCAAGATTCTCGACACCCAAATCAGAGAAATCCAAACACCGGCCCTCAAGATCCTCTATAACTTGACGTTGACCAAAACCGTTCGATCTCTCGTTGTTTCTTCGGATCTAATCCCGAAACTGGTCACCCTTTCCGAAGACGATTGCCTCTCGAGATACTGCATCGCAATCTTGACGAATTTGTGCGGCAACCAAGACGACAGAAGCATAATTGCCGAGACCGATGGGTGCGTATCGTTCATCGCCAAGGTTCTCGAGAGCGATAGTTGCGAAGAGCAAGAACAGGCGCTCGAGATCCTGCTTTCGTTATGCTCTCAAACCGTTCGATATTGCCGTTTGGTGATGGACGAAGGGGTGATTCCGGCCGTGGTTTCGATTTCGATTAACGGAAACGATAAAGGGAGAGCGAAAGCACACGAGATGCTTCGGCTATTGAGAGATATCGAGCATGAAGATTATGTGGAAGAGTCCCCTGCTTCTGGTTATGGTGTTTCAAACGATGCAAATAGCTTACAAGTAGAGAAGAAGACGGCTTCTAGAACTTCTCGGTTTCTATCGAAGTTCTCGAGAGGTTCTGTGGCACAAAAAAGAAAAGTATAGGTATGAATTTTTGACTTGTAGGCTAGATAAAATTAACCACCAGCACAGATAAATCGGCTTTATAGCATGCTAAATATGTCTTAATGTCCTAATATATTGTTTTATGGGACCAAACAGTTGTACGTCCTATTACCTATGTAAATGTGTTTAATAAGTTGTTTTGCGTTCTGACAAGTTATTTAGGACAATTTGAAATGAAAAGTCTTATTAGTGTTTTTTATCTTAATATTATTTGAAATTATGTCTTGTAAAAACACGGGTCTAGTAAATAAGACATGTTATTTCAGAAGCGTACTAAAAAAAACTTGTTAGGATGCTCAAATATGTGCTAATGGTTCTGCTGAGTTGAGTCCTATAAAGCCAGTTTTGTTATAATGAACTCTTGCAAATTAATTATGGCTTATAAACCAAGTTCATCTGATCAACAATCACTATGTTTTTTGTGCAGGTTTTGCAGTTCTTATTTATGTTGACTAAATATGAAGTTTTACATGGATTGATCTAAAAACTCTGTTTTCGTTGAGGTTTGTAACCATTTGTGAATATCATTTGAAGTAGAATAGTCGTATTTGCCCCATAAACACGCATGAAGTCTTCTCAACTCAATGAGTCATCAGATTTCGTACAAGAATCAAATTTGAGTTCAGAACAACGGTCACGAATATGAATACGATTCTTCCTTCAGTATTTTAGAAAAAAATTTGTAAATGTTAAAGGGTTGTCTTGAAGTAGGTTATAGTTATATAAACAAGAGGTATTGTTAATTCATTGTTTATTTGTATGATTTTTGGAGATAAACGTATCTAATTTTGGATCTTGGTTAACAATATTTTCCCTTTTTCGGTGTGCTTTGGTACCCATAGAATGCGATTTTGATACCGTAAATGGAAGACTGGAGAAATGGAAGACACATTACGCTAGTAGAATATATAAGCATTATATTTGTTGGAACATAAAAACAAAATCAGGAAGTCAGTTAGTATTAGTTAGTTAGACGTTGGTTAATGGGGCGGTTATTAATGTAATTGAAAGGGTGTGATGGTTCACGTCATTTTTTATCATCCTGCATTTCACAACTAGCTTATTAGCTTGTTCGCCAACGAAACCTAAACTTGGATCATTTCTCTTTTATAACCTTGACTTTTGAGGGTAATCTAAAGATTTTACACGGTATCAAAGTTAAAATCAACAACTTTTGGACAATCTATATACTGTCCCATCACACTCCTTTAACCAATCTCGATATTTCCAGACAATCTCTATAAAGAAAGCGTGACTTTAAACAGTAATATAAAGCTTTCACACTTAGATAAAAAAAAAGGGGCATCAAAAGATGGCATAAAGCAATTCTTATCTTTGAATGAAATAGAAGTTAAATATTTTGGTAGGGCCAACAAGAATTGTAGGCTCATGTAATGTCGTCTTGATGTTCGCCTAAGAAATAAGATGACGATGCCTAGCCCCCACATTGCTTTCTCTTTTGGAATTTTGTTAATAAAAAACAAATCAAACCAAATTTTTTAAGAATTTTAATTTGTTACTTGTTATGTATGACAAGTGAAATAAGTTCATGAAATAGATGAACGGTGCTTAAATTTTGTGATGAAATCCGTTTTATCATTTTGTCAAGTCTATAAAATATCATATCAGAGGTCGTTTACTTAATACCCAATTCTTGTTCGATAAGTGTTTATGGACAAGAGTAAATACTTGTACTTAACTTAGTCCGACATTGTATGCAAGGTTTTTATCTAGTAAATGTTTAGCGGGTAAGAGTCGTCACATTCATTTACCGGGTAAGACTCTCGGTCCTTGTCATCGCTCTTACAAGATAGGATTTTCAATTATTGTCTTGTTCATCTTATAAAGTAAAGTAACATGGTAAGTATTTACCGGGTAAAAAAACATTTACTGGGTAAGGGTCTTAGTAAAATCCCCTTAGAATTTTGGATTTGGAGATGATTTGTTGATCGGATAATCTCTTTGGATTGTCAACGTTCATTTTCCAAATACAATAATTTATCCCTTATTGTCTTCAGTAACATGGGTTTCGTATTGGGATCATCCAAGAGAAACTCTAATCTCAGAGGCTGTGAGATCGAGTCCTATATGAACACAAATGGTTGGTTCTCATGTTTTCAAAATATCTATGGTTCACATTTCAACTTATCTTTCTTTTATATGTATTTCATGTTATTGAGATGTCATGCATTTGCATCTTTTGAGACTATTCACTAGTTTATTACTTTCAGTGGCATGCTTGAGATCAACTATTCAAAGGACATTAAAATTCAAGGGATCATTGGATCTTGCACGTCTTTGGAGAAGGTCGTTTATGGGATCTTACTGGAAAACTTTATAAACCTGGGTGCAAATAATCTGTTTAAGATCGGTTTGACTTCTTTGGTTGGTTTATTAACTCGTTTTTTGCCTTGCAGAAAGGGCCTGCCGTTGCCAGTACAATGATTGGACAAGGGGAATACCACAGCTTGGAGGTTGTGTGGACTGGACAAGAATACTTGCTTGACGGTTTTCTTCGATATATCATCAAGTGACAAATAAAAAGCTTACTTATGGTACATGTTTGGATGGACTAGCTATAAGGTAGCTTATTTTTCCAAACACAGCTGTAGAGTCTATTAAAAAAGCAATAAAAAAGGGGATTGCTATTCCGATCCCCCTCACTCACATAATAATAATGGGTTCCACCTCTGGGTCCTACATATACACTTACACCACCAACTCTCACCTCCTAATAAGGGGGTGGACATAGAATTCACCTAAAAATAAGATAAGATTTGATGTGACATTTGCTTGTGGGAGAGATTCCAAAAGGGAGATTGATATTGCCACTGCGATATTTTATTAATCCACAACAAATTTTACAAAATCTTTTTTTCCCTTTTTCTTTCCACGGTGAGACATCTTTTTTCAAAGGGGAGGGTAATTGCACCATTTGACTTATTAACCACATCCTATAAAGTGAATTGTTCCCTCACACACACCAACATCAAACTTTCATTTTACATTTCCAATGCATGCTTTTTCAATTTCCGATGCATCAAAAGGGTGCAAATAGCAACCCCCTCTCATCTCTCTCCCCCACCACAAAACCATCACCATTGCAATCATCCACCACCACCAACGGACAACACCATTAGGCGGGTTTCTTCCTAACCGGTGAGACCTCCATTTTTCCCGACAGGATTCTTCATTCTCCGGCAAAGGTGATTTTTTTCGTCGTTTCCTTTTTCTCTTAATAAACCCATTTGGTCAAAAACCTTTCCAGTGACTGGTTGTGGAGTTTTATGATCGGAAGACGACAATGGCTCGAGTCCCATGAGTCTCACAATAACGCTCGGAGTCCCCGTTGATTGTCATAGCTGCCGTTGATTGTCATAGCCGCCGTCGAACTTTTCTTTGTAAAAAACTTTTTCGGTGACCAGTGATTGGTTGTAAAAAACTTTCTGTTCCTCTCCAGAATACTCAGGCGAATGTACGGAAC
The DNA here is from genome assembly GCA_030169165.1 of Centaurea solstitialis. NCBI lineage: Eukaryota > Viridiplantae > Streptophyta > Magnoliopsida > Asterales > Asteraceae > Centaurea > Centaurea solstitialis. The sequence continues at coordinate 20,584,654 of CM058046.1, forward strand.
TCACCGTCTCCGGCGACGTACCCGCTAAAATCTGTTGGCGATCAAAGATCCGAAGGACTTATGGTGGACGGAGGGAGGCGTTTGGTGGAATGAATGCGTTTTCCGGCCAAAAACTGTTGAAGATCAAATATCTGAAGAAAACCATAAATGTTTATATGGTGTGACAACCCGTCCCACATGGATAGATGGTAGAATTTGGAAGCTCCTTATAAGCCTCAAGTCATAGGCTACCAATAACTTCCACCATAGTTTTTAGTTGGACTCGAAGTTATTGGGCCAACCTATAGCTTTGGGCTTTGGGGTGTTACAAGTGGTATCAGAGCCGATACTTGTACCATCAGGATGGTGGGGTAAACCTCATCAGGAATGATGAGTCCTCGAGGGGGATGTTGGTAACATCTTAGGCGAATCCCACATCGCCGAGGACAAGGAGAGAAAGATTCTGGGTAGGCCTGACGAGGACGTCGGGAGTTCAAGTGGGGGAGTTTGTGACAACCCGTCCCACATGGATAGATGGTAGAATTTGGAAGCTCCTTATAAGCCTCAAGTCATAGGCTACCAATAACTTCCACCATGGTTTTTAGTTGGACTCGAAGTTATTGGGCCAGCCTATAGCTTTGGGCTTTGGGGTGTTACATATGGTGGAGAGCATTTGCAGTCATGACTTTGCAACATCAGTTTTCTCTCTCTGTCACATCAGTTTCTCTTTCCTACTCATTTCATAAACCTTTCACTCTCAATCATAATCCGGTTCATAATTTATATAATTAAAATATAATAATAAAAATTATAATAGTTAAAAATTACTTATTATAATTAAATAACACAATAATAATTTTATCTTATTAAATATAGTTATAATAACTTGACGACAATAATTAAACTTTTTTTTATTTAATTATTTTTAGTATGATAATTAAATGATGATAAAAATGGTTATTATTATTTAGTAATAACAAAATGACAATAATTAAAAGTTTTATTTTACTTAGAGTTAATTACATTTTCCCGTGGTTTGGTGGTTTTAACACTCTGGATTTATTTTTAAAATAATTGTGGTTTTGGTACCTGTGGTTTACACTTTATAACGTTTTGGGTCCAAGATTATAACACCGTTAAAAATGTCTGTTAAATGTAATAACTACAAGGGTATTTTAGTCTTTTTAGTAAGAGTTAATTACATATTTGGTCCCTGTGGTTTGGGCCAAATTACGATGGAGGTCCCTGAACCCTAATTTTCATGCCTACGGTCCCTGTGGTTTGATTTTCGTTACCATGGTGGTCCCTTGCCCTAACGTTCGTTAAAAAGCTCCATTAGGGCAGGGTATTTTTGTCTTTTCACAATTTTTTTTATTACTTTTTTTGCATCTTCTTTTTCCCAATACCACTAATACCCACCACCACCACCACCACCATTAACACCCACCACCAACATCCCACCACCACCAACATCCACCAACTCCCACCACCACAATTAACACCCACCACCAACATCCCACCACCACCAACATCCACCAACTCCCACCACCACAATTAACACCCACAACCACCATCAACACCCACAAACCACCACCAACACCACCACCACCACCCACACCCACACCCACATCCACACCCATCACCAACACCCACAAACCACCACCACCACCACCACCAAACCCACCACCACCAAGTAGAAATCCGGCCACCCCAATCCATCACCACCAACAATAACCACCACCAACAACAACCACAACCACCAACACCTACAAACCACCAACACCCACACCCACCCTAATCTATGAAATCAGAGCTATGAACCTGTGAACGACGGGCAGATCTGTGAACGGCGGTGGGGACGGGCGGATCTGTGAACGGCGGTGGAGACGGGAGGATCTGTGAACGGCGGTGGAGACGGGAAGATCTGTGAACGACGCGAACGACAGTGGAGACGGGTGGCGTGTACTGCGGCGGTAGAGGTTGGCGGCGTGAGGTAGGGGCGTCAACGACAGTGTGAACAGTGGCGTGAACGCCGGCGTGAGGTAGGGGGTGTGAGGTAGGAGGCAACCGTCAGCAGTGGAGGTAGGAGGCGGGAAACTGGCGGTGGTGGAGGTGGCCGACGGTGGTGGAGGTGGCCGACGGTGGTGGAGGTTGCTGCATTTCTTGGGTTTGGGGTTGGGGAAGAGGAGAAGGGGAAGGGAGATGTTTACATTTATATAAAGGGGTATTTTTGTCGTTTACATCTTTTTCAACACCTGTTTTGGATGGAAGTTAGGGCAAGGGACCATGATCGTAACGAAATACAAACCACAGGTACCGTAGGCATTAAAATTAGGGTTCAGGGACCTCCATCGTAATTTGGCCCAAACCACAGAGACCAAATATGTAATTAACTCTTTTAGTAATTTCTTTAATTTCCAATTATTTTTTTCTTTTCTTGTAATTTGATTGTTTAATATTTTATATATTCTATTATATTAAATATTTATTACCTGTTTATATAAATATATATATATATATATACATGTGTATATATATATACACGCATCCCTTCTTCTTCCCACAACCACCAGCCACCACACCTTCGACGAATGCCACTAGCAACCCCCACCATCTTCGACCACCCATCACAATCACCATCCACCATTTTTAGTTACATCAACAAAGAAAAACCCTAAATTAACAGTCCATGATATGGGGGGATTCAAGCAAAATAAAATAAAAAGTGGGTGGATTCAAGCAAAAACTTGAGGGGACCATCTTCCAGCTTTTATTAATTGATGTAGAAACAGAAATTGAAGGTGAGGAGCATATTTGGGTTTGGATTATGGTTTGAGTTTGTTTAGGGGTTGTTGTTGGTGTTATTGGATGTTGTTGGTGGTGGTTGTTGTTGGTGGTGGTATTGGATGTTGAAGAAGATGGAAATCAAATTAAAGAGAAAAAATTAATTAAAAAAATGAGAAACTATTAAAATACCAAAAAACTTTGTACTAAATCTATTTAACATAATAGTTTAACGGTGTTAGTAATCGTGGACCCAAAACATTATAAAGTGTAAACCACAAATACCAAATCCATAATTATTTTAAAAATGGATCCAAAATATTAAAACCATCTAACCTTAGGAACCAAAAATGTAATTAACTCTTTTATTTATTTAATTGTCTTAATTTAATTACAAAGGATGTAACTCTGATATGAAATTGTGGATGAAATGAAATTTGTATTAGATAACCATTTTTATTAATATTATAATGTTGGTAGTGGTGGAGCCCACGTGTTTTGGTTGAAAAGACACGGTCCTTGCAGAGGAACCGTATCTCTTAGGTGGCAAAAACCCATGTATTCTCCCAACGGTATTTTAAAATTAAGAACCAGTTTCTAGTGCCTGATGTGAGGTTCATGAACCCACCATTGTAGATGCTTTGAGATAGTAGCTTAATATATTTTTATGTAAAAGTTTATGTATGGCAGACAGCTTTTTCCTCACCGTGGAAAAAACCACACATAAAGCTTTTTGCTCACCATGGAAAGAAAAAGGGCAAAACAGTAATTTTTTAAAATTTGCTGTGGATGAATACAATATCATATTCCTCCTTTCAAAAAGGAATGCAAAGCCAGTCTAAGGCAGTCATAGTTATAGTGTTACTGACCATCAATGATTACAACACTTGTGATTGCTTTTGGTAATTATTGATAGGAGACCAACAACCCCTTGATCATTCCATCCTCCAAGATCTAATAATTTCCTGCTATTTACTACCAACAGACAATCCCTCCTTCCATCCTCAACAAATCTAATTCAATATGGCCTTCGCTTCAGCCTCCGGGAGGATCACGACTTCTGTTGGAGATGATGATACTACCTGCTGCCACGATGTATTTTTGAGCTTCAGAGGTGAAGATGTTAGCTTAGCTTTATATTTGGGCCCGGCCCGTTTGCTTTTAGGGTTTACTTGTTTTAGGGTTTTCTTGGCTTTATATAGCCGCTCTCGCTTCTTTGTAATTCACGCTTCTCTATTCAATAATACAATATACTTTTGGCTCTTAATCTTCATGGTATCAGAGCTCAAGTATCGATCCAATATTTGATGCTCATAGACGACGTTGTAGCAAGCACCGGTTTCGCGGATCGAAATTTTTCGTGAATGTTTTCTGGTTCATGATTTCTGGTAATTTCGTTCATAATTTCTCGTTTCGTCTGATTTGTTGAGTTTCGTCTCGTTCTGTTTGATTTTGTTTTCGTCTAATTTGGGGCTATTCGTTGTTATTGGGGCTATTTACTGCTTTCGTTCATCTTGTGTTTGGTCGAAACCATGTCTCCCAAAGATGATTCTCTTCAGTCTATTAGCACTCAATTAGATGGAAAAAAACTATTCGTATTGGAGTTATGTCATGAAAAATTTTTTGAGGGGTAAAAATATGTGGGGTTATGTCACTGGTAAAAGCAGTAAACCGACTGATGAGAAGGCTGCAAATTATTCGTTGTTGGTGGATTCATGGGAAACTGATAACTCGAAAGTTATCACTTGGATTAATAACTCTGTGGCACAATCCATTGGGACTCAATTAGCCAAGTACGATACGGCTAAAGAAGTCTGGGATCATTTGGAAAGATTGTACACTCAATCGAACTTTGCAAAAACAATATCAGTTAGAAACTGATATTCGTGCCCTTCGACAGAATGAGTTGAGTGTTCAGGAATTCTACGCTGCTATGTCCGACTTGTGGGATCAGTTGGCTCTTACTGAATCTGCAGATTTGAAGGCTTTTAAGCCTTACATTTCTAGAAGGGAAGAGCAGCGCTTGGTTCAGTTCTTGATGGCATTACGATCTGATTTTGAAGGATTACGTGGCACAATTCTTCATCGTACCCCTCTTCCCACAGTTGACTCGGTTGTTCATGAACTAATTGCAGAGGAAACTCGTTTGAAGTCTTCTGGTGACAAAGATCCTAAGTTGCCATCTACTCCTGCTGTCTTTGCTGTTCCTCAAAGACCTCAGAATAAAGCAAGGGTAGCCCCTGATGAATGTAGTTACTGCAAACAGAAGAATCATTGGAAGTCCCAGTGTCCACTGCTATTGAACAGGGGAAAACAACAACGGCCACAGCAGCAACAGAACAAAGCTCCTGGATCGTTTCAGTCACCCCCTCAGTTTCGTCCTCCTGGTCCGACTCCTTGGGCACCTCGTCCGCCGCAGTTTGCTGCTGCTGCTCCTTCTCCAGTAGAGCATGATTTTCAGCCCACTGGCACACCACCACCATCTGTTTTGGATCCTCAGGTCTTTGAGCAATTTAAACAGTTCCTTGCCTCTAATCCAATTGCCATGTCTGCCTCTATGTCTCATTCAGGTTCAGGTTTGTCTTCGACCAACACTTCAGGTATTCCCTCTTCCTTATGGATTCTAGATTCAGGTGCATCTCATCATATGTCACCTCATTTGATATCTTTTACATCCTTGTCCCCGAGATCACCAGTCTCTGTTATGTCTGCTAGTTCTACGCCCATGCAAGTAGAAGGTGTTGGTTCTATTGTCACTCCCCAGTTGTCTCTTTCCGATGTCTATTATATACCCACACTTGCTTTGAATCTTGTTTCAGTTAGCCAACTATGTAAAACCGGTTATTGGGTTTTCTTCTCTGATTATTTGTGTTGTGTACAGGACCCGCGGACTCGGAAGGTGATTGGGATAGGCCATAAGCTAGGGGATCTCTATGTCGTGGATGAACTCAGAGTTTCTGGTGTTGCGGCTTCCAGTGTTGATTTGTCTTCATTTCGTTTGAGTCATTCTTCTTCAGTTTTTTATCTTTGGCATGTTCGTTTAGGGCACGTGTCTGCGTCACGGTTACAGTTTTTGGCCTCTACAGGCGCTTTGGGACAGTTGAAAAGTTGTGATATTTCTGACTGTAGTGCTTGTTAAACTGGCAAAATTTTCTGCTTTACCGTTTAATAAAAGTATGTCTTGTTCCTCTGCTCCTTTTGATCTTGTACATTCTGATGTGTGGGGACCATCTCCTGTGTCTTCAAAGGGAGGCTCCAAGTACTATGTGTCGTTTATTGATGATTATACTCGTTATACTTGGGTTTTCCTCATGAAACGCAGATCTGATTTTCTCTTGGTGTATAGTAACTTTAGAGCTTTAATAAAAACGCAACATTCTGCTGTCATAAAATGTTTCAGGTGTGATTTAGGAGGGGAATATACCTCTAATGACTTCACTCAGTTACTTGCATCTGATGGTACCATCCATCAATCATCTTGTACTGATACTCCTCAACAAAATGGAGTTGCTGAAAGGAAACACCGACATCTTGTTGAAACTGCTCGTTCATTGCTTGTTTCTTCCGGAGTTCCAAGTATTTTCTGGGGGGAAGCGCTTCTAACCGCTACCTACTTGATAAATCGAATTCCCATAGCTCATAACTCTGGTTTGTCTCCATTTGAGAAACTATATGGTGAGTCACCCGATTACTCTTTTTTGCGTGTTTTTGGTTGTACTTGTTTTGTCCTGCGTCCTCATGTTGAGAGAAATAAGTTATCTCCTCGTTCTGCTTTGTGTGTCTTTCTGGGGTATGGTATTGGTCAGAAAGGATATCGTTGCTTTGATCCGGTAAGTCAAAAACTATATGTTTCTCGACATGTCACTTTTTTGGAACATATTCCTTTCTTTTCTATTCCGGCCCAGTCTCATGATGTGACGCAATCAGATCTCCGATCTATTGATCCTTTTGATGTTGACACTGATGATACCTTCCCTGATGTTCCTGCTCATGAGACATCTGCAACATCAGACCCCCCTGAGACATCCACGTCTTCTGATTCTGCTACGCCTATGACCGCTCCCGCACCTGATGAGACCACGGACGTCCCTCCTCGTAAGTCCACTCGTACTCGTAAGTCTACCAAGCTCCCTGATTTTGCTTATTCATCCTACTCAGCCTCATTTGCTTCCTTTATTACTAATATACATCGTTTGACTGAACCTGAATCATATCGAGAGGCTATTTCTGATCCTCTTTGGCAGAATGCAATGGCTGAGGAACTGACAGCTCTTTATCAGACCCACACGTGGGATCTAGTCCTACTTCCTTTTGGAAAGCATGCAATTGGTTCTCGATGGGTATTCAAGATTAAAACAAGGTCGGATGGGTCTGTTGAGCGGTACAAGGCCAGACTTGTTGCTAAAGGATACTCCCAACAGTATGGCATGGATTATGATGAGACCTTTGCACCAGTTGCAAAGATGACGACTGTTCGAACTCTTATTGCTGTTGCTTCTATTCGTCAGTGGAAAATTTGTCAAATGGACGTAAAGAATGCTTTCTTGAATGGTGATCTTCATGAGGAGGTGTACATGACTCCTCCCCCAGGTGTGGCTCATAAACCAGGAGAAGTGTGTCGGCTTCGCAAAGCACTGTATGGTCTCAAGCAAGCTCCTCGCGCTTGGTTTGAGAAATTCTCTACGGTGATTACTTCTCTTGGTTTCACCCCTAGTAATCATGATTCTGCGTTGTTTGTTAGATGCACGGGGGCAGGTCGGATTCTTCTATCCTTATATGTGGATGACATGATTATCACTGGAGATGACCATGACGGTATTGAGTCTCTGAAGCAAGAACTGGCCCATCGTTTTGCTATGAAGGACTTGGGGACGTTGCGTTACTTCTTGGGTATTGAGGTTGCTCAATCGAAGAAAGGCTATCTCCTTTCCCAGACAAAGTATATATCGGATTTGTTTGAGCGTGCTCGACTTTCTGACAAGAAAACTGTTGACACGCCTCTTGAGACCAATGTTCACTATACTCCAACAGATGGTGTTCCTTTATCAGATCCGAGCTTGTACCGTACTATTGTTGGAAGTTTGGTTTATCTTACGGTTACACGTCCAGACATTGCTCATGCAGTTCATGTGGTCAGTCAGTTTGTTACAGCTCCTACTACTGTTCATTGGGGAGCTGTTCTTCGCATTTTGAGGTATCTTCGTGGCACTCAATTTCAGAGCCTCTTGTTCCCTTCGACATCCTCTCTAAAGTTGAGTGCCTATAGTGATGCCAGTTGGGATAGTGATCCTAGTGATCGCAAGTCTACTACTGGGTTCTGTATTTTTCTTGGAGATTCTCTTATCTCATGGAAAAGCAAGAAACAGGATGTTGTTTCTCGTTCGTCTACGGAGGCTGAATATCGTGCTATGGCAGTAACTACTTGCGAGATTGTTTGGTTACGTTGGCTTCTTGCAGATATGGGTGTTGATGTTTTGCAACCCACTCCATTGCATTGTGACAACAAAAGTGCGATGCAAATTGCGAAAAATTCGGTCTTTCACGAAAGGACGAAGCACATTGAGATTGACTGTCACTTCACTCGTCAACATCTGCAGCTCGGGACTATCTCGTTGCCTTTTGTACCTTCAGCTCTGCAGATTGCTGATATTTTCACCAAGGCTCTACCTGCATCGCGTTTTCGTTTCTTATGTGACAAACTCTCAATGCTTATTGCTGTTGCATTGTGAGTTTGAGGGGGGATGTTAGCTTAGCTTTATATTTGGGCCCGGCCCGTTTGCTTTTAGGGTTTACTTGTTTTAGGGTTTTCTTGGCTTTATATAGCCGCTCTCGCTTCTTTGTAATTCACGCTTCTCTATTCAATAATACAATATACTTTTGGCTCTTAATCTTCAGAAGATACTCGTGATTCTTTTACGGATCATCTCTATCATGCATTAAGGCAAGCAGGATTTCTCGCTTTTAGGGACAATGACGAAATCGATAGAGGTCAAGAGCTAAAGCCTGAAATTGAGAAGGCTATCAAAGCATCCAAGGCTTCAATAGTTGTCTTGTCATCCAACTATGCTACTTCTGCTTGGTGCCTCGACGAGCTTTGGTTGATCCTTGAGCAAAAAAGGGAGCGCAATCATTTTGTTCTTCCGGTTTTTTATCATGTTGATCCCTCCGATGTTAGAAATCAAAAACAAACTTTCGAGATTGAAGTCAAAACGGGTACAAAGTGGACATATGATAACGTGAGACGGTGGAAGATAGCTCTTACAAATGTTGCTAATTTGACGGGCTTTGTTCTTTCTGGGTATATTTCTTCTTGTTCCTACTTTGTATTTTTTTTGGTAGGGTGTCGGGGCGGGCCAAAGCTGACTAATCCCGGGAATTTTGGGGGCTAAACATGGCCCCAATTAAATGTCCCCAGGCATGCACATGGGAAGGCTCGAACTCGGTTAGGGTGCTCAGACCCCCGAGCGATAACCAATTCGCCACAACACTTTTGACTCCTACTTTGTATTTTAGTCGATGATGCTAATGATTTTGATGCTTACTGGTGTCAATTTTCAAATAGTGGTCGATAACATCCTTGGGAGGGACAGTGGATGACATCCCTATTTACCGGGGGTTCGATTCATAGGGTGAGCATGTGGCGATACCCTGACTGACCATGGGTTAGCTTTCGGGTCGGTCCATGATCGCCGAGGTATAGTCGGATGCCCGTATGAATGGTATCTGCCGTTCAAAATAAAAATAAAAATGTGATTACTCTTTTCTTTTTCTTAATTATGCAATTGGAAAAAGGGATAAAAATAAAATGATGGTTTTGACTTTTGAGCATTTGGCTGATTGCTGCTTGATGGATATGTACAACGGTACAAGTTTGTTTTCTTATTTTGATTGTGTGAGGACAAAATTAATCGCTCCCAACCATCTATTTTAATTTCTCATTTATGTAATAAGAAAAAGGAACAATTATATTTCTCATTTATGTTTTAATTAGGTTGCAATTAACGTAAGAGAAGTGGTTGCCACCCATTGGATGAGAAGTGGATGGACATTAAGATGAAATGCATCGATATATGCACCGGACCAATTTCGGTTTAAAACATTATTCATGGGATGTTCAAATCCACTTTTTACGCTTCTTACATTAACCTCAACTTCTGACATGAATCTTAGCCTCTATTAATATATGTTTTTTAATGATTAAGTTGATATTTAAAATGCATTTATTTGAAAATTCTGGTGTTAATGTATTTTGTAATCCTTTGGGCGTATTTGAATGAATTAAGATTACTTTGAATATTTTTATAGGATTGAATTTTGACATATATTAAATGTACTACATATTTGGAATTGATGTTAATACTGAAAGGATTTTTATTTAGTTTTATCAAAGAATATCGAAATTTCATAGTCTGAACTGAACTAATTACCTTGTGTTCTTACAGGCCTGAAACAAAGTTTCTGAAGGAAATTGTTGATAGCATTTACAAGCAACTAGATCGCAAAGAAGTCCATCTTCCACTCAATCTAATAGGGATAGACACTCGATATGAGGAGATCACTTCCTGGTTATCTCAATCCAAGCTCGAATATTTAGCAATTTGTGGCATGGGAGGAAGTGGCAAAACAACGTTGGCCAAGTACATATACAATTCAAATTGGAAAAAATTTGAAAACACGAGTTTTATTGAAAACATCGGTAGGAGATGCAAGGAATCCCATGATTTGCTTGAACCACAAAAGCAACTTCTCAAAGATATTTTAGGGGGTAGAAAGAGAAAAATACCTTGTGTTTCTCAAGGTACGTGTAAGATTGAGGAGGCCTTACAAACGAAAAGGACGCTTATTGTTCTTGATGACATTGTTGAAGAGGAACAACTAGTTGCGTTACTTGGAACTGGGAAGATCAATGCAGAAAGCAAGATTATAATAACTACAGAAAACTTAGATAATTGGTTTAGGTTCTCATCTACCGGTTGTCAAAAATATGTAATGAAGTTATTGAATGATGACGAATCAGTAGAGCTTTTAAGTCATCATGCGTTTGGATCAGCAGTTCCAAAAGAAGGTTTTGAGGATCTTGTGGTGCAGGCAGTTAAATATTGTGAAGGAAATCCATTGGCTCTTGAAGTGTTGGGTTCATCTCTGTACAATAGCAATACCATCGCATATTGGAAAAGTCAGTTGGGGCATTGACGAAGGATATCCATTCTCGAATTCAAGATGTACTCGAAAGGGGCTACCATTTATTGCCATGTCCCTCCGAGAAAGAGTTGTTTTTGCATATTGCTTGTTTTTTTGTTGGCAAAGACATGAATTATGTGGAGAAAATATTGGAGCCAGATTACTCCGCACTATCCGGGATCAAAACGTTAAGGGACAGATGCCTTCTTTCAGTTTCACCTAACAATAAATTAATGATGCATCGATTGATTCAAGAGATGGGGCGAAACATAGTCCGTGAAGAATCAGTCAAGCACCCTGTGGCACGTAGCAGAGTTTGGCTTAATGGTGACTCTTATAAAATATTGAAAAGAGGAAAGGTAATTAAGATGGTTCTTATGTCAATGTTTAAGGCTTCCGTTTCATCTAGATTTTTATAGCATCATCCTATTTTCTTTCAGGGTTCCGAATCAATAGAAGGTCTTACACTTGACATGAAAATGTTAAGCGAAGAGGAGCGGGTGTTCAAGGTAATACAAAATAAGTTAAAGCTAAAATAATTTGGGTTTTAGGTTTTTAACTTTTGGGTTCAGATCTATTTTTTTATATAGGTAATTATTTATTTTTTGATTTTTATACCTTTTTATTGTTTACTGGTGGAAACTTTGGTGCACATGCATTTCTAGGTATGATGTATGCTTACTAAGTGGCCATTTGTTTTTTAAGTTACCTCTTAAAACCTCTCAAGTCTGAAAATTAAGAGGTTTTCAGAAGAGCGTTTGTTTTATTTTTAAGAAAAGGCTTGAAAACTTCCTACAGTCCCCGGAAAGGTGCACCATCCACCTCTTATCTTTTAGACGTGAATTTAGACTTCAGACCTCTTAAAAAACAAACGTCACCTAACTCTCTTCATGCTAAATTTGCAGTCATCAGACCTCAAGACAGATGCACTTCAAGATATGGATAAACTAAAATTGCTCCAGCTAAATTTTGTGGAACTCGTAGGATCCTATGAGAATTTTTCAGAAGATATAAGATGGCTCTGTTGGTTTGGATTCCATTTAAGAACCATACCCTCCGGATTATATATGGGAAACATGGTGGCTATAGATATGAGCTATAGCAACTTAGAAGTATTTGAACCACCCATGGTATGGAATTCAAGACGTTCGTTTATGTATTGTCCTTTTAACTTGTCATTTTTTTTGCTGATCTTTATGTGGATGTACATTATTACTGCTTTTGTAACAGGTTCTTCACTCATTGAAGATTCTAAATCTTAAAGACTCGCACAACCTCTTTGAAATCCGCAACATCTCCTGGATCCCTCATCTCGAGACTTTGATTCTTTGGAACTGTCATAAGCTAGTCCGTGTTTGTGAAATTGGCGAGCTTACGAGTCTTGCTCAATTGAACTTGACACGGTGTACAAGCTTGTGTGAGGAGCAAAAAAGCATGCTAGCAGGGCTAAAGGCTTCTAGTTCTGGTGGAGTCAAAGAACAGCCTCCCTTTTCCTTCCCAAATTCATTACAACAGTTATTCCTCAATGACTGCAATCTTGAATGTACTGATTCTTTTCCCTTGAGTTTCAGTGTTCAACCGTTTCTACGGTACTTGAACCTAAGCAATGGCTTATTCGACTTCCTGCCTTGTTACGATCATCTCATAAATCTCCGGGTGCTTGACTTGAGTTTCTGCTCTAGTCTTAAATGCCTTTCATGTCTGCCAAATACACTTGCGGAATTGTATATATATTACTGCAAGTCATTGGAGAAAATTACTTTCCAATCACCTCGATTCATGTTGCAAGAGTTTGGATATGAAGGTTGTGTTAATTTAGCTGAAGTTGAAGGCTTTATCAAGTTGCTACCGATAGCCAAACTTGATGAAACTGATTTGGGGCATTTAAAGTGGCTAAAGAAATATCAAAGTCACGAGATGATCCTTGTTGGTGATGATGAGCTCACCACAGGCAGAAGTTTGGATCTCCAGGTTTGTTGTTGTTCTTTCAAATACGCATGAAGAGGAAAGTTCAAATGAAAACTCATTTTCATTGTGAACGTGAGGACCACTAAAATCACGCCATGTGGCAATATTCACTCTGAATATCATGCATTATTCAGAGTGAATAAAGGCACCTAAGCTTTATTGACTCTGAATAATGTATGATATTCAGAGTGAATATTGCCACGTGGCGCAATACTAGTGGTCCTCACGTTCACAACAAAATTGAGTTCACATTTGAACCTAACCCTACGCATGAATTCAATAAGTCTGCTTGACTAATTAAGTCTGCTTGTGTGCATGGCACAGATGTTGTATGAATTCAATATAATGAGCACATCTCTGCCAGACGTAAAGGATTCAAAAGCAATGGCCGAGTATATATCAGAATCACCATCTTTATCCTTTGATGTGCCTTTGTGCCCCAAGAATAAGAGGCTCAAGGGATTAAACATAACTTTCAAATACACATTATTGGATGACGACGATTGGGCATGGTTCGCTAAAATCAGTACGACCAATGGTGTTGACTTGATGTACAACCCTAAAGTCTTTGGTAAACCTGAATCTGGTGAAGTTGGTATATGGTTAAGCTATTGGCCAATCGGAAGCACATTACACACCGGAGATACAGTTACTGTGTCTATTGCCATCATTGGTGGATTGGAGGTACATGAATGTGGTGTAACCCTTGTGTACACTGATGGTGAAATAGCCGAGGAAACACTGACAAATAACATGGGTTGGGAAGAAATTCTTGGAGGAGATTTGTCTGGATTTCAACTAAGCACAGGAGCATACTATCTTTGTCGTCGTGATTTCTATGAGTTAATGGAGGTTGAGAGGCTAACACCTGATTGGTTTAGGATTTTAGTTGGTGATACCATCGACTATACCGGTATGTTCCTCTTGTCTTACTAATTCTCGGAGTTTGTAATTAAATCAATGCTGCAAATTAATAAAAGTTCCTCTGATCACAATTTGTTTCAGAGGTTCGAGGATGGAGAAAGACTGGTCGACCTAAGCATTCAAATCCATCATTTATAGAGTTGAAGACTGTTAGATGCATCATCCTTGGTCCCGGAGAGGTAAATATATGCTTTGTACTTTTTTTTGGCATGAAGTTATTTCATGAATAAGAAGATAACCTAAATATAATCCGCCTATATAGTTGGTACTAGATGAATAAGATCTTGGTAGTTTAGTGTACGTAATATGTCTATGATTCCTCAAATCCTGATTACCGTTTCTTTTTTTGCAAACGCTACCTTTTAAGTTTGATAGAAATACTTTGTTTCTTTTTTCTTCTTCTAGCATTACATGAGTTTACATAAGTGAAAAGATTGAGTAAATCATTAATATCTAGTTTTATATCTTGCCACTTGATGTTAATTTTGGTTTTAGTTGATGAAATAATTGAGTTATGCCAACTTGGCTCTGTCGTTTGTTGTTTTACAGGAAGAAATTTACAATCTCGCAAAGATGTCTAAATCATCTCGATTAGATAAAAGTATTGAGTTCACATCAAGCATTCTCGAGGAGACGCTGAAATCCGGGGATACATATGAAATGGATGTTAAACCAACAAAGGTAAATTGTATATCAAGTTTAGTAGATAAAGAGAAGCATTCCACTCACAAATTTACAACCAAACCAAACGGACCTAGTATATGTCATCTCAACTACTAGGATCAAATGGTTGTTTTCATGAAGACCCCTGGCTTGTGCACGACACAAAGGTGTGTGCAAGCAGGCAAACGGTTAGGTAAGAAGACAGGTAATTGGGATTCGATGGTGTGCAAGCAGACAATGCTAATACAATTAGAAATTAAGGGGCCATTTATCCGAACACTTACCTAGTAAGCATTTAGTGGTAAGAATAAACAATCCCACATAACTTACTGAGTAAGGTTCTAGGCCATCAAAATGACATCATATGATACAGTTTACTTGGTAAGTGCTTACCGGGTTAGCATCGTCACCCTCAAGCTTTGCAGGTAAGACTCTTGGTTCTTGCCATCATTTTTTTTTTTTTTTTTTTTTTTGGGAAGGTTCACCTGGACTTTGGCCAGACTACATCCTTGGTAATTTTTACCGAGAGCTAAAGCATGCTCCCCTGGGATTAACACTCAGTGGCCCCTGGTTGCTCACCCCCGGATTCGAACTTGGGTGGGTTTTTCCCCAACACCAAGCCTTAACCAGTAGGCTGCCCCATTGGGGTTTCTTGCCATCACTTTTACCAGGTAAGATTATCGATCCTTGTCATGTTCACCCGGTAATAATGTGAATGACCTAGTAAGTGCTTACCGCGTAAGGGTTCATATATGAATCTTCATCTGTCTAGTTTTATATCTTGCCATGATGTTAATTTGGTTTTAGTTGATGAAATAATTGAGTTATGCCAACTTGGCTCTGTTGTTTGTTGTTTTGTTTTACAGGAAGAAATTTACAATCTCGCAAGATGTCTAAATCATCTCGATTAGATAAAAGTATCGAGTTCACATCAAGCATTCCCTCGAGGAGACGCTGAAATCTGGGGATCCATATGAAATGGATGTTAAACCAACAAAGGTAAATTGTATATCAAGTTTAGTAGATAAAGAGAAGTTCCACTCACAAATTTACAACCAAACCAAACGGACCTAGTATATGTCATCTCAACTACTAGGATCAAATGGTTGTTTTCATGAAGACCCCTGGCTTGTGCACGACACAAAGGTGTGTGCAAGCAGGCAAACGGTAGGTAAGAAGACAGGTAATTGGGATTCGATGGTGTGCAAGCAGACAATGCTAATACAATTAGAAATTAAGGGGCCATTTATCCGAACACTTACCTAGTAAGCATTTAGTGGTAAGAATAAACAATCTCACATAACTTACTAGTAAGGTTCTAGTCCATCAAAATGAATCATATGATACAGTTTCCCTGGTAAGTGCTTACCGGGTTAGCATCGTCACCCTCAAGCTTTGCAGGTAAGACTCTTGGTTCTTGCCATCACTTTTTAGTTTTTTATTTTTTGTCATGTTCACCGGTGATAATGTGCAATAATCCTGGGTAATTTTACCGAAAGGTTAATAGCATCTCCTCTAGGATTTATACTCATTGCCCTTTGTAGTTAATTGGGTGTTTGTTTCCCCAACACCAAGCCTTAACCAGTAGGCTGCCCCATTGGGGTTTCTTGCCATCACTTTTACCAGGTAAGATTATCGATCCTTGTCATGTTCACCCGGTAATAATGTGAATGACCTAGTAAGTGCTTACCGCGTAAGGGTTCATATATGAATCTTCATCTGTCTAGTTTTATATCTTGCCACTTGATGTTAATTTGGTTTTAGTTGATGAAATAATTGAGTTATGCCAACTTGGCTCTGTTGTTTGTTGTTTTGTTTTACAGGAAGAAATTTACAATCTCGCAGAGATGTCTAAATCATCTCGATTAGATAAAAGTATCGAGTTCACATCAAGCATTCCTGAGGAGAAGCTGAAATCTGGGGATCCATATAAAATTGATGTTAAACCAACAAAGGTAAATTGTATATCAAGTTTAGTAGATAAAGAGAAGTGTTCCACTCACAAATTTACAACCAAACCAAACGGACCTAGTATATGTCATCTCAACCACTAGGATCAAATGGTTGTTTCCATGAAGACCCCTGGCTTGTGCACGACACAAAAGGTGTGTGCAAGCAGGCAAAAGGATAGGTAAGAAGACAGGTAATTGGGATTCGATGGTGTGCAAGCAGACAATGCTAATACAATTAGAAATTAAGGGGCCATTTATCCAAACACTTACCTAGTAAGCATTTAGCGGTAAGAATAAACAATCTCACATAACTTACTAAGTAAGGTTCTAGTCCATCAAAATGATATCATATGATACAGTTTACCTGGTAAGTGCTTACCGGGTTAGCATCGTCACCCTCAAGCTTTGCAGGTAAGACTCTTGGTTCTTGCCATCACTTTTACCAGGTAAGATTATCGATCCTTGTCATGTTCACCGGTAATAATGTGAATGACCTAGTAAGTGCTTACCGCGTAAGGGTTCATATATGAATCTTCATCTGTCTAGTTTTATATCTTGCCACTTGATGTTAATTTGGTTTTAGTTGATGAAATAATTGAGTTATGCCAACTTGGCTCTGTTGTTTGTTGTTTTACAGGAAGAAATTTACAATCTCGCAAAGATGTCTAAATCATCTCGATTAGATAAAAGTATCGAGTTCTCATCAAGCATTCCTGAGGAGAAGCTTAAATATGGGGATCCATATAAAATTGATGTTAAACCAACAAAGGTAAATTGTATATCAAGTTTAGTAGATAAAGAGAAGCGTTCCACTCACAAATTTACAACCAAACCAAACGGACCTAGTATATGTCATCTCAACCGGTAGGATCAAATGGTTGTTTCCATGAAGACCCCTGGCTTGTGCACGACACAAAAGGTGTGTGCAAGCAGTCAAAAGGATAGGTAAGAAGACAGGTAATTGGGATTCGATGGTGTGCAAGCAAATTAAGGGGCCATTTATCCAAACACTTACCTAGTAAGAATTTAGCGGTAAGAATAAACAATCTCACATAACTTACTGAGTAAGGTTCTAGTCCATCAAAATGACATCATATGATACAGTTTACCGGTAAGTGCTTACCGGGTTAGCATCGTCACCCTCAAGCTTTGCGGGTAAGACTCTTGGTTCTTGCCATCACTTTTACCAGGTAAGATTATCGATCCTTGTCATGTTCACCTGGTAATAATGTGAATGACCCGGTAAGTTCTTACCACGTAAGGGTTTGGTAAACGGCCCCTAAGACAAGGGACCTATTCGCCTTATTCTATCCTTCTCTCAATACCATTGATGTCACCCTCTACCAGATCCTACTAAAGTATTGGTCACTCACAAATTTATAATCAAAAACCTTAATCTGAAGCATCTGCCTTTATGAAACTGTATAGTTTACATGAAGCTCATTGAGGGAGAAAATAGATTGTTTTATATCTAAGTTTAGCAAATTCACAACAAAGGCAATCCAGCCTTAAGCTTGGTAGACAAATGGGAGGAGTTTGATCCTTTTTCATATATAATTGTGGCTCTTTCCTCAAGTTAAAGGGAATAAGGAAGCTTAAACCTTCTTCTTATCCTTCTGAAATAGAATCCCAGAAAACCATGGAACTTTGCATTCAAATCAGACTTTGTTCATTAACTTTAAGGTGGTCTACAACAAGACATTTAATGAAGTTTTGCCATACTTCTCCCTTGAGCTAATATATTCAAACAAAGCTGAAATGCTTCTAAAACAATGGAGGGTTTTACCGAACAAAGGAAAGAGAAACGAAGTCCCTGAATAATATTTTTTATTGAAAAAAACCCAATAAACTTTCACTTTGATCTTTACTGCTACTTTAAAGAGATCTAACTGTAAGTTTGTAATTTCATTGATTAAGAAGAGCCTTCTGGTCACTTCTAAATGCCCTTTTCGACCCGTGAGGTCACATAAATAACACTAAACCTTCACAGCAGAACACTTTTTCGTGAAGATTATGTGTTTTCCGTACCTACAAATAATATTTTTCTACAAATATAGCACTATAAGGATTATTAAGCACTATATATGGAGAAGAATGGACAATGTATAGCTAATTTTATGCCAAATACTATGCCGATTGAAGATTGGGAGCCAACAGTATACTAGGTTTTATTAGAATTGAGAAGCGTGAATACAAAGGAACACAAGCGACCTATAAATAGCAAAAGAAAGTAAACCCTATAGGCAAACAAGAAAACCCTAATGGGCCAAGCCCAACCAACCATAAGCTAAATCCCCCTCAAACTCACAATGCAACGGCAATAAGCATTGAGAGTTTGTCACACAAGAAACAAAAACGTGATGCTGACAGAGCCCAACCAACCAACCATAAGCTAACATCCCCCCTCAAACTCACAAT
The DNA here is from genome assembly GCA_030169165.1 of Centaurea solstitialis. NCBI lineage: Eukaryota > Viridiplantae > Streptophyta > Magnoliopsida > Asterales > Asteraceae > Centaurea > Centaurea solstitialis. Next base: position 20,603,523 of record CM058046.1, read on the forward strand.
GCAACGGCAATAAGCATTTAGAGTTTGTCACACAAGAAACGAAAACGTGATGCTGACAGAGCCTTGGTACTAGATGAATAAGATCTTGGTAGTTTAGTGTACGTAATATGTCTATGATTCCTCAAATCCCGATTACCGTTTCTTCTTTGCAAATGGTACCTTTTAAGTTTGATAGAAATACTTTGTTTCTTTTTTCTTTTTCGAGTTTTACATGAGTTTACATAAGTGAAAAGATTGAGTAAATCGTTAATATCTAGTTTTATATCTTGCCACTTGATGTTAATTTGGTTTTAGTTGATGAAATAATTGAGTTATGCCAACTTGGCTCTGTTGTTTGTTGTTTTACAGGAAGAAATTTCACAATCTCCCAGAGATGTCTAAATCATCTCGATTAGATAAAAGTATCGAGTTCACATCAAGCATTCCTGAGGAGACGCTGAAATCTGGGGATCCATATGAAAATGATGCTGAAGTACCAAAGGTAAATTGTATATCAAGTTTAGTAGATAAAGAGAAGCGTTCTATGTCATCAACCACTAGGATCAAATGGTTGTTTCTATGAAGACCCTTGCCTTGTGCACGACACAAAGGGATTCAATGGTGTGCAAGCAGACAATGCTAATACAATTAGAAATTAAGGGGCCATTATCCGAACACTTACCTAGTAAGATTTAGCGGTAAGAATAAACAATCACACATAACTTACTGAGTAAGGTTCTAGTCCATCAAAATGACATCATATGATACAGTTTACCTGGTAAGTGCTTACCGGGTTAGTATCGTCACCCTCAAGCTTTTTTTTTTTTTTTGGAAAAAGGGGACAGAACCCCTGGAAAAAAATTTATTAGAAAAAGAAAAGAGTACAAACCAAGCTAAGGACCCTACAAGACAGGGACTCAAAGCCGAACAAACAAAGAAAACCACCTAGTACAAAAAGGACTAGGAACAATCCCAACAAAATAACCAATACCAATCTAGCTCCGTAATACCGGAATCAACTGACGATCAGACTCTGGAAGCATCTCACATTGTTTGAAAAAGTAGTCCACTTGCTTTTCCGTCCACATACCCAGCCCTTTCCGAGTAGGCCACCTTTTCTCCGCAATCCGGCGGTCAACTTCCTGTTTTTGTCTTAACCAAGTGCCATAAGGGGTTTCTTTAGCCATATCATCCATAAAACCGCCTTGGTCAGACGAAACATCATCATCAGACTCGCTCTCATCACCAATGTCATCCGGAATCACAACCCTTTCCGGAAGTGTAAAACCACGAAGCTTCCCATCAAGTTCCTTACCGTATACTCTTTCCCATCTTCCAATGAAGTAATCCAATTTTTGTTTAGACCATGAGTTTACAATCGCAGGTTCAAGACCCACCCCACGATTCTCTACAAAATCGTCAACCTCTTTTTTATCAGCAATCCATTCCGGATCCTCTTCCAACACAACAAACTGATTAGATACCTTAATAGGGGAAGGCATCTTTTCAGTCTCAATCTTAAGCACCTTGGAAGAGGTATCATCCACTAATTTTGCCTTGCCCTTATCAAGGGGGTCAATGGAAGGTTGGGTCTGTTTAGGAACATACCTTTGGTTGATTTTAATACCAGTAATCCAGTATTAAAAGCAACCTTAGGCTTTTGACCACCAACTTTCAAGGGGGCAATTTTTGGTTTTGGTTTAGGTTTCCTTTTGGGAAATTTAAACCCATCATCATTAACCTTTGCCTTAGAAGATTCACCAATACAAGATACAGAAGGCAAAGGTTTATCAATTTTCAACTCTACAACAGTGCGGGGCCGAGCTAGGCAAGCCTCCAAATCATGCCCAAAAAGTTTACAAAAGCTACATCTTTTAGGCTTCCAAAGAAACTCCGTCCGGAACTTTCTTAGTTTGCCCAAAATAAGAGCATCAATCTCCGTAGGCAATTCAAAGTCCGCAGATGCATTAACTAAAACTCTAGCAAAGTTGGCTCTGCCGGCTTTAGTTTCACACATCTCATCAGTGTATCTATCCACAGAAATGGGTTCTCCGACCACACTAGCAATGTAACTAATGATCTCATAGTCCCACACATCAAGAGGCAAACCATATATATTAACCCATAAGGGAATCTTTTTAGGTTCAGGCTTGTCAAAACAAAGCTCCGGTTGCCACTTTTGAATGAAGATGGGCATACCATTAAATAACCAAGGGCCATTTTCAAACACAAAGTTCAATCCTTGTTCAGAATTAAACTTAAAGAAGAAATAGCCTTGATCATTCAATATAACATCAGAGAGGCCATAAGATTTCCACATTCGTCTAGCATGAAACTGAACGAACGGGAAAGCTAGCCTTTTGCCAATAAAGTAACCAGCAAGAGTCAAAGCCCATTCACTAGCTTGCTTTTGTATCAAATGATCAGGAATCACCGCACGTCTAGTGCCTAGCTCAGAAACAGCCGGGGGGGGGGGGGGGGTAATAAGTAAGTTTACCTTTACCTCGAAGAAGATTAGCACTCTTTCTGAGAAGATCTGCAAACGAGACCGGTTTGTGCTCCACCTTTTCCTTGTCCTCAATATGCACATGCACAACATCATTCTCGTCCACAAAGTTGCCCGCATTAGGCTTAGGATTCTCCGTATTCTCATGCATGTCCAAAGTGGTGTTAGTTTGCATGGAATCATGCAAACTAGGGTTACCACCATCACAGTCACGTGTAACATCCGTGTTGTCATCTTTAGCACCATCTCCACCCTTGTCCGTGTTCAAAGTAGCGCCCGTGGACCTAGGGTTTAGCGGTTTAGATACGTCAAAGAACCCCGTAGATTTTCCGGACGGCTTTGGGATGGAGGCATCACCCTCCACCTTCGTTGTAGTGGTCGTATACCCCACAATTGAAGGATTGGTAGGCTCCGGTGACCCGAAGAGGCCAGGTTGCCTCGTTACGGGGCTTTGCAAGGGTTTCCACCCTTGTATCCACGAATCCACACCCACCGGCGACGGCTTAAGCGGCGGAGTCCACCCAAACAAACCAGTCGAGGCCGGCTGTGATGGAGCACCACCACCAGGCGCCACCACAGGGGACGGCGACCCCAGCGGTGGGACAGCAGTTGTAGCTGCCGTCGACGACGGCTGGACAGAAGGCAGCGGCGGTCTACTCGGCTCCGGCGAGGAGAAGGAGGCAGCAGCAGTGGAGTTGCTTTGGTAAATCGACGCCGCCGTTGTGTGGCCCTCAGCTGAGCGACCACCATCCGCACCACCACACGCCGGCATGGCGGCTGTGGTGGCCGAAATCGAAGCAGAAAGGGCTGGCGTAACCGAACCCTTTTTTTGCCCGTTTTTCCTCGCGCGATTGCGCGTTGCCGGCGGATCAGAAGGCCAAACGGCCGTCATAGGGGCGTAGAGAGGATCAAGGCGACCCCCCCACCCGGATTGACGGCGTACGACCGTCGACGGTGGCCGGAAAAAGAGATCGGCGGCAGGAACCCTAAAAAGTCAAAATCGCCCTTTTTAAAAAGTCAGATGGCGGCTTTGCGGGTAAGACTCTTGGTTCTTGCCATCACTTTTACCAGGTAAGATTATCGATCCTTGTCATGTTCACTTGGTAATAATGTGAATTACCCGGTAATTGCTTACCGCGTAAGGTTACTAAACCCTAAGACAAGGGACCTATTCGTCTTATCCTATTCTTCTCTCAATACCGTTGATGTCACCCTCTACCAGATCCTACTAAAGTATTGGTCACTCGCAAATTTACAACCAAAAACCTTAATCTGAAGCATCTGTCTTTATGAAACTATATAGTTTACATGAAGCTCATTGAGGGAGAAAATAGATTCTTTTATATCTAAATTTAGCAAATTGACAACAAAGGCAATCCAGCCTTAAGCTTGGTAGACAAATGGGAGGAGTTTGATTCTTTTTCATATATAATTGTGGCTCTTTTCAAGTTAAAGGGAATAAGGAAGCTTAAACTTTGTTCTTATTCTTCTAAAATAGAAGCCCAGGATTTGATGCAGCCGGAAAAGATTACTAACAGCGATAGTAATCTTTTTAATGCAAAGAGCAAGCATAAAGTAGTGGTAGAAACCTGGATATTGAGAGAGAACAAGAGAGAGCAGATAGCTTTTTTTGGTGTTTTTCAAAGTGAAACCAAAGGCATGTATTTATACTTTTTTTGGTGTTTTTCAAAGTGAAACCAAAGGCATGTATTTATACTAGTTGAAGCCACTAGATAGGCCATGATCTAAAGATTTCTCCCTAAGAGTAGGAGAATCAGTTTGTGATTGAGTCTCCAACTACTTTTGAAAACATGGGATAATTAGTGGGTTTATACATAATTCTAAAAAACCAATTTGCAAATAAAAAATTTCTGATATTTATCTCAATTTTAGAAATTCTGGAATCTTCTGTATGCTCTCTAACTTCCCAACCTACTCATTAATTTCCAACAGAAAATGGTTCGTAAAAAGATTGAAAGGCAAAGAAGGAAAGAGATGGCTAACCTTTATGCTTCACTTAAGGGTTTACTGCCTCCTGATTTTGTTAAGGTGAACTTTCTTTGATCTTTTCTTTTTAACTTAGCTTTGGAGTTGTTGATTTGTGTGCTATATAAATGATGAAACTTTCAACTTTGAAATTTCATGGTGGATTCAATTCAGTGATGTTTTGGTGTTTAGGGAAGTCGTTCGATATCGGATCATGTGCAGCAGGCAGTGCATTACATCAAACAAATGCAAGAAAATGTTAAAGGGTTGAGTATGAAGAGGGATGAGCTCAAGAAGTGCTGTGAGATTAATGCTAATGAGGAGGGCTTAATGAATCAGCTTATTCCTAATACGGTCTCGGTTAGCTCATGCCACGGGGGAATCGAGGTTATGATTAACAGTTGTTCGATAGAGGATGGGTTCAGTCTTTCGCAATTACTAAACACTCTTGTCAAAGAGGGTCTTAATGTTACAAGCTGCATTTCGACAAAAGTAAATGATCGGTTACTTCACTCTATTAAATCCGAGGTATATAGTATGTGTACACATGGATGATTTTATATATATGGTTCTCATTAGTTCTTGAAAGAAGTTAGATTAATTTCCAACAAACATTACATTTAATTTAATAACCCTCATCAATTAATCATGGGTGATTCTTGCAGGCAACTGATCTTGGATTGATTGATCTATCAATGTTGCAACAAAGATTAGTTTTGGTAGCCAATAATCAGCCAAATTTCAATTACGAAATGTAAGAATGTTCATTACTTGAAAACTAGCTAGGGTAGATTAATTTGATTCCTGGAGTTCGAATTCGTATTAATGTAGATGTTGTAAAACACATTGATCATTTTGCATTTTTGCAGGTTTTAATTAATTTTAGTTTTCGTCCATCGACGTTAATGTATTTTGTTGTGTTCAAATGCTTCTGAAAATGTATATATATATATATATATATAGAGAGAGAGAGAGAGAGAAAGGTTTAAATAAGAAATCTAAAAAAATATCAAAGCCGCAATCTTTGACTAATCAAAATTCGGACAGGTGCGCTTCAGGGAGGGGCAATTTCGTAAATCTTACAAATAGGCCGAATGAAGAAATTTTCATATGTAGTTTATATATGATCTGTGTAGTTCATATATGAATCTTCATATTGTAAAATTTACGAAATTACCCTCCGTGTCCTACAACATGCGCGAGAAGTTATCCTGTGTTTCATGGTCAAAGCCGTCTTTATTGACCATATGAGTGGCTCAGATCACTTCTCTATTTCATATATTTTTTAACAGTTATCATTTGAACCTTCCTCTCTCTCTCTCTGTATATATATATATATATATATATCAAGATATTCCTCATTAATTAATAAAACATGAAAAATTGGTTCCCGGGTTCCCAACATGTCTTCTGAATATTGATTTGAAAATGTTGCCTGCAGATCTCGCAGATAATTAAGGAGCTTAGGTTGATGGAACTTAGTTTAGATCCGTCTGAAGAAGAAGCCGGGATAGCCGTTAGAGCTTTACTCGAAGGAGACGACACCGGAAACAGTTCAGGAAAGGAGTCTCACAACGAGTCTATTTGGGTTGCAGCTCTAAAGCTTCATATTACATCCCCGTCAGCTATTGCGATTGAACGACGATCCATAAAGAAACTTCTGTCCGAACTTGGCGAAGGGGACAGCAAACAATCAAAGAAGAAGATTCTGATGTTCTTTTTGGCTTTGCTGAAAAAATACGACAAGTCGATAACAGTTGGAGAACGATAACGTTGTGCAAAATCAAGGTTGAACGGGAGGCAATGGTGTACCGCCTGAAGAGTTCAAGTGTCCGATTTCTCTCAAGTTAGTGTATGATCCGGTTGTTATTGATTCGGGCCCAACATTTGAAAGAATGTGGATACTGAAATGGTTCAATGAAAGATCTGATCTCGAGATGGTGTCAAACGCACGGAATCAGGTTATCGGATCCGTTCATTCAGTTGTCGACCGATGCTAACACATGAGAAAATTCGTCGTCTTTGGTAGTTTGAGGTTGATGCATCATTTTCTACTTGCGGTTGATTACAGTAACGTACGGAGGCGGATCTAGAAAAATATTCTTGTGGTTGCACCTTTGTAGAGAACCAATTTTTTTTTTGCATCCTTAAGATGTTAGGAATTTTTTTTGTGATCACATGGATACTCGTTGACACCCCTATATTCGTCTTTGATGGTGCTGTTCTTTCTGTTTTATTAATTTATGTTGTGGGCACTGTATAAATAAACCAGCTTTAACCAAATAGATGCTAATAAAATTTTGTATTCAAATAAAATTTTATGAATATTCATCTTATTTATACAGGTTAAAATTTTATGAGAAAAAAAACAATCAACGACAAACATTGTGACATATGTGTGTTTAATAATGACTAAATATTTTATTTATCATGGTCGGAATATAATCAATATTGGACTCATTTCGAAGCTATCGACGATACCTTTCTAACAGTATAATTTGTAAAAAGAAAATATGTATTTATTAGATATTTTAGCTAAAAATTAATTAATTAGCTAATATGATATGGGTATAAAATGAAAAATGTAAAAGGAAAGGATGTAAACTAAAAACATTAATCTTTTCAAAGGGTGAAAGCCATAACTTATCATCAATTATCAATAAAACTTACGTTTTTTCTCCATAAAAATTTCACATATATCCCCTGAAATTTTTTAAAGTTAATGGTTTCATCCCAAAAAAGTTTATGGTTTCACCCTCCAAAGTTAATGGTTTCACATGTATAAACCTTAAAAAAGTTACACTTAAGCCCCAAAATTTTATGGTTGCACATGCTACCATAGTGATAGGCATAGATCCGCCTATGGTAACGTATCGCTCAGTTTGTTGGATATATAGTAGTCACACTGTCGATGATACTCGTGAACCGGATGTGGAACCGTTGTCTCAAGAACTCGATGACCCATTTGAAACGTGACGATCGGGCTTGTAAATTGATATCGTTCGGGAATTTGGTTGAGTTGCTTGTGAAATTCTTAAAGGTTGCTCGTGTTATAAACGATGTGAAAGCTCAGAGGGTTGGACGTTTTCTGTTGCTGATGTCGAGCGAATTCAGGTACTTTTGCACGTATTTTTTCCATCCCGGTAGACATAACAACTAAATCGAGTTTATAAGACGCAAAAATGTGTCTTTTTAAGTGTTTTAGTACACTGTTTTTTATGACCTAAGTTTATAGAACCAAAAACTTGTGCATCATATGTAAAAATGTTACAATAAGTTTATAGAACGTTTTTTTTTTGTAAGTGTGGGCGTCCGGGCCCGCTTGTGCGCATCTCAACTAATCTCATGGAGCCCACAAGGTTAGTTACAATATGCTTTTGGGGGTTTTAACAAGTCTTTTATGACAATTTTAAAATAAAACTGTCATATTAATTTTCTTTATTAAGACTTTATTTCGAGGTGTTTTACAAGCACAAATGTATTGTATAAAGGTGTTTTTATTGGGAAAAGTCACAAAAACTCAATAGACTTTAATTAGTGCTTGGAATGATTAAGTCTTTTGATAAATTTTTGGAACAGATAAATCATTAGATTTTTTAAAACATGCTAAATAAATCCTTGGACTTACTAAAACTTGTTAGATACATTCTTATGATCTATAAAACTGGTTAATGTGATTTAATAATGGAAGAAGTCCGATAAAACCCAACAGACACATATATATTAAACGACTAGTTGCATTGGAGATGCTCAACGATATAACGAGACTTTCCCTTTTTCCTCCTACCTTTAACAAGCTCCCGCAACAACATAGATTGTAATAGACTTGTTAAAAATAGAAATTTTGGGTAAACATTATACCACTGACGACTCAGAAATATAGCAAACAAGTACCACATACTACCTCTTTTAATTAAGTTATTGTTTGAATTTTAGGGTCGTTTACTAAACACTTACCGGGTGTTAGAACAAATACTGTTCTAATGTTTAGAAGTTTAAAGTTTTACTACCTCCGTCCCAAAATTATTGTCCAGTTTTGACTTTTAAAAGTCTTTTTTTGTCGACTTTGACCTTAAATATTTTTGTTTGTGTTATATAATATTTGATGAAAATTATACCAATGGAAATATATTAAAAACACAACCTATTCATATATTTTGCATCAAGTATTATATACCACAAACAAAAATATTTAAGGTCAAAGTCGACAAAGAAAGAATTTCAAAAGTCAAAACTGGACAATAATATTGGGACGCGGGAGTATAAATTACGCCTTAGATGATTAATTGTTTTAATCATGGGCTTTAAATATTGTATTTGGGCTTAAGTGTAAATGGGCTTTCGTGTGAATTCCTACTGTATAAAGAAGTGGGCTTGAGTGTTTGAGAGTTATGAGAGTCGGATTGATGTGTTGATTTCATTTTATCACGGAGTAAGCACTTATTGATGGCACTTACCTCACAATCTTTTACAATTGGGAATGGAAACCATAATAAGGAGTTTTTGACCAAATGGGTGTTTTTAAAAAATATATTTATCAAATGGGTGTTGTTTTAAACATATTTACCATTTAGGTGTAGTTTTATATTTAGTGGACTTTTAATGACTAAACATATTTACCATTTAGGTGTAGTTTTCTATTTAATAGGCTTTTAATGCTTTTTTCATACTTTTCTTTACTATATTTTATAATTTTTTTGTTGTTGATTTTTTTAATGTTTTTTAAAGATCATATAAATAAAAAGCCTATGTACGGTTAAGTAAAATATATATAAAACAATAATACGGTTCTGAAAAAAATCATATAAAAACAAACCCGTCCGAAAACCAGAACATTAAAAATGGTATAAAAATGGCGAGGAGTTTGGGTTCAGTTTGGGTTGGCCTTTTCAGAACCAAACTGTAACACCCGTAATTTTCGGGCTTTAGAACCTTTAAGACGAATGTGGAAAATAGGATTTTGATTTAAAACCTAGATTTTATGGCCTTGTTGGATGGGGAAATTGAAATACGAGTCCAACGGTCCTTTCGGAATCGAAATCGGAGTTGTAACGAAGAAGTTATGGCCGAGACAAAATATCACCGAAAACCTTGGGTAAAAGCATGTTAAGTTAATATGCTTCAGACGTTGAAAGCATATTAACCTTGGGTAAAAGCATGTTAAGTTAATATGCTTCAGACGTTGAAAGCATATTAACCTTGGTTAAAAGCATGTTAAGTTAATATGCTTCAGACGTTGAAAGCATATTAACCTGAGAAAAGGGTTAAAAACCATTCTTACCTTCATTTGGTCATAACTCTTGCATCCCTCAACCAAAATTGCTGATTTTTCTCTCTACACTCCCCATTTTCAAAGCTCTTCAAGATCTTGAGGTTGGATCTACGATTGGAGCTAGCTAGGGTGGAAACTACATCTCACCCACTTCATCTTCTCCATTTCTACCTCCACCACCATTGTTGCTTGAAAAAGGAGAAGCTCGATTTCTAGGGTTTCAATTCGAATCCTACTAGGTAAGCTTGGTTTAAACTCTATTAGGTTGGATCTAAGTATGTGATAAGAGATGTGAACTAACCTAGGGTACGATTTACTTGATTTTAGGTTTTTTCCCACATTTCGACCTAAATCTTGGATTTGGGGGTTTTTGGTTACAAACCCTCAAGGTGAGTGCTCTATATGATTTTAAAGTATAGATCTAGTGTTGTATGATGTAGTTATGGAACTAATTCAAGGTATTAACTTCTTATCAGTTTAGGTGTTGCTCAAGTTTTAAGCTAGGTATAGGCGGATCTATGCCTATCACTATGGTAGCATGTGCAACCATAAAATTTTGGGGCTTAAGTGTAACTTTTTTAAGGTTTATACATGTGAAACCATTAACTTTGGAGGGTGAAACCATAAACTTTTTTGGGATGAAACCATTAACTTTAAAAAATTTCAGGGGATATATGTGAAATTTTTATGGAGAAAAAACGTAAGTTTTATTGATAATTGATGATAAGTTATGGCTTTCACCCTTTGAAAAGATTAATGTTTTTAGTTTACATCCTTTCCTTTTACATTTTTCATTTTATACCCATATCATATTAGCTAATTAATTAATTTTTAGCTAAAATATCTAATAAATACATATTTTCTTTTTACAAATTATACTGTTAGAAAGGTATCGTCGATAGCTTCGAAATGAGTCCAATATTGATTATATTCCGACCATGATAAATAAAATATTTAGTCATTATTAAACACACATATGTCACAATGTTTGTCGTTGATTGTTTTTTTTCTCATAAAATTTTAACCTGTATAAATAAGATGAATATTCATAAAATTTTATTTGAATACAAAATTTTATTAGCATCTATTTGGTTAAAGCTGGTTTATTTATACAGTGCCCACAACATAAATTAATAAAACAGAAAGAACAGCACCATCAAAGACGAATATAGGGGTGTCAACGAGTATCCATGTGATCACAAAAAAAATTCCTAACATCTTAAGGATGCAAAAAAAAAATTGGTTCTCTACAAAGGTGCAACCACAAGAATATTTTTCTAGATCCGCCTCTGAAGCTAGGGCCCTTGGTGAAAATTGGGGCTTTTGGCTTTACGAGCCTCGAGGTGAGTTGTTAAAACCTTTTTGTTAAAACTGAGAGCACATCATCTTGATGATTTCATATTCCTTGTTTGTTTTCATGGACGAACGTGGTTTTGATATAAATTACTTATCAGTTTGAGTTAGAGCTTTCCATGAAACGTATGATGTGTTATGCTTACATGAATGATATGGGTTATATGACTTATACGTGTGGTAGGATATCGTATACGCCTATAATATGTGACAAATCCATGAGATGGTGGGATGAATGTAATTATGTGGAATACTTGAAAGTATACATACTGTGAAATTATACGAAAGGATGTGATATCCGAATATGTTGGGTTATGGGAAACGAGGTAAAGGGCTTGAGACCCTCGTTATATGTACCTCTGTTAATGATGCTATGCTAAATCCAGCATCGAGGTATAGTATGCAGCTCTTTACGAGCAGGGATAGTATGCAGCTCTTTACGAGCAGGGATAGTATGCAGCTCTTTACGAGCAGGGATAGTATGCAGCTCTTTACGAGCAGGGATAGTATGCAGCTCTTTACGAGCAGGGATAGTATGCGGCTCTTGGTGAAAGTGGGTCGCTCCCACAGTTTTCAAAGATAAAAGATATTCCGGTTAATATGATGCATTTTGTTATTAATGCACTCTCGTACCTCTCACATGTCTTAATATGCTTTTATGTGTATGTTGTTTTATTGATACAACTCACTAGGCTCCTTTAGCCTAACACTTGTTTGGTGTCGATGTGTCTCTCAGGTACTAGGGACGCGGTTCCCAAGTAGGAGCCGGAAATTAAAGAGTGAGCTTTGGGGGACGGGTGAAGAGTCCGGTCCTTTAGACCGCGCGCACATTGATAGATTCTGACAACCCTTTTTGTAGTCTTTTTCCTAGATAGGATTTAGACTAGACGGTTGTCGTATTCTTTACTTAGAATTACAAACATTGTAATTATACACTACTTATACCCCTATTTTGGGAAGGGCTCGCGCCGTAGCGTACATTACTATACCATCTTTCTATTTGAATGATAGTTTTTGTTGACTCCAATTTTTGGGGTGTTACACAAACCTACCGAAAAACTCGAACATTTTAAATATACTTTTATTAATGAGAGTATTAATATATACTACCAATATGTTTCGAAAAAAATATATTGAAAAAAAAATCTCAAGTACGGTTAAGTTTTTATTGAAAAAACAACAATAAAACTCAAGTACAGTTCAGATTTAAGTACGATTCAGGTTTTCGGTTAATGTTTTCAAGTACGGTTAATGTTTTTATAAAACTCAATTAAATCAGGTTCTCGGGTCTTGGTTTTAAAGTTTAAGAACGATTCAGGTTTCAAACGGGTAGTTTGGGTTGGACGGGTTTTGCTCACCCGAAAACCTGAATCGTACTTAAACTTTAATAAAAACATTAACCGTACTTGAGTTTTATTGTTGTTTTTTCAATAAAAACTTAACCATACTTGAGGTTTTTTTTTTCAATATATTTTTTTCGAAACATATTAATAGTATATATTAATACTCACATTAATAAAAACAAATCTAAAATGTTCGGGTTTTTCGGTAGGTTTGGTTCTGAAAATGCCAACCCAAACTCCTCACCATTTTTATACCATTTTTAATGTTCGGGTTTTCAGACGGGTTTGTTTTTATATGATTTTTTTCAGAACCGTATTATTGTTTTATATATTTTTTACTTAACGCATAAGCTTTTTATTTATATGATCTTTAAAAAACATTAAAAAAATCAGCAACAAAAAATAATAAAAAATAGTAAACAAAAGTAGGAAAAAAAGCATTAAAACCCATTAAATAGAAAACTACACCTAAATAGTAAATATGTTTAGGCATTAAAAGTCCATTAAATATAAAACTACACCTAAATGGTAAATATGTTTAAAACAACACCCATTTAGTAAATATGTTTTTTAAAAACACTTATTTGGTCAAAAACTCCCATAATAAGGATCGAGAATCTTATCGGTTAAGTGACGGAAATTACTCTTACCCGATAAGGGCTAACCTTGCTAACCAACATTCAATTTTGATAGCCAAGAATGTTATACGATAAGGTAAGTAAGTAAGGTTAACATCATTGCCAGTAGGCGTTTGGTAACCCTATTGCCACTAGTTTCATCATTGTAGCATGCACGATTCAAACTATTGATAAAAATTTCAGAACCACACAAACTTGATGATACTTTAGATAAGATGAAATCGCTATTCGCTAAGGTTCTCGAGGGCGATAGTTGCGAGGAGCAAGAACAGGTGCTCGAGATTCTGCTTTCTTTATGCTTTCAAAGCGTTCGATATTGCCGTTTGGTGATGGATTAAGGGGTGATTTCGGCCGTGGTTTTGATTTCGATTAACGGGAACGATAAAGGGAGAGCGAAAGCACACGGGCTGCTTCGGCTTTTGAGAGATATCGAGCATAAAGATCTCGTGGAAGAGTCCCCTGCTTCTGATTACAATGTTTCAAATGATGCAAATAGCTTTCAAGTAGAGAAATTAAAAGACGGCTTCTAGAGCTTCACGGTTTCTATCAAAGTTCTCGAGAAGTTCTATGGCACAAAAAAGAAAAGCATAGGTATGAATTTTTGACTTGTAGGCTAGATAAAATTAACAACCAGCACAGCAAAATCCGCCGCTTTTTAGCATGCTAAATATGTATGTTCTAAAAAAGTGTTTTATGGGATCAAAGAGTCGTGAGTCCTATCACCTATGTAAATGTGTTTAATAAGTTGTTTGGTGTTTTAAGAAGTTATTTAGGACAATCTGAAATGAAAAGTGTTATTAGTCTCTTTTATATTAATATTATTTGAAATTATGTGTTGTAAAAACTTGGGTCTAGTAAAAAGACGGTTCATAAGACATTTTATTTTTTAGAAGTGTTTAAAAAACTTGTTAGGATGCTCAAATATGTGCCACTGGTTTCTGGTTATGCCAACTTAAGTCCTATAAAGCCAATTTTGTCATAATAAACTCTCGCTTAGTAAACCAGGTTCAACAATCACTATGTTTTTTGTGCAGGTTTTGCAGTTATTTTTGTTGACTACATCTGAAGTTTTACATGGACTGATCTAAAAACTCTGTTTTCGTTGAGATATGTAACCATTTGTGAATATCATTTGAAGTAGAACGGTCGTATGTTTGGACCATAAACACGCATGAAGTCTTCTCAACTCAACAATTCATCAGATTTCGTACAAGAATCAAACTTGAGTTCAGAACAACGGTCATAAATATGAGTACAATTCTTCCTTTGGTATTTTAGAAAAAATCTGTAAATGTTAAAGGGTTGTCTTGAAGTAGGTTATAGCTATATAAATAAGAGGTATTATTAATTCATTGTTTATTTGTATGATTTTTGGAGATAAACGTATCTAATTTTGGATCTTGGTTAACAATATTTTCCCTTTTTTTGGTGTGCTTTGGTATCCATAGTATGCGATTTTGATACCATAAATGGAAGACCGGAGAAATATAAGACACATTACGCCAGTAGAATGCATAAGCATTATATTTGTTGGAACATAAAAACAAAATCAGGAAGTCTGTTTGTATTAGTTAGTTAGAAGTCGGTTAATGGGACAATTATTAATGTAATTGAAAGGGTGTGATGGCTCACGAACCAACATAACCACCCTAGGTCGAACCATTGTGATGGTTCGGTGACACTTGTTCGTTGTTTATATATATGTATTGATATGTATGATTTTAATGGTGGAATTCTAATATATTTCTAGATTATTAAAAGGGTTCAACCCAGGTTTCATGTTTTTTCCTTTATCCTTATTCTGTAAATGATGTTGAATGCATGATGATCTATGGGATGACCAGATAGAATGATCCTGGGAGGATCTAAACCTATGGAGATTCTGAACAATATTAACGTAAGTAAGGTGTTCAATGGGAAGTTGTGAACACATGGTAGTACAATTTTTCTCTAATTGACATGGTGTTGGAGTCTCATCTCAATTAGACCATATTAACTTTAATTGTAAATTATTTGTTAATATTAATTATTTAGATTTTCTATTAATCGTTTACCAGTTATTTTTATATTATTTTTATTACCTATTATTGTTTAATATATTAAATAAACATACGTTTGTCATAGCATTTTGATCAATATTTTAATATTTTTTTTATGAACAGTATTTTTATAATATTTTAATCAATTTAGTTTGAAAATTACATTTTAACTTCTTAGACTTATAATCTTTATTTACTTTATACCTTTTAATTTCCAATATTTCATTTAAAATAAATAAACATACGTTTGTCATAGCATTTTGATCAATATTTTAATATTTTTTTTTCTTATAAACTTTTATAATATTTTAATCAATTTAGTTTTGAAATTACATTTTAACCCCTTAGACTTATAATCTTTATTCACTTTATACCTTTTAATTTTCAATATTTCATTTCACGTTTTAGCCATATATCGTATACCGACTAAAATATGTTAAAAAAATGTGTTTCAATTTAAAAAAATTACGTCATTATAATCGTATCGTCGATATGTTCGAAATGAGCATAATATTGAATATTTTTGATTTAATTATCTTATTCTATACCATATATATTACGTTTATATATTTACTTACAAATAGTGAAAGGGCTAAAAATGTTATTTAATCAAACTCATTAAATTTTATTATAATAAGTTCGAATCGTAAAAGTTACGGTTTACCCCTTTAAAATTATAATATTGATTCGCTTTATACCTATTAATTTTTTATATTTCCTTTTACGTTTTAGTCGTATGTCGTATATTCGTCAAAATATGTTTAAAAATACGTTTTAATTTTAACAAATTACGTCATTATAATCGTGTCATCGATACCTTCGAAAAGTCTTAATAATAGTAATAAAATATTTGAACAGTTAAAAAGGTCTTAATCATACTTTTATTATATATAGTACGATTTTATATGTATTCAAAAATAGTTGAGTGATTAAAAAAGTCTTAATCAAATTTTTATTATAATAATAATAATAAAATAATAATAATCTATCAGCATAAGCTACATCTTTCTCTCCATCGATTCTATATGTAGTACGATTATATATGTATTAAAAAATAATTGAGGGGTTAAAAGGGTCACTTAATCAAACTCATTAATCAAACTTTTATAATAATAATAATAGTAATAATAATAATAATAAGCATTCTCAATCAGATTATATTCCATTCTTCATATTGAAATTACATATTCGGAATCCTGGCTACGAATCCTTCCTAAAGGTAAAAATTTCACTCTCTTTTATTATGAATATATATCATCTAAAACTCTTTCATTCTCTCTAAGATTACTCTTCATTTGTTAAAGAAACTATCAATACAATTAGATAATCGAAATCCTAACTACGAAACCTTGCGAGAGGTATAAATTTCACTGTCTTCTATTATGTTTATATGTAGGGTCATTAAGATTTATTAGTATTAGTAATACATACATTTATCATAGTGTTTAAACCATTTTTTAATAATTTTTTCTTCTAAAATATCTTTTAAACCATAACCAATGCCCCAGTTGGTCCTATACATGTGACCCGCTATCAGGAAAAGAATTGCAATAGCTAAATGATGGTGGGCGGAAGTTACAATTTACCCCGTTAGACTTATAATATTTATTTATTTGATATCTTTTTGTTTTCTATATTTCATTTCACGTTTTAACCATATATTGTATACTGGCTAAAATATGTTAAAAAATGCGTTTCAATTTAAGCAAATTACGTCATTATAATCGTATTGTCGATACCTTCGAAATGAGCCTAATATTGAATATTTTTTGATCTAATTATCTTATTGTATATCATATATATTACGATTATATATTTATTCAATAATAGTAAAAGAGGTAAAAACGTCATTTAATCAAACTCATTAATCAAAATTTTATTATAATAATAAAAAATAATACGATTCTATTATTAAAATTGCAGAAGTTACGGTTTACCTCATTTGGTTAGTGACACTCATTAATAATCATCTCAATAACTTTAAATCCTTTACAACTTCAAATTTTAGTTATAAAACACCTTATATACATAATGATCCGTGACGAAATGTGGGTATCAGAACCTTGTTTACTCATAAAAAGGTAAAAGTTATTTTTGTAAATTATAGTTACATTTTCTTTTGTTTTAAAAACAATAAAACATTAATCAATATTTTAATAGAATATTTAATTTAATTAGTATGTTTTATAAATTAATTATAAGCATTTGTATTTAGTTATAGAAATCTAAAATTCATAATATATGCTATATATAGGATTAGGTTTAAAAGAAAATCTCAAAAAATAAAAAATCGAAAAACATCCGCTTGTGCATGGATGTAATTTGTAGTATGTATACATGCTTATACACAAGTGTATAAAAACCAAAAAAATAACTTGATTTACTCATATGGACAATTACATACGGTCCAGATGGAGGTATACGAAACAGATAAATCAAATTGAAATTCTATTAATCAACAAAGTAAGCTATTTGATTTTTTAACCATATAGTTTGTATCAATGGACATGTTATATTATTAATGATTTGTTTTAAATATATTATGAAATGTTAAATTGACCAACTTTTTAACACGTCATTTTTTATCATCCTGCATTTCGCAACTAGCTTACTAGCTTGTTTGTCAACAAATTCTAAACTTGGGTCATTTCTCTTTTATAACCTTAGAAGCTTTTTGACTTTTGAGGGTAATCTAAAGGTTTTACAGTTTGCACAGACTCCAAAGTCTACAACTTTTGGACAATCTATATATTGTCCCATCACACTCCTTTAAATCTCGTTATCTCAAGACAATCTATACTTATCTAGCCTCTATTAAAAAAGCGTGACTTTAAACAGTAATATGAAGCTTTCATACTTAGATCAAAAAGATGGTATCAAAAGGATGGCAATTCTTATCTTTGAATGAAATAGAAGTTAAATATTTTGGTAGGGCCAACAAGAATTGTAGGCTTATGTAATGTCGTCTTGATGTTCGCCGAAGAAATAAGATGATGATGCCTTTGCCCCCACATTACTCTCTTTTGGATTTTTGTTAATAAAAACCAAATCATACCAAATCTTTTACGAATTTTAATTTGTTACTTGTTATGTATGACAAGTGAAATAAGTTCATGAAATAGATGAATGGTGCTTAAATTTTGTGATGATATCAATTTTATTATTTTGTCTAGTTTATAAAATATAAGAGTCATTTACCTAATACCCAATTCTTTCCCGATAAGTGGTTACGGACAAAAGTAAATACTTCTACTTAAGTTAGTCTATTAAAAAGATATCTTATGCAAGGGTTTTATCTTGTAAATGTTTAGCGGGTAAGAATTGTCATATTCATTTACCGGGTTCTCTCGGTCCTTGCCATCGCTCTTACAAGTAAAGTTTTAGTAAACACCCCTTACATTTTTGGATTTGGAGACGATTTGTTGATTGGATAATCTCTTTGGATCCTCAACATTCATTTTTCAAATACAATAATTTGTCCCTTATTGTCTTCGGTAACATGAATTTCATATTGGGATCATCCAAGAGAAACACTAATCTCAGAGGTTGTGAGATCAAGTCCTATATGAACACAAATTCTCATTTACAAATTAAGACTACATATCGACTGTTATAGATGGTTAGAACGATTAAATCATATCCACCAGTGGCAGAAGAGGCAATAGGGGGGTGGGTGGTGTTGCGGGGACCGATCCATACATTTTTCAAGCGGTCACACCATTTGACTATAAAAAAACAAATATAGTGATGTTTTTAACAAAATTATCATTAATGACACTAAAATCACCAACATGAAATATTATTAAAACTAGGCAAAGAGCTTCGTCAAAGCCATCACCTATTATACAAGCTAGTGTGTGGCACCGCGCGTTGCGCGGTGATGAAATTTGTTTTGTTAGAAAATAGGTAACCAAGTTATGAAGTCATGTTATTCATGTATTGACAACTGATGAAATGAATCTAACATATTTTATTGTATATTGGACCCATTTTAAAGGTCATAATTGGTACATAATAGTTTTCCCTAAACATTGGGATTCAATACAAACTTTTATTTTATGTAAAAGTAATAATGTTTTAATATCAAAGTTAAATATTTACAAAAAGATTAATAGTAAGTTTATATACAAAATATTAATTATTATGCGCAAAATTGACATTTCCACCCTCCCAAACAAATCGTAAAATAAATTATTTAGTTCACATACATATATCCTCCACCCTCCCAAACAAATCGTAAAATAAAAGTTTCATTTTTCGCATTACGAATCTATGTCTTCTATTTGGTATAACCATATAATCAAATAAGAGACATGAAATAATTACGATATAACAATGTTGTAAATGGAATAAAAAGATTATATGATTTAAGACCTTGTAAGGTAAAACGACCTATTTGAAGACTAAGGAGTAATCTGTTTCTTTAGTCGTAAATATAAATAATATGTAGTTTCCTTGTATGTAACCTTAACAATGCTATGAGTTTATATTAAACAACAATGGACTACAAATTTAGAACAAAAAGCTTAATTGAATTTCAATGCTAGAATAATATTCGTACATGGAAGTCTAAATTTATAATGCAAATTTTCCTTGTTTCATTTTAGAAGAGAAGGCTTTTCATTGCGCTACATCCATATACCTGTAATGTTGAAATTTCATGACGGTTAAATGGATGGTTACACATTTCAATATTTGGTAATGATGCTCAAATATTTGAGTACTAAATGTGCATACATCAACAAAACAAAAAGAACGTATTACCCATTTACCTTAATAAGCATGGAACTCTTGAGTAGCCACAAGATAAACCTACCAAAAATCACAACAAAAGTAAAAGAAGTAAATATCTCCACAATTAGAGGTAAAACCGAATAGATAAGAATAAATTGAGAGATGAAGAGCGAAAGAATTTGAGAAGATTACATTTTTCATATGTAGTTGTAAGTTTAAAAAAAATGCAAACTTGAATTGACAGATAGTAACACTTAGAAATAGTACCATAGGACGAATTGAAAAGTAACTACATCAATATAACAATATTTTTTTCAACGAATAATAGTCGTTAAAGGATGAATAGCATGTGAACATCGAGCCAAGATAGAAAGATTCATACCAAATTCTTTTTAAGGATCTAGAACATCATATAAAATAATATAAAGATAGGGTTTTATAGGCAAATTGGTGAACGTCGAATGTACAATGTAATATTGACGATGGTTTTTACTTGGTGGTAGAAATGATTTTGAGGGCATGCCTTTCAAGGAATATATAGAGAAGGAAATCAAGAGGATGGGTAACGTCATTTACTTTACAACTTCCTTGAATTAATAGATGGAAAAATGAAGAGTCTAAAATGAATGTAGTTGGAGTTACATACTTTGAAAGTTAAAGCTAATGAATTTGAAATTACCAAAGAAACCCTCTTATAATGAAATACATAATTGTCTTTTAGGGGTATAATGGTCTTTAACATATTCATCATTAAAAAAATTCAAAAAAATGAGAAAAAAGATAGAGGTGATTCTAAGCATGAGAATATGCCACATCATTCTTAGTGGTTGTTCCTTTAATATATATAATAGATGTTTACTATTGTATATTATTACGATTACTATGTTTTTTTTATTGAGATTTTTGGGAACATAATAAATAATCAAACAATCTCGTTGAATAATGTTTTTAATCCAACATTACATGTAGTTGAAAGGAACACATAGATTATTGAAGTTATGTTCTCGATAAGCATGGTATGGCGGGGAGGGCCACACGACAAAAAACTCGTCTCTTGCTATATCATTGGTGATGAACTTAATTAAATGCTCAGTTACGTATATACATGCATGTTTGACAGAAATAAAGTGATCATCGTGTTTCATTTGTTATACAATCTATAGGCTTTTCTGGTCAAGGACGGGCGGACGATAGCCCAATGCTCTAACAAATGAGGACCCAATATTTTTAAGTAGAGGTGCACAGAAAATCCGGTTATCCGATTTTGCGCAAAAACTATCCGAATCCAGTTTTATAAAAACCGAATTTTTTTCAAACCGGATTTTAACCGGATTGGATCCGATCCGGTTTAAACCGAACCTGTTTCAAATCAAACCGGTTAAGTCTATGTGGGCTTACTGCTGTTGGGCTTAAAATCCTAATGATAGTCTGATTACTGATAGATGAGGGCCTAATGAGTAATGAGTATTGAGTAATGATAGATCATTGTGAATTGGAGCCCAAATTTTATAGGCCTGAAAGTCCAAGTGTCCAAGTAAGTCAAAGTCAGTAAGTCTAATACTCTAATTCAGATTATATTTCAATTGAAAAAAAATCCAAGACATTTCCATCATGATCCATCCTTCCATATGTAATTCGCTGATCCCAATTTAAAAGAATCACGGCCCATCAAAAAATCATTGCCCACACCAATTCAGATTAGATTTCAATTGAATTTTCTAGCAAAAAAAAAAGACCCAATAGAGGATCAGTTTAGTATAAATCCGGTTAAAAAATATCCGGTTTCAATCCGATCCGAAACCGGTTCCATCAGATATGGATTTTTTCGAAAAAACTGGTTGAAATCTGAACCGGTTTCTAACAAAACCGGTTTCTGACAAATCCGAAAAAAAACCGATTTAGTATAAATCCGATCCGGATCGCATAAAAATCCGGTCATGTGCACCTCTATTTTTAAGTATATAGTATTATTATAGTAGTGCATGAATAATCAACATACATTAGGAGCCTAAAAAGACCTTTTAACATAATAAGGGTCCAAAAATGTAAAATCCTTTTCCACAATTTAATGATTGACTTTAACCTTTAATTTTTATATTATTTCATACAAAGTGTTATTTCAAATAGTCGAAATTATGGTAAAAAAAGATGTCAATCTAGATATGGAATATATATACTAGATAAATTGATATAACAATTATTATTAATTTATTTTGTGTTTATACATAGTTGATGAAATTGTTTTATATAAATTATTAGTAATTTAACATTGAAAAAATTTGTACTTATTGAGAACCCTTTTTTACACACATACCAAAACTATAAGATACGATATTCGGATATGCATAATCTTCAATGTGCTTTCATCAGGGTTCACCATTTTTAAGATCAATGGTTAGGCAAAAGTTTATGAGTGCGGCAAAGATCAACTATGGGTTCAAGTAGGTAGTGTGTATTGGTGCATCATCGTCAATGTGTCCGTTCAAACACTCCTCAAACATTTGCATTTTCGACCAAAATTGGTTTTTACGCGTAAACTCTATGGACCATAAGAAGTTTTTTTGGCATTTACTAGTCTACATCATAAGAAATTGTCTACGAAACTTCTTATTTCCTCTTTTTCCTATTTCAAAAAATATTCTGTTTTTGTACATTTGTCATTTTGCTACCAATTAAATTTGTGGTTACTATTTACATTTATAGTTTTGTAATTATCTAAATTTGTTCAAACATTTGACATACAACAAAATTTCTACGAAAGATAAATTTCTATATATTCAATTTAAATATTGAGCAATTGGTTAACGGTTTGGCATCAATAACATTCAAAGGACACATATTTTAGAATTTATGCGAATGTTGAATTGGTTTTAAAATATGTGCTTTTGAAAATATAGACCACAAACTATAAGATTATGAAAGTATATTCAATACAAAGACCACTTCTAAATAAAAATAATCATATTATTATCCAAAAATATATTTTGTTGATAACGAGATCCGTAACCCACGTAAACATTTTAAATCTAAAACCAAGAACTCAAAATAATAATATTGTTTCATGTTTAGTTTTATTTTCCATCACACTATACCACTTTTATGCATTAGAGGATTGTTTTTTTATAATTTGTTAAAAACATATAATGCAATATTTATGTTAACAAACTCAAAAGACAAATCATATGTAAGAAAAACAATAAGAATACTCATAAATTATGTGTGCTATGATGAAATTTTAAGAACACAATTTCGAAAAAAAGAATGGCTAGAAAGAACACCTCACTATTGGTTTTCAAAATTGTGATATCCTACGAATACAAGAACTAAGCATGTAAATAAGCATGTAAATAAGCTTGAAAATGTGACTTCATATCAAACATATCTAGATTCTCAGTATCCTTAATTTTCTCTAATATATTTGTTTAGAAGGAACGTTCCCCTAATGGTACTAGAATACTTCATAGCTATATTCTTTGCGAACTTTAGGGACTTGAGAGTCAACAAAACATCTTGGATCATTTTCTTTTGATCTATATTTTGGAGAGATCGGGAGATGAATCTATCCTCAAAGGTTGTAATCAAAGAAGAATGAACCTTCACTAGCATATGAGTGTTTTTAGGACGTCGGATGTAGTTGATTTAGGGTAGTTGTCTAGGCGATGTGATGATCTCTTATGATAAATTACGCGATGTTCTTTTCTTTTAAATAGGGCTTATCGTTACTACAAATAGTATAATATATTCTCTTATTGATTCTAATTTTTTTATTGTACTTTGGCAAAATATAAATCCTTCATGACAATAAAAGATTTGCTATAGATGCTATTCTTGATTAGATTTGAATTCCTACATAAAACTAAAATCGTCGCCTAGCACCTTTGGATAATAAAACTAAAATTTAGCTAGAAATAGTTGAACAAGAAGGGTTAACAAATATCTTTTTTTATTTGAGCTTAACATAATAAAATTCTGAGAGGTAAAAAACATTTTGATTATTAGACAAGTAAGGGGTGTTTAGGGGTTTGGTTGATCGGATTGAAAACATTGGAACAACCTAATCCAATGTTTACGGTTTGCAAAATGTCAACCCAACTCAATTCAATCCAAACCAAAGTGCAACCTAAACAAACTTAAACTGTATGGGTTGGTCGGGTTAATAATTTGGTACATAAACTACTTTTATTAATTTACGTATATACATATATATATATATATATATAGAGAGAGAGAGAGAGAGGAAGGTCAAACGGGATTGCTAACTATTTAAGAAAATAAGATCTTTTTTCCTCCAAAAAATGCAAAATTAAATGTGATTTTACATTAACGGTAAAAACTGGAAGCAAACGACTTTTGTACGTGAATCATGCATGGTTTGTACATTGACGACATTTTTCTTACTTTTCTTAAATATTTAGCGTTCTTGTATGAATCCACCCCAATATATATCAAATGCAATACTATTGTTTGAAAATTTTTCAACTCATTATACACCAGGTTGCTATGGTTTGGGTTATTTCACATAGAGTTGGGTTGGATTGATCGTGTTTGTCTGGTTTTTAAGCACCCTTAACGATCAGAAAAATGTTGTTAAGCTTATTAGGTTTTTAATTTACACCACACGATGTAAATTAAAGTTAGTGTGCACGAAAAATAAAACAATAAAACAAACGTACGTAATTTGGATTGAACAAGATCTGAAACAATGTATTTGGGATTGTTTTATTGTCGTTGTCATGCTAAATATAAAATGCGATCTTATGACAAAAGTGAAAATGACATAAATAAAAAGACAAAACTAATATCATCCATGGGGATTTAGAGAATCTTAATCAAATCTATTTTTCTTTTCATAAAATTAACATATTTGTTTAATTCGTTCGAACACTTTAATGTCAAAATCTAATAGTTTTTTTTTGCCGTTAGACACTAATGTAATTTATTTTATATGTTATATTCCAATGGAATTAAATTTTAAATATCATATGGCTGCTATAAAAGTTTTAATGCAATATTGCACAAAATTTGAAATGAATCTTATATGTAACTTTTTGATCTATTTACTTTTGGCAACATCTATCATAAATTCATGATATAGATTGAGAAGGTTTTTATTCTAGGAAGGTTTTTTTTATATGGAAGGAGTGTATTTTTAATTGGAAGAAATATATTTGAATTCTTTTTTTTTTTTTTGCTTTTTAAATAAAGTTTCTCAAAAAGCTTAGTAAATAAGCCACTTTCTATATCATTCTCACCACCAAACAATTATATATAGCTAACAAAATAAGTTGTGAGTCTAATTAAGCTCATTAAGTTGCTAACAAACATGCCTTAAGCTGCTAAGCACACATGATGCTTGCATCACAATTCACATAATAGTCTTGCTCATTTCATTACTTGACCAACTTCTTGTTACATAACTTAGCATACTTCATATAATTGATGTCCAATCAAAACTCTTTTTTACGACCTATAAATTAAAATCGAAAGAGCATGGTTCACATGAAAGATTAATATGGCCAGAGTTTTTGACTTCGTCAAGACATATGGTATTGTATTTACATGCATACGTATTAATACATATAATTAATTCATAACTATATGTATTAATAATTTCTTATAGTTACAATCGTATAATTCATGGAGTTACTAGAATAGATAAATTAAGGGGTTAAATTTGTAGAATACTAATGAGTACATATAAGTTTTGAATAAGAAATATATTTGAAATATTATATTTGATGTTAAAAACGATTTAAATGATGTAACAAGATCGAAATAAATTATTGTTCACATTATTCTCATTCAAAAAATAGTACATTTGATTTAAGATCTTGAATTGAATAGTCAAATAACTCTTCGCTTGAACTCATTGACAAAAGCATATGAGAAAGTTTTCAACATTTTCTAAAATAAAGTATCAAAAACAAAAAATTTAAAATTTAAAATTTAAAATATTTTACATCCAATTTTAACAATGAGTCTATTTTAGCAATTTTAACATTAATTATATCGTCTAACATATACTCCATCCGTCCCAAAATTACTGTCCACTTTTGACTTTTAAAAGTATGTCTTTCTCGACTTTGACCTTAAATATTTTTGTTTGTGTTATATAATACTTGATACAAAATATATGAATGAGTTGTTTTTTTAATGTATTTTCATGCGATAAGTTCACGAAAGTGTATCCAACTTGTCACCAAAAGTTATTGTATGTATTGAACTTGAAAAATTACCTTTTGACGTATCAAACTTTTAAATTTTTTCTATTGTATGTATCGTGTTACCTGCTTAGCAGGTAACCTGTAAATTTTATAATTTTTTTTTAAAAATGCCATCTCACTAATTAATACCAGATATGAATAAGAACAAGGGGATGATCATAATGTTTGAATATTCATCTTCCCCAAGCATACCCACAAGAACAAAATCAAATCTTGAGATCAAAAACCTTAAATCAAAACTCAAAATCATAAACAAAATCAAAGTTTAATGATACTTGGATTTAAGATTAAACTCTAAAACACAAATAATCAAGAACATGAATATGAAGATGAAACCCAAAAATTCAAAAATCCATATCTGGTTATGAAGATGAAACCCAGAATCAAGAACCCAAAATTGCATTCACTAAGAACCCTAAGAACCAAACCCTAACAAAGATGAACTCAGAATCAAAACCCTAAATTTTATTCCAAGAACCCTAAAAACCAACCCTCAGAATTGAACCCTATTAGTGAATCAAGAACCCTAAGAACCAAACATTTCAAAATGAAGCCATGAAATCGTCTACAGCCCTGAAAAAACCCATGAAATCGTTTGCAAACATCGTCGGTTTAAGTTTCATCATCGATCTGGAGACGTTGAAATAACATCGCCGGTTTAAAGTTGACGATGACCGCCGTTTTTAGAGTTTGAAAATGGCTGGACGGCGGCGATGGTTGGCCGACGGTTTAGGGTTGAAGAGGCTGGACAGCGGAGATGGCTGGGCGGCGATAGCCGGACGACGTAGATAGATGGCCGGCGATGGTTGGACGTCGGAAATGGCCGGGCGACGAAGTGATCGGAGGTGGTGGCTGATTCTTTTCTTCAATTTTGTGTGGCGAGGTTGAAGAAGGAAACCCCAAATTGGGTTTTTTATTTTATTTTATTTTTTTATGTATTTACAATTATTTTTAAACAAACAAAATACATGTCATTGTCCAGTCAGCATCCACGTCATCAGAACCAATGCTACATCAGCACATGACCTGCTATAACAGGTTGGGTATACATAATGGAACTTTTTTAAAAGTTTGATACGTCAAAAGGTAAATTTTCAAGTTCAATACATACAATAACTTTTGATGACAAGTTGGATACACTTTCGTGAACTTATCCCTATTTTCATTGGTATAATTTTCATCGGGTATTATAAAACACAAACAAAATACATAAGGTCAAAGTCGACAAAGAAAGACTTCCAAAAGTCAAAACTGGACAATAATTTTAGGACGGGGGTAGTATACAACATTTAATAAAATAGCATTTGTATCTTCCAAACATTAATTTCAATATTTCATAGGCATTTTTATAAAGAGTGAAGTTCACTTTTGGTCCCCCTAAAGTTTGTCAAAATCCATGGTTTTTGTCATTCAATTTCATTTTCTCATATTTGTTCCTGACATCTGTCAATTTTTAACTGATTTCGTCTCTCAGTTTAATGTTTGTTAACTTTTCCGCTATATTCAGTTTAATAAGAGGTATTATGGTTGAAGAAATATCCCGTAATTGAAGAACATATTGGGCCAGGGACGATATGTATATATGTATACTATAATATGTAGAATATATATATACATATATTATCTAAATTTGTTTTTAATTTTTTAATATAAAGAAAGAAAATATATAATATGGCCAAGCTACAACTCTTTAAACTATATTTAATGGAAAAAGTTAACGATTGTTAAACAAAGGGACGGAATTTGTTGAGCATTGACAAACACTAGGAAAAAATATGAGAAAACGTTAGAGACCACAAGTAACTTTACTTTTTTTATAAATTTGGAGAATTTTTCATTTCAAGCATATATTTTGATATGGCAATCACAATTATTTTATTTCAAGATACTCCAACAAGGCAACAACTTCTCTTGAATAGGCAAATAATAAGTTTTTTTTTCTTTAGATATAATAGGCAATGCTATTGACATCAATGTCAAAATCAGGTTATTTTATACATTAGAAATATAAAAAATAGGTTTTGATTATGTAGGTGTGTAGAAAATCACTTGACAAAGTGTACTTAACAATGTATAAGGGTCCTATTAACCTTTCTATTTTGAAAATTGTAGGCTATTGGCATCCTCGTGCATTGCCAACTATGGCTGTCAAGTGATTTTATCCTCACACATATCAATATTAAGATACCGTTTACTTAATGTTTAACCGGTAAGTGTTGACTTTGTGAATTCACCTTACGAGATGAACACGACAAGAACTAGAATCTTACCCGGTAAAAGCAAGGACATGAACTAAGAGTTGTACCATGTAAGTGAGATTTACGAATCTTACCTGGTAATAACTTACAGAGTAAATACGATACCGTTTGAGAAACTAAAATATTGTCCAATATGGTAAACGCTAATGTTCAATTTTACCAGTAAACGCTTACCAAACAAGTGTTTAAGCAAACGGTACCTAAAAATTACTCATACATTCTCATACATAAATTGACCTGAATCCCAATGCTTTAAACATGATTGATTCGAATCCATCAAGAATTTGGTTGGTGATGGTTGAAGCCCACTAGTACAAAAGCTAACTTAAATTCAAATCAAGTCAGAATACATTTTCAATTTCAAGTACGGAGATGATGGCAAAGAGCAAAAATCTAACACGCAACAATCACTTAAGTGGTCAAGTTGTTGGATTTCGCCTGATCACTTTTGTGTTGAAAACGATGTTGATTTGAGCACCGTCGATTTCAGTGGTCCCTTCCTCCGCGGTTAATGGCCATGAAAAACCCATTCAATTCAACCTCTATTCTCTACTCTCTATAAATCATAAATCTCTCCAGAAATAGATCCCATCAACCAACCTACAAACAACTTCTAAATTCCCTGTTTTAACAACGAAATTTACGGTGGCGTCCGTCGTCAAAGATCCTCGTAATGCCGGAAATCTTACAGATCTTACACCAATCACCACCGTCGCAACATCAAATGCCTCATCATCACCTTCAACGAGATGTTGAATCGCAGTTTAACTGGTCTGTTGATTCCGGTTTTCACTCATCTGGCGTGTTTGACGTAACCGATCATCGTTCGCTGTGGTGCGAGTTCGACGGAAGTCCTTTCACGAGTTCCTCCATTGATGAATTATCGAAGGTAACTGCCATTGTTGATCAGAATCAGAGCTTCAACAAGAGAAAACTCGAGGTTTGTTGTTGTTTAAGTTTCGCCGATCGGATTACATTGTCAATGCTAAACTATATGTTTGAGCAATTGCTTATTGGTTGCAGAATTGTAGGTGAATGAAAACCAGATTTTCTCATTTCTATATATCAACACTATGAACACATCTGTGCAAAAATATAAGTTTTTTGTATTAAGTTATGTTGCAAAATTAATACATAATTATTGAATTAACATGGTTTTTGTTTAGATGTTTGAATAAACATACATATCAATTTGTTAGATCTTCATTTAAATAATCAATTTGGACTAATATGATATGAGATTAAGAAAACAAATTGATAGACGACAAAGGATGCTTAGGTGAAGCTTGTGAAGATTAGGAATGTAGAGGGAGGTTAAGAGAAGGGGAAGGTTCAAACGAGAAGCATATCAATTTAAGAAAAAGCGAGGAGCAATCTCAGCCACTTATCTCGCGGTTATGATGGACGTAATCACGGAGGATTGACGCGATTCATGGGAGGTAGAGATTATTAAAGGCCTTGGTCAAAGTCACCTTTGTTGACCAAGATGAGTGGTTAAGATTGCTCCTCGCGTTTTCTTAAAAAGTTATT
Source organism: Centaurea solstitialis (assembly GCA_030169165.1). Lineage (NCBI taxonomy): Eukaryota > Viridiplantae > Streptophyta > Magnoliopsida > Asterales > Asteraceae > Centaurea > Centaurea solstitialis. The sequence continues at coordinate 20,633,385 of CM058046.1, forward strand.
TTTTTCGTATGAATCTCCCTCGTTAAGAGAAACCATATAAAAATTGAGAAACTGCTAGCAACCTTTTATCGGTATGTAAACAATGAAAATGGAGCCGTGTTTTGGTTTTTATATACATGTACATGCACTTATGTATGTTAGAAATTACTTGTATGTAGTTATGAATATCATCGAGATAATTAAATTAATAAGATGTTCCTTAGTTTTTTAATTTGATGAAGGTTTTCTCTGAATGTGACGCACCGTAGGGAATATAAGACAGTAATGGTTTCTTGTTTAATAGCATAATAGTATGAGGTGACATTTCGATAACATAACATCATTCAACAAGCTTCTCATTTAAAGGGAATAAAACTCTTCCCATTTCCGTTATTTTCGGTTCTTTATCGTTTTCTCATTCATATCTCATCGTATTTTGCCTTCATATCTTTATTTCTTATTAGAACATATTCAAAAGAAAGTTTCTATAAAAATATAGTTATTATAAGTTATTATTAGTGAAGAGAGACTTCATACAACACTAACATGTTTTGGAGTTTTTGTGCATAAATCTTAGTCCTTACTCCTTACTTTGAACTTTGTTTATTTGTTAATGTTTTTTATATGTTTTTTTAGACTTTTATATCAATATTAAAAGTAGATAAGCCACAAAACATGCTCTTATAAAACAATAATCCCTATTCTTGATAAGTATTAAAAAAATGGTTGTTATAAATCACTCCAATGTTAACGAAAGATCTGGTAAGAGAGACATCTCCATCATTCTTGTCGTTTTATGTTGAAGTTGATACATATTTATCATGTGTTCGACATTATTATAAAATTTTATTTATATTTTCAGAGATTTTTAAGAGAAAAATGTTAAAAATATCAATATTCTTAGATTTTTGTTGTTCAGTTTGACAAGACTCTTTCATAACAATGTGAAATAAGCTACAAACTCTATTTAGTAGTAAAAAATACCAACATTGCTTAAAGATAAAAGATCTAGTTTGTTAAAGAAAATGACAATCATTTTTATTTAGATTCTACTCTAAAACAATTTTCTTTTGTATAAATTGATGCTTGTATTTGTTCATTCTGTGCCATTTTGGTATTTAGCTTGATGCTGTAGAAGTGAACCCCAAGAAGCAAAGGGACGAACTCGAAGGTGATTCGAAACCAAAGATAGATCCAAAAGCCGACTACATTCATGTTAGGGCTCGTCGTGGACAGGCCACCGATAGCCACAGCTTAGCCGAAAGAGTCGGTTATTTACCAAATCGTCCTTGATTTTTATTTATTATTTATATCCAGACATGATCATCATTTTGTTTTAATTTTTACCTTAGGCAAGAAGAGAGAAAATAAAAAGAAAATGCAAGATTTGCAAGATTTGGTGCCAGGGTGTAAACAAATCACCAACAAGGCTGCCATTCTTGATGAAATTATTAATTATGTTCAATGCCTTCAAAGGGATGTTGAGGTACTGCTTTTCTAAAACAAAATATTATTGATTCAATATACAAAATACCAACATTATTTGTTTGTTTAAACTATTTGTCTGCTGCATCTTTTTTCAGTTTCTAACCATGAAACTTGCTGCTGCAACTACAAGTCTGGACTTCAACTCATTGCCTAAACAGGTAAGCAAACACTACATCTTTAATCACCCCAATTAACACTAAATTCATAGCGACGCCAACTATAATAACAAACTCTGTGTTTCAACTGTTATATTACGCAATCAAGTTTCCTGCTTATATCGCAAACTTTCAGCAGCAACCAGACACCAGTGGCGGTGAACTCAGCTTGCCAGCATCACGGTCAAGGCAAGATTAGGAGAAGCTAGTAGTATCGTAGGTCGTTATGTTTGCAAAGCATAGAAATTTTAGTAAATTGACCAAAGACACTGCTTTTTATTACCAGGCTATGTTGGTCAGTTGGTGAGTTTTGTACCTCATCCATCCTTCTTTCTCATGGTTAGTGGTACTCAGAACATTGTTTCATGATTTATTGCAACAACTTTCGTTTTATTGTGTGTGAATGTTAGTTATCAGAGGCAAGAGGATGGTGAGGTGCAGACATCTAGAGTTTGTGTTAGATAAATTATGTTACAGTTTACACATGAAACGCCAAGGAACATAAATTGAACGAGTTTAAATAACAAAACACATGTTTGTCATAACTACATTTGCTACAAGGAGAAACCACTCATCTCACAGCTAACATATTATCAGCATTAGGCAATTTTGTGTGCGAAGTGAGTGACTGACTACGCAAAGATAAGACTGACCTGATAACTCACAACATCATTCACATGCTGGTTTTGTGTCAAAGCTGCTGAGGCAGATCGCGAAGGCTTGGAATGCAGACAGTGGGTATCGATAATCCATTGTGAAAATGTCTTGTCCAATCTTCCCAAACTGTAGGATCACTTTATTCTGCTCAGCAGCCGGCACATTGTGAGAAGGATCAACAGAAGCTACGAGCTGAAAATTCTTCACGGAAGCCACTGTAACACGCCCTTTGAAATTCAGACACCAACACTGTAATTGCTCATGCCATCTTGGGGATTTGTTTACAAGGACCAAAGAGTCCTTGCAGACGGTGTCTGATAGAGATTTCCCTTTCAGAGAAGGTGATGAAAGAGGAAGGATCTCTTCGGAGGACTGTGGGAAAGATTTTGGAGTTGGAGCAGTGCCCCCTTCTTGAATTGAGGAGATGGGTATATAATGCATGGAACAGTTCATTCTTCTAGGGCCTCGTGTACGTAGTACGTTGAGCTCGTATGACATGGTGGCTATGGTGTAGTTACATGCGGGTAGTCGAGGAGATACTTGCTTTGTATGGAACCTTCGACTTGAACGGCTGTGATTAGCTTGAAAGGCTTCATCACTTGGAGGTTGGCTATCATACATGGTGAATTTGGTTCCGAGAAAATTAGACCTGTTAAAAAAAAGAAAAGATTTTGCTTATATAAAGATCTTTAATACTCCTTATAAGTACTTCTAACCCTTCAAGAATTGTTTGACTTGTGAGATAGTTGAGTATTTGTGAAATATGTAAATACCTGGGAATAGGCAAATAAATGTCTTCCAGACCCAAACCAATATCCATCAATTTGTAAGCAACGATGGTAACCAGATAAGTGGTAATTTTGACTTTGAATATTTTGTAAAAAATAAAATTATGCAAAATTTGTGAAACAGAAGAAGTACGAGATACATGTATATTGAATCTTTTAGCAGCGAAAACTTACCTCAGTTTGCCAACATAAGTAGAGCTTGCTCTTGAAAAATCATCTGCAACCAAAGAAATCAAGAATTCTGTACTTGTTGCCCTTCGAATCTTTTTGGCTGCCAACAATAACTTATCACTCTCGTCTTCAGCTGTCAATCAAGCAAACTTATTAGAGGAAAGATTTTAAGAAACAAGAAACAGGGCAGAAAAACTAAGATGTAACTGTAAACAAACAAACTTGTAACGGGAAAACTTCCATGCCCCGATGGACCCATATCTATGTGACTGATTTCTTTTGAAGTTACTACTAAAATTAACAAACATAATAAGAATGACCAGGAGGGGGGGGGGGGGGGGGGTAGGTTCAAACGAGAAGCTAAACATATTGCGAGAATGCAAGAAATGTGATATCATCTATGATACACAAGCTTAATCATATATGATTAAACACATGTAACATTGGCAATACATAGACACTTATTAAAGGGTTTTTTTTTTTAAATTACCTCTTAAAACCTCTTAAGTCTGAAAATTAAGAGGTTTGCAGGCTTAAGATTATTTGTTTTATCTTTAAGAAAAGGTCTGAAAACCTCTTACCGTCCACCTCTTATTTTTTATATGTGAAATCAGACTTTAGACCTCTTTAAAATCAAACGACACCTTAATCATATATGATTAAACACACTCAAAAGACGTGTAATCAAATCATATACGATACCAAGACTTGTTGCTTTCTCACAAAACATTTCAATATGTTGTGTGTGATAATTGATCATATACAAATTATTCATGAAACACAACATGACATTAATAACCAAACCGAACCAACCGAAATCTTGATCAAATTACTAGTCTCTAAAACAAAGGCATAATCACTTACACGGAGTCAGTCCAAAGTACAATCGGAAAGTGGAAGTCGCTCGATCTCTTTTTATATAGCATTGAATTGGTGAATCACGAGGACCAGGCTATTAAGACACACATAAACAGTCAACAAAGCAGCTTAATTTAGTGCTTAATAGGAACCAATTTTTTTTCCAAAACCCTAACCTGCTTCAACGAGATAGGAAACGTCAACCTTCCACATTCTTCGGGCGTCTTAACAATCTCCTTAGTAATATCCCTCCACGGCTTACAAACCGATGCGCAATAAACGACAACGGTTCTCGCCGGCCACGACGTCTCGCTCTCTTCAACCCTACGAATTATATCCAGAAGCAGCTCGGGTGGCAGGTGCGCCCACCGGCCTTCGGCTATCGATTCCGATGGAGCTGCTGTTGCTACATCGGGTGCGATATGCGATCGAGTGCAGTTTCGCCAGTGTTTCCCTTCGATTCCTCTTCTGGACATGCTACCGATTCCATCCTTGAGCTCGCGAACGATGTTTTTGAACGACATCGTGATGGTGATGGTGGTGGTTATGGTGATTGTATCATGCCAATCTCAAATCCTCCTTTTTCGAAATTTTAGTGAAGTATTGGCGAATCTGAAGCGAAATTCGATAGGATATTGGTGAAATTGGAGATCTTTGGAAGCATTTTTCACATGGAGATTCGAGTAAACAGAAAGCAAAATCTGAATCTTTAGGAAACTGAAGAAGAAGGTTAAGAAGTAGCAGGCAAAAACCCTAGAAAGGAATTGGTAAAGTTTTTAGATAGATCTGAGGTCATGACTTTGGTTAAAGCTGACTTTGAATCTTATTAGGTGTGAACTTAGAAAACTTGTCATATTTTGCACCATTTAATTTAGAGTAATTTATTGTTTTAGCCCCTGAGGTTTGTTTAAAGTTGCGATTTTCGTAATTGTATTTTTGAAATTATAACCAGGTCCCTAAATAAAAACATTAAACTAAAAGTCCATTCAAAATGAGCACCTAAGAAAAAAAGGTCATATGTAGATAATAAAGAACCATAAGACTGAATTACCTAAAATGCTTCCGCCCATAAGAAATCATAGAGCCACAGCCACCCATTAATAGTAATAGAACTCTACACAAAATTTCCAACTTTGGCTTCATGGTTTGTATGTCTTTATTGTTTTCGTTTCTAAGTCAATTCTATGAGTAAACGTCAAATTTGGTCCATGATATATAGTGGGATCTTTGAAAGTGGGATTTTTTTTTAACGGCAAAAAGGAAACTCAAGGAGGAGCTTCGGCATGGCCATCACCCCTCCTATAGAAACCCACGAATTTATTAAGACGGCAAAAAGCTTACAAACAAAGTCTCAAAGATTGAGACCAAAAGCACAATACATTTTGAGGGGCGAAGTACACCAATTATCCCAATTAAAAGGCAAGTTACGACTCCTATTACTAATCCAAAGTTTGGAAAGAATTTGAACACCCGGGAAAGGATCTTCCAATTTCTTTCTCCCGCAATCATCCGCTTTGAAAGTGGGATTTAATTTCAATAACTTAGGTTTTTATCTTTCTGGGTATGGATTGTATTTTGAAAGTGGGACTTTATCACTAACTCCGATAAAAATATATCTTAGAATCAGAGGTAAAATCATCCATTAAACTACAAGGATCATTAAAATTATTAAACTATGGGTACCAACTATGTCACTAGCTCTAATAATAGGGAGGTTCAAACAAACACAATAATAAAATAAGATAATAAAAATGACCAAATCACTTGCAAAACCACATGTGAGTTTACACTAACACTTAACATAAGGGTGTGAAGGCGATGTGGCCTCACATGTGATTTTATACATGATTTTAGTGTAAAATCAAATGTGATTAGACTGTTTGTTTATTCAATTATTTAGTAATCATTCTCGTGTTTACCTTTTTCCCTCCCCCTTTCTCTTATAGACGGATTTACACCCCCCCCTAAATCACACCGCAAGTGTACATGTCAACTCAAGTAATATGTACAGTAAGTACGAAGATCGAACCAAGAAGCTAGATACTGAGTAACACAATGACTACATATTACTAACTAGATGAAATCAATATTGAAGAGATGATTGAATAATCTATAAAATAATCTATAAATAAAGTAGTAAATAGAACTAAATACCAAAGAATAAAACTTGGAACTTTATCAATGGAAGAAACAGTCAGGAGTTGAGACTTTAAGAAATTTCACAGATGATAATGCAAGCATGGATAATTATCAAATAATGACTTAATGAATACACAATCATAAACGTTCTCACTATCTTCTCTTGAATGATAACAAGAATTATTCCTAAAGATGGTGATTTATCTCTTGATCTCAATCATGCAAAATAGGAATTCATTAAGAGCAGGATTATAAATGTACTTTGGTATATCTCTATCCAAGTTCTTGCTTTAGGCATAGACTCTAGTTCAGTTTATGGATTAAGTTCTCCTGAATCAATTCACACCACAATATCAATTGTAAGTTGACAGACAAGCAATAACTTTATGCTCAAAAGTCATATGCTTCATTAAAATCATAAATCTGATAAAAATCCAAAACTAACAAATTAAATGGTTAGATCCAGAAAGAACCCAACCCCTAACATCTAAAATTAGTTCATGTTATGGTTGTTTAAACACACAACAATCAAAATATTCATAACTAAAACTAAAAGTTTCTTAGATGAAAAGTAAAAACTCATAAACTCCCTTCTGGCTGCTAATACCCATAAACATTGATGTTGTCTTCGTTAAGTTGTGTTCTGCGATGGATTTCCAGACTGCCATGCGGGTACAACCCGCATGCAACCTGCCCGCATATCAAACACCTACGGTTGTCCCCATAAACTGCGTGGAAACCGCCTGCTATATTGTTTTCTTGATTTTCTTCTAAACTTAACTTCATTTGGCCTCAATACCTCTTATCCACTTGGTAACTGCTTTTCTGAGAATTACTTGCATGAACTGTTAGAAAATACATTGATTTCACTTCAAAATAGAACAATTCAACTCAAAATGTGGTCCTAAAATAATGCCGACAATGGCATTATCACACACACACACACACACACACACACACACACACACTCTCTCTCTCTCTCTCTATATATATATATATATATATTATCTATATCAATTACGGGTTAGGTTACCATGAGAAGGATAAGAAGAGATCTCCACACTTAGCATTTCATTTGTAGAATATTTTTGGATAAAATAGAATCTGTCAGAAATTTGATAAAATAATTATCAAATAATTTAAGAAAATAATTATTAAAGAATTTAATAAAATATTTATTAAAATAATTTCATTAAATAGTTAAACTTCATAATTATTAAATATATTGATAAAATAATTTAATAAAATAACTCTTAAATGTTTTAATCAAATAATTATTAAATACGTTAATAAAATAATTTAACAAAATTTTGAGAATACTAATTTTAGAATTATAAATATATCAAATTTCATTCCATGAAATTGGTTGGAATTTAAAGATTCCATCAATCACATTATGTGAACCAAACAAGTGAATGTAATCTACTCAAAGGAATTGAACATCAGATTTCATCACATTCTTCAAACCAAACGCCATCTTAGTTTAATCCTAATAGAAAAGACACACCATATTAACACTAATGAGACATGATCATTTCTTTTCTAAAACACAAGTAATGGGTAGACATGTACTTAAATGATCAAGGGTCTAAAGAATTCTTTACACTTCTCATTTTAACTCGTATTCTCAAACAATTTTTAATTTATTGATTATACACTATATCTTTTACACAAGGTTGATGATGGTTGGAGAGATCACACCATTTGCCTAGCCTTCATTGTTGACCCAAATGTGCAACTTTGTGTCTTTAGATATAAAATCCCAAATGTAGATTTAACATATTACGCGGTCGTTGTCTCTTTAGAGTTAATTACTTAGTTGATCCCTATAATTTGATGGTATTAGAAAAATAAGAAAAAACAATAGAAAATGCAAAAAAGAGGAAAACATGGTTATATGATCTTATCCTTGGCTTTAACAGACATCTTTAACAATGTTGATGGTCATGTGTCACTTTTAAAGTGAAATCCGTACCTAAAAGATGAAAATTTGATTTATTGAAGTTTATGTCTTATTTTCAAATTATTTACTAAATCTTAGGGACCAAAATAAAACTTTATTTCAATATAGTTATGTATGAGGGACAACAAAAGTAAATTTTAAACCACATGAACAAAAAAAAGCAATACATTATAAATTATAGAAACTAAAAAACTACAAATTATAAACCACATGAACGAAAATCGTAATTTAAAAAACGTAAAAATAAAAATAGCAATTTACAATAAACCACATGGTCTGAAAAACATAGTTTAGTCTTTTATTTAATGGTCCTTTGACCAAACTTCCACCAAAAACAATGATATTTTGATGTTAAGTTCCACCAAATTAACTTCCACCAAAACGAAAATCGTATTTTAAAAAACATAATAATAAAAATAGCAATTTACAATAAACCACATGGTCCGAAAAACATAGTTTAGTCTTTTATTTAATGGTCCTATGATATTTATTGTTATTTTTTTATTTAATGGTCCTTTGATCAAACTTCCACCAAAACCAAAGATATTTTAGTGGTCTTCTCATACAAATGCAAAAAGAAATAACAATAAATGTTTTATCATGAACTTAGCTTGCAATTTCAAAATGCAATAAACTCTAAGTAATCCGAGAAAAGCTCGTGAGATGAAGTGCATATCCCTGAAATAATAAGATTTAATTAGATATCATCTGAAAAGATAATTTAATTAAGACGATCGAAATTGAATTTAGGTTAGATAAATGATGGAAAATAAAGAACTTTGTCCATAGTTTTTGGGTGTTAGTGTTAGAGCGAACAAGTAGATCCCCTTATTGCCATATTGTCCTTGGATCATATCATCACCACCATATTCGCCGCCACTGAATTTGCTACCGTTTGATGAGCTCTCCTGATGAAGAGAAGTAACTCCTTCAATCAAGTACCTAAATTTCCCACTTCCTTATCATTATCCCAAAATCTTTTACCGTTAGTAATCCACCACTCTGTATCAAATACATACATACACATATCATATTTTATGTCTCAAACATTAAACTTAAATATGGTAATTTTTATTGTGAATACTCATAAAATAATGAATATGGTTGAATGATACACTTCTTCTAAAAAAATTTAAACTTTATGTAGTTTAATTAACTTTTCATTTAAATGAAAAGTAAATAAATGTAACACTCAAAATTTCAGAACTGTTTAACCAGAAAAGTAACCATTCGTTAAAAGAAAAACGGAAACTAGTCCCAAGCATTTGAATTAAAAACAACATCCAGACACCATGATGTCCAATCTTAGTTCGACTGAGCAAAACACAAGCATTTTATAAGAAAACCAACTAACGGATTAAGTTAAACAAATAGTTTAGAACCCCTAAAAAGAAACTCATAATCACTTCATTCTTCCTATCGGAGACTGAACCTGCGGATCCCGGAGCCTCAAATCTTTTCTTTTCCCTTTCGGGAGGTGCCTGCATCTAAAAGAAATAACAACAACAACGGGGTAAGCGGAATGCTTAGTGAGAACACACCTAACCAACTATCATCATACATACATAACAACAAAATCACATAACCACATACGTGCCTCTTGCACTATCTTCCCTTCGGCTAAACCCGAAACAGGAAGAAACTCCATATCCCCGAAGGGAGAACATATCCCCGAAGGGAGCATACATAACATAAAGCAATTACATGTCTCATCATCATACACATACAACAATAGGTAGCTAGGTAGTGAACTCACCTTAGTAATGATCACCCTTAGCTCACAACACGTACAATAATCACTTTGTAGCACCTAAACACAATTCACATGCATACACTCATTAAAACTATACAAATTGGACACCTCCGATACCATACCGAAAGGCTCACCGAAACCATAGCTAGACTAGTCCAAATGACCCCAAACTTTAGGCCTCATCCTTTCAAGACATCCCTAACATGATCCCATAGCCAAAACTCAGAAAAAGAAAAATAAAATTTTTGAAATGCTCCAGTGACTTGCGCGACCTGGTCCCCGCGACCTGAGGTCGCGGGCCTAGTCGCGGGGTCACCCTGAAATCGTCCTTCCTCGTTTTTGGCTTCGAAAATCATGTCTAAGGACCCATAAGCGACCATCTTACTTCCTACTTCGATTCCACTCATTCTAGGGTCAATAAGGGTCATTCATAAGCCATAAATTCGACCCAAACGACAACAATCGAGGATACAACATCGCAATCCCCAACAATTTCATCAATTTGCCCATTATAAACGTTAATTGGATAAGATTCTAAACCACTTAACCCTAATTCATCATTAGGGTCCGAATTCCATATCCAACAAGTCTACAAAAGAACGATAACTAGTATAGGGTTCTTACCTCAACGATAGCAATACGAATTTCACTTCAATTGCTTCCCGGAACCTTCAATTGCACTCCTCTTGCTTCACTCTCCCAAAACGCCTCTCAACTTCTCTAGCCGTTCTCTGGAAATGATTTTGTGGAGAATGGGAAGTTAAGGGCAACCCTATACTCAGTTATTTGCTAGCCACACCTTACACTTTCAATATTTACATCTTAGCCCTTGATCCTACAAAACATAGCAATCAAGGTCCAAAATGACTCAAAACTCTAAGGAAACTTAAATTAGAAATCGGGGTGTTACAATAAAACTACATAAAGTTTAAAATTTTATTTTTTTAAACTATAAAAGTTAATTATAATTCAATTTAAAACACGACCCCATCTCGACCTCGTTGCCTTCATTAAGTGGCGGATCAAGGTTTTTTTTTTTTTTTTTTTTTTTTTTTTTTTTTTTTTTAGTAGCAAGGATACCTTTAAGATAAACTAATTAGTCATTTTATCCCATTGTAACTAGATTTAACATATATAACACATTGTTAAAAATCTAGTTTAACTAGATAAACTTTTGGCAAGTCGTAGCGCCTCCTTTATCATATGCAAGCTCATTAATTTGTCGATTGACAAACTTTTATTTTGAAAAGCATTATTTTATTGCAAACGATGGAATAACAACGAAAAGACCAGATTTGTAAGAAATATATTTGGCCAAAATTACTACTAGAAAAAAGGGTATATCGACGGTCAAAACAGTCGAAAATCAGCTTTTCCGACCGTTTTCCGATGAAACGATCGTTACTAAAAACCTGGTCAGTAAAATTACCGACGGTTTTTTCGACGACTTTTACCGTTTGTTTTCCGACGACTTTTACCGACTGTTTTCCGACTGTTTCATTTACCGACTGCTTTCTGACGGGTTACCAACGATTTTCCGACTGTTTTTTCGACGGCTTCTAGACGACTTATTAAAAAATAAATAAAAAATAAAATAATAAAGAACAGTCGGTAAACCATTGAAAAACGGTCGGAAATTTCCGATTGCTTTTAGCAGTCGATAATGACCGTCGGTAATATCGAATTTTTTAGTAGTAAACAGAAACACAAACAAAAAATATAAAAAGAGGGCCATCCTCCACGCTAGCAACCAAGAAACTCATCTAGTCGGGATGGACCACCAACCAGGCCATGTCGTTGAGAAAAGTTTATCCCTGTTGGAGATCAGGTTTCAAAGAAATGAAGCTAAATTATTGAGTTTCGAAGAAAAAAATATTTGATAAGTTATCTCAAAATTAAACCAGTTTTCGTTGATACTTATAACATGGAAATAACTTCTAAAATCTCAAAATTTTTTATTTAAGAGGCTTGACGTACGGACTACTATTTTCTTAGGAATTAGAACAATGTTGAATCCATTTTGTCTTCCAAAATTACAAGTTTAAATTATAATTATTCCAAAAAAGTGAGCAACCAACTCTACACAAAAATATCAGATATGGTGGCTTATTTTTTAATCTATATTTCTACCGTTTCTATAATATCATGTATTGCTGTAAATTATATATATTCTGAAAATGGTTAATTTAATATGTTTTCTAATGAACTTATTGATAGTGACTTAAAGGAAGTCAATTCTAACTTAGAGAGACCAAAAAGGAATTTGATAGTTTGAAGCAGCCATGATAGAATCTTTCCTTTATATGATTGGCCGGATTCTAAAAAAATCGTAAGAAAAAATTATGGAACATTTCAGTAATCATCAAGGAGAAAAAATAGACTTAATTCAAACGATATGACTTTATCTAAACATTTCTTATTCTAGGGTTGACATTTTTTTCAAAACTAAAAACAAATGTTTTCCTTGAATCCTTGATTAATTGTTGAATAATTGACTTGCACATTCATTGAGCATCATTTGTAAAGTAAGTTGAATATATATATATATATATATTTTGGTGACAAAGATCAAATAAAGAACATCAACTACCGATATGTAGGGGTGGTAATTAATTCTCGAGACGACAGGAATCCGACATGAAGATAAATGGATTTGGGTTGAGTTTTCTGACCCGCCAACTAACAGACCGGTAGACTTGAACCTTGTTCCTACCTGTATGCTACGAAACACATACCTTTTGCAATTAAATGAAATATGATCCAAAAATTAACAAAACCTTCTATTCATTTTTAGTTACATATTGGAAAAGCCGAAAAGGAGTGTATATATATAACGGGAAAGACACTTTTGGTAATTAAGGTGGCAAAAGGGGTTGGTCTTGTGTAGGTATCACCTTCATATCTTCATCATCACATTCCTTAATCCTTTTGAAAAACTTAAAAGGAAACTTTGCAGAAAACTAATTAAATTCATTTTATTATTCTTTTCCATAACTTGTTCGATTCAAACCTCTTATCTACACATATTTAACTTCAAAGCTTCCATGAAATCTAACTCACTTCTCCTTCACCTAATCTCAACAGCACATATATAAATACACACATGTTTGCATGTATATCTTCATCATCTACCACCATCTTTCCCTCTTCATTCATAGGAAAACACGCCACTCTCCTGCAGGCGACATAATTAAAAATGGCGTCTCGTGGTGGTTCGAGCTTCCTTTCAGGCGAAAGTAGCGGCCGTCTGCTTATTTTTGTTTTCGGGTTTGTGTTGTTGGTTTCTCTTCAGGTGGAAGCTGCCACCAAGAAGTATCAGTTTGATGTGAGTCCATCTCCATTCTAAATACCATTAAACTCGATCCTTCTAATTAATGGTTTCGCTTGTTTAGGAACTCGCTAAAAATCCAGATTATAAATTTAACTAAACAAGTTTAATAATCATCTAATTGTGTTTATTAATTCTGAACAGGTACAAGTGAACAATGTGAGCAGATTATGCCATGCGAAACCGATTGTGACCGTGAATGGAATGTTTCCGGGGCCTACTATTTACGCTAGAGAAGGCGATAGGGTTATCATCAATGTTTCAAATCATGCTCAATATAACATGTCAATTCACTGGTATAAAATTTTGATGATTTCAAATGATTAACTAGTTGTGCTTAGTTAAGATAACAACGTATATATGTTTACAAATTAATTTTGTTGCATGTATGTTTGGTTTTATTATAAGGCATGGGCTGAAACAATACGCAAACGGATGGGCAGATGGGCCTGCATACATAACACAATGCCCCATCCAAACAGGAAATAGTTACGTTTATGACTTCAACGTTACGGGACAAAGAGGGACTTTATGGTGGCATGCTCATATCTTATGGCTACGAGCTACCGTGTACGGTGCCATTGTCATATTGCCCAAACAGGGAACTCCATATCCGTTTCCTCAGCCGGATAACGAACAAGTCTTGGTGTTTGGTATACACTAGCCTGCTACATTTTATTTTCTTTTTACGTATCAAATTTCTCGAGTTTGTTCATTTTATTTCAATTGGAAGCGGGAGTACTATGTCTGTTGAACAAAGAAGGCTTGCTTATATCTTACCCTCTTCAATACCATGCAATTTTGAATGGATTTATTCATTTAGTTATTCATTTTGCTTATAGATATATGTGTGTGTATACAGGTGAATGGTGGCATGGTGATGTTGAAGAGATTGTGAAGAAGGGGAATGCAATGGGATTGCCTCCAAACATGTCTGATGCCCACACCATCAATGGCAAACCTGGACCACTCTTTCCGTGTTCCGAAAAACGTAAGAAATAATTAATTAATTTAAGCACAAGATATTGATTATATATATATATATATATATTGGCAGGTTCATACAAGAACACCTCAATTTGTAGGAACAAAGGAATTCAATTTGAACCACATGTAATGTAATGTGGGCTTATATATATTATGTACTGAAGATGCATGATGGTTTGTGTTTTAATTAATTTGATCCTCAGATACCTTTGCCATGGAAGTTGAGCAAGGGAAGAAATACCTCTTAAGGATCGCCAACGCTGCACTCAACGACGAACTCTTCTTTGCAGTCGCAGGCCACAACATGACGGTGGTTGAAATCGACGCCGTGTATACCAAGCCCTTTACCACCTCCGCCATACTAATCGCCCCTGGCCAAACGACTAACGTTTTAGTTTACGCCAACCATGCTCCAGGCCGCTACTTCATGGCCGTCCGACCTTTCCAGGACGTTCCAATTCCAGTCGACAACAAAACCGCCACCGCTATTTTCCAATACAAAGGCGTTCCTAACACCGTGCTCCCATCACTCCCTCAGTTGCCAACACCAAACGACACCGCATTTGCTTTAAGCTATAACAAGAAGCTCCGCAGCCTCAACACCCCTAACTTTCCGGCAAATGTTCCACTGAAGGTCGACCGAAAGCTGTTTTTCACCGTCGGATTAGGAAAGAGCGTGTGTCCGACGTGCATCAACGGAACCCGACTTTCGGCTTCATTGAACAACATTACGTTTGTGATGCCGCAAACCGGGCTTCTCCAAGCTCACCACTCGAAAATGAAAGGGGTTTTTAGCACGGACTTCCCCGATAAGCCACCAAAAGCGTTTAACTACACAGGTGCACCCTTGACCGCGAACCTTTTCACTTCCCACGGAACCAGACTGAGCAAAATCAAGTTCAACTCATCGGTTGAACTTGTGATCCAAGACACCAATTTACTAAGCGTTGAATCCCACCCATTTCACCTTCATGGGTACAATTTCTTTGTGGTGGGAACAGGCATCGGAAACTTCGATCCGGCTAAGGATCCAGCCAAGTATAACTTGGTGGATCCAGCCGAAAGAAACACCGTCGGTGTTCCTACCGGTGGTTGGGCTGCAATTCGTTTCAAAGCCGACAATCCAGGTAATTAATAATAATTTTAAATTTTTTTTTACATTATTCATTAAACTAAAAAAGTAATTAATGACAAATCATGTCTATCTCATCTGCTCTTCGTAAGGGCGATAACATCCTCGGAGGGGCTGTGGATGTATCCCAGTCTACCCTGGTAAAATCCTGGTAGGCGCTGTGGATGTATCCCAGTCATAGATTGGGTTGCCTCCTAGCTCAGTCAGTCAAGGACTGCGGTTGGGCTCTAGGTCTAGCGTAAGCTGGTCCGGGATATCGGCGGATTAGTGGGATGCCCGTGCATGCCCGATACCACCGGGAAAGGGAGGCGGGCGGGCGGCGTGTGGGTTCGTTGGTACGATACCACCTCCAAAAAAAGTAATTAATGGTATTTGATTTTGTGTAGGTGTTTGGTTTTTTCACTGTCATTTGGAGCTACATACCGGGTGGGGTTTGAAGACGGCGTTTGTGGTGGAAGATGGTCCGGGAAAAGATCAGGCGGTCCGTCCTCCGCCCAGGGATCTTCCGCCATGCTAACCTAATACTATCCTAACACATTATCGATTTGTTCTCTTCGATTTAATAATTGTATATTTCAAAGCATTTTGATTGAAAATGCTTGATTTCTTTTTCTTTCCTTTGGAAAACAATTTGTATATCCATGGATGTTCAACAAAGTGAACATCCTGTTTTGACAATTGAAGCATAAAAGAACTGCTTGGAAATAAACCAAAAATTCATTTGTTTAATAGCGTTATACAACTTTAATTCATTTGACAAATATAATAGCCGTCTTCAGCTATTTTATACATTAATTTAGGAAGAAATGTTCAAATGAGAAACATATCAATTTAAGAAAACGTGAGAAGCAATCTCATCCATTCATCCGGTCAATAAAAGCGGCTTTGACCGGTCCCCCCTTTAATAATTCTCCACCCTCCCATGAATCGCGTCAATCCTTCGTAATCACGTCCACCGTAACCGAAAATGAGTGGCTGAGATTGCTCCTCATATTCTCTTAAATTGATATGCTTCTCGCATGAACCTTCCTCTTAATTTAGGTATACGACAACATAATCAACTTTAACCTTTTCTTTTTCATTTAGAGGCGCGGCCTGAAGAAGCGTGCCTTTCAATGAGAAAACTGGTGCTATAGTTGTAACTTGACCAATGATTCTAAAATATATAACCCTTCTGAAACTTTTTGTCTCCTTTAATCTCAGACTATAGTCCGTCTCGTTTAGTTTAGTCGTCCCTTTATCACTTTATGTGAAAGTTGTGACATCGAAATTAACCAATCAAACATCACTTTCCGTTTATTTGTTATTTCACTCGATGCTCGAGAGTCATTAATTAATTTTCAATTAGACAAGCAAATACAATGTCTCAATAACTAATCACTCTTTTATGGATAATCATAACAAGACAGGATATGTTCAACTAATCTTCCATAACAAGGCATAATATATTTAATCTTTCATATAAGGTCGATTATATACTACCGTTTTTTCGGTTGTTAACTAGTCGGATTATTTAATAATTTTTTCAGCAGTTTTTGAAACACTAAGTAGAAGTAAATAAAAAAGACTACTATTAATAAAGTCTCTATATATTACTATCTTTGACGATTTTCCATCGACTTACTATGTATAATTTTCCAACAATTTCCCACAACTTATTATAAACAATATTAATAAATCTTCTGATTTCAACGACTTAATTAAATTAAATAAAAACACCTTATGTGGACAAACTTTTGTATATCACTAAACTTTTCAATAATTAATTACTCTTTTATGGATAATCATAACAAGACATAATATATTTATTTCATAAAGTTAACAATAATAGTTGCATCAACATGTACTTCCCGTTTATTTGTTATCCATCTTCATCAATTCGATGTTAAAACAAACACCCAAAAAATGAATCCTCTGTCTAATGCCTTTTTTTAACAACAAAATAAAATCAAGGGGAAAGAGCTTCGACATGGCCATCACCTCTGTTTAATGGCTTGAGTTGACCAATTTACTTCAACCTATCGATCCTAGTTGACAATTTTCTTTTGATGCAAAAGATATTGATCATGCATCCAATCATATCCACATAGAAAGTTTAGCATATTTTGCATTCAACTTTATTTCAGTAGAAAAATTAAGTTTGCAAGGTAGTGGAATGAAAATAAGTATGAGTTTAGATATCATTTCCAAATTTGTTATATTGATCATGCATTCTGCCACTAGTTTAGTAGCTAGGTAATCTAATTATATAAAGAACTTGAATTAATCCATATAAAGAGCGACACCACAATTATGATACGAAACTCGTGACAACAACAATGACCCGGGTCATGTCAAAAACGATGATCCAACTCAGCAAGTTGACGTATCAAGGGGATGGATTGTCCGTCGCTCAAGCAGGATGCACATGACACCTAAGTGGCAGAGTAGCTATATATGTAGTTAGGAAGGAGTAGATGTAGTGTTTATCAATGTAATGTAGTTGCATGTTTGTAGGGTAGTAGCTAGCGAAGGGCATCCTCTGCCATCACTCGGTTATTTCGGAGTAACTGAAAAAAATTGCAGTTATTAAAGGCATCGTAATTGAAACTCGATGTGTCACCACACGGTTTAAGAAGACAATATATTGATAGAGTACGAAAAACTTTGCAATGTTCATTTTTTTAGTTAAAATAAGCATCTCTCTATGCCTATCATCGAAGCATAACCTCTCAATGAATAATTAGTTTGTCCAGCCTAAAAAGTTATTAATTATTGTCAATGTTAATGATTTTTATTCTATTTTTTTATCACAGTAATTATTTTGTATCATCACTATTATGTGGTTGACTTAAGAGCCCAGGGGTTATCAATTGATTATGATTCACAAGGTTATCAATGTCAAATAACCCCATTTGTACTTTGTGGTTTGTGCACAAATTTCTAATTCAGATATTTAACATAAACAGTTTGAGAGAAATGAAAAAGAATATAGTAATACTAGTATATGATTGATAAAAGTTTTTTAAATTGGTAGATGTAATAACACATCCATCAGTAGCAAACATGAAAGATGAAAAATGAGCCAATGGGGTTGGCCCTATGTATCTTTCACTTTCACCATCCTATCTTTATCTTCACAATTCCTATAATTAATGTTCCTAAAAATAGTAACTTTCTAGAGATTATATTCATTTTTATTATTCATTTCTAAATCTTTAATCCAACATTCTCATCTGCACATATTTAACTTCAAAGATTTCATTTACAACCAACTCACTTCTCCTTCACCTAATTAATGTCTGAACATACATATATATACATAGATGTTTGTATGTATATCTTCATCTACCTTCATCTTTCCCTCTTTATTCATAGGACTACTATAGGAGCACACAAACACCATTTTCCGGCAGGCGACATAATTAAAAGATGGCGTCTCGTGGTGGCTTGAGCTTCCTTTCCGGCGAAAGTAGTAGCCGTCTGCTTATTTTGGTTTTTGGGTTTATGTTGTTTGTTTCTCTTCAGGCGGAAGCTGCCATCAAGAAGTATCAGTTTGATGTGAGTCCATCTCCATTCTAAAGACCATTTAACCCCTTCTAATTAATGCATGGTTTCCTTTAGGAACCCACATAAAATGCATATTAGAAATTAACTGAACAAGTTGAATAATAGTTTAATTTCCTGAGTGATGATTAATTTTCTAATAATCATCATAATTGTATTAATTTTGAACAGGTACAAGTAAACAATGTGAGCAGATTGTGCCATGCGAAACCTATTGTGACCGTGAATGGGATGTTTCCGGGGCCTACTATTTACGCTAGAGAAGGCGACAGGGTTATCATCAACGTTACTAATCATGCTCAATATAACATGTCAATTCACTGGTATATATATATATATATATATTATAAGATTCTATAATTTAAAATGATTAATGAGTTGTGCTTGATTTTCTAATTCAATTCACTTATGTTAACAAATTTTGTTGCATGGTTGATTTTATTATTATTAGGCATGGGTTGAAACAATACGCAAACGGATGGGCAGATGGACCCGCATACATAACACAATGTCCCATCCAAACAGGAAATAGTTACGTTTATGACTTCAATGTCACGGGACAAAGAGGGACTTTATGGTGGCATGCTCATATCTTTTGGCTGCGAGCCACCGTGTATGGTGCCATTGTCATTTTGCCCAAACAGGGAACTCCATATCCATTTCCTCAGCCGGATAACGAACAAGTCTTGGTGTTTGGTATACACTAGCCTGCTACATTTTATTTTCTTTTTACGTATCAAATTTCTCGAGTTTGTTCATTTTATTTCAATTGGAAGCGGGAGTACTATGTCTGTTGAACAAAGAAGGCTTGCTTATATCTTACCCTCTTCAATACCATGCAATTTTGAATGGATTTATTCATTTAGTTATTCATTTTGCTTATAGATATATGTGTTTGTGTATACAGGTGAATGGTGGCATGGTGATGTTGAAGAGATTGTGAAGAAGGGGAATGCAATGGGATTGCCTCCAAACATGTCTGATGCCCACACCATCAATGGCAAACCTGGCCCTCTCTTCCCTTGTTCCGAAAAACGTAAGAAATAATTAATTAATTTAAGCACAAAATATTTGATTATAAATACTAATTGTTATAATTTGAACCTCTGCAGATACCTTTGCCATGGAAGTTGAGCAAGGGAAGAAATACCTCTTAAGGATCGCAAACGCTGCCCTCAACGACGAACTCTTCTTTGCAGTCGCAGGCCACAACATGACGGTGGTTGAAATCGACGCCGTGTATACCAAGCCCTTTACCACCTCCGCCATACTAATCGCCCCTGGCCAAACCACTAATGTGTTAGTTTACGCCAACCGTGCTCCAGGCCGCTACTTCATGGCCGTCCGACCTTTCCAGGACGTTCCAATTCCAGTCGACAACAAAACCGCCACTGCCATTTTCCAGTACAAAGGCGTTCCCAACACCGTTCTCCCGTCCCTCCCTCAATTGCCATCACCAAACGACACGGCATTTGCTTTAAGCTATAACAAGAAGCTTCGCAGCCTCAACACCCCTAACTTCCCTGCAAATGTTCCGTTGAAGGTCGACCGGAAGCTGTTTTTCACCGTTGGATTAGGAAAGAGCGTGTGTCCGATGTGCATCAACGGAACCCGACTTTCGGCTTCATTGAACAACATTACGTTTGTGATGCCGCAAACCGGGCTTCTCCAAGCTCACCACTCGAAAATGAAGGGGGTTTTTAGCACGGACTTCCCCGATAAGCCACCAAAAGCATTTAACTACACGGGTGCACCCTTGACCGCGAACCTTTTCACCTCCCACGGAACCAGGCTGAGCAAAATCAAGTTCAACTCGACGGTTGAACTTGTGATCCAAGACACCAATTTACTGAGCGTTGAATCCCACCCGTTTCACCTTCATGGGTACAACTTCTTTGTGGTGGGAACAGGCATCGGTAACTTTGATGCGGCTAAGGATCCAGCCAAGTATAACTTGATGGATCCACCAGAAAGAAACACCGTCGGTGTTCCTACAGGTGGTTGGGCTGCCATTCGTTTTAGAGCCGACAATCCAGGTAATTATATATATATATAGAGAGAGAGAAGTGGGTTTAAATAAGAACTTTCGATATTTGTAGGAATAAAGAAACTCATTTAACCACACGTGATATTTATGGGGACCGATGTGTTTGGTGTTGTGCAGGTTAAACAAATGAATTTTTGGTGTTTGGTGTTGTGCAGGTGTTTGGTTTTTTCACTGTCATTTGGAGCTACATACCGGGTGGGGTTTGAAGACAGCGTTTGTGGTGCAAGATGGTCCGGGGAAAGACCAGGCCGTCCGTCCTCCGCCCAAGGATCTTCCGCCATGCTAACCTAAAACTATCCTAACACATGCGTGATCGATTTATTCTCTCGGAATTATTCATTGTATATTTCAAAGCATTTTAATTGAAAATGCTTTTCTTTATTTTTTTTACTTGTGAAAGAAAATTGTATATCCATAGATGTTCAACAAAGTGGGCATCATGTTTTGACAATTGAAGCAACAAAGAATCTCTCAGAAATAAACCAAAAATTCATTTGTTTAATAGTGTTATTGGGTTCATGTGCTTTTTAGCAATTGCGATGATCATATGGATTTAGGAATGATATGATGCACATATTTCCGGATTCAACTATTTGGGAACGTTCAGTTTTGAAAAAAAAAATGAAGTTCTTATTATCGAACTCATTTGATTTGAGCATGGCGACGGAAAAAATGTCATTTATCGACTATAGAACCATCAAATGAAGGATAGTTGTCTTAAGAGGTACATATGTGGGAACTGCAGACTCTAGGGTTGTGGTTTTCTCAGGTGTAGGTGTCAATGTTAAGTCTCCCTGCTATTTTGATTGTGTTGTATTTAAACATGGACTAGCGATGAAAAGTTTGGGTGTTGTCTCTAGCTCGCATTGTAGGTATATTTCCATATAGGGTTTAGCCTGGTTTTGAATATAGCTCATGTATTCAGTATTATATGTGGGCAATGTTCAAAAGAAGGCCAACAACACACACATGAAATAGAAAGGATTGATGAAATAGGAATATGTGCAGTCTGATGTGTTCTATGGCTTGAAGTTAGGTTTTTAAGCAAATAGTGTTGGGGAATTTGGGGAGTTTGAGAATTTAGAAAATACTTGGATTGATACTGAAAGTCGTGTAAACACTTTCAGATTGAAGTATTTCGATGGTACTCTCGAAATCAACAATCGGATAAAATTCAGTATATTCAAGAACAGAGAATATCGAAGAAAGTTATGAATTTCGTACCAAAATTTAATGACCAAAACGGGATATATAACTCCCTTATCCAAGACTAACCGAAATTCGGTTAACTTCCTTATCCAAAATTAACCGCCAAAAACCAACCGAAATCCTATCCAAATTCGGTTGAAATAACTTCCAAAAGCGGTTTTAAAATCGGGTTAAATCTCGGGTTGAGAATTTAATTTTGGATACATCAATTTAATATTAACCTGAATAAACTCCAACAAATGTGCACTCCGCACCATCCTTATTTGTTAGAAATTTATTAGATTACATTGGTCAAAACAAGTTCATCCCATTACACTTAAATAATATTGGTGAAACAGATCACCAACAATCCTCCCCCATTTAAGTGTAATCTTGATTAACTTAAAGCAAATTCGTAACAGACAAACAAACTATTGCATAAATGAAATGTCGTGGCGATTGAATTTCATATTAGTATATTAAGCATTTCAAATATTCGAATATCAAGGTGTCACTAAGGATTGAACCCTTTCTATTCACATTGAATACATGAAGATAATATACACAACAGTTTACATACTCATATGTTCTAACCTGACACTATATTTCACTAGCCTGTGTCCTATCCTTCAATAAGCATATCATAGCCAAGTCCCGAAGCTTCTTGAAGCGGCTAAACTTCATGCTTATATAGGTAGTTCTCTTACTCTTGCACCTGCATATGCAATTTGTCAAAAGAACTATTAAGAAATTAAATTTCAACCTCCTTTACTTGCAGTTCTGAACACATACCTTGGGATGATGTTAATAATGTGTTCCAATCTTTAAATATCAAGCTTTCCACATTGAATTCAGCATCTAATATTACATTAGATGGGAATTGGGTATCTCAATATAAAAGATTTTAGGTGGACTTTAAACCCATCCCCATAGTCGCCTTGTGCACAAGATCTCTAGCTAACCCTTTGGTTAGATGATCGGCTAAATTCAATTGAGTTCTTACAAACTCTACAGATATCACACCATTCATGATGAGCTCACGAATCATGCTGTGTCTAACACCTAAGTGTCTAGACTTACCATTATACACTTGACTATAAGCCTTAGCCAAGGTAGCAGCACTATCACACCTGATAGAAATGGTAGATATCGGTTTAGGCCATAAAGGAATTTCATAAATCAAATTCCTTAGCCACTCAGCTTCTTTACCAGCTACATCCAATGCTACAAATTCAGACTCCATGGTTGAGTTTGTTATACATGTCTGCTTCTTGGATGCCCAAGAAATAGCACCTCCTCCAAGAAGGAAAACCCAACCACTTGTAGAGGAATGATCCTCTAAATTTGTAATCCAACTGGCATCTGAATAACCTTCTATAACCGAAGGATATCCACTATATGTCAAACCATAACTCATGGTTCCTTTCAAGTATTTAAATACTCGATTTAAAGCTTGCCAATGATGTGAACTAGGATTACTAGTATATCTACTAAGCTTTCCTACAGCAAATGCTATATCGGGCCTAGTACTGATCATGGCGTACATAAGACATCCAATAGCTCTTGAGTATTCAAGTTGAGACACCGGAGCTCCTTTATTAGGTAGAAGCTTAAGATTAGGATCTATAGGAGTGCTAACAGGAGAACAATTTTCAAAGTTAAACTTTTTCAAAATCTTCTCAATATAGTGAGATTGAGAAACCGAAATACCATTGTTTCCTCGTTTGATTCTTAAACCAAGAATCACTTCTGCCTCCCCCAGGTCTTTCATATCAAAACTAGATGACAAAAATGTCTTGGTATTATCAACTTGATCTTGGTCAGTACTGACAGGATCAATATCAAGATCAGAAAACTTTAATCAAAGAAGTTTGCGGAATAACACTTTGATTATATGAACAAGACAATGGATTTAGAACAAACTGTGTATGTATTGATTTCAATAGCTTAATGATTACAAACTCAAGCCCAATCTGTTTGAACAGGCTCAAACAGACGTGCAATACTTCTCTATTGCAGGGATTACAAGAACAATCTTGAGGCTCTTAATTCTAAACAAAAGCTATGAAAAACTCGTATCTAACAATGAAAACCTATCAGCTATATATACGAATTACAAGATAACAATAAGGAAACTAGATTTACAAGATAATCTCTAAAATATCTCCAAGCAGATCGTATCTTGTCCATATCTTCAATCATCGCAATCCTTTCCTTATCTTCATCTTGTCAGCAGTGGTAAAGACAAAAGCAGTGTTAACTTCAAACCAGCAGTGGTAACTTTGTTCAAGCAGTGGTAATCTTCAAGGACAGTGGTAATCCAATCTTTAGTGTAAACACACATACTGGCAGTGGTAACCTTCAGATGAACTAGCAGTGGTAATCACTCCAAAGTCAGCAGTGTTAATCCTCAGCAGTGGTAATGCAACAGAATATTTCCTAACAATCTCCCCCTAACTTAACTTCTGATTTTTAATCAGAAATTAAGTTCTTCAACTGTTGCATGGCTTTCTTGATCATCTTAGCATGGTCTGAATGGTTTGAATCTTTCAGAAACTCTTGGAACTTCTCCAATCCATACTCATGCATAACCACTCTGTCTTCAGCAGTAACCAGATTCAGAATTTCATCAAATTCTGCATTGCTTCTTTGTTTGCCATTGTTTCACTGCACAAAATAGAACTTTTTGAAGATACCTCTTACTCCCCAAATTACTACTTTTTCTTCCTCAGTTGTTTCTTCTTCATTCAATTCTGCTAGCTGATTAGTCATATTTTCAATGACTTCTTTCTCCAAATCAGACAGAACAGACTTCTTTTTCTTCAAAATTCCTTCCACTATTCTTCTGTCAAAGTCATACCTCTTATCCACCAAGAAGTATCTTTTGACACCTCCATCAAAAGTGACCATAAGAACTCTGTTTGCCCTGTAACAGCTCCAAGCAACTACTTCTCCTTTTTTCACTTCTTTTCCCAGCCTCTCATTTCTCTTCTGCTTCTCCTCTTTTGCCTTTTCAAATGCAAACATAGTTTGAAGGTTATCTTGAACAAGAGCAACCTCATCAAACCCTGTCATCTCCTTTGAGCATCCAATCTCATACATCTTCTTTAAATCAGCAGCTGAGAGCTTGGTAAACATCCTATAAACATTGGAGAACACTTCACTTGTTTGATCTTCTCTTACAATCCTGAAGAACACAACTTTATTGTCTTCAAAGCAGGACCAGTCTATCACTCTTGATGCTTCAGTGAAGATCTTCCTCTTTTTGGTTGGCTTATGGGCTATGGACTTCTTCCTCTTCTTCTTTGCTTGACTTATTTGCTTAGCCAATTTGGATGTTTCTTTCTCTATCTGAGTTGGTTCTTTGTCAACATTCTCCTTCTTTATTTTACCAGTAATAGGAACCTTCTCATCAGCAGTGGTAGTACCCTCAGCAGTGGTAACTACATCATGCTTTTTCTTGCTTCTTCTCTGTTCAGTTACCTCTTTCCCCTCATCAGATTTATTTGTAACTTCAGTCTCCTTTCTGGCCTCTTCATATTGCTGTTTAACCTTTTCAAAAGACCATCTGGAGAAAAATTGAACAGGCCGTCCAAGAATTCCAGTTAAACATCTCACCATTCTTCTTCTTTCTTCTGTTCTGGTCAATGGCTTGATGATCTTCTTTTTAATCTTTTGTTTCTCAACCTCCTTGTTGAATCTGTCTTGAAGCTTTTTGGCAGCAGCTTTTCCAGCTTTGTCTTGTTGAGCTTGTTTCTTCTTTCTTTCCTTTATTTCTTTATTCACTCTTTCTTGATCCTTTAGACTCAGCTTTTTAGCCAAAGCCTCTGAAGCTTCATATTCTTGCACTTTCCTTTGAGCATCAACAGCTTCATCATCAATTTCTTCATCATCAATTTCTTCATCATCCTCTTCTACCACTTTCTCCTTTCCCTTGTATTTTGGATCAACAGGGATTTCAGTCTTCCTTTTGATTACTTCAGGTTCTTTAATAACTACACCTTCGGTTGCTGGAATCACCTCAGGCATTTTCACAAGTAGCTCAGCAATTGTAAGCTCATCATCATTGACTTCCACTTCTGGTTCAGCTCCTGTACCAGCATCTTTTGGTTCAACCCCTGTACCAATATCAACTAAAGGTTCATTTGCAACCTTAGTTTCTTCTTCTCTAACTTCTTTCTCAGCCTCCCCCTCAGCACCAGCACCAGTTTCCATCACATCTTCAGGCAACTCATCAGGCAATTCAGAACTCATTGCAACATCAGCTGGTTCATTCACAACTCTTTCTTTTTCTTTGTCTGACTCCTCCTTCACCTTTGATCTCCTCTCCCCCTTTGTGAATGCAACCAAGGTAGAGTACTTCTTCCTCAGAGCCCTGATAGTGCCTTTCATAGAAGCTATAGCAGCACCTTGAGCTTGAATGATCTTGGCTTGCTTCACAATCCTTGCATCATGCACCTTGAGCAAATCACTAGTTCCTCCAATGTATTCAGCCTTGCCTCATGAGAACCATGCTTCTCATCATGCTCATTGAACTTCTTCTCAAATGCCTTCAAATCCTTGGCAATTGCAGTGAAATTATCCATCAATTCCTGTTGTGAAAATCTGCCCTCACCAGGTTTAGGAGTGTTTACCTCCATTACTGGATCTTTGAGCTTTTTAACATTAGCCTTCAGCCTTGCTGAAGCACTAGATGTCCCCTTGGTTTCTTGGCACCTGGGTCCTCCCTTTGATTTCTCAATAGGAGTTGCCGTGGTGGGGGTCTTAGCAATGCTCAAATTGTCCTGATGCACACCTTGTGCAACACCAGTAGTCTGAGCCTCACCAACCACATGCCCATCCTTCTCCTTAGAGGGCACCTTCTTTATACCTGAGTGGGGCATCACTCCAGGGGTTTCCCTTTGGATATTTTCAGAAGGAGAGTGCTCCAACTGATGGCTTATAGGCTCTTTGGGTTTAGAACCAGAGGAGGAAGGAGCTCCCCTGTTCTTTCTGATATATTGTTTCAGTGTGGGGGTGGGGGTGGTATCAAGGGACTGAGTGATTGTATCAGTGATAGGTGTGGGTAGGTCATCAGTGGGAATGCTTGGTTGTGTGGGCTGCAAGCCTGATGCCTCACCTTGGGGATGGTTCACTCTCATCATTGTAGAGAACAATGGAGTGAATTGGTCATTTGAGCCTTCTGCAGGTCTCTGCATATTGGCAAACACCTTAGCAGAGCTCTTATAGGTGTCACCATGCATTGGTACATCCGTCAACTCCTTAGTAATAACTTCTTGGATGAATCTTGGGAACATATAAATCGTTTTGACTTTAGAATTGTTTATGTTCTCAAGATTGTACACAAGATCATCAAAAAGCATTTGGGAAAAATTAAACACCTGTTTAGTGGCTAGACAGACCATGGCAGAGGCAATAGTACTGCTAAACTCACCAAAACTGGTGGTTTTCTTTGAAAAACAATGTAACAGGGTATGCACAAAAAACCTCCACTGAGGGCAAAATTTACCCTTAAGATATTTCAAAGAAGTGCGAGATCCTGTATACCCCATTTTTACAAAAGCTTCCATGATAACAGAGGGTGTAAGCATAGAAATACCTCCTTCGTCATGTAGTTGAAGATGAAATCTGATCTTCTCAGGAGTAAGGGTTAGAGAATGACCACAGATGGTGGTCTGAATAGTTTTGATTCCTTCTTGTTCTTGAATGACCGCATTCAACCAGAAATCGTGTTGATGTTGAATGTAGACTGTGGGATTGATGGTCGCGGCATAGGCAATATGAGAAGATGCCAGGAAGTCAAGAATATCTTCAAAACCCTCAGAATTGGCATCCTTCTTGAAATATCCCACCTATTTGTGATCTTTGATGAAACACATAGAATCCATACTCGATTTCGCAATTAAAACCCTAGAATCAGAAGAGAATCAGTACACGATTGAAAGTTCAAGAACTCAGATGAAGAACAGATGCAGAATCGCAAACGTTTTTAGAGAAAAAGTGCAGAATAGCCGTTTGTGAAAAAGGCGGTCAAATTAGGGCTTTTATAGTGAACTGATGAGCAAGGGTAACTACCACAAGCAGGGTAACGAACACATGTAGCAGTGGTAAAATTGCACTTGCAAGGGTATTCGTTAAAAGCAGTGGTAAAAGTCACAAGCAGAGGTAATTACATGTGCCTAATTAAAAGCAGTGGTAACTTAGGGCATGCAGTGGTAAAAACCCGTGTATGTTTAAAAGCAGTGGTAATTACTCGCTCAGTGGTAAAAAGACACACATAACACCAGCGGTGGTAAAAATCACATAACCAACAGTGGTAACATGCTATTGCAAGAGCAGAGGTAAAAAAGCGAATGCACAAGCAGTGGTAATGGGCGAATGTGCGAGCAGGGGTAAGGTGCGAATTGCTAGCAGTGGTAATGTGCGAATGTGCTAGCAGTGGTAATGTGCGAATGTGCTAGCAGGGGTAAGGTGCGAATTGCTAGCAGTGGTAATGTGCGAATATGCTAGCAGGGGTAAGGCACAATACTAGCAGTGGTAAAGACTTAGATATAAAAATCATGTTTTGGACTATTGACACTGCTTGTAGAAATAATTCCAACTAAGCAGTGGTAACATCCTCATGCTTTGTGCGATCAAACTAAGAACTTCACCATGTACCTGCACCATTCACAACCTTATTAAAACACTAATAAAAACAAAAAGGAAGAAAGTATACAGAGAAAGTACAAATAAAAGTGAAATAAAGAGAAGTGTTATTCAGAGTTCATCATTCCAACGCTTGTGACCAAAAATGTAAACCTGCCTACATCAAAGGCTTTTGTGAACAGGTCTGCATATTGATCATCAGTGTGGACTTTCAGAACTTGAATTATCTTCTTTTCATTACAGTCTCTAATAAAATGGTACTTGATCTCTATATGTTTGGTCTTGGAGTGCTTGACTGGATTGTTAACAATACTTATAGCACTGTTATTGTCAATGTAGATTGGTGTCTTAAAAAAGGAAAGGCCATAGTCTTGCATCTGATTCTGAATCCATAGGACTTGTGAACAGCATTGAGATGCAGCTATGTATTCAGCTTCTGTTGTAGATTGTGAAACAGTGGTCTGTTTCTTGCACTGCCATGAAACCAATCTTCCTCCCAAAAATTGACATCCTCCTGATGTAGACTTCCTATCTAGGTTTGCTCCTCCATAATCACTATCTGTGTATGCCACTAGATCAAAGGAGGAATCATTGGGATACCACAGTCCCAATCTTGGTTGGCGCTTCAGGTATTTGAATATCCTTTTGACTGCATGCAAGTGGGACTCCTTGGGCCTAACCTGAAACCTGGCACAAACACAAACAGCAAACATAATATCAGGTCTAGATGCTGTAAGATACATTAATGATCCAATCATGGATCTATAATGGTGCACATCAACTTCCTCCCCCTCAACATCAGCAGTAAGATGTTTGTGTGTTTCCATTGGGGTGCTTGCAGGCTTTGCATCATTCATTCCAAACTTTTGAAGCATGGATGCAACATATTTGGACTGATTGATGAATATCCCTTTAGGCTTCTGCTTGACCTGCAAACCAAGAAAGAAAGTTAGTTCTCCCATAGAACCCATCTTAAATTTCTTGTGCATCAGTTCCTCAAACTCCTTGCACATATCATCCTTTGTAGATCCAAAAATGATATCATCAACATAAATCTGCACTAGAAGCATATCAGTCTTAGTTCTCTTGATGAACAAGGTCTTATCAATGACACCTCTCTCAAATTTATTTTCCAACAAATATGAGGACAGGGTATCATACCAAGCCCTAGGTGCTTGATGAAGACCATATAGAGCTTTCCTCAATTTGTAGACTTTATCAGGGTATTTGGGATCTTCAAACCCTGGTGGTTGACTGACATATACTTCTTCATCTATAGTGCCATACAGAAAGGCACTTTTGACATCCATTTGATAGACTTTGAATCCTTTGTAAGATGCAAATGCCAAGAATAGCCCGATGGCTTCAATTCTGGCAACAGGTGCAAATACATCATCATAGGCTATGCCTTCTTCTTGAGTATACCCCTGTGCACCAATCTGGCCTTGTTCTTGATAACAATGCCTCTCTCATCTGTCTTGTTTCTGAAGACCCACTTAGTGCCAATAACTCTGTGTCCTTTTGGTAAGTCTACCAAATCCCAAACATGTTGTAGGACAAACTGCAGCAGTTCCTCTTGCATGGCCTCTATCCAACTTGGGTCTTTCATTGCATCATAGGCCTTCTTTGGTTCTGTTTGTGAAAGGAAAACAGAAATCATGCTCATGTGCAGATTGGTAAGGGATTTACTCTGCTTCCTTGTAATCATAGGAGACTGAATGTCTCCTATCACCAGAGTAGGTGGATGATTCTTCTGTGTTCTAGTGAGATGTAGGGGTTCTTCAGTCAAATCCACCCCTAGATTTGAATCATTCACTTCTGGTTCTTGATCCCATTGAGGTCCCTCTTCTAAAGTAGGTATGCCTTCTAGATTCTGAGAGGGTGAGGATTCCTCAATTGGTTGATCATCAGTCTTCTCAGCAGATTCAGATTCTGGTTGACCAGCACTCTTTTCATTAGTGGTACAGGCATCATTTGAATCAACAAGAGGCATGGGAAACATGACAAATGTAGGACTTGTGTCTTGTGCTTGCTCTGTACCTGAATCTGCATTTACTGAATAACTCATATTCAAAGAGTTAGTTAGTGAATCAATATCAAATAGCCAATTGGGACCACTTCCAGGTATGTTAGGAGTGTTCTCATTGCATTTGACATTGTCACTTTCTTCTATGATCCTTGTAGAACTATTGAAAACTCTAAGTGCTTTACTCTGAGAAGAATATCCAACAAAAAATCCATCATCAGATTTGCTCTCAAATTTGCCTAAGTGAGTTTTGGTATCAAGAATTGTGCAGGGACACCCAAATGGTTGTAAAAATCCTATGTAGGGTTTTCTTTTCTCAAACAGTTCATAGGGTGTCTTGCCTTTTGATTTGACTATAAGAACTCTGTTTTGGACATAGCAGGCAGTGTTAACTGCTTCTGCCCAGAAAGTGATTGGAAGTTTAGAATCAGCCAACATAGTTCTTGCAGCCTCAATCAGTGTCCTATTTCTCCTCTCAGCAACACCATTCTGTTGAGGAGTTCTAGGAGCACTGTATTGTCTCTCAATACCTTTTTCCTCACAAAAGCTATTCAAGTCAGCATTCTTGAATTCAGTGCCATTGTCTGATCTAATGACTTTTACCCTAAGATTTGTCTTGTTTTCCACTCTGGTCACAAAGGGTTTGATCAGTCCACTTGTCTCATCCTTTGTTCTCAGAAAGTAAACCCAAGTAAATCTAGAGTAATCATCAACTATCACCAGACAATAGGATTTCTTGCCTATACTCATCACATTGGTAGGACCAAAAAGATCCATATGCAATAACTGTAAAGGTGATGAGATAGTGTTTACTTCTTTGGACTTATGTGAGTTTTTGTGTTGCTTGCCTTTGAGACATGCTACACAATGATCATCACTTGAAAATTCCTTGGCAGGCAAACCTCTTACAAGGTTGTTTTTGACAAGTAAGTTCATGTTTTTGAAATTCATGTGGCACATCCTCCTATGCCACAGTGATGATTCACTCACAAATGCTTTTGAGAATAAACAATTTAAGGATGATAAAGAAGAAGCATCTTCAATGTCCAAACAGTAAACATTATCTTTTCTGGGAGTCCTAAGCATTATCTGACTCTCATCTATCTTAAAACCAGAAGCAAGTATGAGACACTCAGTATCAGTAAAGAAAACTCCAAACTTTTTGTCACAAACTTGAGATACACTTAGCAAGTTGTATCTCAGTTGCTCCACATAATAAACATCATCAAAGGTCATCTTACCTTTTGATACCTTACCTTTTCCACTGATTTTACCTCCATGTGGATTATCCCCAAAGGAAACATGTCCACCTTCAAACCTTTTAAAGTCTTCAAGTAATGACATGATACCTGTCATGTGCCTAGAGCAACCACTATCCACATGCCAAAGACTGCTCCTTCTTCCTTGGTTGCTCTGCACATAGAATAAAACAGTTAGTGTCTTGAGGGAACCCAAGCCAATATGGTCTTGGGTTCTCCCTTTTCATTAACATAATTGACCTCTGTCAATCTGTTAAGTTTTAAAAGATAATCTTTGCTAGGGATGTCATGACTGGAATATTTGGTTACAATGGGTTTTCTCAAAGATTTGGCAGTGGTAACATTTTTTGAGTTTCCACTGCTGTTATTAACAGCAGTGTTAACTTGAGATGTTGTAGAGTTTGAGTTATCACTGCTGATATTGCTAGCAGCAGTGTTAATCTTCACACTATGAATGCTGTTACCACTGCTTTCAGAAGCAACACTGTTGTTACCACTGCTTGTAGAAGCAGTAGTATCAAGTGAGGCTTTAGGTACCCACTTAGTAACCAACTTAACAGACTTCTTTTCAACCTTTTTCTTTTGAACTTTTCTTTTGGGTTGACTAGATCTGTTTTGTTTAGGAACAACCCTTTTGTTTGTAGGAACAAATCTTCTAGCTTGATATCTGTTTCTTTGATTGAAAGGATTGAAATAACAGTCTCTTGCTAGATGATTTGTCTTACAACAGATAAAGCATGGTTTTGGTCTGTTAATCTTGTTCAGATCAACACCATGACATTGGGCCCATTGGTTGTTCCAGTTCCTTTTATTCCCTCTAGGATGATTCTTGTTTTGAGACTGTGAAGAAGTACCACGTTCAACTACAGTCCTCTGAGTGTAGTGGTCCTTCCTATTCTCTTTCCTAGCTGTCTCAGTCTTTTTCCCTTTCTTTTCTGATGACATGACAGATTTCCCCTTTTCTTTCCTATTGGTCTCAACCTTTTTGCTAGGGATAAATGGCATACCACCTTTCTCATTGGTGAGAAGATGGTTTTCATCAGGAATGGTCTCAGCAGTGCTTTTCCTATCTGTTTCCTCCTCTGAGTCAACTGGATCTACACTATCTAAGCCTTCTTTCATCTCACTTCTGTCTATACTCTCAAGAAGGTCAGTTGTTGGAGGAATGTAATTCTGATTGTAAGGAGGAGGGGTACTATTGTAACCTATTCCTCTTTTCAGGTCATCAGTCACTTGTGCTCTTATAATTGATTTTAAAGCCTTAGAGGACTTTGAAAATTTATCTAGGTCTTCTTTGGCTTTGGACAATTCCTTCCTAGCACTCTCTACTTCCTCCTTTTCTTTAGACAGTTTTCTCTCAAGCTCTTTCTTTTCCCACTTCCAGTAGTTATGATCATATTCAAACTGAAGTTCATTGGCTTTGTAGGCCTTTATTTGATCCTCCAGGTTGTCTATGATCTTAACATACTCTCTTCTCTCTCTCTCCATCTTCTTGATACTATCACTCATGGTCTGATTGTGATCCCTATACTTTTTCACAGTTTCTAAACATGAATCAGAACAGAGTTTAGAAGATACCTCAGTGGGAATTTCAGTCTCTTTGATTTCAGCCATGAGAGCTTGATTTTGAACTGCTTCTTCAGCATGATCACTCCAATCAAATCCTTGTCCCTCTTGAGATACCAATGCTTGAGAAGAACTAGGATTTGAGTTGCTTGCCCTGTTGTTGAATCTTGGAGCTTGTGCAGATCCACCTCCATTATTCTGATTGTTGGTGGCTACTCCTTTGCATTCTCTGGCAAAGTGCCCTGGTTCATTGCACTTGTAGCATCTCACCTTGGTCTTATCAAAACCAGCTTTGTCTCCTCTCTTGAGATCAAAGTTGTTCCTTCCAGTTCTTCTAATGAACCTCTTCATCCGCAGAGTAAGCATGGCCATCTGCCACTTGATATCCATCTCCTCAAGATCATCTGCATTGATTTGATCCAAATCATCATTGATCAGAGATGACTTAACATGACTTGCCAAGAAAGCTTCCAGCACTGTATCCTCATTTGTTTCCTGAGATGAACAAGAATTTACATTAGAGACAGTTTCATTAGCAGTGGTATTATAGGCAGCAGTGGTATTATTGAAAGCAGTGGTATTGAAAGAATTAGGGTTTTCAGAAAGAAGAGCAGTATTATGAGTGTATCCAATGGGTCTCTTCTTCTTTTCCACTTCTGCTTCAAAGATCCTTAGATCATTGTAAAGATCTTCAAGTTCCTTGTCCTCCAAGTCATCACCCTGCCTGAATGAGACAGTATAAATAGTCCATTCCTCTCCAAGAGATCTGAGGAATTTTCTATTCACATCATCTTTATCCATCTTCACATCTACAGTTGCCAGCTCTCCAATCAGCTTGTTGAATCTATCAAAAGTCTGAGTCATAGATTCATTCTTCAGGGATGTGAAATTCTCATACTGCTGCTTCAGAATAGCCTTTTGGTTCCTCTTTGTGCTCTTGGTTCCAGAGAACCTCTTTTCTAGAGCAGTCCAGAGAGACTTTGCATCTGTATAAGTATTGAATTGATGTTGGTATTCATTGGGAATGGCCAACAACAAAGTACTCAAGGCTTTCATCTCAGTCTGCCTCCTTTTTCTGTCTGCATCAGTCCTGGGTGGGGGTCTTGCACCTCCTTCGGCAACAACTTCATCAACACCAGGTCCGTTTTCAACAACTTCCCACATACCATAGTCTGTGAGAAGCATGTATTGACGGATCCTGATCTTCCACATGTCAAACTCATTAGGTTTGAGCATGGGGACTTTTGAGACTAAAACTGTTTCTTGAGTATCCATTGTAAATTAGTTTTCTGGAATAAACTAGCTCTGATACCACTTGACAGGATCAATATCAAGATCAGAAAACTTTAATCAAAGAAGTTTGCGGAATAACACTTTGATTATATGAACAAGACAATGGATTTAGAACAAACTGTGTATGTATTGATTTCAATAGCTTAATGATTACAAACTCAAGCCCCAATCTGTTTGAACAGGCTCAAACAGACGTGCAATACTTCTCTATTGCAGGGATTACAAGAACAATCTTGAGGCTCTTAATTCTAAACAAAAGCTATGAAAAACTCGTATCTAACAATGAAAACCTATCAGCTATATATACGAATTACAAGATAACAATAAGGAAACTAGATTTACAAGATAATCTCTAAAATATCTCCAAGCAGATCGTATCTTGTCCATATCTTCAATCATCGCAATCCTTTCCTTATCTTCATCTTGTCAGCAGTGGTAAAGACAAAAGCTGTGTTAACTTCAAACCAGCAGTGGTAACTTTGTTCAAGCAGTGGTAATCTTCAAGGACAGTGGTAATCCAATCTTTAGTGTAAACACACATACTGGCAGTGGTAACCTTCAGATGAACTAGCAGTGGTAATCACTCCAAAGTCAGCAGTGTTAATCCTCAGCAGTGGTAATGCAACAGAATATTTCCTAACAAGTACCAAAAATCAACATGTCATCTACATATAGACAAATTATAACTCCTTTACCAAAAGTATCAAATTTGCTATAAACACATTTATCAGCTTGGTTTAGTGCAAAACCATTAGACAATACCACATCATCAAACTTTTGATGCCATTGTTTTGGTGCTTGTTTAAGACCATACAATGATTTCTTCAATTTGCATACCTTGTTTTCATTTCCAGGCATCACAAACCCTTCAGGTTGTTTCATGTAAATCTCCTCATCTAAATCACCATTCAAGAATGCAGTTTTCACATCCATTTGGTGAATTACAAGATTATGTATAGCCGCGAGAGCTAATAACAATCTAATAGTGGAAATCCTAGCAACAGGAGCATAGGTATCAAAAAAGTCAATACCTTCCTTTTGCTTAAAGCCTTGGATAACCAATATGGCTTTGTACTTATCTATGGTACCATCCACTTTCATCTTTCTTTTGAGGATCCATTTACTTCCTAATGCCTTGCAACCAGGAGGTAAATTTGTCAATTCCCAAGTATTATTATGCATGATAGAATCAATCTCATCCTGGATTGCTTCTGTCCAGAAAGCAACATCCCTAGATGCCATAGCTTCACTAAATGTTTTTGGATCCTCCTCAATAATATAACAATATTGATGTTGAGACATAGTCTCATCCCTTGTTCCTTCAACTAAATAAAGTTGAAAATCACATCCAAAAGATTTAGCTTTTCTAGCTCTATTGCTTCTCCTAGGTTCAGCCAGTTTAGGTACAAAATTTGTACCTTCAAATCCATCTTTAGATTTTTGAATCATGTCCCTTGGTCTAGGTATAGATGTGAATCTTTCTTCATCAAATTTTGCATCTCTTGACTCAATAACTGTGTTAACTGATACAAACTCACTAGATTCTATAACATAGAATCTGTATGCTGTTGAATGTTCAGCATAACCAATGAAGATACAATCTATACCTTTCTCACCTAGATTTTTCCTTTTAGGTTCAGTGAGCCTTACAACCGCTCTACAACCCCAAACTTTGAGATAACTCAAATTTGGAACCTTCTTATGCCAAATTTCATAAAGGGTATTTTTACTCTTTTTGTTTGGAGTTCTATTCAAAATGTAACAGGCTGTCAACATAGCCTCACCCCAAAAACCTTCACTTAAACCAGAATAGGATAACATGGAATTAACCATTTCCTTCAAAGTCCTATTCTTTCTTTCAGCCACACCATTTTGTTGTGGTGTGTAAGGAGCAGTGGTTTGATGTATTATACCAGTAGACTCAAAATAAACTGGATCATAATACTCACCACCTCTGTCAGTACGTAACGCTTTTATCAATTCATTTTTATGTAGCTCTACTTCTTGTTTATAAACTTTAAATTTATCAAGAGCTTGATCTTTTGAATGTAACAAATAGACGTAACAATATCTAGATGCATCATCAATAAAAGTTACCACATACTTCTTATTTCCTAGTGAAGGTGTAGCATGAAAATCACACAAATCACTATGAATGAGTTCTAATACTTTGCTGTCTCTTTTGACATCCTTAAAAGGTTGTCTAGTTATCTTTGTTAACGAACAAGTTTTGCACTTTTCGTTATTTAAATCAAAAGCAGGTATTAAACTCATTTTGGACATATCTTTTAATCTTTTATAGTGAACGTGTCCTAATCTAGCATGCCATAATTCTGATTTACTTAAATTATAACTAGAACTAGAAGACATCATGCAAACCGAAAAATCATAAGAAGAATAATCAATATTCAACCTAATCATATTATTACATACATAACCAAATCCAACAAAAGCACCATGTCTTGACAAGATATACTTGTCACTTTCTAACACTTGTTTGTATCCACACTTATTCATAACAATTTCAGATAAGAGATTCTTTCGAATCCCTGGTACATACAATACATTGTCTAAACACACACATTTTCCGGAAGTAAAATAAAGTAAAACAGATCCTAGTCCTTTGATTGGTTCGGTTGCAACATTTCCCATCTTAACAAAAGATCCGTCTTCAATAGGTTGACAAACTTTAAACCAACGAAGATCTTTGCAAACATGACTCGTTGCACCAGAATCAACCCACCAAGCAACATCATCATCCTGCATATAACATGCCTCAGAAATCATAGAAACATAATGTTGAACACAATTAAAGTTCTGTACTAAGTTAAAATTCTGACCTTGTTGCTTTCCTGGATCCTTAGATCCACTTGGACCAACATCCTTAGTACCACTAGGACCAGCCTCCTTGTTCACTTTACGAACCCGACAATCCTTCTTGAAGTGACCAGATTTTCCACACTTCCAACACACCATTTTAGGCTTTTTGTTGGAAGATTTGTCATCTACTCCTTTGTACTTCCTTTTATTTTTAAACTGGTTTGTATTCTTTGTACCATCATTTTCCACCATGTTCACAGATGAAGAACCAACTCCATTCTTTCCTTTAGGATTGTTATCAAAATCCCAAGTCCTTAAAGACTCTTCAATCCTTAAGTGACTTCCAAGTTGAACCAAATTTAACTCTTCCTTGTTATGTTTAAGAGTGTGTTTGTATTCCTTCCATGAGGGAGGCAATTTGTCTATGATCATAGCAACCGAGATGGCTTCATCCATCTTCAAATCATATTGAACAAATTGTCCCAGAATCCTTAACAATTCGTGGAATTGTTCCATGACAGACCTAGTATCAACCATCTTATAATTCATAAGATTACTAACCAGAAACTTCTTAGAAGAAGCATCTTCTGCCATATACTTGGATTCCAGTGAATCCCATAGTTCTTTTGCAGATTTTACATTTTGATAGACATCAAAAAGAGAGTTAGACATACCGTTTAATATATGGCCTCGACATATATAATCATCGTTCTCCCACTTCAGTTTCTTCCTAGATGATCCCAAAGTATCATCATCACCGATTTCAGGCATAGGAGTACTTAGAACATATGCAACTTTCAAAGTAGTGAGAAGAAAGTGCATCTTCTTCTGCCATCTACGAAAGTCTTGGCCTTCGAATTTCTCCAGTTTATCGAACTTACTCGTCATATCTTTCACAGCATCAGATTTCGTCATCGTTTCAGATTAATTCGATACTTCAATCTATGTTGGGGAATTTGGGGAGTTTGAGAATTTAGAAAATACTTGGATTGATACTGAAAGTCGTGTAAACACTTTCAGATTGAAGTATGTCGATGGTACTCTCGAAATCAACAATTGGATAAAATTCAGTATATTCAAGAACAGAGAATATCGAAGAAAGTTATGAATTTCGTACCAAAATTTAATGACCAAAACGGGATATATAACTCCCTTATCCAAGACTAACCGAAATTCGGTTAACTTCCTTATCCAAAATTAACCGCCAAAAACCAACCGAAATCCTATCCAAATTCGGTTGAAATAACTTCCAAAAGCGGTTTTAAAATCGGGTTAAATCTCGGGTTGAGAATTTAATTTTGGATACATCAATTTAATATTAACCTGAATAAACTCCAACAAATGTGCACTCCGCACCATCCTTATTTGTTAGAAATTTATTAGATTACATTGGTCAAAACAAGTTCATCCCATTACACTTAAATAATATTGGTGAAACAGATCACCAACAAATAGGCCATCTAAGCTAGTTGAGCTGACAATGTAGTATATGCATCTACATCATGGACCCCAACAATTTTCTTTGAAATTGGAGCTCTTGGATCAGAGCAATGTTCATTGGTAACATAAATCTTTTCAACAATTTCATATTGGCATTATAGGTACTTGATGTGAAAACCCCTCTGGATGTTGCATCGAGAGTATCTTGTCACAGCTTTTGGGGGGCATTTCAAACGGTATCAGAGCCAAACGCGGATCAGTGTGTTAGAGAGGACGTTGAGCTCCCAAGGAGGGTGGACTGTGAGATCCCACATTGCTTGGTGAGAAGAACTAAGTATTCCTTATAAGGGGTGTGGATACCTCACCTTACAACAGAACTTTCGGATGGACTTAGGTCCATGCCAATAAATCAAAAACTATTACATAAAATTTGATTCTTCACATATTTTGGATTCTGAAACATGTTTCAAGGTGAGTCGGGTCGTTAACAAATTACGATAATGATATTTTTGGATCCCGTAAATATTAGATTTGGAATGTATTTCAAAAACTAATACATTGTGGATCATGGAAATTGGTTGTTTCTCTTTGCAACTCGCTACGATAATGATATTTTTGGATCCCATAAATATTAGATTTGGAATGTATTTCAAAAACTAATACATTGTGGATCATGGAAATTGGTTGTCTCTTTGCAACTCGCAACAGCGCAGAGGTAGCATCAAGGGGGACGGGGGGTGGGAGTGCATTCCGCAAAGTGTTAGTTGTGTTATTTGAGGGAGGAAACTCTTGAGCATTTGCTGGCGAATTGTCCAACGTCGAGGATGGTTTGAGCCTATATGGCTCGCTGGATAAGCTGGTGCTATAAATTTGGTCGGTGATATGCAATGGAGGTGATGATGGTGCTAGCCGCGGGAAGGATGTGAGAAGGTAATTGGAGCAACATTATTTTGGATCATGTGGAGAACCCATAACAACAAAGTATTCATGGAGTCACGCTGAAAGATAAGGACATCTTTGAGAATACACGGTTCATTGCCTTTGAATGGTTTCGTTGTAGACTTAAATCTGGTAGGAGTTTGTCTTGGGAGTTGTGGATTTGTAACCCTATTGGCGTTGTTGACCTTCGTACTTCTCTAGCTCCTCGCTAGTTTCGCTTTAATAAGCTTTTCTTGCCGTTCAAAAAAAATATATATTCTGCATCAAAAAACATTTCTAAGTGTTTCGTAAGATGTATTTGAGTAATCAAACTAATCAACAAGTTAAATGGTTGAGACTCACGTGCATATACTATTATCTTTATTGAGTATAATTTTGTATATGTAATAACGTAATCCTAGAGACCTAGCAGACTGCAATTTTAGCACATGTACAATATATCCCTGAAAATATATACCTTAGCTAGGCACACTAACGTCACACCTTATGATATTTTCACATATTTTCATTAGTTTCGATGTTCTTGTGATGGTTCTATAGTCGATAAATGACATTTTTTTTCATCGTCTTGCTCAAATGAGTTTGATAATATAAACTTCATTGTTTTTCAAATCTAAATTTTCCCAAATAGTTGAAACCAAAAACATATACATCATATCAGTCCTAAATCCATAAGATCATCGCAATTGCTAAGAAGCACATGAACCCAATAACATTATTAAACAAATGAACTTTTGGTTTATTTCTTAGCAATTCTTTTTGCTTCAATTGTCAAAACATATGATGCCCACTTTGTTGAGCATCCATGGATATACAACATTTTTTTTTCACAAATAAAGAAAAATAAAGAAAGCATTTTCAATTAAAATGCTTTGAAATATACAATGAATAATTCCGGAAGAATAAATTGATCACGCATGTGTAAGGATGGTTTTAGGTTAGCATGGTGGAAGATCCTTAGGCGGAGGACGGACGGCCTGATCTTTCCCCGGACCATCTTCCACCACGAACGCCGTCTTCAAACCCCACCCAGTATGTAGCTCCAAATGACAGTGAAAAAACCATACACCTGCGCAAAATCAAATACCATTAATTAATTACTTTTCTTGGAGGCGGTATCGAACCAACGAAACAACTACCACGACACACACGCCCGCCTGCCTCCCTTTCCTGATGGTATTGGGCATGCACGGGCATCCCACTAATCCGCCGATATCCGGGATCGATCAGCTTACACTGGACCTAGAGCCTAACCACAGTTACTCGGCTAGTGGGCAGCCCAATCTATGACTGGACCAGCGCAAGGACTGGGCACTCCTTCTGTCCTCAAATTGAATTCCAGGGTAGACTGGGATACATCCACAACCCCTCTCAGGATCCGAAGAGCAGATGAGATAGACATGATTTGTCATTAATTACTTTTATAGTTTAATGAATAATGTAAAGTTTTTTTTTAAAAAATTATTACTAATTACCTGGATTGTCGGCTCTGAAACGAATGGCAGCCCAACCACCAGTTGGAACACCGACGGTGTTTCTTTCGGCTGGATCCACCAAGTTATACTTGGCTGGATCCTTAGCCGGATCAAAGTTACCGACGCCTGTTCCCACCACAAAGAAATTGTACCCATGAAGGTGAAACGGGTGGGATTCAACGCTCAGTAAATTGGTGTCTTGGATCACAAGTTCGACCGTCGAGTTGAACTTGATTTTGCTCAGTCTGGTTCCGTGGGAAGTGAAAAGGTTTGCGGTCAAGGGTGCACCCGTGTAGTTAAACGCTTTTGGTGGCTTATCGGGGAAGTCCGTGCTAAAAACCCCTTTCATTTTGGAGTAGTGAGCTTGGAGAAGCCCGGTTTGCGGCATCACAAACGTAATGTTGTTCAATGAAGCCGAAAGTCGGGTTCCGTTGATGCACGTCGGACACACGCTCTTTCCTAATCCAACGGTGAAAAAAAGCTTTCGGTCGACCTTCAATGGAACATTTGCGGGAAAGTTAGGGGTGTTGAGGCTGCGAAGCTTTTTGTTATAGGTTAAAGCAAATGCGGTGTCGTTTGGTGATGGCAACTGAGGGAGAGATGGGAGAACGGTGTTAGGAACGCCTTTGTATTGGAAAATGGCGGTGGCGGTTTTGTTGTCGACCGGAATTGGAACGTCCTGAAAAGGTCGGACGGCCATGAAGTAGCGGCCTGGAGCACGGTTGGCGTAAACTAAAACGTTAGTGGTTTGGCCGGGAGCGATTAGTATGGCGGAGGTGGTAAAGGGTTTGGTATAGACGGCGTCGATTTCAACCACCGTCATGTTGTGGCCTGCGACTGCAAAGAAGAGTTCGTCGTTGAGTGCAGCGTTGGCGATCCTTAAAAGGTATTTCTTCCCTTGTTCAACTTCCATGGCAAAGGTATCTGAGGATCAAATTATAAAACACAAACCATCCATGCATCTTTAGTACATATATAGATAGAGAGAGAACTAGGTTCAAATAACAACCTTTGTAGGAACAAAAGAACTCATTTGAGCCACATGTGATGTGGGCCTATCACATTACATGTGGTTCAAATTGAGTTCCTTTGTTGCTACAAATTAGGGGTGTTTTGTATGAACTTGCCACTGAATATGTAATCTATTAATTATTTCTTACGTTTTTCGGAACACGGAAAGAGTGGGCCAGGTTTGCCATTGATGGTATGGGCATCAGACATGTTTGGAGGCAATCCCATTGCATTCCCCTTCTTCACAATTTCCTCAACATCACCATGCCACCATTCACCTGTATACACACACATATATCTATAAGCAAAATGAATAAATCCACTCAAAATTGTGTGGCATTGAAGAGAGTAAGATATACATAAGCCTTCTCTGTCCAAGAGACATAGTCCCAGCTTGCAATTGGAATAAAATGAACAAACTCGAGAATTTGATAAAAAAAGAAATGGATCAAGGGTATACCAAAAACCAAGACGTGTTCGTTATCTGGCTTAGGAAATGGATATGGAGTTCCCTGTTTGGGCAAAATGACAATGGCACCATACACGGTAGCTCGTAGCCAAAAGATATGAGCATGCCACCATAAAGTCCCTCTTTGTCCCGTAACATTGAAGTCATAAACGTAACTATTTCCTGTTTGGATGGGACATTGTGTTATGTATGCGGGTCCATCTGCCCATCCGTTTGCGTATTGTTTCAGCCCATGCCTAATAATAATAAAACCAAACATGCAACAAATTAAATTTGTAGATAAGTGATAATCTTAACCTATAGTGGCAATCAAGCACAACTCATTAATCACTTTAAACTATAGAAATCTTATATATACCAGTGAATTGACATGTTATATTGAGCATGATTTGAAACATTGATGATAACCCTATCGCCTTCTCTAGCGTATATAGTAGGCCCTGGAAACATCCCGTTCACGGTCACAATAGGTTTCGCATGGCACAATCTGCTCACATTGTTCACTTGTACCTGCTCATAAATAAACACAATTACGATGATTATTAAACTTGTTTAGTTAAATTTATAACCTGGATTTTTAGCTGAGTTCCTAAACAAGCGAAACCATTAATTAATTAATTAGAAGGATCGAGTTTAATGGTATTTAGAATGGAGATGGACTCACATCAAACTGATACTTCTTGGTGGCAGCTTCCACCTGAAGAGAAATCAATAACACAAACCCAAAAACATAAATAAGCAGACGCCCGTTACTTTCGCTTGAAAGGAAGCTCGAACCACCACGAGACGCCATTTTCTATTATGTCGCCTGCCGGAAAGTGATGTTCGTACCTATGAGTAAAGAGGGAAAGATGAAGGTAGATGAAGATATACGT
Source organism: Centaurea solstitialis (assembly GCA_030169165.1). Taxonomy (NCBI): domain Eukaryota; kingdom Viridiplantae; phylum Streptophyta; class Magnoliopsida; order Asterales; family Asteraceae; genus Centaurea; species Centaurea solstitialis. The sequence goes on from CM058046.1 coordinate 20,677,385, forward strand.
ACAAACATCTGTGTATTTATATGTGTGTGCAGAGATTAGGTGAAGGAGAAGTGAGTTGGTTGTAAATGAAATCTTTGAAGTTAAATATGTGCAGATGAGAATGTTGGATTAAAGATTTAGAAATGAATAATAAAATGGATTTAGTCTCTAGAAAGTTACTATTTTTGGGATGATTAATTAAAGGAATTGTGAAGATAAAGATAGGAGGGTGAAAGTGAAAGTTACATAAGGCCAACTCCATTGGCTCATTTTTCATCTTCATGTTGTTGCTAGTTGTTTGCAGACAAAAGACATAAAAAATAGAAGTTATTCATTATATTTTAGTTACCTTTTAAAATATTTGTCAATCATGAATTGTAATTTTATACGTATGATTATATTAATTATGTTATTCATGTTCAACTTTGATTAGATTACCTTACAAAAGTAATCCGCAACTGTTAACATTTTCTTCTTCAAACTATCCATTTTATAATTGGGAAAATTCTAGGAAAATTCTATGAAAAATCCAATGGACTTTATTGTTTAGAGTGATTAATTAGTTTTTAAACAATTTTTTGAAACAAAAAAACTGTCACATTTTTTGAAACTATATAAACAAATCCTTAGACTTATCAAATCAATCCTTATTGATTTAAAATTGTAACATGTAATCTATATAAAAGGTAAAAGTTCAAAAACAAAAATTTACAAATAAGCCCTAATTAAATTCTACCACGAATATCGTTTTTTCTCCCAAACCGTCGACCCCCCTCGCCCTCACACCAAACAGCCGTACACGGTCCCCGTCGCCGTCTCCTCCATCCTCAGTCCACTAGGGCCACCTACTAAGAAAGAAGAGATTTATTCCTACTTTTGTTATTTAATCAACCATCCATCAAAAATCATTTATCTTCTCATTATTCATATTTTCCAAATATATTATCCGTGACGGTTTATTCATTTGTCATAGCTTGTTTTAGTTTCATTACCCACATGATTTGTTTATCCTAAGTTCTAGGTTTGATCTAAATAATTTTTATTTTATTATATATTTGTTCTAAGTCTTTTTACGGTCTATGTAGTCATCTTCCCTTTGCTCAAACCCAATTGTTATTGTAAATTGTAAAATTTCATATTTAATAGTATTTTTCTCTACCTTAGATGTTATCTTCTTGATGCTAATTTGTTTAATAACCTAGACTTCTTTAAATTTAGTTAGTTAATTTAATTTGCAAAAGTTTTTATTTAACAAAAAAAATCCTAAACGTATAACTTTTTTAACGAAATCAACCCAAAAAATCTAACAAGTCCCTCGAACTCAACCCAAAAATTGAAAAATCTCTCGAAATCAATCAAAAACTCGAAAAATTCTCTTGAATTGAACTAAAAAGAACAAACAAGTCCCTCGAAATGACAAAAAACTTATAAAAGGTCTTTCAAAATCAACCAAAAAACATAAGAAAAATCTTGAAGGGGGATTCGGCCAAAAACACATCAAACAGCTTTGCAAGCACTTTATCTAATTTAAAAGGTGCACCCGCTCGGCGAAAGTTCAGGGTCCACCATTGTTGACCAAGCCAATGCCTCCTCCCGCCTCAGCCTAGGCCGCCGCCGCCTCCTCGCCCCTTATCCTAGGTCGCCGAAGCCGCCTCTTCTCCCCTTAGCCCAAGCTACCACCAACGCCTCCTCCGCCCTCAGCCCAGGCCGCCGCTGTCCTTGCATATGTATCTCATTCTCCCTAATATTTGTTTTCTGCTTTGTTCAATATGCTTTAGGCTTTGTTTGGCAAGCATAAGCTAGCTTATAAGCTAGCTGATAAGCTAGCTTATAAGCTAGTCCATCCAAACATGTACCAGGAAGCTAGCTTATCAGCTAGCTTATAAGCTAGCTTTTTGAAACGCTACTTTGAGTAGCTTATGAGAAGCTTATTGTAGCTTTTTCCAATTATACCCTTATTAATATTAATTATCAAATTCAAAGGTACCCTTTTTGGTCATTTTACATACTCATAAGCTAGTTTTTGCCAAACATAATTTGTTCAACAGCTAGCTTATCAGCTACTAGCAAGCTTATCAATCAACAGCTAGCTTATCAGCTACCAGCTAGCTTATAAGCTACGCTTGCCAAACATAGCCTTAATTCCTTGTATTCTCTAAATTTTGAATCAAATTGATTACCTCCATAAAACTTGGTATTTTGGTGAAATGATTGGAATACACATGTGTGTAGTGAATGATTATTTCATGCAAAGCAATGATGATGCCATCTATATTGAATGACTTGTATTTATTTATTTTTTTGGAAGCCGCAAATCTTATGAAAGAAAGAAAGCTAGCCAGAGGCTAGCAACAGCAAGAATTTACATCAACTCGAGACTGTAAGAAGAAGATAATCTACAATCTGAGTTTTTATGACTCTCTTTACACCTATATATCTTCCAACTAAAGGAATTCTCGACAATAAAGTCATACAAATCACTCAAGCTAGGCTTTAACTTACCGAATATGAGACTGTTGCGAAAATGCCAAATGGAAAAGAAAGTGATCATATGAATGGTCTCAACACCTTTATGTTGCACCTTAGAATTGTGGGAGGCGTCGATGCCATCCAATGTCGCTTGCGGAGAATTGAAAGAGGAGAAGGGAAAACTCCACCGTCTTTGAATTTTAGTCCAAATCTCCATCACCCTACAACATTTAAAAAGAATGTGTTAGATGGTTTCGATCTAGCAGTTGCAGAAGGGGCATAAGGTGTTGTTCATATCTACTCCCAGCAACTCCAATGCCGAAAACTATACTTTTTGAGAGGTTTTGTTTGATCCCGAAAGCAAGATAAAAACTTCTAAGGATCCGAATTAAGTCCAAGGATTTATTTAACAGGTTTTAAAAAGTGCAGTGACTTATTTGTTTCAAAAATTTGTCCAAGTATTTAATCATTCCAAACAATAAGTCCCTTGATAATGTCTCAAATAATTTATGTTAATTATTTGAACTAAAACTTCACAAAAATCATGTTATAAGGAATTATTTTATTATTTCTAAAAACGTAAGATCACTATTTCCAAGATGAAAATGAGGCACTATTAGGCTAAGTTCTATATGTGCATATATGCTTGAACAATCTCTTCTACGGAACACAATACTCTAAAGAACAATAAAACTTACTAAACAAGATGACTTAAAATTACCCACTTGCAGCATGTTGCAGATACATACATACATGCCTGTTAACCTGGCTAAAGTTTTCCAGCAATGTGAGCCTCTTGCTTCCTCAATGTGGTGGAACTCAATTTTTCTCCACTAGATTCTTCAGATACCAGATTTACTACTTCAACCTGCATACAACCTTTCCATTCAGCCATTTTCTAAGAAATAGTGAAACGACCACATAAATATATATACCTTTAGTTGTGAAAGCCCTCTCTCGGCTCTCTTCTTGTTTACCAATGCTCCACCAGCCAGGGTCTCTTGGCTGACACAGAGAATACAAAACATGGCTATGTACTCGTACCAGTTTTTTTATGATATTTGCGAGAAGTATAAACTACTCCACACCCACAAAAATTTGAAGTTTCTTGACAAAGGTTTACACCATGAAGATCATGTATACAAAGTGCTTTACTCATAAAGGCGTTGATGGAGCAAACCTGACAACAATGGCCTCCAGGTCCTTATCAACAATTGCAGGACCATAAGGATCTGTGATGTGTATAACTTGCACTGCTAGATTAGGCTTGATAGACTGAAAGAAAGAGAGCAAACAAATTTAGAAATGGAGTTTGTTTAATAGTTCATTGTGGAGGAAAAAAACCGTATAGAAGAAACCTTAAAATGAAGAGCCTATAGACTATTCCGGGTAAGCATTCATTCATCCTATGACCAGCAGTAAAGCATCTAGCTTTTGGGAAAATATGGCAGGTCTTAGTTTTTCCCATCTTATAAGAAGACAGGAAAAGAGGCCTAAAGTCAAAGGTGGAGATGCATCAGGGCAATAAAGCTTCACAAAACTCCCATAACCGGAGACATTGGGGTTATTCGCTCATTCAGAGTTAAAAAATAGTTGCACAATAAGGAATAGTTTAAAAACAAAGAACATAGAGAAGATCTGGTACCTTGATGTAATCTTCAACCGTTTTTCTTCTCTGTTCAATAGGCATAATCAGATGGGCAAACTGCAAGAGAACGTGAACAGAAAGTTCACAAATGAGTCACAAATTTAGTGAAATACTCCAATGTGTAAAAGAGATCGATTGTGCACAATCAAACCTGTTTCTTGGACAACATAGGGCCATCAAGTATACCAACCACAATTCGATCCCTAGCCAACTCTGCAGCTGCCTACAAATAAACATTCAAAACCTCCATAACTCAAAAAAAATAACAAAAAACCTTGCTACATGCATTTGTGTGCTGAAATTGTGAATCAGAAAAAAGAGAACATATACAAACAAACCTTGAGAAAAAGACGATGGCCATCATGTAGACGATCAAAGGTGCCTCCTAGAACAACAGCTCCATAGGAGTTCGGTGGAGAAATGGCCGATGAAACCTCTAAATTTGAGTCCTTCATGGTCATTTTTTTCTGAATCCTAAGCTGCTTGATACCTGGTTTTGTGATATTTCTGAAATGTAAATGTGCAATCCAACATTTGTGCAACTAAGATATCATTTTCAGCTAACAATACAATCTACAACATATCCTAAAATCACATCCTATGTTGACCTAATCCCCCAAAACCACAACCATGACTATTGGCAATCATCTGACATAAACCAAATATATTTTTCAGTTTAATTATCATTAAAAACACAAGAGAACATTTATGCCTAGATGTCTACTGAGATGAAATAAAATTCGTTAGAAATTAGAATAACCTAATTGACAAAATAAAAGCTAATCATAAAGATAGGCAATCATTTTTACAACAAGGGTTTAGCACAATCAGCATACCAAATTATAATCGTGTACAAATATATAAATTATGGAAATTGAGGATTGCAAAACGAATTGAATCATACCTCTGTTCTATAATCGAATGCACTGCACTAAATTCACATTTGAAACCTTATTTGGAACCAAAATCAGACCAACTGGAAGTCGAAATAGATTGAGAGAACCCAAAAGAGGGGTTGACTGAATGGAAGATTGAATAGACGCAAAAATACCCGTCAGTGGTTATTTATACTTGCAGCCCTTTAACTTTTGCAAATGAACATCTATGGCTCCTTCAGTCTCCTTTTTGTACAGGTCCGTTTTTGTATTTATATTAGATCTGATAAAAACTGACATGACACATTAACCCGACAAGAACTCGACACGAAATAAACGGGTTTGGGTAACATATTTCAACCCGTTTAAGTAAACAGGTTGACACGACACAACACAAATACTAAACGGGTAAGGTCAGAGTCAAACATATCAACTCGAGAATGACCCGACTAACCATTTTACATATGTGTGTGTGTGTGTAAAACTGTATATATATAAAGTTTTTTTTTTTTTTTTACCTTTTTACTAATTTACGATTTATTTGAATTTTTAATGTAACAATGTTAATGGATTTGGTTCAAATTTATAAGTTTGAATTATAAAATTTAGATTCCAAATTTTTTGTGAATTTGTGATTTTTAATTTCTAACTTTATTAAGTGTTAAACGGGTTAAACGGGTATGGTGTTAGTGTACCTAAGGTAGATACTTTCAAGGATCTATCGTACATGTGCTAAAATTGCAGTCTAGGATTACGTTGTTACATATACAAAGTTATACTCAATAAAGATAATAGTATGTGTGAGTCTCAACCATTTTTTAGCGGCAAGTTAACACACACACACTCCAGGTATCGGGCCTCCAATTAAGCAATCTCACTAATCTGCTGTGACCCGGCCCAACCTATGGCTGAATCCGACCATTTAACTTGTTGATTACTCAAATACATCTTAGGAAACGCTTAGAAATGTTTTATGATGCAAAATACATATTTGTTTTTGAACGACAAGAAAAGCTTATTAAAGCAAAACTAGCGAGGAGCTAGAGAAGTACAAAGGTCAATAGCGCCGATAGCAGGGGCGTAGCCAGGATTTTGGTTTAGAGGGGGCTTGAAGATCTCAATATAGCTTATATATTGAATTTATCCAAACAAAAGATTAATGTGAAATGCAATTAATGTTGCTTCTCTTTAAGTTTCATAAGATTTCGAGAGGAATTGAATTGTAACAAGTGCCTAGATAAAAAAAACAAGAAAAAAAACTCATAAATATTGTAACCTTTGTTTGTGAAATATTAAAAATAAATGAATATGTTATATTGTAATGCCAATTATAGTTAAAAACTTACTTTTATCATTAAATGAGTTGATTTACTAATTTATAAAAACACCACAAATAATGTCAAATTGTCAATAAAAAATATTTTAAAGCTCCATAAAAAAATTAATATTATGAAATATATGATCCATAAAAGTAATAGCAAAAAGCTTAATTAACACATTTTTTAAAATTTATATAGTGCTATCGATTTTAGTATAATTAATATTGATATTTAATATAATAATGTATTTTCATAAAATATTTGTGAATGAAAAAAAAAAACAGATTTTTCAGGAAAGTATAAAGGTAACTGAAATTATACTTAATAAATAAATAAATATTTAAAATAAAGAAAGAAATAGAACAATAGGAAAGAAGAATATGGTCAATTACAATTAATAAACAAACAAATATTTAAATAAATATTTAAAATAAAGAAAGAAATAGAATAATAGGAAAGAAGAAGATGGTCTATTACAATTAATAAACAAACAAATATTTAAATAAAAACAGAAATAAATCAATAAGAAAGAGAAGATTCGAACAAGGGGAAATTACAACTAAGAGGGGTGTCCAAACCAACTGACCTGGAGCTTTGTATGTGATAGAAGCTATATAAAGAAACAGTGGGGGGGGGGGGGGGGGGTGAGCACCATCCAGTCCCCCCTTGTCTACGCCCCTGGTTGGCCGGTCACCACTCTTTGGACCTCCACCTCCAAACTCTGCTCAACCCTTTCTTCTTCTACCATCTCCGTCCCACTAACAAGTTGATTCCATCACCACATACCTTTCTAACCCCGATTCCCTTTGTTTCTCCGACGTCGACTATCATCTGACATACCTAGAACCGGCGCCGGCCATCTATTCTTTTTCTTCAACCTTTGCCGATGACCTCCCTCTGCCCAGAGTAATCCCCTCCCTCCTTCTCCTCCTTACAAACAGTAATATGCCAAAGACATTCTTTTCGATTTCTAGGGTATAAGGGGAGACCTTCGATTTTTGGGCTGTAACAAACATGCATCAGGCTGCTTTAGAAGGGGGTTGGTTATGTCGTGAAAGCAAAATAGAGGTTGAGTTTGCTCAATTCCATGGCGTGACTCATGGATTTGGGTTTCATTTTTTCTATGGTGATTTAGGGATTTAAGGATTTAGGGCTTTTGGATCTCATTAAGTAGTGTGATTCAGATTCAATTTTGTGTTTTTGTTTAGACATGAAATACGGTGTTTTCAATCTTCATCTTTCTTAATAAAAAAGATGAAGATTCAATATATTTGTCTTGTTATAAAAAAAAATAATTAAATAAAGTACAAAAGACTCTAATACCCTTGGGTTAACGGAGTTGTTGTTAACAGAGTTAGGAAGAGGGACCATAGTAGTGCAAAATTGAAAACCACAGGGACCCAATCCATAATTATTCGAGTTTAGGGACCTTAGTAGTAAAAAAGTCAAAACCACAGGGACCAAATCCGTAATTTACTCTTAATATTATTTAAGGCAAGCCCGACCCGTTTATAAGACGGGTACAAGCAAACCTAAAAGCCCAAAAAACAGGCTTACGTTTGCTGTATTAGGCATATTGGATAAGAATTATGATAATCCCGACCCAAACCTGCAAATAATCGTCTCTAGACAATACCTATTATTAAGCTCATTAAGCCATTCTCAGACTACAACCAATACCTATTATTAAGCTCATTAAGCCATTCTCAGACTACAACCATAAAAACCGCAAGTGTAGTAAACAAATGATATCCATAATATATGATAAACCACGAGGACCAAATAAGCAAAATATTCGCATAAAACGTCTATGATTCCATTTAGCATGTGCAGGATGGTATAACTGTTTAAAAACACAAAGTAAAACCCACGTGTACAATCTTAAGACGTCGGATCATATTCTATTTCAATCCAACGGTTCCATAGACCGGACTGTTTTCTTTCATTTGAAAAAAAGGTCAAAAAACGTCATGCTTTTCCGTCCACTCTAAAAACCTCATTTCCCTTCTCTGTCCTCCCATAATTTTTTTTGGTTCCAGAAGTCGATTCTCGCTGTCGATCTGTAAGTTCTTTTCTGATTTTCTCTATTGTTGATCCTTGATGATTACTTGATGAAGTTAAAGAAAGTGAAAAAAATTAAGAGATTAATTGTTTTTGAGTGTGCTTTTATTTGCTGTTAATGTTTTGGTTTGTAATTGGATTATTGGTTTAATTGTATTTTGAATTGTGATTGATTTTTGTGCTAAGTAAATGAATTGAGATTGATTGTTAGGTATGTAAGTTAATGGATTGTGGATGGTTATTTTTGGATTAATTTCCAGTTGTAGATGTTGGAATGCATGAAAATTCTGCTGTGTTAATTGAAGATTTTGGTTTATTAGGGTTTTTCTGTTCCAATTTGTGTCATCTTTTTTCAAGTTTAGATGATGTAAAATTTGATGTTCAAGGTTATTCGATTGGTGTTAAAACTTGAAAGAAGTTTGCGTGCGATTTGGATTAAGAAAAATCCAGAAAAGTAAAGCGTATTTTATGAGTTTATACAGATTATTATTACTCCTTTGATTTATCCGATTTACTTAATTCACGCCAGATGAACATGCACTTATGTTTCCAATGTGCTTAATTTTCATCTTCTAAGGCTTCTTCGGATCCCGAAAAAAGTGTTGCTTGTAAAGCAAATTTGGAAGATGAAATTTCAAATGTTGAAACTTCTGATTTTTTTTTGAATTTGTTGATTAGAAATGCTGAATCTGCAATCAGAAAGATATTTTTATAATCTATGAAATCAAACAAAGGGAATCAATTTTTTTTTTATTTGGGGAGTAGAATTTGGGTTTGGATTTGGGATTTGTATTCTTTATAATTTGGTTGCCAACTTGTCAGCTAACCTACCTTTAACTTTTATGTGTAAAGAAGGATGTGATTTAACACCCATTCTCTTGTCATTAGTACACTATCTTTCAAAAAATTAAAAGTAAAGGTGGTGAGTTTGATAGCTACGTTGGTGGTAACAATAAATTCTTTCATTATCTTTCTGAATAATTTGGTTGGTGAGTTTGATGGTAACCTTATTTCTGTGTTTCTTTGTGTTAACAAATGAAGTGGGGTATTGTTTGTTTGACAATTTTCAATAAATTCTTTCTACAGTACAATACAATTAATTTCATGCACTTGCTTTTTGTACTCTTCTCAGCCATATAAGTCAGATTTGGTGCTACAAAGATCCAAAATTAAAATGACTGGTGTTGTTATAATCTTTAGACCAATATCATTCTTACTTTAATACCTTTTATATTGCTTACTGAAATTATAATTTCTTTACTTCAGTTTTTTTTTTTTTTTTTTTTGATATTCTTGAAAGTGGTAAGTCAAAACTAGTTCATTTGACTTATACTGTCAATTGTGAAGTCTACCTATTATCCCATAGAAAACAGTTGCAGATAGGGGTATTTTAGATCATATGATCTACATCCATAATGGAAAAGATTATATTCTTGTAGGACCCTGATTATATTTATATGTTATGAACAAGATTAGCTGGTCAAACATTTGGTCAAATAAAATTGAACAGTAGATATTGTTGAACTCTGACTCCTCTCTTTCCATGGTTTCAGAATGCATTCTAAAACCCATTTATATTTCAGTCAGCATAAGATTAAGTTATATGTGCTCCAGTACTCTGCAACTGGTTTTATACCAATTGACACATAGGGGCAGTATTTAACAGAAGTTCTAGTTTCTCTTTGAGTCGAATACAATTATAAATTATTGACATATGTGGTCTAAGGGCCAGCCCTCTTGTCTTCATACTGTTTTAAGGGTCAAAGGCTTCTTTACAATGTACTTTTGTGCACTTCCCAACTCAACATTGTTATAGTCGAAGCTCAAAGCTCCTGTAATCTAGTGAGCTTGCCTTTAGATCAAGACACTAAGGGGCCCTTTACTTAAACGCATACCCGGTAAGGTTACCGGTAAAATTCGACTCACTTTCTTGCCTTGTCGAGCAAAATTCTAGTCTATCAAGAGGCAAAAAAATTGAATGCAATAATTTACCTGTAAGCACTAACTGGGTAAAAGTTTCTATGCTCACTTACCGTGTAAGACTTTTGGTCCTTGACATCACTCTTACCAGGTAAGGCTCTTGTTACTTTCCATGTTCATATGTAAGGTAAGTGACTAGGTAAGAACCTACCGGGTAAGCATTTGGTAAATGGCCTGTAAGTTTATGATTGATCTTCTGTTAATTTTGTGAGAGACAGTTGCTTAGTAAGTGAACTTGCTAATAAAACAATATCATTATGATAATAAGGTTTATCAATTTTCTTGTGTGTTTGTATTTTTCATTCACCAAATAAATTTAAAATATATTGAAGGTAAACATGGCTAACCAGGAGGGTCAAGGAAGTGAGAAAAATTCTGCAAATTCTCGTGTCAGCCTCAATGAAAGGATCCTCAACTCTATGTCACGAAGATCTGTTGCTGCTCATCCATGGCATGACTTGGAAATCGGTAAATTTTCCACCCTTCCCACTTACATATTATTTGTTTTCTGTTAATGCATCATTATTATTAACAAAGGTCATGCTCAGCACAACTACTTATATGACATCACATTTGATGTACTTTAACTATAACCAAATATGTCCCCAAGGATCCATTTTGTGTTTAGAGAAGTAGTTTCAAATGATCATGACTCAGTTCTTAAAGGTTATCTTTTTGGTGATATATGCAGGACCTGGTGCACCTGCAGTTTTCAACTGTGTATGTTTTTCTTATTATCTCTGCCAATGTGTGTTATTTTGGTTCTTGTAAATCAAGATTTTTTTTATTTAAGCTATACAAGTCTCTCTCAGGTGGTTGAAATTGGAAAAGGGAGCAAAGTTAAGTATGAACTTGACAAGGCAAGTGGCCTGATCAAGGTAAAGCTCTTGTTACTCACTTTTTATCAAGTTACCTTTCATGAAAAATAATCATCAACATAATTAATGTTTGTGGAACTTTTAACTGATTTTCAAGAAACAGAAAAATGTATATTTTACCCGCGACATAATAATATGTTATATCCTGGGGTCAATATTAATAGCAAGGTACAACTGTACAAGTAGTGGTGGGTGCAATAGTACAAGGATCTCTTATTTTATCATTCTTAGAGAGTAGTTTAGACAATTGATGCTGGTTGATTTTGAGGATGTTCCTTGAAAACTGCTGTGTGATCTTTTTATGACAACCTTATAAGCTAAAGACCTATTTCTAAAGTGATGCTGGTTGATTTTGGTCCATAAGGATCTCTTATTTTATCATTCTTAGAGGGTAGTTTAGACAATTGATCAATACAAGGTCGATCTTATTTATCTCATTTTTACAATCTATATCTGTGGTGCATTATCGACTGATGAAATTTCCAACACTAGGTTGATCGGATTCTCTACTCATCAGTAGTTTACCCACACAACTACGGCTTTATCCCAAGAACCATTTGTGAAGACAGTGATCCCATGGACGTGTTGGTGTTGATGCAGGTACTCCCTCCCCCAAATTAAAAAAATAAATTAAAAATTGTTTTCTTATATTCAGGTTAAACAACTAACTTGATATTGTTATTTTCATTTTCAATTTCCCTGTACAGGAGCCTGTATTGCCTGGCACCTTCCTTCGTGCCCGTGCTATTGGACTAATGCCTATGATTGACCAGGTAAAATACCCTTATAATGGAATCAATATTTTTACTCTTTTCAACTCCAATCTTAAATTTCTGGTATTTCAACAAGAGTTAATAAAGCAGATTGAGATCAAGACAAAGTGGTTTAGATTTCATTCATTCACATCATTTTCTTCCATTTCCTTTATCACATCAAATAGATATGATGATGAGATATTAATCTCAAATGGTTAAAATGGAATTTGTTTCGTGTGTTTACAGGGGAATCAGATGACAAAATCATAGCAGTATGTGCTGATGACCCAGAATTCCGGCACTACACAGACATCAAAGAACTTCCTCCCCACCGTCTTGCTGAGATTCGCCGGTTTTTTGAGGACTGTATCCATACAGACATTTATTTGTTATAAATAGCTTTCTTGTTCTAATTTGATATATGTTTATTGCCTTAACTGAAATCATGCAGACAAGAAGAATGAGAACAAATCAGTGAAAGTGAATGACTTCCTCCCCGGTGCTGATGCAGTGGAAGCCATCAAGTATTCCATGTGCGTTGCATTTATTTTAATGTCATTTTTGCATTTATTTTTATGTCATTTCAACACGATCTTACCTTGGTTATATTCGTGATGGCAGGGACCTGTATGCCTCCTACATCGTTGAAAGCTTGAGGCAATGAATGATTCAGTTATCAGGTTCGCTTGTTGGTGTGGAAACTAGTGGTGGTGGTGTGACTTGTAATGGTATGAAGAATGGTTTTTAAAAAAAATAAAACATCAAACTAGAAACTAATGGTGTGTACACTGGCTCTCTCAGAATGGGGGAAAACCATGTAATTGTGTTTGCAAATCTGAGTAACTTTTTCCTTTTATCTTTCTGTTACAGCTTAATATCACCCAAGGATTATTGAGGGATTATTTTTTATCTTCTTGCTAGCAAAAAAAGAAGTACAAAATTATATGGTTGGATGGTTTTGTCCCAATTTTCTTTTTGTTATGGTTCTGTGAATGGACAACAATGTTTAGTTAACTGGTAGTTTTGTACTCTTGTTTTTTTAAAATATAAAAAGCAACAAAGTTTATTGTTGAATATAATACAACTAATTAAGCATTGCTTTTGTCTTATTGTAATTAGGGCTGTAAACGAACCGAACGAACACGAACGGAGGCTTGTTCGTGTTTGTTCGTTTAACTTAACCGAACAAACGAACGAACACGAACGGTAAACGAACAAAAAATTTTGTGTTCGTGTTCGTTCGTTTAGGTATTTGGTGTGTTCGTGTTCGTTCGTTTAAGATGCTAATCGAACATAAACGAACGAACGTAAAAGTTAAACGAACATAAACGAACAATATAAAAGTTAAACGAACAAACGTAAACGAACAAGCTTACTTGTCATTTCATTAACTATTAGGAGGTGCATTTTTTTAAAACTAAATATAAAACCAAAAGAATAATCAAATTCAAATTTAAAACTAAATTGAATTCTAAAAATATATAGCTTAGATAAATAAGTATTAAATGTTTTAATACAAACGAACATAAACGAACGTAAATGAACGACATAAACGAACGTAAACGAACGACATAAACGAACGTAAACGAACGACATAAACGAACGTAAACGAACGAATGGTGCCTTTGTTTTGTTCATGTTTGTTCGTTTAACTAAACGAACAAAAAAAGTTGTTCATGTTCGTTCGTTTATTAAATAAAGGAACATAAACGAACTTCCCGCCGAACGGTTCACGAACGGTTCACCGAATGTTCGGTTCGTTTACAGCCCTAATTGTAATGATGTATCTCTTAATAAAAATGCATGCTTGTAAGTTGTATTATGAAAACTTTAGGAGGAAAAATAAAATTATAAGGCCATCCGCATTGGAGCGGTATTGTGAACGGCACAGCCGGCATACCGGCGGTAACACCGCCGCGGTATGCCGGTGAGTGAACGGTTTGGGATGGCAGCGGTGAGACTATGCCGTTGCCAAATTTTTTTTTTCTTTTTCGACCGTTATTCAACGGATATATATATATATATATATATATTTTTACTTTTTACATATATATATATATACCATATTATCTATTCAACAAATTACCACTCATCTCATCTTCATCTCTTCCTCAACAAATTCATCTCTTACTCATCTCTTTACTCATCTCTTCTTCATCTCTTCTTCATGGATTCACACGGTACCCCTTCCGGTTCCCGACGTCGTAACTCGGCATCACAAACGCCTCCACCGTCGGCATCCCAAACGCCTCCACCGTCGGGTGTCTATCGGCCCGCAATGGGGTTTGGAAGTTGGTTGCCTCCATCGGGTTGGCCGCAAACCCCAATGGTCGACAATTGGGCGTATGCGAATATGATGGCGAATACCCCTATGATGTCGTACCCCATGCACCCCCAACAACCGACGACGCAAACCCAACAACCGACGACGCAACCCCAACAACCGACGACGCAAACCCAACAACCGACGCCGTCACAAATGTGGGAAGCACGAGATGGAACCAACTTGTCACCGCAATCGTGGGGAGATGACGAGGAGGTACCCGAGACCCAACCGGAGTCGCCGCCACCGCCACCGCCGCCACAACCCAAAGGTAAAAAACGTGGGAAAGGTAAGAACGTAGAAGCGAGCTCTAGTGCGAACCCGACCAAAACTAAAGCGCCTCCTAAACCGTGGACGAGTGACGAGGAGGTCAAGTTGGCGAAGGCGTGGGCCGAAATCTCGGAGGATTCAACCATAGGTAACTATCGAACGGGAGGTAAATAAAAAACCGTTTTTTTAACGTACTTAAGTATTCGCTAATGTGTTTTAATTTTTTCCATTTTTGAAGTAGACAATTTTTGGATGCACGTTAAAATGTCGTTAGACAAACGCATGGCGTATGGCCCCAACGTCCACTCAAGCGACGCCGTGCAAACCAAAGTGAAATTGCTTCTATCGGGGGTCTCGAAATTTGCTTGTATCTACAACAATGTGTTGAATCACCGAGGTAGCGGCGAATCCGACGTTGATTTATTGGAACGAGCGCTCGAGCGATACCGACGTGAGTATAATCGAACATTCCCTTTCCAAGCCGCTTGGAAAGTTCTCATCGAATGCCCGAAGTACAACCCGGTGGAAATGATGAACCCATCGGACATCCGCGCGCCTACAAACAAACGGTCGAAAACGTCCGAAACCCCAACGGACTCCCCCGGCGATTCCGATGCTCGTACTTACACCCACCTCGGCGATTCCGAACTGCCACGACCAATGGGTCGGAACGCGGCGAGACGTGCGGGGTCTTCGTCTTCGACAAACGATACCAACACGGGCATGTCAACCGACGTAGGCGCTCTCACACATGGTATCACCGGGCTTGTCGATATACTCAAAGAAAAACAAAGGATGTCACACCTCCAATTCTACACATCACCGCACAACCATCTCTCGGGTCACAATTTGGAGACCACGTTGCGAGAGAAGGCGCGGTTGCGCGAACTATACGATTGGCCTCCTTTCGAATAGTCTTTTATTTTTAATTTTAATGTAATTTTTTTAATTGTTATTTTTAATTTTAATTGAAAATTTTAATTTTAATTGTTATTTTTAATTTTAATTGTTAATTGTTAATTTTAATTGTTAATTTAAATTTTAATTTTAAAATGAATTGTTAATTGTTAATTTAAATTGTTAATTTAAAAAAAACTATACAGTTGGTATGAGTGGTACGGGTGTGGATGAATGGTATGGTAATGGTAAGGTAGTGGTAAAGCTGATGTGGCGCTGAGGTGGCAGTCTATGCAGGTGGTATGGGTGGTACCACTGTGGATGGCCTAATAATGTAAGAAGTAATTATAAAATTACCAAGTAGTTAATAATTATAAATAAATCAACAAAATCCATAAATTCACAATATTCAAACTATTAAAATTAGCATATTATGTCATTTATGACAAGGTGATTTATGTTGATTTATGACAAGGTGATTTAGGCCATCCACAACCATACCACCCATACCACCTGCATAGGCTGCCACCTCAGCGCCACATCAGCTTTACCACTACGTTACCATTACCATACCATTCACCCACACCCGTACCACTCATACCACCTGTATAGTTTTTTTAATAAAATAATATAAATTTAAATACTATAAATTTAAATAATATAAATTTAAATACTATAAATTTAAATTAAAATTACATTAATATTAAAATTTCATTCAAATTAAAAAAACTAATTAAAAATAAAAAATACAATAAAACTAATTATGAGGCATAGAATCCCACAAATGTTGAGATAAATCGGCGCGAAGGTTGGTGTGTCTCTCTCGGTTTTTTACGAAGTTGACGTTGTTTGCTCGTTCTTCTTCCAAGATCGTTGTCTCGACTTCGCTCCGTAAAACCGCCGTAGGATCAAAAGGATAATGTGAAAACCCTTCGTCTTCACGAATCATGTTGTGTAAAATTATACACGTGTACATGATTTCTTGTAATTTCCTTCGTGACCATACCCGTGCCGGTCTAGCAACGACGTGCCATTTACTTTTAAGCGTGGCGAATGTCCGTTCGATGTCTTTTCTTGCCGATTCTTGACGTGTCGTGAACTGCAACCGTGGCACTTCCGTTGTGTACCTAAATGCTTTCACGAAAGTCGTCCACTCGGGATATATCCCGTCGGCAAGATAATACCCGTGATGGTAGTGTGTGCCATTCGCTACGAACGAACTATCGGGCGCTTTATTTTCGAATAAATCGTTGAAAATCGGTGATTGATTCACAACGATTATTGCGTTCGTGGCACCCGGAACCCCGAAAAATGCGTGCCAAATCCATTCATCGTATGATGCGACGGCTTCAAGAATTACTGTCGGTCCCTCATGATCACCTCTATGGAATTGACCCCTCCATGCGACGGGACAATTTTTCCATTCCCAATGCATACAATCTATCGAACCAAGCATGCCGGGTAAGCCGTGTTGTTGTTCGTGCAACGTGTAGATAGCCTGAATATCGCTAGCAGTTGGCTTTCGTAAATATTGTCGCATATAAAGTTTAATAATACCTTGACAAAAAATTTTTAGGCATTCCTTGAGGTCGTTTCGCCCATCCTTAGGTACTCGTCCATAGAATCTGAAGAAGTCCCGTACGCCAATTGTCGGATAGCGGACGTACACTTTTGAAGCGGAGAAAACCCCTTCACGCCTCTTGCATCCCACTGCTGCTTGAAACAATCAAACTCTCTTTCAAGATCGGAAACTATCCTTACGAATAGTCGTCGACTCATACGAAACCTCCGTTTAAAGTCTTCGTCGTTGTACACCGGGTTATCCGAAAAGTAGTCGGCGACAAGTTTATCGTGTCCATCTTCCCGACCTCTATCTTTATTCGGCCCTCTCGGTCTAGGGTTCGACGGTTCCGCCTCTCCGTTTTCGATATATTGAATAATCAATTGCGTCGCTTGAATGGTGTTCGTAAGAATTTGATCCACGATGAGATCAAATTCTTCGTCGTCGTCGAAAGGATTCATTATTTGAAAGAAGAGGAGAGGTTTAAGAGAAGTTTAAGAGAATTAGAGGTGAATAGGAGAAGTTTAGAGGTGAAAGAATGAGAAAAATTTGTTGGGGTTTGGAGGTATATATATAGATAAAAAGAAAAAAAAAGAAATATATATATATATATATATCTAACCGTTGTATAACGGTAATATTGAAAAAAAATAAAAATAAAAATTGTAGCTTCCCAAACCAACGGCATTGCCTCACCGTTCCCATACCTCACCGCCCACATACCGGCATACCGCGGCGGTGTTACCGCCGGTATGGCGGCTGCACCGTTCGTATGCCACTCGGGCTGCGGATGGCCTTATGACAAGGGGATAAAAGTGGATGCGAAGAGATGGATGATGCATAAGACATCATACAAAGACATGGCTGCTAAAGTGGGTTACGTGACAACAAAATCTTTTTAAAAGTAATTGAAGAATTATAAAGAGCAGCTATCAGACCAATTATGGTATATGAAATATGACGCATAGATGTGAAATGATCTGTTGATGATGAACATGACAATTTTAAACATTTTTTCATGACATGACATCTGATAAAAAATCATGAAAATATACGAGTAGGATAACAGGGTAAGGTACTTGGACTTACAGAGGGATTTGGAGAGGTTGGTGTAAGACTTCGAGAGGGTTATAGGGTTATCAAAAAGGTTACAACTTTAGATAAGGAGTTGTATAATCTTTTGTCCGATTTCTATACCGCACTTTACTCAAATCTTTTTATTTATTGCATATTTTTGTTTAATCTTAATTCCCATTTTCAAAAATCCAAACTTCGTTGTAGACCCTTTGGCAAACTGTCGATTTCATAAAGTTAAAACTTTTTCGCACACACATGTTTGTTTCAAATCATATGGAACTTCATCACTCATCTTTCATTTTCTTTTAAATCATTTCATATCTCTAAAGAAAAAAAACTTTTAGAGATTTTATATAAAAGATATAATCAATTACCAAGAACGCTTAACTATTTTGTTTAATCATGTTCTCTCTTGCGTGCATTTAACATCAAAAGCATGCCTACTAAACCAAAAGGGAAATCAAAGAGTTTTTATAGCCCCAGTGGATTGATGTAAAAAACAAAAGAAAATATGATAAACGGCCACGATCGGCAACTTACAAATGACACACACAATAGAAGGCCACACTGTAGAGAATCATAGCCAATTGTCCGAGTTGACCCAGTCATAACTCGGTAGATTTAAAGAGATTTATTATTGGTACAATGAAACATAAATGTTTTTGATAGAATGAAATATCAAACATGAAAGTAGTCATCTTTCTTGTGGTTCTTGATTGTGGAATATGGAAGCAATCCTTTCTCTCTGCAGCTATCAATGGCTCCCTTAAACATGTCCTCCAAATTATACTTAAACTCAAAACCCATTTCGGTTAACTTCTTTGAGGAAAACGAAACGATCGGAGGCTCCTTGTCGATCCCCGGAAACCTATCAAAATCGTATAAAATCATCATCATGCATATCAACACCAACAAAAAAAATAAGAAAAGAGAAACAACAGGTTTAAAGGGTAGATCGCCACCCTCTGGGAGGTAAATCAGTGCATGCATCCTAGTGGCAGAGGAACCATGACTGGGTTTGAACCCAGGACTGATTATACCTACATCTCTACCGTTGTGACCAATCACGAGACCAAAAAAGAACACCAAGTTTAGATTCTTACTGATTTGGGACATGGTACTCTGGCCATTTCTCTTTCAACATTTTTGCCAATTGATGGATGGTGGCATCATGAGATGAACAAATGTATCTCCCTGTGGCTTTAGGGTGCTCATATAAGTATATATGGCTTTCACAAAGATCATCCAAATGTACATATTGACCTTGCTTTATAATCGAATAATGTGATTCCGCACCTGTTTCGATGTACAAAAATGTGCGTTAGAACTTTGGAAATTAATGACCTTTGTTTGTGATATTTAGGTGTTGTTTGGTTTATAAGAGGTCTGAAGTGTGATTTCACAATAAAGAAAAAATAGGAGGTGAATGGTGCATCTCTTAAAATTTAAGGGAATGGTAAGAGGTTTTCAAACATTTTCTTAAAAATAAAATAAACAGTCTTAAATTTGCAAACCTCATAATTGTCAAACTTCAGAGGTTTTATGAAGTATTTTATAAAAACAAACAGTCTTAAGTTTGCAAACCTCTTAATTGTCAGGCTTCAAAGATTTTATGAGGTATTTTTTAAAAACAAACAAGCCCCTTAGTGTTGTCAGAAGTGTTATGTACCACTGATCAAGGAGAGTGCGGTAATGAGGCTTGGTGGGAACGAGGGAGTGATGAATGGACCAACGACTAGCGTCGGTATGATGCTGATGAAGTCGATGTTGTTTTCTGTTGTTGCTTTACAAGCTTCTTTTTCAGCCAATGTTTTCGACACGAAGTACATCTGCTTTGCGTACAAAATGGTTGATCATTAATCAATTCTACGAACAACTGAAAACAAACTACAAGAAAATCGGCTCTATAGGATGTCATATATGAGTTAAATGTCCTAATAAACTGATTTATATGACTTAAGTTTATATGACCAACAAATTAAAAATCCTATTATGTGAAAGTGTTACAATAAGTTGATATGATGTTTTCGGGCTTCCTTATTTTATATAACATTTTAAAATAAAATGTTATATTAACTTTTTAGAAGATACTTATTTTCAAATGCCACTTTTTTCAAATAACTTCGTATAAACAAGCTAATACAACTATTCGTTTTTGAAACGTCTTTAAAAACTTTTAGGATACTGAAAAGCATCGTATCGACGGTAACATTTTTATATAAGATGCATGATTTAGAAGTATAAACTTGTTATGATTTAAACATATTTGACGTCTTGTAAAACCGATTTTGTTGTAATGAAAAAAATTTGTATAAAACGAACCCAAGCAGTCATTTTCTTTGAGTAGATGAAGTCCAAATCACTCCAATTCGACTCGTTGTAGACAGGAAGTTGATGTTCTTCCACGTTTACGGTCCCCGCAGAGGAGGTGTACACCAGTTTCTTGACTGTTTTAGCTTTCACACATGATCTTATGATGCTTAATACTCCTTGTATTGTTGGCTTTATGATCTCATTCTGAAATTTATGTATCCAAAAATCGTTCATTAGTTTCCGACAAATATAAATACTAGAATATATGCGCAGTGGGTCGAGGTTCAAGAGAGAAAACCTCTGAAATATGAAAGAATTGGTATAGCCCTTCATCTTAACGGTATGTACTTGTACATACAAGAAAATTATGTTGTTTTTTGTTCTTTATGCACTTGTGCATATTACAAATTACTTGAATGCACAAGTGTATACAACATGTTTTTTTAGAAGGTTCATCTGGGCTTTGCCCAGACTACATACATCCTTGGCAATTTACCGAGAGCTAAGACATGCTCCCTTGGGATTAATACTCAGTGGCCACCAATTGCGCACGCATGGATTTGAACCCGGGTGGGAGCCACCACCCTTTAGGAACTTACCACTACGCTACACCTTGGTGGTTAAGTGTATTCAACATGTTGTATAATATAGATGAATGACTACCAAGGTATTCTTCAAATTTTCATTTTTCTAAGATTTTCCCCTTAAACCTGACCATATATGCATAATGTACAAGTGTAGGTACCTCAGGGTCCTTGGATTCAAAGTCCATAGGGGTGGCCACATGAAAAACCCCATGGCAACCTTCAATAGCTTCATCAAAACTTCCTTCTTGTGTCAAATCCGCCTTCCATAAAGTCAAGTTTGTTTTTGCTTTTGGTAGTTGTGTTAAATGCTTCACTTTCTTCAAGTTTCCTATTGGTAAATCCAACCATTTAGTTTTATTTGTTCAAGATTTAATGTTAACTAATAACATGAAAACGCTAACTTTAAATTATGTGTCAAGCCAATCAGTATAATCTATAAAATAAAATAAAAAGGAAAGGAAAGGAAAGAATTGAGGAGGAGTGTGTATACCAGGGTCACGAACGGTAGCACGGACGATGTAGCCGCGTTCGAGGAGTCTCATAACGAGCCACGAGCCAATGAATCCGGCGGCCCCGGTGACGCATACGGTCTTTGTGGTATTATGCACCATGTTGTTGATGGTATTTGTGGTATTTTGATGGATGTTTATGATTAATTGATGAATATGAGGATATATTGGCATGTGTTTTTATAGATGAGTTTAGAGGTAAAAAGCATGTGGGGGATCCACCATTCAACTCCAAATATATAAGAAGCAAATAAGCAATGGAGAATGGTGGGAGTGAGGATGGGTACTTGCATGCATAAGTTTGACCGTTTGTTCGGGTATCCGGATATAATACCGGGTCGAATTCGGATTCTAATTCTAATTTCGGTACAAAATGGGAATTAAATATTATAAACATGTTTCTTAAAATATATTATGTTCAAAAAACAAATATGTCTTTGGCATTGTTGGTAGGTACCTGACTATCCATGATAACTATTTAATCTTAATTAAAATATTTTATTATCTACATATATTTAATATTAATTCAATCTTAAATTTTTTATACTTACAATACCTTAGAGCATCTCCAACAGCATCTCTAAAATAGAGAAAATCAAGTTTTTGGTCTCCATAATGCTCCAACAGCTCCCCTATATTGATCTC
Source organism: Centaurea solstitialis (assembly GCA_030169165.1). Lineage (NCBI taxonomy): Eukaryota > Viridiplantae > Streptophyta > Magnoliopsida > Asterales > Asteraceae > Centaurea > Centaurea solstitialis. The sequence goes on from CM058046.1 coordinate 20,699,531, forward strand.
TAAAATAGAGAAAACTAGAAGAAACTCTAAATTTAGAGATTTCTCTAAAACTTGGTAGGAGGTGAGAGAAAGTATTTTTTTATTCATTTCCACCAATCATATTAAATTAATATTGTTTGATATATATTTTTTTAAATTAAAGTGCATTGGGATAATAAATTATCCAATATTTTAATAATATAACTAGTGTTGAAGTCTCTAAAATAGAGAAGCTGTTGGAGTGAAATGTAATTTTATATAGAGATTTTAACTTTTCAATCTCTATTTTAAAGAAATTATAGAGATGCTGTTGGAGATGCTCTTATAATCCAATCAAATCTAATCTACTTTAAAATATTACTTTATCAATATTATATCTTTTATTTTTTATACATATAATTATATTTTTAATAATAAATATAAACAATAGATTAAACGAATAAACAATACCTATTTCAAAACATAACTATAATTATAAAAAAAAGTAAAGTTCACTTTTGATCCCTGAACTATGTAAATTTTAACATTTTCCATCTCTAAATTAAAAAAAAGTTGCATATCATCCATGACCTATGTATTTTCGCATGGTTTTCGTCTCTCGCACTAACACCCATCAAGTTTTTCCGTTAAATCCAATTTAAATGAAGGGTAATATGATTATTTTATCATTTTTCTTTATTTTCTTATTTCTACAAAATTGATCAAACTACAAAGACCTGTTCTGTAAATATACATAATACACACATATATCTATGCGGTTATATATATTAGACACACTATTATTAATAATAAATAATCGATTTATTATTTATTTTTTCTCTCTGTTAATAATTAATCTTAATTAATTATTTCTCACACTTATAATCCAAATGATCTCGAATCGGGTGTGTAGCAGTGTGACTCACTAGTGTCTTATAACACTGGATACGGTAATCTCTGTTACTGTATTGCACATAATCCTAACAGACTCCCACTTGTGCCAGACATGTAACTGTACTGTTACATTAGCCTAAGTAGGGGTGAGCATAACCGGGTACCCGCCTATTTTTCATGGAACCGGAACCGGAACCGGAACCGGCGGTTCCTAGAATGTAGGAACCGGAACCGGAACCGCCAATACCGGTTCTTCATATGTTGGAACCGCTCCCGGAACCGCCGGAACCGGTTCCGGTACCGGGTACCCGGTGTCATTTTTTTTAACAATTCCTACCTTTAAAAGTCTCTAATCCCGTAGCTAAAATTCTCTAATAAGGAAATAACCATTTAACCACTACTCTAGTCTTTAAGTCACTAACCCAGTAGCAAAAAAATCATATTTGCAGCATAATCAAATTTGAATTAGTGAGATGAAAACCAAACAGACATGTGGCGTCTATGTGTTCTAGTTCTAAGAATCTAACTTAATCCTAAAAAAGTGCCTTAATTATTATTATTATTATTATATATATATATATATTAAAAATAGCGGGTACCCGGCGGGTAACGGTTCCAAAAAAATGAGAACCGGAACCGGTCTTGATCGGTTCCGTATTTTAGGAACCGGAACCGGAACCACTCACACCGGTTCCGGTTCTAGAACCGGCGTTTCCGAGGCGGTTCCGGTTCCAAAAACGGGTACCCGCTTTCGATGCTCACCCCTAAGCCTAAGGAGGTCCCTAGCCAGACACTTAGGTTAACCAGGTTATAAGATCTCTTATATCCAGAGATACAATTCACGCTTGAATTTGTACACAGGTTCATTCCTTTTGCACACGATATTTCTAAAGTGAATTTGAGACATGGAGTGGAGGATTCATTTCTCGAATTCAAGTATTTCTTGACTCTTATTTCGATTGCCTGCAGTAACGGATATTACTAAATAACACCTGTTATTCTATCTGAGCGTGGCCACACGTTTTCTGCCAATCTTAATCGCCAAGGGGCCCGGAAATACCTCTCTTCTGAAAAGAGGTGCAAATTCCTTCTTGACTACTTGCATTTGGATCCACGGCTTCCGCTGTATCTAGTCACGTCCCGTATGGCCGCCCTGTTACGGTGCAGCGTTAGAACGCGCTAAGAGTACAGTAGTCCTCATGTTCCCAAACCAAATATCTCAGGTCTAAGGACATCCTATCATCAAGTCGATGCTTATGACTGGGGCTCCATGAAGCAGACTTGAAACTGGTCACTTCCAATACTCAAACACTCTGATGAGTATCTATAAATGTTTGGTCACATCACTTGTGCTTTTATTCTTTACTTTGAATAAATCATCAAACATTTATAATAGCATTAATCTCCCTATTGAAATTCCCATTTCAGTAAGTAGCTACGGAAATTTAGATTTCTTGCAAAAACTTTGCACAAATCATGGATACATTAAATATGCGAAAAATAGTTAATTTTGAAACAATCATGAATAAAAACCTCCAATATTTCTATCACTGTGAAATAAAACTTTGCATGATTCATTGTTTCAAAAATAAACTACAGTAATAATTAATAAACTAAAACTAGCTACTGGTGTCCAGGTACTGCATCCCAATGGAACATGCATGAGTCTCATGCTTCACCCTTGCTAGCGGCTTTGTCAGCAGATCTGCGACATTGTCTTCTGTCGGAATTTTGCATATTCTTACATCTCTTCTTCCAATGATCTCTCGGATGAGGTGATACTTTCTGAGCACGTGTCTTGATTTGTGATGCTCTTTGGGTTCCTTTGCTTGTGCCACGGCTCCAGAGTTGTCACAGAATATATCAATCGGTCTAGAGATACTGGCAACCACTCTAAGATCCGATAGAAAATTCCTCAGCCAGACAGCTTCCTTTGCTGCATCAGATGCTGCAATGTACTCTGCTTCTGTAGTTGAATCTGCAATTGTGTCCTGCTTCGAGCTCTTCCATGAGATCGCGCCTCCGTTTAGAGTAAAGAGGTACCCAGACTGTGATTTAAAATCATCTCTGTCAGTCTGGAAACTAGCATCAGAATATCCGGTGACACTAATTTCATCCTCAGATCCTGCAAAGACCAAGAACATGTCTTTCGTTCTTCTCAGGTACTTGAGAATGTTCTTGACAGCCACCCAATGAGGTTCACCTGGATTTTGTTGATATCTGCTCGTAACACTCATTGAGTAAGCAACATCGGGCCTAGTACATAACATGGCATACATGATCGATCCAATTGCTGAAGCATATGGAACCGATTTCATTTTGTCCTGATCTTGACTAGAAACAGGACACTGTGTTTTACTTAACACTATGCCATGTTGCATCGGGATAAATCCTTTCTTGGATTTATCCATCCTGAATTTCTTCAAGATTTTGTCAATGTATGTACTTTGACTAAGTCCGATAAGCCCCTTAGATCTATTTCTGTAGATCTTTATACCAAGTATATAAACGGCTTCTCCAAGGTCTTTCATATGGAAACATTTGCTTAACCAATTCTTTACACTCTGTAAGGTTGGTACATCATTTCCTATTAGTAGAATATCATCTACATATAAGACCAAGAAGGTTACTATGCTCCCACTGAACTTAGTGTAAACACATGGCTCAAACTCACTTTTCGCGAAACCAAATTCTTTGATACGCTCATCAAAATGTAAGTTCCAGCTTCGAGATGCTTGCTTTAACCCATAAATGGATTTTAGTAGTTTACACACTTTATTAGGATTCTTAGGATCTTCAAAACCTTCCGGTTGTTCCATATAGACATCTTCTGTTAACTTTCTGTTGAGAAAGGCTGTCTTGACGTCCATTTGCCAGATCTCGTAATTAAAATACGCTGAAATGGCCATTAGAATCCTAATTGATTTTAACATGGCTACTGGCGAAAAAGTTTCATCATAGTCGATACAATGAGTTTACGTGAATCCTTTTGCGACCAGTCTAGCCTTAAAAGTGTGCACATTCACGTCCACGTCAGTTTTCTTCTTGAAAACCCATTTACATTCAACAGCCCTACGGTACTGGGGTAAATCAGTCAACTCCCATACTTGGTTGTCGTACATGGACTGCATCTCTGCCTCCATGGCTTCTTGCCATTATTAAGACTCACTGCCTGACACAGCTTCTCCATAGGATGTCGGTTCATTCAAGTCTCCACCATCCTGAGAGACTAGAAATCCAAGATACCTATCTGGTTCTTGCCTTACCCTAGTGGATCTGCGAAGGTCCTGTGTTTGCACTTCCTCAATCGGCTCTGATTGAGGTTCAACATTTTTCATGTTGAATTTCTGGCTCAACAGTCGGTGTAGTGTTATCTTCGTTTACTATCTGTAGATCTACATCCTTTCTGGTGTTCCCGAAACTGAGAAAATTTTCTTCCAGAAATTTTCCATTTCGAGCCACAAAAACTTTGTTCTCTTCAGGGTTGTAGAAGTAATATCCCACGGTGGTCTTGGGATACCCCACGAAAACACACTTGTCAGATTTGGGTTTGAGTTTTTCTAAGGTAGGTCGTTTGACGTAAACATCACAACCCCAAATTTTCAGAAAAGACATTTTAGGTTTCTTACCCTTCCACAACTCGTATGGTGTCTTTTCTACCGACTTGGTTGGCGCTCTGTTTAGTATATGTGCTGCTGTTTCGAGCGCGTGTCCCCAGAATGATACTGGTAGTGTAGAGCGACACATCATCGATCGTACCATATCTAGCAATGTACGATTCCTTCTTTCTGACACACCATTCATCTGAGGTGTATACGAAGGTGTGAGTTGTGATACAATCCCACATTCCATCAGATGACTGCCAAATGCTTGACTAAGATATTCGCCTCCGCGATCTGACCGTAAAAACTTGATCTTTCTGTCAAGTTGATTCTGTACTTCATTCTGATATTCTCTGAATTTCTCAAAGCTCTCATATTTATGTCTCATCAGGTAAACATAACCATATCTACTGAAATCGTCAGTAAAGGTAATGAAGTACCGGTATCCTTCTCTTGCCTCATGACTAAATGGTCCACACACATCTGTGTGAATTATTTCTAATAAGTCAGTGGCCCTTTCATTATCTTTTTTGAAAGGTTTCTTTGTCATCTTGCCAGATAAACAGGATTCGCAGTTGTCAAAAGGTTTAAAGTGATTAAGCAATCTATCATAAAGATACCTGGAGCATCGGGTAAACCGATCTCTATCTAGTCGATATTCATCGAGTGCTCGCAAATATCCTGGCTACCGCATTCTGGGCAACTCAGATCTCTCAGCTCATCAATCCAATCACTGTCCATGAGTTCAGCAGGTGCTGGCTTCGGCTCTAAACTGGCCAAAATATCCTCATGTACTTTTGCCACGTCTATCTTTGGTTCTTTCATGTAGGCACTAGCTGTGTCACATATCTCCTTCGGGAGCGAGTACCACATCAGATACACTAACTCTTCCTGAGTCATCTTGTATCCCAAACGCGTCAAACATATAAAGAGCCTTCTCATTTCGATAAGATGATCTTTAACTGATTGGTCCTTTCTTAGCTTCAGTGAAAGTATCTCTTTCATGATCAGAAGCTTACATGTGTGTTTATAGAAACCTAACTAGTTTTCCATATCTTTCACGACCTCGTAGCAGGATTTAACTCTTAAATCTCCCGCAAGCTCGGGTGATATAGAGAAAATCAGAATTGACATCACATCCGATTCATCCTCTAGATATTTAAAATACTGAGTAAATTCCTTTTCAGGAGAATTACTCTTAGGTCGTGAAACAGGTTTATCTAAAACGTATAGCTTTCCCTGTGCACGCAAGATATTGTCAAGGTGCATTTTCCAAACTGGAAAATTTTGACCTGTAAGCTTCCATTTATTATTGATGAGACGGAGTGACTACTCAGGGGTATAAAACGGAATTACAGAATTCGACATCTACGATAAAGAATAAAAATTCCAGTTTAGTTTATATAATTATAAAAACTTCTAATAAATTATTACCCTTAAAATAAATTTATTAGACTAGAATCCATATTTCACATGTGTCGGCAAGCGGTGTGCTCACACAAGCCGACTCATGCTATTTCTGGTTGGTAAAACTTATACCAATCGCATTTAAAACAAAAACACGACTTCTAGAACATCGGGACATCAAATAATCTGTACATATTTAGTCCCTCTAGTCATTTTGGTCCGGTACCACCCGGTGAATAAATAATTACCAAAACAGATCGCACCACCCGGGACCTGGACGTACTCTGGCCGGTACCACGTGTAGATAATTCGCAGAGTCTTTTCATCCAAGATTATATAGAGGGATTTCTTTTTTTTTTGAAACCATGAATGACCAATCAAAATTTTCTATGTAACTATCCAAAAAAATAAATAAAAGGGAAAATCATGGGGGTTATCAAATGATAATCTCCGCCGTCAATATAATATTTGGATGGCTAAAATGATGCTCACAAGTTTACATATATATATATATATATATAGGGGAAGTATCCGTTGCAAACCATGTAGATTGTACAAACTATACAAACCTAATCTTAACCATTGATTTTGTTTTCTTATCCATTAATTTTGTTTATCTCCTAACTTTTAGGTGATTTTCAAATGTAGTTGAGAGAAAATCTAGGAACTGAATTAATCCACACCATTGATCATGTACATGTACGGTGGAGATTGGTTTGTATAGTTTGTACAAACTATACAGTTTGTAACGGATACAACCCCTATATATATATAGAAAAGTTCAAATGTGAACCACTTTTTGGTTGTGAACGTGAGGACATCCCATAGTGCGCCACGTGGCAATCTGAATTTTTTTTGACTTAGTGTTATTCATATTGAATAACGCTATCATTCAGACTAAATAAAGCGTTATTCAGTATGAATAACACTAACTCGCACTCTGGTGCACTCGGACCCGGGCGGGTCAGTTGCGGGTCATCCGCGGGTCAAGGCTTATTCAGTCTGAATAAAGCTTTATTCAGTATGAATAACACTAACCCGCAGATTTAGTCAGACTGAATAAGCCTTGACCCGCGGATGTCAGATTGCCACGTGTCGCGCTGTGGGTTGTCCTCACGTTCACAACCAAAAAGTGGTTCACATTTAAACCCACCCCTATATATATATATAGAGAGAGAGAGAGAAAGGTTCAAATACGAAGTCCTAAAAAAATGACAAGTAGAGAAGTGATCTCCGCCACTCATTCGGTCAATAAAGACGGCTTTGACCGGTTACGGCGGACGCGATTCATGGATGGTGGAGACGATTAAAGGAGGGTAACCCGGTCAAAACCACATTTAATGACCGGATGAGTGGTGGAGATCACTTCTCTACTTCTCATTTGAACCTAATACTATATATAGGGTTATGTCCAAATGTAAACTCATCTTTCATTCTGTTCATGAGGACCAGGGCTGTAAACGAACCGAACGAACACGAATGGAGGCTTGTTCATGTTCGTTCGTTTACCTTAACCGAACAAATGAACGAAAATGAACGGTAAACGAACAAAAAGTTTTGTGTTCGTGTTCGTTCATTTAGGAATTTGGTGTGTTCGTGTGCGTTCATGTTCATTCGTTTAACATGGTAAACGAACATAAACGAACGAAGTAAAAGTTAAACGAACATAAACAAACGAACGTAAAAGAACGAACGTAAACGAACGAACTTAAAAATTAAACGAACATAAACGAACAAGCCTAAACAAACATAAAATTTGGTGTTCGTGGTCGTTCTTTTAAAATTTTTGTTTAGTTCTGTTCGTTTAAATGTTCACCGAATAGTCAAATTGTCAAACAATCATAACCAAACATACTTAACTCCTACTTTTAGTAGAGGCTCAAGCCGCTAGGCTCATGCCCCAGGATTTCACCAAATGACTCACATATATAAGGCACACATAGGATGGATTAAATTAACAATTTTAAACTTTTATAAATGTTTTCTCAATAATCAAATCGCTATTATTGTTATCAATCATTATATAATATTTGTTATTAGTTAATTAATTGTTATTTTTCTTAATACTTGTTTGTCAACTTAATATATCTATCATTGGTAAATAAATTTTATTAAACGAGCCTAAACGAACATAAACGAACGTAAATGAACGAACGTAAATGAACGAATGGGACCTTTGTTTGCGTTCGTTCGTTTAACTAAACGAACGAGAAAACTTGTTCATGTTCGTTCGTTTAATAAATAAATGAACATCAACGAGCTTCCCGCCGAACGGTTCACGAACCGTTCGCCGAACGTTCGGTTCGTTTACAGCCCTAAGGGCCACTAGTATCATGCCACGTGACAATATTTAGTCTGAATATTCATGCTTTATTCAGTTCCAATAAAGCTTAGCTGTCGATTCAGATTGGCACGTGGCGTAATTTTGTTGGTTCTCACGTTCACAATGAATGATGAGTTCACATTTGAACTTCCCCCCCCCCCCCCTCTCTATGTATATATATATAGTGTATTATGTTCTAAAGAGAAGTGCTAAAATTACGAAGTAGAGAAGTGATCTCCACCATTTATCTGATCAACAAAGGCGGCTTTGACTACGAAGCACCGGATAATTCCTCGCAAGGGCTGTAGGACACATAGGGTTAATTTCGTAACTTTTATAAATAGTGCAGATATGAAGATTTATATATGATCATAGTAGTTCATCAATATTTTTTTGAATTTGTATATTTTACAACTTAGTCTATATTTATTTAAAAGGTACAAATCTTGATACATCATGTATAATGACTTAGGATTAGGTGAGACCAAGCTGTTACCGTGAGACCGCGTGAGACCAATACCTAACGTATGAAATTTCACAAAAAAACAGCGTGAATGTACATAAAACTCGAATACGCAGACCTCAAAATCACTTTCGATGCAAAAAAATATCGAAAACAAGCTAAAAAACGAAACCTTCACAGCTCAAGTTCTGTGAAGGTTACATATAAATAATGCGAACCTTCACAAAAAACTGCCGTGAAAGTTTCTTTTTTTAACCTTTTTTTGGATTTTTTTTCGATAGTGTTTTTTAGTATGTTTTAACGATGAATGTTCAATTTTTTTACCTTCACAAATGTTTTGATGTGAAGTTTCAAGTAAAATATGTTGGTCTCACCGATCTCACCAAAAAAGCTTAGTCTCACCAGAACTTAACCCATGTATAATTATAAGAACTTCAAAATCTATCCATTCAACATCATAATAAAAAATTTTATTTTTAAATTACACTTTATATTATTTCTTTTTTTCATTTTCATTCTACAGTTTTATCATATTAGCATATATAACTGATTATATATTTTATATATTTAATATACAATTTAAAAACACATAAATTATAAAATTGATATCATGTGATTAGAAATAAAACCAAACATGAAGTAAGATAAAGTTTTCAAGCTCTCTTACTTTAGATTTGATATGCTTTCACATTATATTATACATTAATTACATGATATAGACAACTAACGAACATAAAAGAATTTCAAAAGTAAAAATTTTAGATTATGAACATGCAAATTACTTGTAACATAAGGTACGGCTTTTGTTGGATTCTAATTTTAAAATTACTTTTAACAAATAATCTATTTTATCTATGTTATTTATCTTTTAGTATTTTGTTAATTTGTTCTAATTCTTATGACTATTAATGTATTTTCAATAAAATTTTAAACAACGGATTTACTACTTATTAATTCAAGCTTTAAGTATTTTATAGAAATTAGTGCAGGCAAACTCGATATCAAAACATGTCGAACCAAATTGACAACAATTATGAAGATAGTCCTTTATACATGTATTGTCGTCGCTCAATTGAACCAAACTTACAAATCAAATTATGTAAATAATAGAGTATAAACCGTCAAAACAACACGTCACAGCCACAAATAAGGACTTTTAGTTTTGGTTCGAACTTCCATTAGGGTTATAAACTTTAATTACTATTTATCAATAATTAATATTTATTAATAATAAATAAATAATATTTATTAATAGTTAATATTTACTTTAACTAATACTAGTTGATATTAATAAAAAATATAATCGGAAAATTAACAAAAAACTCCTTATAGTTAGCTACCCTAAGGTGGTTTTTAAAAAAAACTAACTTATAATATGTCCATCCAAATATGTACCTCAAAAATAAACTAGCTTATAAATACCAAACAATGCCTAAACCACAAGGTTGCACGGCTTTTGTTGGCTCCTAATTTCAAGATTATTTTTTACAAATTAATCTACTTATATCTATGTTATTTGTTTTTAAGTATTTTATTAATTTGTTCTATTAAGACTATTTATATATTTTCAATAAAATTTAAACAACGAATTTACTTCTTATTAATTTAAGCTTTAAGTATTTTGTAGAAATTAATACATGCAAATTAGAAATCAAAACATGCCGAACCAAATTGACAACAATTATGAAGATTGTCCTTTATACATGTGTTGTCGTCACTCAATTGAACCAAACTCACAAATCAAATTATGAAAATAATAGAGTATAAACCGTCAAAACAACACGTGATAGCCACAAATCAAGACTTTTGGTTTTGGTTCGAGCTTCCATTAGGGGTATAAATTTCTTATTTTTTTTTAAAATTATTTTATTATTAGTGTTGTTTCTTATCAAGTTTCAAATATTTAATGATAATCGTTATTGGGTTTGATGTTCCATAACTTGGCAATCGTAATTTTTGAGTTGTAATTGGTGAAAATGGTGGAATCACAACTCTAGTCCTTGAGTTATTTTAATTTTAAAAGTATTTTAACAAGGTAATCTAGTCCATGAGTTATTTAGTTTTAACTCTGAAAACAAAATATTTTCATAAAAATTATGAATTTAGTGAAAGTTAATTGATTGTTTATTATCCTTAGTGACAAAAAATTTACACCACGTCAAAACTTAAAATTGACACATAACTGGCAAATTGATGTAACTGTTGATAGGTTGTGTTGAAATTCCTTCCATATGCATATAATGGTCTCACCAAATCGATCCGAAACAAATTATGAAACATTATGGTCCATAAGTATAATGACAATCTTATTTTGATTATTTAGGGTCTCTCCTAAACCCTAAAGACATAGTAAACATGAATTAGATTACATAATTGAGTTACATCTGATTTAGTTAGAGGTTAACTGAACTAATATTTAATATGCATTTTTTGGTTTTCTACGATCTCTAAGTCAAAGTAGAATATAGCAAACGTTGAAAATTTGAATGACTAGAATTTGAACTTAACCTACCTATGGATTTATAAGCGTAGGAAAGGTAAATCGAAACTGTACTAAACTGTTTAAATCAATTTCACTAGAGTTTAAGCGTACTAACTAGTGTCAAAGTAAAATTTTCTTAATATTCGTTGAAACAAAATCCTCCTAAAGAATCTAGTAAAGTTTGACCAAAAAAAACTTTTAGTGACAGAAAAAACGTCAGCTTAAATTAAAAAACCGTCACTAAAGCTGTTTAGACCAATTCCCACTGAATAAAAACTCACTAACAAAACTAAAAGTTTCCTACAGTAATTTCGTCATAATCAACCTATACACGTAATTTTCCGTAGCTAAAAGTGTTGAACTCTAGATTCAAAAATTTTAGTGACGAAAATTTAATGTCACTGTACGGAAAAAATTCCCAATTTATGTGCTTTTAATTTAATTTCATTAGCATCCAATTCTAGAAGTAACAAAAGACAATTTTAAACTAACAACAAACATATAGATAATTTAAATCACGTCACCATCAAGATAAAACGTTAATACAAATTATTAATAATCTAATAATCGAACTAATCCTAATTTAGTAATTGTCACCAAATAGAATCTAGTTTGAAACAAAAATCATTAATCTATACTAATTCGACTAATCCTTAGTTTAGCATCGAACGAAATAAACGATCACTAACTTGTCTTGAAAGCATATCTGAGATATGAACAAAATAAAATGAAGTTAGTAACAGTAGAAAGTGAAAATGACAACAACCAAACAGATGATACAATCACGAACATTGTCATGTTTCATGTCTTAGCAACTTGGCATAAATTGCAGCAAAAGAAACATCAGTTCAAGAATTTCACCTAAATTCCCAATACATCAAGTTAATGTCTTTTACACATCAATAAAATAATCCATATATCACAAATTGTTGCTTTAACCTTTTCATTATATTATTAACAAAACAATTCAGATCATAAGGTTCATTAAAGCTGCAAAGTATATGGTATGGCCAAGTGGGTGAACACAAAAAATACTGAGTGATTTACATACATACCATCAATGATTTGGATACAATTACAAGATTTGGTACTTCTACTTAACGAATATCGACTCAGGCTTAATGGTAACAGGTGAAGCCGTGAAGGGTCATGTCTTATTCCACATACAAATAACTTGTGTATATACACACATACAAATCATAGAATGGCAGGACTATGAATCATGTCAACCTACTTAAAGCATGAAACCTTATGTAAAATTGACTGTATCACATCAGATTTTTCTTTCTTACACCTTTTATAAACCTTCTACCCACCATCATGAACTGGTCCATGATTTAGAATAAAAAATCATGAAAAAAGTGCGTGGGTGAATTCATGATTCATTTACTAAAATGGTTTTGGGGTCCACAAAAGTAGAAAAATTCAATGGATAGATTTATAACACCTTCATCTATTAAGTCTGTTGGTTATGCAGACTCTAGATAACAAAAGACATACACAATTAGACCATACCTTAGATGTTTGTGTGTCGACAACCTTGTTCTCAGCTAGATCGATCACATTTGTTTCCTACAAGAAGCTTGCAGACCGTTCATTTGCATATCTATCAATCTCACTCAGCCATTGCTTCACATTGTTGAAGCTCTCCATCTCAGTCACATCATAAAGAATCTGTTGCAATACCGATATTAATGTAAAAAAAGTACACTTTTATAGTTCAATTGCATCTGATTCTCAATCAAAATAACATAACCTATAGAATTGAAGATACCACAACAAAAAGTTACAATAACTAAGATCAAACCTACGCGACTAGTTCAAATAACATAACTAAGATCAAAATAGCCATAGCTTGTGGGGAGAAAAATAGATGCATATTTCATACAACATTCATCGGATGGCCCACCAATGGTCATTTGGAACATTATATAAGCAGGGCCACAACGAAAAAGACTTCTCCACAACCCTACATGGGTTTCAAGATCTTACCTTCTTTGGTGGTTCAAGCCTGGTGTTCTAAAAGAAGTGGGGATAAGCGGAAAAGTTAACTTCCCAATACTTGGGCGTTGTTTACCAAAACCAGCAAGTCACACTCTCATTCACCTTACCAAGTAACATTTTCTGCAATCAAAATGGATTGTTGGTAAACATCTTTTACCCAATAATCACTTAACATGTAAGAGTCATTTCCCTCACTTACCGGGTAAGTTCTCGGGCATTGCTATTCCTCTTGAGGGTAAGATTCTTGGTCCTTGACATGCTCATTCAGTAAGGTAAGTGACATCTAGTAAGAGCGTACCCGGTAAGCGTTTGTTAAACGAACCATTAAAACGAACCATTAAGCTGCTAGCAGGGATTAAGCAAATGATAGTGGATAAGTGGATGGTTAACCTAAATTTATAAAAATTGGATCTCTTATAATGATAACTACCTGATTTTTGGAAAACTATAATCTTACCTCTAACTAAAATTCACCAACACTTCTTATTAATGGAGACGACTAAACTGAAATGTCCTCTTACTGATGTAATTTATAACTCATTAATATATGAATTTGAATTCTGTAGGATATAGAATTTCAATGGTTTTTCACATGATTCTGCGCAATATGAATGCCTTGTGGGCAAAATGGAACTTATTAGAGCTTTCCTTTATAAGGCCAACAAAAGAAAAATATCAACTTTGACTGCAGTGATATCGGGTTCATGTAATCATAGGAACGATAACCAAAACGAATATGAAGCTCTTTTCCTTTATAATGATCATCACATTCTTTATATGATCAAATGGGTTGATGAAAATGTGCAGAGCTTCCATAAATTTCAAGCAAACCAATACAAGTAATTCTTACAATGATTCCATGTGCGCCTCTGTGTAACTGCTTGTTATAGTACGAAACCGTTCCTGGCCCGCATTGTCCCACTATAGCAAGAGAAAGATGTGGTTAAACAATGCAACTTCTAGTAGACATAACAAGCACTATATCTAGTTTCCATCCAAATAATTCCTCTATCAAATATCACAAATCTCCAAAAGGGGTTTTACCAGAAAAAAGCATTTTGAATTGATATATCTAAAGTGCAAGTGTATTTATAGGTAAATATCTATTGTACTCACAATGTGCGGCTTGATCGTCTTCCCATCGAGCTTGACCGTACTAATTTTCTGAAACATCAACCCTAATTTTTAGCATACCCGAACCATAGAAAGTCTTTCCAAATGTAATAATCTAAACACAAACACATATAAAAAGAGAGAACACTCACAAAATCAACTCCAATGGTGCTTATGTAACTATCCACATAAGAATCATCCTGAAAACAAAAGATCAATCATAAAATCCCCTAGAACCAAAAATTCAGAAACAGAGCATATTAGCCTAATTACCTAAAAATTACATTATGAAGATAATCATTTTAAAAACATGATTATCTCTCCCATGAAAATCTGAAGGACTTAGTTTTACAAAATTATAAGTCTAATGCCTACCAATATCAATCTAATTTCAAGCATAGATCAGTAGATCAGAGTTCCACATATCAATTAACTAAATCGCGAAGGATTACGCAACACATATAAATCAAATCGGACAAAAAGCAAGCGACTCTGCGACTGTTCTACATAAATGTAAGTATCGATTGAGACAGTATAAGAACCGTAAATCAGGCCACCGGAAACCTAGAGACCGAATCTAACATACGCAGATCTCAACGAAATCACAGAGAAAAAAGAAAAAAAAAACGCAGAAAAGTAGGAGAAATCCATACCTGTGGTGGAGAAGCTAGCGGCAACGAGAGGTTGAAGATGATCGACGGCGGCGAGAGGTTGAAGATGACCGGCGCCGGCGAGAGGTGGCCGGCGGCTTCCAACAACGAGCAATCGCAATGTGGAGCAGCTAGGGTTTGTGAAAGGGCGTGAATGGGAAGTTACGGAATGGGGGGTTTTCGGAACACAATTACTTTTAATCCGTTCATAAAATAAAATAAAAATAAAATAATTTATTTTTATTTTTTATTTTTTTACTACCTTTCATTTCCGTAGGTAAAGGTTCCAAAAACACATTTAGCTACGCTTTTATAGTTCCGTCCCTAAAACTCTCAGTCACTAAATGTCTAATTTGTTGTAGTGAAAGTTGGCTAAAAACCAAACTCCTATTGTTGTTCATTGCTAAAGGGGCGGATCAATTGCCGAGGACATTCCAATCTTTTAATTATACTACAAAATTTGAGATAATAAAGATACATATATACAAATTACTAAATAGTACTATTACTTTGGTCTTCCAATAGTGGCACCAGTACGCGCTATAGTTTTACATTGATTGAAGAAATGCCTTAAAACAATGTAAAATTAGAATCCAAAATTTTCAAGAGCCTATTCAAAATCACACATTTAACATACTAAAGAACGGTTCGGTCAGTTGTAGGGGTTATGGTGTGGTAAACCTAGGCAAATTAATTTTCGACATTTCAATCCCTCTGGTTTTGAAATTTGGGCCGCCTCTTTTGTAGTATGGAAGTGTTTTTAGAGGTAACACTTGTAACTACGATTTCGTATTAGCTATTTAAAATTTGAACTTTGCATTTTATCATCTTACATAACATATTCAGCATGAATATGATTGTACTTTTATAACCATTGATATCTAGTTTAATGTAAGGCTATTGTTTAAGAAATGAATGATGTAAGTCCGTTAAATAAATCTATGATCTCAACAAGGAATTAAAGAACATAAAAGATAGTAAATATTTTAAGCATTTCAATTTGAAAAATTTTCAAATCGGTAATCGAGTTGAAAATCTACTCCTTCCTTTATTCACATGTGAATCCACTAGTTAAGTTGTTCTCCTATTAAAATGGAAAAGTGACAGGATCGAAATTCGTAACAAGAAAGAATAAGAACCAAGATATTAAGGAAGTCGCGGAATAGCACCTTAATATTTAACAACAAGAAAACAAGAATGAATTGAAATTGAATTGCTTTTGGAATTGCTTTTCTATCGAATGATTACAAACAAAGCCCCAATTTGCTTGAACAAATTCAAACAAACGTACAATACTTCTCTATTGTAGGGATCAAGAATAATCTTGAGGCTTAAACTTTTCTATCTCACTCAAACAAATCTCTCAATTCATGATTTAATAGACTAGACAACTAATCTATTTATACAAGACTTGATTACAAAGATAATTACATAAAATAAATTGATCTTCTAAATCTTCATTATCTTCAGAATCTTGGTAATTATCTTCATTCCATAAAAAATATATCTCTTGAATTCATTCCATAATTATCTCCAAGTCTTCGTCTTTATCTTCAAGCAAGATCCTTTCCTTATCTTTCTCTTCAAGTAATCTTCTTTCTTTATCTCGGACGAGCAGTAGTAACGAGCAGTAGTAATTAACACTAGCAGTAGTAACTAACACTAGCAGTAGTAACTAGCAGTAGTAATTAACACTAGCAGTAGTAATCCATCAGCAACATTAATTCTCTTCTAGCAGTAGTAACTTCAAAAACCCAACATGTCCCCCTAACTTAACTTCTTAAATCAAGGAGTTAAGTTTCTTTGGGTTTTGTTACTATTGTTGTTGATTCTGTTCCTGCTTCTGTCTGAACCTCTTTCTTACTTTCAAACTCCCCCTTAACTCGAGATCTCATCATATCAGTTTCTGCAGATTTAGAGATTTGATCCTTCCCTTTTTGAGGTACCCATGCTGATGCGGTTTTGAGTTTCCCATTAGCATCAACATACGTAAACTCTTTCAATTTTGAATTTTTAGGATCAACGGAGTTGGGAATTGTATGGCTTGAATACTTTGTCATAATTATGGGCATTGAGGTTTGCTTAGCAACATTAACTGTAGTATCAGTACTAACAGTTTTAGTTACTTTTGGCACCCAAACTTTGACAAATCTGTTTGCTTTCTTCACTTCCTTTTTGTTTTGAAAACTCTTTTCAGATCTAGCAAACTTATTTTGAATGTGAGGTTTTGAAAAACTTTTCTTTTTGAGAGAAGGTCTCACATTCTTAGCCATGTGGTTCAAACTTTGAAATCTGTTACCAAAAGAGTTAGAAAATTTATTTTGAAAGTTTGCTCTTTGGTTAACAGGATTGAAATAACAGTGTTTGGCTAAATGATTCAACTTGCAACAAATAGAACAAGGCTTTGGCCTATTGATATTTTCTAGATCAATACCTTGTTTTTGAGCCCACTGTTTATTCCAATTTCTCTGATTTCCTCTTATTTTCTCATTGACTTGAGGCTTTTTCTGTTGACAAGTACAAGGATTTTCAACACCGGTTTTCCTTTGCACTTTCTTCTTCTTCTTGGATGGCTTAACCTTTTTACTTTTACTCTCCGGCTCATCTTTTTCAACAGCATCTGGGATATCTGTTTCTGTGGATCTTTTAGGCATCTCTTCGTCTACATGCCTTTCAAGTAGGTCAGTAGTGGGAGGAATGTAGTTGTTGTTGTAGGGTGGTGGAGTGGCGTTGTATCCTATCCCTCTCTTCAGATCATCATTTATCTGTGCTTTTAGGAGTTCATCTAAAGCCTTAGAGCACTTGGAAAACTTTTCTAGGTTATCTTTGGCTTCAGACAGTTCACTCCTAACTTTTTCTAATTCATCTCTATACTTGGTCAACTTCCTCTCATACTCTTTCTTTTCCCACTTCCAATAGTTATGATCATATTCAAATTGAAGCTCATTAGCTTGATATGCTTTGATCTTTTCTTCAAAATTTTCTACAATCAAAATATACTCTCTTTTGTCCTGTTCTAGTCTTTTCAGTTTATCACACATCCCTTGGGTGTTCTCTCTGTACTTCTTAAAAGTATCAAGACAGGCTTTAGAGCAAAGTTTAGATTGTACCTCAGTTGGAATTTCTGCACCGTTGGTACTCACCATGTTTTTCATTGATGAATAGAGAGAAGCTTTACGAACAAATTGTTTTCTTGTTGAATCTTGGATCTAGAAACCAATAGCTCTGATACCACTTGTCAGGATCGAAATTCGTAACAAGAAAGAATAAGAACCAAGATATTAAGGAAGTCGCGGAATAACACCTTAATATTTAACAACAAGAAAACAAGAATGAATTGAAATTGAATTGCTTTTGGAATTGCTTTTCTATCGAATGATTACAAACAAAGCCCCAATTTGCTTGAACAAATTCAAACAAACGTACAATACTTCTCTATTGTAGGGATCAAGAATAATCTTGAGGCTTAAACTTTTCTATCTCACTCAAACAAATCTCTCAATTCATGATTTAATAGACTAGACAACTAATCTATTTATACAAGACTTGATTACAAAAATAATTACAAAAAATAAATTGATCTTCTAAATCTTCATTATCTTCAGAATCTTGGTAATTATCTTCATTCCATAAAAAATATATCTCTTGAATTCATTCCATAATTATCTCCAAGTCTTTGTCTTTATCTTCAAGCAAGATCATTTCCTTATCTTTCTCTTCGAGTAATCTTCTTTCCTTATCTCGGACGAGCAGTAGTACCGAGCAGTAGTAATTAACACTAGCAGTAGTAACTAGCAGTAGTAACCAGCAGTAGTAATTAACACTAGCAGTAGTAACTAGCAGTAGTAATCCATCAGCAACATTAATTCTCTTCTATCAGTAGTAACTTCAAAAACCCAACAAAAAGCTTGTATGCAGGTGATGTGAACAGTATCTGTGTTGGATCGGAAACAAACATACAAGACAATGCTCTTGTGCACGTCGCCAGATCAAACGTTAGCGGGAATGTTTTCCCGACAATAATAAGCAAGAACATCAGAGTTTTTTTCACTTTTAATGTGAAAATGAAATTTTTTTGCAAAACTACGGCCATTTTTTTTCAAAAGGGTGGTAATTAGAGTTTAGAACTTCGATCTCTTTCTTCCAATCGTCCACGTGTCCCACATTCCATGCCAAAAGAAATTGGGGTTTAGAACCTCGATCTCTTTTCCACAACACCCAAGAGTTGAAATTTACATATTATCCCCTTAGATTTTTTTAGTAACTACACATTATACCTTTTAGTTTATTTTTTTTTTCATTTTACATTTTAATAATATTAACACATATAATCGTATATTAACTAAAATACATTAAAAATATGTTTTAATTTTAACAAGTTACGCCATTATAATCGTCTCGTCAATACCTTTAAAATGAGTATAATATTGAATATTTTTTGATTTCATTATTTTGTTATACATCATAAATTGTTTAATATGATGAAATTATATTATATAACAATTTTTTTGATGAAATTGTTTCATATTTTGATATTTTTTCACATAAAAATAAAACGTTTTTATGTATTTTTTTATTAATTTAAATAAAAAAATTGAATGATTTTGTATTCTAATAATGGTTTGCAAATGATTCCTCAAATTGTTGTGAAGGTTCATGTGAGACCAAACAGTTTTCGTGAGGCCGTATGAGACCAAGACTTTACGCATGAAACTTCACAACAAAATACCGTGAAGGTAAATGGGATTTGAATATTCATACTAAATACTATCGAGGCAAAGAAAAGCAAAAACAAGATAAAAAACAAAACTTTCACAGCGAAAATGTTGTGAAGGTAAAAATAAATAGTCTAAGCCTTCATACCGAAAATAATGTGGAGGTAGAGAAAATCGAACCTAAATATATAAAACACCGTGAAAAATAATAATGGTGTAACTTATTACTATTAAAACGTTAAATCAAGATAAGAAGAATAATAAAATGATTTCATCATAAAAAATACATGAAAACATCCAAATATGAAACAATTTCATCAAAAAATAATTAATATAATATAATTTCTTTATATTAAACAATTTCATGATCTATAATAAGATAATAAAATCAAAAAATATTTAATATTAGAATTGTTTTGAAGGTATCGACGAGACGCTTAAAATGATGTAACTTGTTAAAGTTAAAACATATTTTTTATTGTATTTTAGTTAATATACGATTATATGTGTTAATATTACCAAAAAGAAAAATGAAATATAATAAACTAAAAGGTATAAAGTAAACTTTTTAAATAAATCTAAGGATTTCAATAGCAATTTTGGAATGCTTCCGTCCATAACTTTTATTACGGGAGTCCGTTTCATGCCCACGAACTAACAAAACGAAGCTATCAATGAGTACATTTTCAGCATTTCGGATTATGCACCCAACAATTTGAAACATTATCCGGACACAACCCGGTAAATTACTCGACGCGCGCGCGTTTGAATGGATGGACGCAATCGTTTAGGGCATGGGAGGGATTTTCCTCAAGTTATTTCGGGTGCAAACCTACCCATTAACATTATAGAGGGCCCAAGTAAATTTTCTGGTGATTTTGCCACGGGATTTTTTGGATGCTTTCGGACCAGGCTACTAAAAGAGTACCCCCTTTGGTGACTGGGCAAAAATTTAAGACGTCCATAACTTTGCCTAAGAAAGTCCGTTTCAGGCCCACGAACTATCAAAACGAAGCTATCGAAGATGAGTACATTTCCAGCATTTCGGATTTTGCACCCAAAAATATGAAACATTATCCGGCCACAACCCGGTAAATTGCTCGACGCGCGCGTTTGAATGGATGGATGCAGTCGTTTAGGGCAACGGAGGGTTTTCTTCAGGATATTTCGGGTGCAAACCTACTAATTAACATTATAGAGGGCCCACGTAAATTTTCTGGTGATTTCGCCACGGGATTTTCCGGATGCTTCCGGACCAGGCTACCAAAGGGTACCCATTTGGTGCATGGGCAAAAATTTTAGACGTCCATAACTTTTGCTACGGGAGTACGTTTCAGGCCCACGAACTATCAAAACGAAGCTATCGACGATGAGTACATTTCCGGCATTTCGTATTTTGCTCCCAACAATATAAAAAAATATCCGGCCACAACCCGGTAAATTGTTCGACGAGCGCACGTTTGAATGGATGGATGCAGTCGTTTAGGGCCTGGGAGAGGTTTTCTTCAGGTTATTTCGGGTGCAAACCTACTCATTAAAATTATAGAGGCCCCACCTAAATTTTCTGGTGATTTCGCCACGGGACTTTGTGGAGGCTTCCGGACCAGGCTACCAAAGGGTACCCCCATTGGTGCCTGGACAAAACTTTAATACGTCCAAAACTTTTGCTGCGGGAGTCCGTTTCAGGCCCAAGAACTATCAAAACGATGCTATCGACGATGAGTACATTTCTATCATTTCGGATTTTGCACCAAACAATATGAAACATTATCTGGCCACAACCCGGTATATTGCTTGACGCGCGCGCGTTTGAATGGATGGATGCAGTCGCTTAGGGCATGGGAGGGTTTTCTTCAGGTTATTTCGGGTTCAAACCTACTCATTAACATTATAGAGAGCCCCGTAAATTTTCTGGTGATCTCGCCACGGGAGTTTCTGGATGCTTCCGAACCCGGCTACTAAAGGGTACCCCTTTGGTGTCTGGGCAAAATTTTAAGACGTCCAAAACTTTTTGCTACGGGAGTCCGCTTCAGGCCCACGAACTATCAAAACGAAGCTATCGACGATGAGTACATTTCAAGCATTTCGGATTTTGCACCCAACAATATGAAACATTATCCGGCCACAACCCGGTAAATTGATCAATGCTCGCGCGTTTGAATGGATGGATGCAGTCGTTTAGGGCATGGGAGGGGTTTTCTTCAGGTTATTTCGGGTGAAAACCTACTCATTAACATTATAAAGGGCCCACGTAAATTTTGTGGTGATTTTGCCACGGGATTTTCCAGATGCTTTCGGATCAGGCTACCAAAGGGTACCCCCTTTGGTGCCTGGGCAAAAATTTAAGACGTCCATAAGTTTTGCTACGGGAGTCCGTTTCAGGCCCACGAAGTATCAAAACGAAGCTATCGACGAAGGGTACATTTCCAGCATTTCGGATTTTGCACCCAACAATATGAAATATTACCCGGCCACAAGCCGGTAAATTGCTCGACGTGCGCGCGTTTGAATGGATGGATGCAGCCGTTTAGGGTCTGGGAGGGGTTTTCTTCAGAATATTTCGGGTGCAAACCTACTCATTAAAATTATAGAGGGCCCACGTTAATTTCTCTAGTGATTTCGCCACGGGATTTTCCATATGCTTCCGGACGAGGCTACCAAAGGGTACCCCTTTGGTGCCTGGGCAAAAATTTAAGACGTCCATAAATTTTGCTACGGGAGTCGGTTTCAGGCCCACGAACTATCAAAACGAAGCTATTGACGATGAATACATTTTAAGCATTTCAGATTTTGCACGCAACAATATGAAACATCATCCGGCCACAACCTAGTAAATTGCTCGACGTGCGCGCGTTTGAATGAATGGATGTAGTCGTTTAGGGCATGGGAGGGGTTTTATTCAGGTTATTTCGGGTGCAAACCAACTCATTAACATTATAGAGGGCCCACATTAATTTCTCTAGTGATTTTGCCACGGGATTTTCCGGATGCTTACCAAAGGGTACCTCCTTTGGTGCCTGGGCAAAAATTTAAGACGTCCATAACTTTTGCTACGGGAGTCCGTTTTAGGCCCACGAACTATCAAAACGAAGCTATCGACGATGAGTACATTTCCAGCATTTTGGATTTTGCACCCAACAATATAAAACATTATTCGGCCACAACCCAGTAAATTGCTCGACGCGTGTGCGTTTGAATGGATGGATGCAGTCGTTTAGGGCATGGAAAGGTTTTTCTTCAGGTTATTTCGGGTGCAAACCTACTCACTAACATTATAAAGGGTCCACGTAAATTTTCTGGTGATTTCACCATGCGATTTTCCGGATGCTTCCGGACCAGGTTACCAAAGGGTACCCCCTTTGGTGCCAGGGCAAAAATTTAAGACGTCCATAAATTTTGATAGGGGAGTCCGTTTCAGGCCCACGAACTATCAAAATGAAGTTATCGACGATGAGTACATTTCCAGCATTTCGGATTTTACACCCAACAATATGAAACATTATCCGGCCACACGCCGGTAAATTGGTCGACGCGCGCGCGTTTAAATGGATGGATGCAGTCGTTTAGGACATGGGAGGGGTTTTCTTCCGGTTATTTCGAGTGCAAACCTACTAATTAACATTATAGAGGGCTCACGTAAATTTTCTGGTGATTTCGCCACGGGATTTTTCCAGATGCTTCGGGACCAGGCTACCAAAGGGTACCCATTTGGTGCCTGGGCAAAAATTTAAGACGTCCATAACTTTTGTTACGGGAGTCCGTTTCAGGCCCACAAACTATCAAAACGAAGCTATCGACGATGAGTACATTTCCAGCATTTCAGATTTTGCACCAAAAAATATGACACATTATTCGGCCCCAACCTGGTAAATTGTTTGACGTGCGCGCGTTTGAATGGATGGATGCAGTCGTTTACAGCATGGGAGGGGTTTTCTTCAGGTTATTTCGGGTGCAAACCTACTCATTAACATTATAGAGGGCCCACGTAAATTTTCTGGTGATTTGGCCACGGGATTTTCCGGATGTTTCCGGACCAGGCTACCAATGGTTAACCCCTTTGGTGCCGGGGCAAAAATTTAAGACGTACATAAGTTTTTCTACGGGAGTCCGTTTCAGGCCCACGAACTATCAAAATGAAGCTATCGACGATGAGTACATTTCCAGCAATTCGGATTTCGCACCCAACAATATGAAACATTATCCGGCCATAACCCGGTAAATTGCTCGACGCGCGCGCGTTTGAATGGATGGATGTAGTCGTTTAGGGCATTGGAGGGTTTTCTTCGGGTTATTTAGGGTGCATACCTTCTCATTAACATTATAGAGGGCCCACGTAAAATTTCTGGTGATTTCGCCATGGGATTTTCTGGATGCTTCCGGATGGACTCCCATAGCAAAAGAAATGCTGGAAATGTACTCATCGTCGATAGCTTCGTTTTGATAGCTATCAAAACGAAGCTATAGACGATGAGTACATTTCCAGCATTTTGGATTTTGCACCCAACAATATGAAACATTATCCGGCCACAACCTGGTAAATTGCTCGACGCACGCGCGTTTGAATGGATGGATGCAGTCGTTTAGGGCATGTGAGGGGTTTTCTTCAGGTTGTTTCGGGTGCAAACCTACTCATTAACATTATAGAGGGCCCACATAAATTTTCTGGTGATTTCACCACGGGATTTTCCGGATGCTTCCGTACCAGGCTACCAAAGGGTACCCCCTTTGGTGCCTGGGCAAAATTTAAGACGTCCATTACTTTTGCTATGGGAGTCCGTTTCAGGCCCACGAACTATCAAAACGAAGCTATCGACGATGAGTAGATTTCCAGCATTTCGGATTTTGCACCCAACAATAAGAAAGATTATCCGGTTAAAACCCGGTAAATTGCTCGACGCGCGCGCGTTTGAATGGATGGACGAAGTCGTTTAGGGCATGGGAGGGGTTTTCTTCAGGTTATTTCGACTGCAAACCTAGTCATTAACATTATAGAGGGCCCACGTAAATTTTCTGGTGATTTCGCCATGGGATTTTCTGGATGTTTCCGGACCAGGCTACCAAAGGGTACCCGTTTGGTGCCCGGGCTAAAAATTATGACGCCCATAACTTTTGCTACGGGAATCCGTTTCAGGCCCACGAACTATCAAAACGAAGCTATCGATGATGAGTACATTTCCAGCATTTCGGATTTTGCACCCAACAGTATGAAACATTATCAGGCCACAACTCGGTAAATTGCTTGACGCACGCGCGTTTGAATGGATGGATGCAGTCGTTTAGGGCAAGGGAAAGGTTTTCTTCTTCTATTTCGGGTGCAAACCTACACATTAACATTATAGAGGGCCCACGTAAATTTTCTGCTGATTTCACCACGGGAATTCCGGATGTTTCCGGACTAGGCTACCAAAGGGTACCCCATTTGGTCCATCGGCAAAAGTTTAAGACGTCCATAACTTTTGCTACGGTAGTCCGTTTCAGGCCCACGATCTATCAAAACGAAGCTATTGACGATGAGTAGATTTCCACCATTTCGGATTTTGCACCCAACAATATGAAACATTATTCGGGCACAACCCGGTAAATTGCTCGATGCTCGCGCGTTTGAATGGATAGATGCAGTTGTTTAGGGCATGGAAGGAGTTTTCTTCAGGTTATTTCGGGTGCAAACCTACTCATTAACATTATAGAGGGCCTATGTAAATTTTCTGGTGATTTCGCCACGGGATTTTCCGGATGCTTCCGGACTGGGCTACCAAAGGGTACCCCCTTTGGTGCCTTGGCAAAAAATTAAAACGTCCACAACTTTTGCTACGGGAGTCCGTTTCAACCCCACGAACTATCAAAACGAAGCTATCGACGATGAGTACATTTCCAGCATTTCGGATTTTGCACCCAACAATATGAAACACTATCCAGCCACAACCCGGTAAATTGCTCGACACGCGCGCGTTTGCAATGATTTAGGGCATGGGAGGGGATTTTTTTAGGTTATTTCGGGTGCAAACCTACTCATTAACATTATAGAGGGCCCACGTAAATTTTCTGGTGATTTCACCACAGGATTTTCCGGATGCTTCCGGACCAGGCTAACAAAGGGTACCCCATATGGTTCCTGGGCAAAAGTTTAAGACGTCCATAACTTTTGCTACGGGTGTCCGTTTCAGGCCCACGAACTATCAAAATGAAGCTATCTACGAAGAGTACATTTCCAGGATTTTGGATTTTGCACCCAACAATATGAAACATTATCCAGCCACAACCAGGGAAATTGCTCTACACCGCGCGCGTTTGAATGGATGGATGAAGTGGTTTAGCGCGTGGCAAGGGTTTTCTTTTGGTTGTTTCGGGTGCAAACCTACTCATGAACATTATAAATGGCCCATGTGAATTTTCTGGTGATTTCGCCACGAGATTTTCCGGATGCTTCCGGACTAGGCTACCAAAGGGTACCCCCTTTGGTGCCTTGGCAAAAATTTAAGACGTCCATAACTTTTCCTACGGGAGTCCGTTTCAGTCCCACGAGAACGGGGAATATGGAACGCTAACGGGGAATACACCGCTACTGCACCACCACGAGAACCGGTGCTAGACCACCTTAGGATTACCCAAAAACTCAAAACCCGAAAACCTGGTTGAGTGTGTGTGTGTGTGTCGATTTGGGAGAGAGAGGGAGGAAGGGTTTTTGGCTTTTCTTTTTCTCTAAGTTACTAATGAGATGCAATGAGAAAACCTATTAGGTTTACCATATATTTATAAGACTAAATATGGCGGTGTCCTAATAGAAAATCCTGTTTAATCATCAACCCTGATAGGCTTTAATTAAACCTTTCCATATATTAATTAACTATTAATATATATATATATATAATAAATAATAAATAAACTATCTATTATTTATTTTCTCTCTTAATTAATTAATTATACCCATTAGTTAATTCCACACAACTAGTAAATCCAATTGATCTCTATTCGGGTGTGTAGCAGTGTGACTCACTAGTGCCTTATAACATTGGACGCGGTAAACCTTGTTACTATCTTGCACATAATCCTTTCACATAGAGGGCCGACGTAAATTTTCTGGCGATTTCACCACGGGATTTTCCGGATGCTTCCGTACCAGGCTACCAAAGGGTACCCCCTTTGGTGCCTGGGCAAAATTTAAGACGTCCATTACTTTTGATACGGGAGTTCGTTTCAGGCCCACGAACTATCAAAACGAAGCTATCGACGATGAGTAGATTTCCAGCATTTCGGATTTTGCACCCAACAATAAGAAAGATTATCCGGTTAAAACCCGGTAAATTACTCAATGCGCGCGCGTTTGGATGGATGTATGTAGTCGTTTAGGGGATGGGAGGGGTTTTCTTCAGGTTATTTCAGCTGCAAACCTAGTCATTAATATTATAGAGGGCCCACGTAAATTTTCTGTTGATTTCGCCATGGGATTTTCCGGATGTTTCCGGACCAGGCTACCAAAGGGTACCCCATTTGGTGCCTGGGCAAAAATTTAAGACGTCCATAACTTTTGCTACGGGAGTCCGTTTCAGGCCCACTAACTATCAAAACGAAGCTATCGACGATGAGTACATTTCCAGCATTTCGGATTTTGCACCCAACAGTATGAAACATTATCCAGCCACAACCTGGTATATTGCTCGACGCATGCGCGTTTGAATGGATGGATGCAGTCGTTTAGGGCAAGGGAAAGGTTTTCTTCTGCTATTTCGGGTGCAAACCTACACATTAAAATTATAGAGGGCCCACGTAAATTTTCTGCTGATTTCACCACGGGAATTTCCGGATGTTTCCGGACCAGGCTACCAAAGGGTACCCCATTTGGTCCCTCGGTAAAAGTTTAAGACGTCCATAAATTTTGCTACGGTAGTCCGTTTCAGGCCCACGATCTAGCAAAACGAAGCTATTGACGATGAGTACATTTCCACCATTTCGGATTTTGCACCCAACAATATGAAACATTGTCCGGGCACAACCCGGTAAATTGGTCGACACTCGCGCGTTTGATTGGATGGATGCAGTCGTTTAGGGCATGGAAAGAGTTTTCTTCAGGTTATTTCGGGTGCAAACCTACTCATTAACATTATAGAGGGCCTATGTAAATTTTCTAGTGATTTCGCCACGGGATTTTCCGGATGCTACCTAAGGGTACCCCCTTTGGTGCCTTGGCAAAAAATTAGGACGTCCACAACTTTTGCTACGGGAGTCCCTTTCAAGCCCACGAACTATCAAAACGAAGCTATCGACGATGAGTACATTTCCAGCATTTTGGATTTTGCACCCAACAATATGAAACATTATCCAGCCACAACATGGTAAATTCTTCGACGCGCGCGCGTTTGCAGTCATTTAGGGCATGGGAGGGGTTTTTTTTCAGGTTATTTCGGGTGCAAACCTACTCATTAACATTATAGAGGGCCCACGTAAATTTTCTGGTGATTTCGCCACGGGATTTTCCGGATGCTTCCGGACCAGGCTAACAAAGGGTACCCATTTGGTCCCTGGGAAAAAGTTTAAGACGTCCATAACTTTTGCTACGGGAGTCCGTTTCAGGCCCACGAACTATCAAAATGAAGCTTTCGATGATGAGTACATTTCCAACATTTCGGATTTTGCACCCAACAATATGAAACGGTATCCGGCCACAACCCGGTAAATTGCTCGACGCGCGTGCATTTCATTGGATTGGTGCAGTCGTTTAGGGCATGGGAAAGGTTTCTTCAGGTTATTTCGGGTGCAAACATACTCATTAACATTATAGAGGGCCCACGTAATATTTCTGGTGATTTCACAATGGGATTTTTCGGATGTTTCCGGACCAGGCTACCAAAGGCTACCCCCATTGGTGCCTGGAAAAAATTTAAGACGTCCATAACTTTTGCTAAGGAAGTCCATTTCAGGCTCACGAACTATCAATACGAAGCTATTGACGATGAGTACATTTCCAGCATTTCGGATTTTGCATCCAACAATATGAAACATTATCCGGCCACAACCCGGTAAATCGCTCGATGCTCGAGCGTTTAAATGGATGGATGCAGTTGTTTAGGTCATGGGAGGGTTTTCTTCAGGTTATTTCGGGTGCATACCTTCTCATTAACATTATAGAGGGCTCACGTAAAATTTCTGGTGATTTCGTCACGGATTTTCCGGATGCTTCCGGACCAGGCTACCAAAGGGTACCCCCTTTGGTGTCTGGGCAAAAATTTAAGACATCCATAACTTTTGCTACGGGAGTCCGTTTCAGGCCTACGAACTATCAAAACGAAGCTATCGATGATTATTACATTTCCAGCATTTCGGATTTTGCACCCAACAATATGAAACATTATTCGGCCACCCGGTAAATTGCTCGACGCGCATGTGTTTGAGTAGATGGATGCAGTCGTTTAGGGCATGGTAGAGGTTTTCTTCATGTTATTTCGGGTGAAAACCTACTCGTTAACATTATAGAGGGGCCACGTAAATTTTCTGGTGATTTCACCACGGAATTTTTCAGATGCTTCCGGAATAGGCTACCAAAGGGTATCCCGTTTGGTGTGCATGGGCAAAAATTTAAGACGTCCATAACTTTTGCTACGGGAGTCCTTTCATGACCACGAACTATCAAAACGAAGCTATCAACGATGAGTACATTTCCAGGATTTCGGATTTTGCACCCAACAATATGAAACATTATCCGGCCATAACCCGGTAAATTGCTCGACGCGCATGCGTTTGAATGGATGGATGCAGTCGTTTAGGGCATGGTAGAGGTTTTCTTCATGTTATTTCGGGTGAAAACCTACTCATTAACATTATAGAAGGGCCACGTAAATTTTCTGGTGATTTCGCCACAGTAATTTCCGGATGCTTCTACTCTAGGCTACCAAAGGGTACCCCCCTTTGTTGCCTGGGCAAAAATTTAAGACGTCCATAATTTTGCTACCGTTTCAGGCCCACGAACTATCAAAACGAAGCTATCGACGATGAGTACATTTCTAGCATTTCGGATTTTGCACCCAACAATATGAAACATTATCCGTCCACAACCCGGTAAGTTGCTCGACGCGCGCGCATTTTGATGGATGGATGCAGTCGTTTAGGGCATGGGAGGGGTTTCCTTTAGTTTATTTCTGGTGCAAACCTATTCATTAACATTATAGAGGGCCCACATAAATTTTCTGGTGATTTCGCCACATGATTTTCCGGATGCCTCTGGACTAGGCTACCAAAGGGTACCCTCTTTGGTGCTTGGGCAAAAATTTAAGACGTCCATAACTTTTGCTACGGGAGTCCGTTTCAGGCCCAGAAACTGTCAAAACGAAGCTATCGACGAAGAGTACATTTCCAGCATTTTGGATTTTGCACCCAACAATATGAAGCATTATCCAGCCACAACCCGGTAAATTGGTCGACACTCACGCGTTTGATTGGATGGATGCAGTCGTTTAGGGCATGGAAAGAGTTTTCTTTAGGTTATTTCGGGTGCAAACCTACACATTAAAATTATAGAGGGCCTACGTAAATTTTCTGCTGATTTCACCACGGGAATTTCCGGATGTTTCCGGACCAGGCTACCAAAGGGTACCCCATTTGGTCCCTCGGTAAAAGTTTAAGACGTCCATAACTTTTGCTACGGTAGTCCGTTTCAGGCCCACGATCTAGCAAAACGAAGCTATTGACGAAGAGTACATTTCCAGCATTTTGGATTTTGCACCCAACAATATGAAGCATTATCCAGCCACAACCCGGTAAATTGCTCTACGCGCGCGCGTTTGAATGGATGGATGCAGTCGTTTAGGGCAAGGGAAAGGTTTTCTTCTGCTATTTCGGGTGCAAACCTACACATTAAAATTATAGAGGGCCCACGTAAATTTTCTGTTGATTTCGCCACGGGATTTTCCGGATGCTTCCGAACTAGGCTACCAAAGGGTACCTCCTTTGGTGCCTAGGCAAAAATTTAAGACGTCCATAACTTTTGCTACGGGAGTCTGTTTCAGGCCCACGAACTATCAAAACGAAGCTATCGACGATCAGTACATTTCCAGTATTTCGGATTTTGCACTCAACAATATGAAACATTATCCAGCCACAACCAGGTAAATTGCTCGCCGCGTGCGCGTTTGATTGGATGGATGTAGTCATTTAGGGCATGAGAGGGGTTTTCTTTAGGTTATTTCGGATGCAAACCTACTCATTAACATTATAGAGGGCCACGTCAATTTTCTGGTTATTTCGCCACGGGATTTTCCGAATGCTTCCGGACTAGGTTACCAAAGGGTAGCCCCTTTGGTGCCTGGGCAAAAATTTAAGACGTCCATAACTTTTGTTACGAGAGTCCGTTTCAAGCCCAAAAACTATCAAAACGAAGCTATCAACGATGAGTACATTTTCAGCATTTCGGATTTTGCACCCAACAATATGAAACATTATCCAGCCACATCCCGGTAAATTGCTCGACGCGCATGTGTTTGAGTGGATGGATGCAGTTGTGTAGGGCATGAGAGGGGTTTTTTTTCAGATTATTTCGGGTGCAAACCTACTCATTAACATGATAGAGGGCCCACGTAAATTTTCTGGTGATTTCGCCACAGGATTTTCCGGATGCTTCCGAACTAGGCTACCAAAGGGTACCGCTTTTGGTGTCTGGGCAAAAATTTAAGACGTCCATAACTTTTGCTACGGGTGTTCGTTTCAGGCGCACAAACTATCAAAACGACGCTATTGACGATGAGTACATTTCAAGCATTTCGGATTTTGCACCCAACAATATGAAACATTATCCGACCACAACCCGGTAAATTGCTCGACGCGCGCGCGTTTGAATGAATGGATGCAGTCGTTTAGGGTATGGGAGGGGTTTTCTTCAGGTTATTTCGGGTGCAAACCTACTCCTTAACATTATAGAGGGCCCACGTAAATTTTCTAGTGATTTCGCCACGGGATTTTCTGGATGCTTCCGGACTAGGCTACCAAAGGGTACCCCCTTGGGTGGCTGGGCAAAAATTTAAGACATCCATAACTTTTGCTACGGGAGTTCCGTTTCAGGCCCACGAACTATCAAAACGAAGCTATCGACGATGAATACATTTCCAGAATTTCGAATTTTGTACCCAACAATATGAAACATTATCTTGCACAACCCGGTAAATTGCTCAACGCGCGCGCGTTTGAATGGAATGATGCAGTCGTTTAGCGCGTGGGAGGGGTTTTCTTCAGGTTATTTCGGGTACAAACCTGCTCATTGACATTATAAAGGGCCCACGTAAATTTTCTGGTGATTTCGCCACGGGATTTTCCGGATGCTTCCGGACTAGGCTACCAAAGGGTACCCCCTTTGGTGCATGGGTAAAAATTTAAGACGTCCATAACTTTTGCAACGGGAGTCCGTTTCAGGCCCACGAACTATCAAAACAAAGCTATCGACGAAGAGTACATTTCCAGCATTTTGGATTTTGCACCTAACAATATGAAACATTATCCAGCCACAACCCGATAAATTGCTCTACGCGCGCGTGTTTGAATGGATGGATGTTATCGTTTAGCGCGTGGCACGGGTTTTTTTCTGGTTATTTCGGGTGCAAACCTACTCATTAACATTATAAAGGGCCCACGTAAATTTTCTGGTGATTTCGCCATGGGATTTTCCGGATCCTTCCGGACTAGGCTACCAAAGGGTACCCCGTTTGGTGCCTGGGAAAAAATTTAAGACGTCCATAACTTTTGCTATGGGAGTCCGTTTCAGGCCCACGAACTATGAAAACGAAGCTATCGACGAAGAGTACATTTCCAGCATTTCGGATTTTGCACCCAACAATATGAAACATTATCCTGCCACAACCTGGTAAATTGCTCTGCGCGCGCTCGTTTGAATGGATGGATGCACTCATTTAGGGCATGGGAGGGGTTTTCTTTAGGTTGTTTCGGGTGCAAACCTACTCATTAACATTATAGAGAGCCTACGTAAAATTTCTGGGGATTTCTCAACGGGATTTACCGGATGCTTCCGGACTAGGCTACCAAAGGGTTCCCCCTTTGGTGCCTGGCTAAAGATTTTAGACGTCCGTAACTTTTGCTACGGGAGTCCGTTTCAGGCCCACAAACTATCAAAACGAAGCTACCGACGATGAGTACATTTCCAGCTATTTGGATTTTGCACTCCAACAATATGAAATATTATCCGGCCACAACCCGATAAATTGCTCGACGCGCACGCGTTTGAATGGATGGATGCAGTCGTTTAGGGCATGGAAGGGGTTTTCTTCAGGTTATTTCAGGTGCAAACCTACTCATTAACATTAAAGAGGGCCCACGTAAATTTTCTGGTGATTTCGCCACAGGATTTTCCAGATGCTTCCGGACTAAGACGTCCATAACTTTTGCTACGGGAGTCCGTTTCAGGCCCACGAACTATCAAAACGAAGCTATCAACGAAGATTACATTTCCAGCATTTCGGATTTTGCACCTAACAATATGAAACATTATCCGGCCACAACCTGGTAAATTGCTCTACGCACGCGTGTTTGAATGGATGGATGCAGTCGTTTAGGGCATGGGAGGGGTTTTCTGTATAAACCCCAATTTCTTTTGACATGGAATGTGGGACACATGGACGATTGAAAGAAAGAGATCAGGGTTCTAAACCCCGATTACCACACTTTTGAAAACAAAACAAAATGGCCGTAGTTTTGCAATTTTTTTCATTTTCACATTAAGTGTGAAAAAAACTCATAATGTCACCGTTGGTCAGTACCCTTAATCTGCAAAATTACTATATTGTCGTTATGCATTCAATAACTTTGCATATTTAGATCCATAGTTTTCGTTTTCAATGTCAAAAACCCTACACAGGTCATGAACCGTTCAAGACGAGGCTTTTGTCGGTATGGATGCGACATTGCTCGATGGTGTTTTTGTCGAGAAAAACGCAATGGTGGTTGTTGGATCACTTGTGAGGCAGAATACAAGGATTCCCTTTAGAGAGGTTTGTTGACTTTTAAATTTACCCCATGATCTTTTTAGGGTTTAGAGTTTATTTGCTTATTTTTTTGTACGACAATAACTTACACACGCACCCGAGGTATCCGGGCATCCAATTGGGCAGCACTGATGTAATAACCAGTAATTTTAAAAGTTGATGATTTAGTTAATTCCTCGTTAAGGTGACCTAATTGTTGGAATACAAGAGTTTAGGGGTAGTTTGTGCTACTTTGTGAAAGATTTTAAAAGGGTTGGATTATTCCATTTTGGGAATGGGCTTAGCCCAAAGCCCAT
Organism: Centaurea solstitialis; assembly: GCA_030169165.1. Taxonomy (NCBI): domain Eukaryota; kingdom Viridiplantae; phylum Streptophyta; class Magnoliopsida; order Asterales; family Asteraceae; genus Centaurea; species Centaurea solstitialis. Next base: position 20,733,414 of record CM058046.1, read on the forward strand.
GCCTTTTATAAGCCTAAACCCTAATTTTAGCCATTTTGGGGAATTTGCTAAGTGTTTGTTTTGGAGAGGAGACTTGGAGTCATTTCACCATCTTCAAGGTCGGGAAATCGTCACCGAGGTAAGATTCGATGTCCAAAAGGTATAAGATTACTGGTAAATGATGTATGATTACTTTGGGATTAGTTTGGGTGCAATTGGATCGAATTAGAATAGACTTTGATCGATTTTAGGCTGTTTCCGGAGCTGATTGCATTTCCTGAATCGGGATTCTTATTTCCTGAGTTGGGAATCATAATTTCCCGAGTCGGGAAATCAGCAAATTATTGAGGTACTTTGTTTCCTTATGCCTTTCCCGAATTGGAAACCTATGATTTTTCGAGTCGGGAATTCGGCTAGTTAAGTTATCATTTTGACCCCGCGATTCTTCGAGTCGGGAAACCTATTTTCCCCAGTCGAGGAATGGTGATGTTAAGATTTTGTTAGGGAGTTTCGCCCGAATCGGGTTATGACATTTCCCGAGTCGGGTTATGCCCTTTCCCGAGTTGGGTTATGCCATTTCCCAAGTCGGGAAAGTGCTTTCCGAGTCAAATTTTGAGGGGCTTCGACTTTAGGGTTAGTTTTTGGAGAATTAATTAAGCGCGATCTGCCTAGGGGTGTCATAGTTAGAGGATTAATTAAGCATGATCATTAATACCTTAGGATTCATACAGGAACGAACGTTAGGCAAGTTCAGCGGCGAATCAGTGAGAATTGCTCAGGTGAGTTCCCTTGCCTGAATTGAATGGGATTACTGTTTTAAATTGTCTTTTAAATGCCCATTCTGTTTTCAATAAATGATTTGACTGTTGAAATGTTCCTGTTTTATGATAATGTAATAAGATCTGATAATTACGTTTAAGCATGCTTAAAATGGTAATGTATAAATTAAACTATTGATAGATGTGTTGCACTATGGACATTGGGTACCTTGGAACTTTATGTTCCTTGGGAGATTATCTAAGTGGTCCGATCAACCACTTGTGGGTACCTTGGTACTACGTCCCTTGGGAGTTATAGTTAGGCGCCAGTTGGGCCTGGATTGATGGTCACTATGTGACAAGTTCTTGAGGAAGCTGAACGAAGAAGAAATAGCTTTCATCTCCCAAACAGCACTTAACTACACCACCTTGGTTGCGGTTCACGCAGTTGAAAACGCAAAGGGTTTCATGGAGATCGAGTTAGAGAAGATGTTGCGCAAGAAATTTTCACGCAAAGATGAAGAGTACATACGATTCAATGATCGGTGTGGTTCGTGAAACACCTGCAGAACTAACTCTATCCGATAACATCTTTCCGGATAAAGCACAGAAAGTGGCTTCTTAGATCCTTTTATAGATGGTTTTTCCAAAGCTCGATGATCACGAAATGTTCGATTTATAGTAATAAACTTTTAAGGTCAGGCTCGAAATGTGAAAAATCTTTGATACTTTCTTTAGGGATTATTACAGTAGATTTAAAACATTTATTATTGGTACAATGAAACATAAATGTTTTTGATAGAATGAAAATCAAACATGAAAATAGTCATCTTTCTTATGGTTCTTGATTGTGGAATATGGAAGCAATCCTTTCTCTCTGCAGCTAGCAATGGCTCCCTTAAACATGTCTTCCAAATTATACTTAAACTCGAAACCCATTTCGGTTAACTTCTTTGACGAAAATGAAACGATCGGTGGCTCCTTGTCGATCCCCGGAAACCTATCGAAATCATATAAAATCATCATCGCGCATATCAACATCAACAAAAAGAAGGAAAAAGAACACCTTGTTTAAAGGGCAAATCGCCATCCTCTGGAAGGTAAATCAATACATACATCCTATTGGTAGAGGAACGATGACTGGGTTTGAACCCAGGACTGATTACACCCATATCTCTATCTGTATGACAGATCAGTGGGACCAAAAAAGAAAACCCGGTTTTAGATTCTTACTGATTTGGAATATGATACTCTGGCCATTTCTCTTTCAACATTTTTGCCAATTGATGAATGGTGGCATCATGAGATGAACAAATGTATCTCCCTGTGGCTTTAGGGTGCTCATATAAATATATATGGCTTTCACAAAGATCATCCAAATGAACATATTGACATTGCTTTACAATCGAATAATGTGATTCTGCACCTGTTTCGATGTACAAATATATGCGTTAGAACTTTGGAAATTAATAACTTCTTTTGTGATATTTAGGTGTTGTTTGGTTTTTAAGAGGTTTGAAGTTTGGTTTCAGTCCAAAAAAATTTGGAGGTGGATGGTGCATCTCTTAAAACTTAAAAGAGGATGGTAAGAGGTTTCCAAACATTTTCTTAAAAATAAAACAAGTGGACTTATGTCTGCAAGCCTCTTAATTTTCAGACTTAAGAGGTTTTACGAGGTATTTTAAAAAAACAGCCCCTTAGTGTTGTCGGGAGTGTTATGTACCGCTGATCAAGGAGAGTGCGGTAATGAGGCTTGGTGGGAATGAGGGAGTGATGAATGGACCAACAACTAGTGTCGGTATGATGCTGATGAAGTCGATGTTGTTTTCTGTTGTTGCTTTCCAAGCTGCTTTTTCAGCCAATGTTTTTGACACGAAGTACATCTGCTTTGCGTACGAAATGGTCAATCATTAATCAATAGATTCTACGAACAAATAAAAACAAACTACAAGAAAATTAGGTCTATAAGATGTCAAATATGCCATAAATATCCTAATAAACTGTTTTATAAGACTTAAGTATATGAACAAAAGTTACACGTTCCGTTTAAAAGTGTTTCAATAAGTTGATATGATGTTTTTGTGCTTCCTAACGTTTATATAACATTTTAAAATAAAGCGTTCTACTTACTTTTGAGAAGATACTTATTTTCACAGACCACTTTTTTCAAATAATTTCGTATACACAAACTAATTCATTTCAAAAGCATCATATCGAGGGTAACACTTCTATATAAAGATGCATGATCCAGTCCTACAAAGAAGTTTGTTATAACATTTAGATGTATTTGAAGTCTTGTAAAGTTGATTTTGTTGTAATGAAGAAGAAAATTGCATAGAATTAACGAACCCAAGCAGTCATTTTCTTTGAGTAGATGAAGTCCAAATCACTCCAATTAGACTCATTGTAGACGGGAAGTTGATGTTCTTCCACGTTTACGGTCCCGGCAGAGGAGGTGTACACCAATTTCTTGACTGTTTTGGCTTTCACACATGATCTTATGATGCTTAATACTCCTTGTATTGTTGGCTTTATGATCTCATTCTGAAATTTATGTATCCGAAAATCGTTTCATTAATTTCTGACAAATATAAATACAAGAATATATGCAGAGGGAGATTTAAGAGAGAACCTCAAAAATATGAAAAACTGAGAACAGTTTGGTAGCCCTTCATTTTAACGGTATGCACTTGTGCATACAAGCAAATTACGTTGTTTTATTGTTCTTTATGCACTTGTGCATTATCTACAAGTGCATGTTACAAATTACTTGTATGCACAGGTGTATACAACATGTTGTATAGATGAAGGACTACCAAGGTTTGTTCAGTTTTTTGTTTTTCTAAGATTTTCCGTTTGAACCTGACCGTATATGCATAATATACAAGTTTAGGTACCTCAGGGTCCTTAGATTCAAAGTCCATAGGGGTGGCCACATGAAAAACCCCATGACAACCTTGAACAGCTTCATCAAAACTTCCTTCTTGTGTCAAATCTGCCTTCCATAAAGTCAAGTTTGTTTCTGCTTTTGGTAGTTGTGTTAAATGATTCACTTTCTTCATGTTCCCTGTTGGTAAATCCAACCATTTAGCTTTATTTGTTCAAGATTTAATGTTAACTAATAACATGAAAACGCTAATATTAAATTATGTGTCAAGTCAATCAGTATAATCTATAAAATAAAATAAAAAGGGAAGAACTGATAGAAGTGTGTATATATACCAGGGTCACGAACGGTAGCACGAACGGTGTAGCCACGTTCGAGGAGTCTCATAACGAGCCACGAGCCGATGAATCCGGCGGCTCCGGTGACGCATACTGTGGTCTCAGAATTCTGTACCATGTTGTTAATTAATCGTGTTTTGTGGTATTTTGATGGATGAATATAAGGATATATTGGCATGTGTTTTTATAGATGAGTTTATTGGTAAATAGCACGTGGGGGATCCGCCATTCAACTACAAATATATAAGACGAATTGGAGAATGGTGGGGTTGAGAAAGGGTAGTTGCATGCATACGTTTGACCGTTTGATCGGGTATCCATATATATATCCCGGGTCGAATTTGGATTCTAATTCAAAATTCGGTATGAAATATGAATAAAATATTATATACATGTCAATTAATTTCGTTCATATGTCCCAAAAATACAAATATGTCTTTGGCATTGCATGGTTTCACATAAATTAAGCATGACGTTCTACAAAAACCCAATTAAGCTCTTAGTCATTTTCTCGTATTTGTAAAATAACAATTACCACCTAGCCATAAAATGGGTCCAATAAAAAACGAACCTAACTAAAAGAAAAAATAAAATTGAGGGGTCGTTAAGAAAAAAACGATAAAAAAATAACGGACATGGGTCCATTTTTTAGTGGACCTGGCCATTTTTAGCGGATTTGGGTCCGTTTTTAAGCCAATCTGACCATTTGACTTCTTTTTTATTTTTTAGCTAGGTCCATTTTTAACGGACCCATTTTAAAGGAGATGGTGACTATTTTGCAAACATGGGAAAGAAAATGGCTAAGAGGTCAATCAGGTGTTTGACTTTGGCCACCGGGGCCAATTTCCCTTAAACTAGATTGCGACGGGCTTGAGTCCCTGAAAGGTTAAATTCTTCTGAATTGAAGTTAGACTTATCGACGAAGCTGTTTATATTTTATAGGAGGTATAGATAGCAACACTTAGATAGATAAAGCACAAAAAGTAGCTTCTTAGATCCTTTTATTGATAGTTTTTACAAACCAAGATAATCACGAAATATTCGGTTTCTAGAAATAAACTTTCGAGGGCGGGCTCAAAAGGTGGAAGATCTTTGATACTTATTTTTATGGATTATTACAGTAGATTTAAACAGAGATTTATTATTGGTACAATGAGACATAAATGTTTTTGATAGAATGAAAATTAAACATGAAAATGGTCATCTTTCTTATGGTTCTTGATTGTGGAATATGGAAGCAATCCTTTTTCTCTACAGCAATCAATGGCTCCCTTAAACATGTCCTCCAAATTATACTTAAACTCGAAACCCATTTCGGTTAACTTCTTCGACGAAAACGAAACGATCGGTGGCTCCTCGTCGATCCCCGGAAACCTATCGAAATCATATAAAATCATCATCTTGCATGAACAAAAAAAAGGAAAAGGAACACCAAGTTTAAAGGGTACACGCCATTATCTAAGCGCCCCAACTGCATTGGTCCCACTGTTGTTATTATGGGAGGTAAATCAGCGCATGCATCCCATTGACAGATGAGTGATACAGATCAGTGGAGACAAAAACACACACCAAAATAGATTCTTACTGATTTGGAACATGATACTCTGGCCATTTCTTTTTCAACATTTTTGCCAATTGATGAATGGTGGCATCATGAGATGAACAAATGTATCTCCCTGTGGCTTTAGGGTGCTCATATAAGTATATATGGCATTCACAAAGATCATCCAAATGTACATATTGACATTGCTTTATAATCGAATAATGTGATTCTGCACCTGTTTCGATGTACAAAAATGTGCATTAGAACTTCGGAAATGACTTTTGTTTATGATATGGGCAATGCTATTAACACCCCTATTAATGTCAAAATCGGGTCAAGTTATGCATGTAAAATGTAAAATGAAGGTTTTAATATTGATGTGTGTGAGAAAAGGATCACTATATAGGAGTGCACTTAGCAATGTATATGGTTGCCATTAGCCTTCCCCTTATGATATTTACTGTTGTAGGAGTGCTATTTACCGTTGATCAAGGAGAGTGCACTAATGAGGCTTGGTGGGAACGAGGGGGTGATGAATGGACCAACGACTAGCGTTGGTACGATGCTGGTGAACTCGATGTTGTTTTCTGTTGCTGCTTTCCAAGCTGCTTTTTCTGCCAATGTTTTCGACACAAAATACATCTGCTTTGCATACAGAATGGTCGATGATTAACCATCATATTCAACGAACAAATAAAAACGCACTACAACAAAATCATATTTATAGAAGTCAAATATGTCTAAACATTTTAACACACTCCTTTATCAACTTAAGTTTATATGATCAAATAACGGTACATCTTGCGTAGATGTATTAAATAAGTAGATAAGATGTTTTGTGTGTGCTAAGATACTAGAAGATACTTATTTTCAAAGACATTTTTTTTCAAATAACTTTATATATATATATATATATTATATAGAGTTAAGTTCATTTAAAAACCAACACATTAGTAAAACCGTAAAAACTCGTGGTTTCATAGCTTAAATCAACGAAAACTCTTCATGGGGTTGTTTAATATAATGCAAATGTTTCATAAAATTCATTTTTTTTTTATTTCTTTTTGTAAAAATGACAAGTTTTCATAGGATTAAAAAAAAATAGTTGAAACAGTTTCATAAGAATAAAAAATAGTGTGAAACATTTTCATTATACATAAAAAAACATCGAAATATGAAACAATTTCATCGAAAAATGAATTATATGAAACATTATCATCATATTATACAATTTCACAAAGATTTTTCATTGATTTAAGTTAAAAAACCATAAATTTTTACGGTTTTTACTAATGTTTTGGTTTTTAAATGAACTTCTCTATATATAAAGAGATTAATAGAACTATTCATTAAAACAATCTCTATAAACTTTGGGTGTTGAAAGGTGTCATATCAATGGTAACACCTTGATAGAAGGTGCATGATTTAGTCCTATAAAGCAATTTCTTAATGGGGAGAAACACAGACCTTCTTGTTTTGGAGGCCGAAATCAATCTTTTACAAAAATATGTTGCATAAATGAGTCTATTTGGGATCTTGAGAAAAACTAATATATTCTTTTTATCCATGAATATTATATGTAAGTACTATAATAAAGTTGGATTAGTTAATAAAAGGGTTAATTACAAATTTGGTCCCTGAACTTTGCAAAAAATTACGGTGGAGGTCCCTGCGGTTTCAATTTCATGAATTGGGTCCCTGAACTTTTAATTTGGTTATGAATCGGGTCCACGAATTTAACGTCCGTTAACTGGCTCCGTTAAGTCAAGGGTAAATTGGTCAACTTATTTTATTATATTCTTTTAAAATTTATACTAAAACCAAACCACAGGGACCAAAGTTGTAAATTTTGGTCAAGATCTGAATTTCTTTGAAATTTCCCTTCGGCGTTAATTGCAGGGACCAAACCAAATCACCTCCGGCAACGAATGCACCCCGCCACCGCTGCACGCCGCCACCGCCTGCACGCCTCCATCGCCAGCCGCCTGTACAGCCGCAAGCCTCATCGGCGTCTGTGCAACCGCACGCCTGCACCGCCGCACTCCTCTATCGTCGCACGCCTCCAGTTGACTACCTCCACCGTCGTTCTTCATATATAAGCTCATGTACGTATGTGTATGTGTGTGTGTGTGACCCATCATTGGGTTCTGATCCATAACCGATTTGGGGGAATTGGGGTGATTATTGGCTAGGATTGGAGAATTAGGGATGTAGGGTTTGGAGAGATTTGGGGATAAATGGAAGTGGTTGTGATGGGTATTAGTGGTATTGGTGTGGTGGTGGTGGTGGTTGTCGGTAGTGGTGGGTGTTGGTGGTATTGGTGATGGTGGTGGGTATTGGTGGTGGTGGGTATTGGTGGTGGTGGGTATTGGTGGTGGTGGTGGTTGGTGGTGGTAAGTCGAACCAGATCCACATCTGTTGGTGGTGATGGTAGGTGTTGGTGGTGGTAGAGGTGGTATGGTGGTGGTAGTGGTGGTGGTAGAGGTGGTGGTGGTGGTGGTGGATTGGTGGTAGAGGGGTGGTGGTGGTGGTGGTAGAGGTGTGGTGGTGGTGGTGGTGGTGGGTGTTGGTTGTGATCGGAATTGGGGTTTTGGCTAGAGAAGATGATCAGAATTGAGGTTTTGGCCGGGAAAGACGACCGGAATTGGAGAGTTGGCCGGAATTGGGGAATTGGGGGTATTTTAGTCATTTACCCCTTTCATAACGGCTGTTTTGGATGGGTGTTAAATTCAGGGACCCAATTCATAACCAAATTAAAAGTTCAGGGACCCAACTCATGAAATTGAAACTACAGGGACCTCCACCGTAATTTTTTGCAAAGTTCAGTGACCAAATTTGTAATTTACCCTTAATAAAATGAGTATTTTTTTGGGTTACAAGAAGTTAACAAAATGAGCACAGACCTTTAAAAATGTCGGATTTATAAGCAGGGGCGGATGTAGCCCTTTGGGAGTGGGGGAAAGGACCCCACTCAAAACTTAAATATCAATTTTTTAAGAGGTAAAAATAATATATATTTTAATTTCTTTGGTAAATCTCCCTAGTGATTTTGCATATGGGACCCCGTTAACCAAAAATAATATCATGAAATCAAACCAAAAAAAATATATAAAAATCTTTCAGAATCAACAAAAAAAACCGAAAATCCCTTTAAATCACAAAAATAAAAACTTAGAAATGCTTTAAATTCAACTAAGAAAACTTTAAAAATCTCTCGAAACGATGGAAATAGGCTGAAAATATAACCGACAATTTACGGACTTTTTATTTAGGTTAAAGGTGCACCCACTAAAGAAAAATCCTGGATCCACCACTGTTTATAAGGCTAAAGTTATAAGGCAAAATATTTATGTTTTTAGTGTAAGTTAAGACATTGTTTTATAAGGCTCAAGTTATAAGAAAATACATTTATTTTAGATAAATTTATAAGGTGCTCCGGGGCATCTTAACAAAAATTTCAACACATTTTTTTTTAACTAAAATGTAATATTAACCTTTTGTAAGTTATTATATAAAGAGGTGTTATAAAAATATGTATTTATGGGAAGCTTATGAAAAATGTACATAAAACTTGTTAAAGACGAATCATCACATAAACACTTCTATATATGATGTGTTGTAGGCAATTGTTTGTTGTTATAAACTTATGTTATAACATTGACACTTTTGATTTAATTTATAAACAATATACACGATGGAGATCATTCTTGAAGTTTTTCTTGACGTTTTTATAAGAACTTCCATTATGGGACAAATTTTTTGTCTAGTTATAAGTTCATATTGGAACTCATGTGCTTAAATAAGATCTCAAGTTCTTATAATACTTTCATTTTTTATTATTATTCTATTTATTATTTTATTTATTATTTAACCATTTTTCTTGAATAAATCTATAAAACATTTTTATTAAATTGAAAAAAAGAATATACAATATTTTTTATTTTGTTTTTGTTTCTTGTAAATTTTTACACAAGTTTTGTAACTTGTTTTAATAAGTTTCATTTTAATTAGTTCATTAATTTATTATGTTTATATTATTTTAAAATATTTTTATATATGTAAATTAAAAGTAATTGATGAATTATAAATTAATAATTATAAAATATCTTTTCTAGTTTTAAAAAGTACACAAAGTGATTCATTCCCCATACTTAAAAAAGAAACAAAAATATCATTGAGAATATTTTAAGAATATGATTGTTGAAGATGAAGGTGATATGATGATCAATTAGATCGATGAAGAGTTAGATAACTTGAAACAAATAGTTCAACGTTCCACCCATTAATTTCAAGAATATTTTCAAAGAAATTCCTAGATGCGGTCAAATGAAGTACATCATCAACTCTGCTTCGACTTGGTTAAACATATTTTGTCGAATCAATATTCCGAGTGATATATTACTATAAACTATTTATCCGTAACTTTTTTAAGTAGTAATATTTCTTTTCTGTAACGTAACGTCTTCTTTATCGCAGTATAAAATTATATTTATATTTTAACTTTTTTTTAAATGTAGACTGGAAAATTAAAATTTATATAAAATTGAAAATTAATTGATTATACTAAATTTATTAATATATAGAGTGGAAGGTTCATGTGAGAAGAATATCAATTTAAGAGAACGTGAGAAGCAATCTCAGCCACTCATCTTCAGTTACGGTGGATGTGATCACGGAGGATTGACGCTATTCATAGGAGGGTAGAGATTATTAAAGGGGGAGACCAGTCAAAGCCGTCTTTATTGACCGGATGAGTGGCTGAGATTGCTTCTCACGTTCTCTTAAAAATTTATGTTTCTCATTTGAAACTCTCTCTCTCTCTCTCACACACACACACTCTATATATATATATATACATACATACATAAAGGAAAAGCTTTTACAACCCATCCCTAATGTACAACCCTATGAAATTATACAAAATTTTATAAAACGTTTCTATATTTAATATGAAATATATATACTAGTACAAAAATGGTTATTTGTGACGGTTAAAAACCGTTACTGTAGGTATACGATAACGGTTTTCGTGAACATAAAAAACGTCATCTATTTTGCCGTCACTTTTGATATTCCTTTTGTTACGTTTAAAAAATGTTACCGAATCACATCAAAAATTGTTACCATTGACTAAAACCGTTACCTTTGATATGTAAAAAAAGTAAAATATTTCCTAAAACCGTCACTATAAGATAACATACGGTGACATTTATTTATCAAAACCGTAAAAATAGAATGACATTCTATGACTTTTCTTTTTAAAAACCGTCACTGTAAATTCACATAAGGTGACGCTTATTTTTCAAAACGTCACTAATGCATGAGATAACGTAATGTTTATTTTTTAAAACTGTCATTGTTGATTGACATATTGTAACGTTTAATTTTTAAACCATCACTATACATTACATATGATGACGTTCATATTTGAAAATCGTCACCATATTATGCCATATGATAACATTTGTTTTTAAAACCGTCACTACAAATGACATACGGTGACGTTTATATTTTAAAATCGTTACTGTAGCATGACATATAGTGGCATTTGTATTTCAAAATCGTCATCGCAACATAGCGTATGGAGACGTTTATTTTTCAAACCATCATCGCAGCATAACTTATGTTGATGTTTGTATTTGAAAACCGTCAATACAGCATGACATACGATGACGTTTATTTTTCAAAAGCGTTAGCGTAGCTACATATGGTGACGTTTGTATTTCAAATTGTTATCATATCGATGTGGTTTGCCCCATATCCCGAACGACGCAGAAGCGGCTTTGATACCACTTGTAACACCCCGCCTTCCTCGACACAATATTGTCCGCTTTACCCCACTAGCTCACGACTTTGCTTCTAGTGACCTGGTAAGGACTTCCCAGGGGTCACCCATCCTGGTACTACTCCCACCCAAGCACGCTTAACTGCAGCGTTCCAAGAACATGTCGTGCATGTGGCCTCAAACGCGTTGTTGTTAGGAATTGCAAAGTATTACTTATGAACCTAGCATCACTCCTGTCCACGGCGATATGGGATTTGCCTAAGGTGTTACAACATTATTCTGAAAATCGTCACGTTAGCATTATATTTTGAAATGTATTAAAATTTTCGTTTTTCTTTTCAACAAATTATACCATTATAATCGTCTTGACAAAACCGTCATTTTAGAATGACATACAGTGACACTTATTTTTCCAAAACCATAACTATAGCATGATGTACAACGACACTTGTTTTATAAAACCCTCATTGTAACATGACATAATGGGACATTTATGCTAAAAAACAATCATGTATCATGGCATAAGACAACTTTTATATTTCATAACCATCACCGTAGGATGGTCTATAGTGACATTTATTTTTCAAAATAATCACTGTATTACAAAGTAAAATGACGTTTATAATAAAAAACCGTTGTCATCGTAACATGACATGGTGACATTTCTTATACAAAACCATCATCGTAGCATGGCACATAATGACGTTTATTATTTAGAATTGTCACCATAATATAACATACAATGACATTTATTTTCGAAACCATTACTGTAGTATTACAAATGGTAATCAAAGCCATTACCATAGAATGACATATAGTGACGTAAAATTTTCAAAATCGTCACCATGGCATAACATATGGTGACATAAATGTAGTTTAAACCGTTACATTTGAAAGCCATTCGGTGACGTAAGTTTTATAAAATCGTTACTATAAACTATTTCTTGGTGACATAAAATTTAAAAACTGTTACCATAGAACCTAGTGATTTACGGAAACGGTTTTCAAAAAACGTTGCGATATATGCTATAGTTTTAACAATGGTTATTTTAAACCGTTACAACATAAAACAACGGTTTAGAAAAACCCGTTACTAAATGATTATTTATGACAACGGTTTTTAAAAACCGTCACAACATAAAATGACGGTTTTCAAAACCATTACCATAGGGGACTTTTTAGTAATGCATTTGTCTAAATCATTACTTTATGTTTCTAGGTTTTTGGTAGTGGTAACGATTTTTTATAAAAATCGTTACTATAGCTACTCTTTAAATGTTTATGTGACTTTTTGTAATGTTTTTTTAACAAACCGTTACAAACCAGATTTTTAAAACCGTCACAAAAAGTTATTTTTGTACTAGTATATATATATATAGAGAGAGAGAGAGAGAGAGAGAGAGAGAGATTTTTTGTGAATCAATTATTTGTGTGAACTTGTGAACTTCGTCAAAAAGAAGATTATATGATGGAATTGATTCATAGAATTGTTTAATATTATGAAATTATATTATATGATACATTTTTTGATGAAATTGTTTCATATTTCGGTGTTTTTTACGTAAAAATCAAAGGTTTCATCAAAATATATGAAACAGTTTCATAAGAATTGAAAAGTATATGAAACCTTTTGATTTTAGTCTGAATAAAGCATGAATATTTAGACTGAATTTGCAAAAAAAAATCGTGTCACGTGGTAATCTAAATTTGCACCAAACTTTATTCAACATGCATGTACCCACAACTTTATTCAGCATGCATGTACCCACAACTTTATTGATAGGTGGCACGATACTAATGGTTCTCACGTTTACAATGAAAGATAAGTTCACATTTGAACTTGATCCTATATGTATATGTACACGCGCGTGCACACACACATATGAACTCATTTTCAAATGTGAACTCATTTTCCATTGTGAATGTAAGGACAACCGAAAGCGCGTCACGTGGCATATTCAGTTTGAATACTCATGTGTTATTCAAACTGAATAACACTGAAACACTGAATGCAGTGTTATTCAGTTTGAATAACACATAATATTCCAATTGAATATGTCCATGTGGCACGATTTTAGTGGTCCTAATGTTCACAACCAAAATTTAGTTCACATTTCAACTTTCCTCACTCGCTCGCTCTCTCTCTCTCTATATATATATATATCCAAAAAGTTTGACTTCTAGTTGTTCTAAGTAGGAACAAAATCAGAAGGACCATGTCCCCCTTAAGCCTCCATAGCCATCCGCTACTGGTTTGTTATGATATTTAGATATATTTGATATTCTTTAAATCTGATTTAGTTGTAATGAAGGAAGAAAATTGTATGGAACGAACCCAAGCAGTCATTTTCTTCGAGTAGATGAAGTCCAAATCGCTCCAATTCGACTCGTTGTAGACGGGAAGTCGTTCTTCTTCTATGCATACAGCCCGGCAGAGGAGGTGAACACCAGTTTCTTGACTGTTTTGGCTTTCACACATGATCTTATGATGCTTAATACACCTTGTATTGCTGGCTTTATGATTTCATTCTGCAATATACGTACCCACAAATCATTCATTAATTTCAGATAAATATAATTACAAGAATACATGCACAAAGGGAGGTTTAAGAGAAAACTTAAAATATATGAAAAACAGAGGAACAGTTTCTTAGCGCTTCATCTGAACGGTGTGCACTTGTGCATACAAATATATTACATTGTTTTTTGTTCTTTATGCACTTGTGCATTATGTACATGTGCATATTATAAATTACTTGCATAGTATGCACAAGTGTACAATGTATAGATGAAGGACTACAAGGATATTCTTCGTTTTTTCGTTTTTCTAAGATTTTCCCCTATCGTATATGCATAATGTACAAGTGTAGGTACCTCAGGGTCCTTAGATTCAAAGTCCATAGGGGTGGCCACATGAAAAACCCCATGGCAACCTTCAACTGCTTCATCAAAACTTCCTTCTTGTGCCAAATCTGCCTTCCATAAAGTCAAGTTTGTTTCTGCTTTTGGTAGTTGTGTTAAATGCTTCACTTTCTTCATGTTCCCTGTTGGTAAATCCAACCATTTAGTTTTTATTGGTTCAAGATTCAATGTTAATTAATAACATGAAAACAATGGTATGAAATTATGTACATGTAAAGTCAAACAATATGATAAAAAAGGAGAGGATTGAAAAGTGCATATATACCAGGTTCACGAACAGTAGCACGGACAATGTAGCCGCGTTCGAGGAGTCTCATAACGAGCCACGAGCCAATGAATCCGGCGGCCCCGGTGACGCATACGGTGGTCGAAGAATCCTGTACCATGTTGTTAATTGTCTTTTGTGGTTTTTTTCTTTTTTTGGACGTTTACAATGATTGATGAATATAATAATATATTGTCTATGTGTTTTTATAGATGAGTTTATAGGTAAAAGCACGCCTGAATCCACCATTCAACTTCAAATATAAGAAAAGTAAATAAGCAAATGGAGAATGGTGGTTGCATATTAAGCTTGTAGGGTCCTAGGCCCCCGACTCACTCTCACTCTCACTCTCACAAGTAATAAGTACGTGATATGCAACACAATGAACACCTCACAATTTTTCATTATGATTTTTGATTTTTCTTCTAACTGAATCTAATTTATTGGCTTCATACTATACCGACTATAAATCAGATGGATAAGAGGAACACTTGATTAATATTTTTTTTAACGTCTTAACATGCATGCAATGTTTGTATTTGCTTTAAATGTAAACTTTATAGAAAAATATATAAATATATAGAACACTTTATCCTGAAAGTGAAAACCCAAAAACCGCCTAGGTTCAAATGAATTTTTTGATTTCACAAAATTTTAAACACTCCTAAGTGTGCCGCCAACCATAAAAATTTATAGATCCGCCACTATTACAGTATTACGTTTGACTGTTTGTTTGGGTATCCAGATATAGCCCCGGGTCGTATTTGGATTCTAATTCATGGTATAAATTTGAATTTAAATATAGACATGTTTAATTTCGTTTATATGCTTAAAAATCATGTCTTTAGCGTTGTTTTTTTAAGGGAAGAAAAAAATATGAAGAGAGAGGGAAGGAAAATAGGATGGAAGAGAAAATGTTGTGTTCTCGAATTAATTTTTAAGGAGAGAAAGGAAGAGAAATGAAGGAAAATAAAGTTAATTTTCTTTCCAAAACTTTCCTTCCAACACTGGTTTTTTGAAAATGAACTGATAAGAAAAGGAAAAAAATTGGATGGAAAAAAAAAGGAAGATTAGTTTTTAATTTGTGTTCTCGAAAGGAAAAGAATAAATATTTTTTTTCGTGTTCTTGAACAAGAGAGAAATGAAATTATACCCTTTAAAAATGTATATCTTTTATAATAAAAGATTGGATAGTTTTGTAATTTTAACATCCTTTAAGTGGTTTAATTTTTTTTCCTTTCATTTCCTTTCCTTTCCTCCCATATTTGGCCATTTGGGAGGAAAAATGTAAAAAAAAAAGTTTAACATCATTTTTCTTCTGTTTTCCTTTTTATATGTTATTTTATATTTTTATATTTTATTAATTTGTTTTGATTTCTTAAACTATTATATATGTATATTTTCTTAAAAAATAAACATTGAAATTAGTAATTATATATAAATTTAAGTGTTCCAAATTAATACAGGTTCTAAATTGGGACTGGCCAAGGCCGATATGGGCCAGTTTAAGGACCACATATTATAATCAGGTGGGGGGTTTTAAGATGTTTTGACACGATCCGATTTTTCAAAAAAAATCTAGTGGTCATTGGTTGATTTTCTGGCTATCTTTTTGTTGCTTTTGGCCTTCAAACAATACATAGTATATATAAGTCATGTGTGTATAGAGTAAAATACAAACTTACAAATGTAAAAAAAAAAAAAAAACATACAAAACATTTACAATTCTCGCTATATCTTGGGATTCCGTCTCGTATTTGTTTCTTGAGATTATAGTAAATGTACTTTAAAAATGTATTTATGTGACCTCATTACATATTTTAATGTGTACTGTAATAGCATTTTAAGGATTGTAGAAACAATAAACAAAAACTTATATAAAAAAATTTAAATCATCTATAACTAATTACAAAAACGCTAGACTAGGTCGGCCATTTATTTGCAGGAGCGGGACTGGTCCGGATACTGTTTCCGGCTCGGGACCAAAATTTGGCCATCTCTAACATGGTATGCTTGCTGTTGAATATCGGTCGTAAATTTAAGTCATAAATTGCTATTGTTTCGGGTCGGGACTGGTCTTAAAAAATTAATTTGATATACAGCCAAAAGGGCTTGTAGGCCAACGGCATTTTAGGTGGTGTCCCCTTCTTTTGCGGTTGTGGGTTAAAGTTCAGTTGTAGATGTTGGTGTAGATTTAGAAATAGGTTTAATAGGTGTGTGTTTAACGTTTAAAAAAAAACTAATTTAATATACAGTAGCAATTCATGACATAAAACTTTGGGTTTATTGTGTTTTTTTTTTTTTGAAGGAATTGGGTTTATTGTGTTTGTAACTATTGTTTTCTAGTTTTCTACCAGTCTCAGTCGGCATTCTGCATTGCTTGGGGGGTGGGGCCAAATTAAACCAAACCAGAAGGTTATATTAATAAATGAATCCGACCAATTAAAATTTTTTTTTTCTTTTGTTTTTTATGAATTGTTTTCTAGTTTAATAAAAACGGTGATTTACTAATTGAAATATCAATTGAGTGCTTAGCTTAAAGTACAGAAATATACGTGTAAACTCAAAGCGAGAACATGAACACATTATATTGAAGGAACTTCTGAGGATGGTGTTGGAACCTCATTCGATATATTGTCCAAAACCGAGTTTAAATATGAAAACAGTGAGCGATATCAACAAGTCAAGAGTTGTACTTCGAGCTCGATTCACGTTTAATTAAGTTTTTTAACTTTTTTTCTGGATTACTTGTATGATTTTAAAGTTCATAAGATAGTACTAGCTAGAAACCGATGAGATTCATAATAGCATATTGAGAACACCTAAATTAGATTTCCAAAAATATAAAGAACACATGTATATAAATGTTATGAGGAAATGCATGTTTATGGGTGTATGCTTACTTGTATATAAACATTGCGAGGAGATGCATACTATTTATTTATTGTTTTCTGATAAAAAATAGCATGTTATTTTGGAGTTGGTTTGATGTGGCACATTATGATGCCGATATTTGGGTTTGGGATCGGGCTTGATATCTCATGTTTAGGGGTGGGATAACCTCCAAATAGGTGCGAAAGGGTGTGAGCCATACAACTTGGGAAATATAAGTGAAACCCGATGAGACAGTTCGAGATAACTAGTTGGTGTTACTTGGTTTTATAGTAATATGGATATATGGTATTGTTATTTGTTTATTCATGATATGAAGTCTGTGTGTGTATATATGTGCACGTTTAACTAATCATGTTGAAAGCTCCAACCTAACTCGCGACCAGTCAATCCGAACACGACCTGTGCAGCCCGTTTAATTATATGGGTTGATGGGTCATAAGCGGGTTGACAGTCATAAACAAATTAGCGGGTCAAATACAACCTACTTCAAAACTTCAAATACAGCCATGCAAAATAAAATTTGATTTACACTACTAGAAATCTGGGCAATAGCGGCGACGCCAATAGTGGCGACAGGGGCAATAGCAGCGACTTTCGAAAAACACGCGAGTTGTCGCTGCTATTGCCCTTGTCGCCGCTATTGGAGTCGCCGTTATTGCCCAAAAAAACCCGCTGAAATTTCCCTCCTACTTGTCGCCGCTACTGCTTGTGTCGCCGCTAATGGTGTCGCCGCTATTGACCCAAGTCGCCGCTACTGCTCGTGTCGCCGCTAATGGTGTCGCCGCTATTGACAAAAAAAAACGCGCTCCCTCTCCCATGTCGCCGCTAAAAAGAAACATGGTTGCTATTGCTCTAAAATTGTCGCTGCTATTGCTTTAAAAAAAAGAAGGTTTAAGGGGGAACAAGGTTAGGGTTTCAGCCACACACACACACGACCTCTCCACGGCTGCTGCGGCATTCGACCACTGGAAAACCACCACCGACGCCGGCCGACGACGGCGTGAACTCCACCACCGCGGCTGCTTTCTCCGACGACGGCGTGAAGACCACAACCGCCGCCGCCGGAATCAACCCTGCTTTCTGCCGCCGTGAACCACCAACCTCCTTCGCCGACGACGGAACCCCACCACCACTTGCTTCTCTTGTCGACGACCTGAACGGCACCACCATCGTAGCTGATTTTGGTAATTAAACCCTTGATTTCTGATTACAATTTCATTTTCTTATTTTAATTTCTGATTTCAGTTTTCGTTAGTGATTGTGTGCATAAGTTGACAAACCAGTGATTGCACATCCAATGTTACAAGACACTTGAGGGTCACACCTGTGAGGACCTATAAATCGAATAAGTTATATGAAACCCAGAAATGGAGAGTTGGGATTTATAATAGTCAATTATAAATCAGTTGGGTAATTTCAGTCAGAAATCTCAAAGTTGGAGGGTATTAATTAATTAAGTAGATTATATATTTATTTGATAAATAAATGTATAATAATTAATTAAAGGAATTATATATATTAGACAAATATATATAACTAATTACCTAGAGTAATTCTTTTCTTGGAAGAAAAGAGAAGGATAATTACAAAAGGGAGTTCATCCGTACACAACGAATTTTTACCATCCACAACAATTTTATAGTATTAGACAATTATATCCTTTCTTTTTTTAGTAAAATTTAATTCAATTATATCATTTCCTTTTTTTAGTAAAAATTTCAATTCAATTATATACTTTCATTCTCTTTTTTTTTGTAAAATTTTCAATTAACCCCTTTTACTTTTTAATTTTTTTTAAAACCTCCTACACCAATCCCCAATTTTCATTGACGATTTATCCACTATATATCGAATCTTTTTTTTAGGCATTGATGATTTATATCGGCAAACATGCTTATGTTTTCCTTTTGAAATCCTATTTGGTTTTTTATTCTAGTTTGTAATTTTCTACATCAAACGTAATTGGAGTTGAGTTTGGTTATTTCTATGTCATTATAATTTTTCAACAAGCCCACTTTATTTCTGCAACAAATGATTCATCTTATTTGGTTTTCAATATTGTTTAAGTTGATGTAAATTTGTGAAAAGTAACTTAAGAAGAAAAAATGGATGGTGTACTATTTTTAGAATAAAGAATAAAAAGTCTAAAAACATTGAAGTAGAAGTAAGTGGGACTAGTAAGAATTTTAAAGTTTTAGAGTTACAAAAAAAAGATGAATAAGAAATTAAGAAAATAAACGCAAGGTCTACTAGGTGTAAAATGTAAATATTTGAAGGTTAAAAATATAAAAATGAAAATTTGAAATTTGGTTTGGGGATGGTGTAGGGGTTTGAGAAAAAAATTAATTAAAAGATAGAAGGGGTTAATTGAAAATTTTAGTAAAATATGGAAAGGATATAATTGTCTACTAATATAAAATTGTTGTAGATGGTAAAAAGTTGTTGTGTACAAATCACCTCCCATTACAAAAAGGAAACTGAATCTGAATAAAACTGTATTTTTCCTCCATATAAATAAACCTTATGGGTTTAAGGAAAAATTAATCAACTAATCACAATCTAACAATTAGTTTCCAGCTTTTCTCTCTCTCTCTCTCTCCTCTCTGATCGGCGCCGCCACCCCCTCCCTCTTGATACCAGTTCCGTTTTCAGTTTTTTGGGTTTCAGTTCTGCTAGAGGAACAATTCGTTGGTCGTTCATTGGTGGATCAATTCTCAAGCAATCCAGGTAAATCTACTATAACTATTAGAATTAATTAAAAACAACGATAAAGATCAATAAGTTTCTTTGGGTTTTGTAGCTTAATCGCTTCCGCATAAGATCAAATCAGTGATCATATAGGTTTTAACCAGTTTGGTTATTAAACCTATGGGATTTATCAAACCAGTAAGGTTTCAAGATCCATGATAATCCTCGTGTCAGATTGACCCGAGGGAACCACAAAATCCCAACAGTTTTAGAATCCTTTAGTGCTAAGTAGGTATAATTTCGATTTCTGATTTTTGATTTTTGATTTCTGTTTTAGAATCATTTTCTTATTTTATTTTGATTTATGATTTCAGTTTTAATTTCGATTTCAAAGTTAGGTGTTTTATAGAAGTGTATGTGTAGTTGATATGAAATAGGTGACATAAAGCATTGATAATTTCTTTGTTGTTGGGTTGCACATTGTTTTTGGATACTCCTGTATCAGTATTATGGTTGGAAAAAGCCATTTAGGAGAGTGATTAGCTAATTAGTCTTCTCTTTCCTTTTCATGGAATATCATGTAGTTAGAGCAAGTTATCATGAAGTATTTCTTATGAATAAACTTTTGCAATCAATATCAATCTTGTGTGGAACATAAACCTTAACTTAAACAGGTTGATATACAGGTCTAAACCGGATGCCGCTTTTTGAGAGATTAGGGAACACCGTTTCTCTCAATTACTGATTTAGTTTCATTTACTGATTAATGTTTTCGATTTCCTTTTCTAATTTCAGTTTCTAAAAGAGGAGCACAATCTTTGCTATCAGGTAACTCTAATCTTGATTTTTCTTTTTTGTTGTTGTTCTTGATAAAGGTTGCTTGGAAGCTTATTGTTTTTTATTAGTTTGGGTTTGTTTGGAACTAGTTTAGCTTGTTATAAGCTCATTAAGCCGCTAAGTTTTATATGGCTTTGCATATCTATCATAATTAAGAGCTTATTGTCTTTATTAATTTGGGTTTGTTTGGAACTAGTTTAGCTTGTTCTATAAGCTCATTAAGCCGCTACGTTTTATATGCCTTTGCATATCTATCATAATTAAGAGCTTATTGTCTTTATTAATTTGGTTTGTTTGGGACTAGTTTAGCTTGTTCTATAAGCTCATTAAGCCGCTACGTTTTATATGGCTTTGCATATCTATCATAATTAAGAGCTTATTGTCTTTATTAATTTGTGTTTGTTTGGAACTTGTTTAGCTTGTTCTATAAGCTCGTTAAGCCGCTAAGTTTTATATGGTTTTGCATATCTATCATAATTAAGAGCTTATTGTCTTTATTAATTTGTCCGACTTCAAAGAACTTTTGTCTTTATTATTTATATGCAAATGTTTTTTTAAGTGTAATCTAATTTTTTTAAAGTTTTATGTTACATAGAACAAGAGTAAAATCCAAAACTTTGGTGATGTTCACCGACTTAAAGATGGTACCTTCGACAACCCAAGATCCGAGGAACAACACGTAAGTGTTTATTACTTAAAATTAAAAGTTTTATGCTTTTAAATAACAAGTGTATATATTAACCTATTTAATCATCTTTGTAATACAAAATGCTTTATTGCATGAACCTAATCTACAAACTCAAAATTGTTCCTCCTCGAACAATCCAACATCAGTGGACGAGACATCCATATTTGAGAGGGTCTTGGGAGCTCGACGGGGACATATCAAAGGTGTTGGACATAAACCTTCCCAAACGACATCTTCTGCGCAGTCACGGGTATCACAACCTACACAGGTAAATATGTAACATACTTATTTAGCAAAATACTAAGCTATGGAAATCTAATAATTATGTGGGATTGGTTTTTGTTTATGATTTGGGTCGGTTTGATTTGGATCCCCTTATGGCTTTCCCTCCTTAGTATGTTTTTGGCTTCTTAAAATACTTCAAACTCGTGTGCCTTTGTTAGGAATTTTATAGTTTGATACTTTGGTAATTTGGAATACACATTGAATTTGGTACTTTGTTATGAATTTGATAGTTTGGTACTTTAGTAATTTGGATATATACACATTGAATTTGGTACTTTGGTAATTTGGATACACATTAATTTTGTACTTTGTTATGAGTTTGATAGTTCGCTAATTTGTTAATTTGGACACACATTGAATTTGGTAATTTGTTATGAATTTGATATGCATTGACTTTATTATTCTAAGTTATAATTTTACTAATTAATGTACATTTTTCATAATTTGTAGCCTAGTAAACTTGATCGCTTGCTTTCTAACCCCCGGTTTAAAGAAGCAATGGAGGCGTTGGTGGAATCCTTTTCCAATGAGGACGCCGAAGCAATGGAGGACGACAATGGGGAGGAGTAGTCTTTTGAGTGGTTTTAATATGTAACGCACAACTTAAAACATATATATTAAGTAGTTTGTAACAACTCAAATGTTTTATATAATTTTACGTTTTTGCATTTTGGAGGAATTGAATTTAGCAGCTTATGTATTTATATAAACAGGTTTCTGATTTACTTTTATATGTAAATAATTGAATTTCCCAAAAAAAAAAAAATAGCAGCGACACCAATAGCAACGACATAGAGCAATAGCGACGCCACCAATAGCAGCGACGCTATTAGCAGCGACATTGGCAATAGCAACGACACCTTTAGCAGCGACACCTTTAGCAACGACACCTTTAGCAACGACAAAGCCTTTAGCAACAACATCGAGCAGTAGCGACGACAAAGGCAATAGCAGCGACATTTAGGCAATAAAGGCGACATCTTGAGCAATAGCAACGAGTTTTTAGCGGCGACGCAATAGCGGCGACATGTCATTGCTAAAGGAAATAGCGGCGACTTTGGGGAGCAATAGCAACGACATCCGTCGCTGCTATTGCCCAGATTTTTTGTAGTGTTAATGCTATATATATATAAAAAAAATTAAAAAGATAAAAGATAAATGGGTTGGTCGATTGACCCACGAACCCATATACCAACCCAAACACAACCCGCGAAATAACCGGGTTAGCGGGTCAAAAAACTCACACTACTAAAAAATTCAATATTACCGACGGCTATTAGCGACTGCTAAAAGCAGTAGGAATTCCGACTGTTTTTCGATGGTTTACCGACTGTTCTTTTTTATTTTATTATTTATTTATTTTTAAATAATTCGTCGGAAAACCGTCGAAAAAACGGTCGGAAAATCGTCGATAACCAGTCGGGAAAGCAATCGGTGAATGAAACAGTCGGTAAAAGTCGTCGGAAAGCGGTCGGTAAAAGTCGTTGGAAAAACGTCGGTAATTTTACCGACCAGGTTTTTAGCGATGATCGTTTCGTCTGAAAATAGCCGGTAAAGACGGATTCCAACTATTTTCCGACTGTTACAGCCATCGGTAATACTCTTTTTTTTAGTAGTGTCAACACAAACCTGTTTATCTTCATGTCGTGCTCACGTCGTAATTTGTATCGTGGCGAAAATTACCACCCTTAAATTTTTGATATTAAATCATCATTTGAAATCATATTCCATAACCTTTTCTATATGTAAAGTATTTAGTAAAAATGCTTGAAAACAATTTATCAGAATTGATTTATTAATGTAAATATAATAGAATTAAAGGTATAATTTTTTATAATCTAGGTATAACTTCTTAAACTTATATAAAAACAATAATTGATATCTAACTTGTGAGCTCTAAAATATAAATTATCTTAAATATAGTCAACTTTTAGTTGCATAAATATTTTCAAAAAAACCACCTAGCTGCGATGACCCATCTCTATATATTTAATTAACACATGCATATACTTTATTTTCACTTTTCCAAATCCACTTCTTATAATCGTGTTCACAAATATGCTCACACGAGAATATCAGAACATACTTTATATATGACATTTACTAAGTTCATCGATAAAAACATTTAATTACATAAATAAGAGTTTGATTTGACTAAATACAACAAAGTATTCAATAAGACCGACAAAATTAAATCCAATGAGAAAAAGAGATCGAAAAGAGTAAAAACAACCCAAAACATTAATTATAATTAATAATAATTGGAATAATTTAGAATTAAAATGCATTAAAATATTATATGATTTATAATATATAAAATATTAATTTTTGGTCATGTCTGTAATTACCTGGAAAAAACAGAAAAGGTGATATTTGTAGGTTAATACACGTGATGAAGTTTTTTTATTTATGGGGTGGTATTTGCAAGTTTGAATGAAGTAAAAGTCAAGAAGAGTAGCTAAGATATGTGGTGCATATAAAAATATAGAATAAAATAGGGATTTGCTCCTTGTGCGGTTTGATTGTCTTTTATCAAAATAGTTCCTAAACTTTAATTTATTATAGAAGATGAATTGTTGTTTGTTGTTTTATACCAAGTTGGTACTTCACTCTAATAGTCATTCATTAATTAATTAGACCATCTTTACTGCATGACTCGAAGGTATCGGCTTGACTATCGGGTTTATCGGCTAATTTGGCTACATCGCTACGGAATGATTGGGTTAGGGTATGTCGGCTTCTTCATGCTGATGCTTTAGATCTACCCACCTCACCCCACCCTCTCTCTCCTTTCTCTCTTTCTCTCTTCTTTTTCTTTTTTATTAATTATTTAATAAAATAAAAGTATAGAAAACTGATGTGACGCTAATATGACAATTGGGTTCATTGGGTTCCATTAAGGTTGGTCCTACATTCATTAATTATAGAACATTTTTATAATTTTGCTTTTATTCTCTTTATTTTAACAAAATATATGTTTTTTTTTCTTTTTCTTATTTTTTGTAAAATTTCGCAAGACTACAAGGGTCAAATTCATCATTAACTAATATACATATACACACATATGTACACAGAGAAAGGTTCATGCGAGAAACATATCAGTTTAAGAGAACGTGAGGAGCAATCTCAGCTACCCATGTTTGGTTACGGTGGACGTGATCATAGATGAGTGGCTGAGATTGCCTCTCACGTTCTCTTAAAAAGTTATGTTTCTTAGAACCTTTCTCTACATACATACATACATACATATATATATATATATATATATATATAGAGAGAGAGAGAGAGAGAGAGAGAGAGTTGGGTTCATACGAGATTCATGCAAGGTGGAGATTCATGGACGGTTACGGTGGACGATTATCAGCCACCCATTTTTGGTTACGGTGGATGCGATCACGGAGGATCGACGCGATTCATGGAGGGTGAAGATGATTAAAGGAGGGTGACTCGATCAAAGCCGCATTTATTGATCGAATGAGTGGTTGAGAATCGTCCTCACGTTATATTAAAAAGTTATCGTTCTCGTTTGAACCTTTCTCCATATATATATATATATATATATATATATGTACACATGCATGCACATGCACACAAACATTCTGGTGAAACCCTTCATTTATTGTCCCCATGCGTCGAAGTCCTTCCAACATGAACCAACCTACCTTACCTGGTACTCCTACCTCTTGTTGGTGCCTCCTCTGCCATCCGTCCATCCGACGCGACGTCACCTTTGTTTTTTTTTTTAAAGGTTCACCAGGACTTTGGCCAGACTACATCCTTGGCAATTTTTACCGAAAGCTAAAGCATGCTCCCCTGGGATTAAGACTCTGTGGCCCCTGGTTGCTCACCCCCGGCCCGGATTCGAACTTGGGTGGGTTTTTCCCCAACACCAAGCCTTAACCGGTAGGCTGCCCCATTGCGACGTCACCTTTGTTCACCTCCAATCCTCTAATGACTACCACTAATGTTCCTAATTAACATAACTAATCCGACTCTAATATATATATAGAGAGAGAGAGAGAGAAAAAAGTTCAAATACAAACCACTTTTTGGTTGTGAACGTGAGGACAACCCAGAACGCGACACGTGACATTTTGACTTACGCAACTTAGTGTTATTCGGTCTGCATAAAGCCCGCGACCTAGTGTTATTCATACTGAATAACGCTATATATATATACTGAATAAGGCTTTATATATACTGAATAAGGCTAAGTCGTGGGCTTTATGCAGACAAGTCCCGCGTGTCAGTCTGAATTTTCTGCGACTAAGCTTAATTCATACTGAATAATGCTTATTCAGTCTGAATAATAGTGTTATTCAGTATCAATAAAGCTTAGTCGCAGAAAATTCAGATTGACACGTTACGCGCTCTGGGTTGTCCTCACGTTCACAACCAAAAAGTGGTTTGTATTTGAACCCACCCCTATATATATATATATATATGGAAAATCAAATACACACCAATTAGTCCTCACGTTCTCATTAACATAACTTTTTAAGAGAACTTGATGAGAAGCAATATCATCCACTCATCCGGTCAATAAATGTTGCTTTGACCGGTCCCCCCTTTAATAATCTCTAGTTCTCTACTCTCTCATGAATCGCTTCAATCCTCCGTGATCACGTCCACCATAACCGAAGATGGGTAGCTGAGATTGCTCCTCACATTCTCTTAAAGTGATATGCTTCTCGCATGAACTTTCCTCTCTCTCTCTCTCTCTCTATATATATATATATATATATATGGTTAGTTACTTAGTTAGTTAGTTAGTTATTTAGATTTTGGGAAAACCACAAAAATCGATTGGTAAACACATATGTAACCATTCATGTGGATGGTATGCACATGTACATTCAACTAGTTTGTAAGCAATTTGTTTGGTTTGCAACTAGATGAGTGGTTATAAAAGTGTACTTTAGTTTTTCATTTTTTTTTTTGGTTTTCTTTTCTGAACCTTCTCATCTCTCTCTCTCTCTCTCTATATATATATATATATAATAGAGCTACTTATGAATTTAGCCCCTATCTTGAGTTTTTACGAAATTGAAATGACAAAATTAGTAATTAAAATAAAGAAAAACGCTAGCTATAAGAAAAGTTACTTTTAGAGATCATACCTTGTGGTCTCTAAAAGTAGGTTTTCGGGACGATTTTGTTGAGTCTGATACTTTACCACTGCTGAAGATTGTAGGTTAATACTGCTGATGATTACCACTGCTGGCTTTGGATTGTTACTACTGCTGATTAAGAAAAGGTTACCACTGCCAGTGTGTGATGAGTGAATGAAGATTAATATTACCACTGCTCATGAAGATTACCATTGCTGGTTCTAAGATTAACACTGCTGGTGTAAAGTTAACACTGCTTTTGATTTACTACTGCTATCAAGATGAAGATAAGGAAAGGATTGCGATGACTTGAAGATATAGACAAGATACGATTTGCTTGGAGATATTTTAGAGATTATCTTGTAATCTAGTTTCCTTATTGTAATCTGTTAAGCCGTATATATAGCTGATAGGTCGATCATTGTTAGATACGAGTTTAATAGCTTTTGTGTTAGAATTAAGAGCCTCAAGATTGTTCTTGTAATCCCTGCAATAGAGAAGTGTTGCACGTCTGTTTGAGCCTGTTCAAACAGATTGGGGCTTGTAGTTGTAATCTTTAAGCTATTAAAATCAATACAAACAGTTTGTTTAAATCCATTGTTCTGTTCTATAATCAAAGTGTTATTCCGCAAACTTCTTTGATTAAGTATTCTGATCTTGATATTGATTTAGATCCTGTCAAGTGGTATCAGAGCTTGTGTTCAGAATACTCTTAGATCAATGGATTCCCAGGATTCTGTTCTTGTGTCCAAAGTCCCCATGCTCAAACCCAATGAGTTTGAGATGTGGAAAATTAGAATCAAGCAATACATGCTTCTTACTGATTATGCCTTATGGGAGGTAGTTGAACATGGACCTAGTGTTCCTGAACCTGCTGTTGCTGGAGCACCCCAAAAATCTGATGCAGACAAAAAGAGGAAGCAAACTGAGATGAAAGCCTTAAGCACCCTGCTGTTGGCTATTCCCAATGAATACCAACACCAGTTCTGTACCTGTCCAGATGCTAAATCACTGTGGAATGCCCTGGAGAAAAGATTTTATGGAACCAAGAGTTCCAAGAGAAATCAAAAGGCCCTGTTGAAGCAGCAATATGAAAACTTCACTTCTACAAAGAATGAGTCCATGACTCAAACTTTTGACAGGTTCAACAAACTGGTTGGAGAACTTGTCAATGTAGATGTGAAGATGGAGAAGGATGAAGTCAATAGAAAATTCCTCAGATCTCTGAGTGAGGAATGGACTATGTATACTGTGTCATTCAGACAAGGAGATGACTTGGAGGATAAGGAGCTTGAAGATCTGTACAATGATCTCAGGATTTTTGAAGCTGAAGTGGAGGCCAAAAGAAGACCTACTGGATATTCACATACAATTGCCCTCTATTCTTCTGAAAATCCTTCTTCAAATATTAATACTGCTAGTACTGCTAATATTAACCCTGCTAATAATAACCATGATAATACTAATGATAAACCTTCTTTGTCACAGGATGCTAATGGAGATGCAGTCTTGGAAGCATTCCTTGCCAATCATGTAAGATCTCCTTTGATCAATGATGATCTTGAACAAATCAATGCTGATGATTTGGAGGAGATGGACATCAAGTGGCAGATGGCCATGTTAACCATGAGGATGAAGAGGTTTATAAGGAGGACTGGCAGGAACAACTTTGATGCCAAGAGAGGAGATCTTGCTGGATTTGACAAATCAAAGGTGAGATGCTACAAGTGCAATGAGCCTGGCCACTATGCCAGAGAATGCAAAGAGAGTGGCACTCATCAACAAGCCAACAATGGAGGACAAGCATATGCTCCAAGACCCAACAGAGGCAACAATTCCAACTCCTCTCAAGCCTTGGTATCACAAGAAGGCATGGGATTTGATTGGAGTGATCAAGCTGAAGAAGCCATCCAGAATCATGCTTTGATGGCCAAAATCACTGAACCTGAACTTCTAGCAGAGGTATCCTCTAAATTATGTTCTGATTCTTGTGTTGAAACTGTTAAAAAGTATAGGGATCACAATCAGACTATGAGTGATACCATCAAGACCATGGAAATTGATAGGAGAGAGTATAGGATAGTCATTGAGAATCTAGAGGACCAAATCAAGTCCTACAAAGAGAATGAACTCCAGTTTGAGTATGACTACAATTACTGGAAGTGGGAGAAAAAGGAGTTTGAGAAGAAACTGGTAAAGTCTGGTGAGGAATTAGAATCTGTCAAGAAGGAATTAGAAAAAGCTAAGGAAGATCTTGATAAATTCTCCAAGTCCTCTAAAGCCTTGGAAGAAATTCTAAAGGCTCAAGTTCATGATGAACTCAAAAGAGGGATAGGATATCACAATACTCCACCACCCCGCAATCACACCTACATTCCTCCTACCACAGATATCTTAGATAGACTAAACAGAGAGGAACTAAAAGAAGGAGTGTGTAATATAGATCCCTCAAGCAGTGATGATGAGGAAGAACAAAGGGATAAGACTGAAAACAAATCCCAAGAGACTGTCCCTGAGGAAAATAACATCCTCACTAATGAAAAGGGAGGTATGCCCTTTGTGCCCAGTAAGAATACCACAACCTCTAGGAAAGGGAAGGAAAAGATAGTTGACCAGGAACCTGCAACTTCACAACCTGCAAAAGGTGGTAAACACACTCATAGAAATGACAGTGATCCTGGTACTTCTAAACAGCCTCAAACAAGTGCCAAACCAAGAGGAAACAAAAGGAATTGGAACAACCAATGGGCTCAAACTCATGGTGTTGATCTGAATAAGATTAACAAACCAAAACCCTGCTTTATATGCTGTAATCTCAACCATCTAGCTAAGGACTGCTACTATAACCCTTTTAATCAAAGAATGACTTTTCAAAATCAAAGGGTCAATTTTCAAAATCAAAAACAGTTCCAAACTAGAAGGACAGAATATAATAGCAGATGGTCTGTTCCAAAACCTGTTGTTAAAAAGCAAACGGTTCAGAAAAGAAAAAATCAACCTAAAAAGAAATTCAATGTTCAAAAGAAAAAGGTTGAAAAGAAGACTGTGAAAATAGTTACTAAATGGGTACCAAAAGCCTCACTAAGCAATACTACTGCTTCCACAAGCAGTGGTAATAAAAGTGTTGCTTCTGAAAGCAGTGGTAACAATCAAAAGGATATAGAGGTTAACACTGCTGCTAGCAATAGCAGCAGTGGTATCTCAAACACTGGTGCCACTACAAGTTTTTCTCTGAGACAACCCATTGTAACTAAGTATTCAAGTCATGAGATCCCTAACAAGGATTATCTTTTAAAGCTTAACAGATTGACAGAGGTCAATTATGTTAATAAAAAGGGAGAACCCAAGACCATATTGGCTTGGGTTCCCTCAAGACACTAACCTATTTCCTTTATGTGCAGGGCAACCCAGACAGGATTGAGAACTTATGGCATGTGGACAGTGGTTGCTCTAGGCACATGACAGGCAATAGATCCTTTCTTGAAGATTTCACTAGATTCAATGGAGGATATGTTGCCTTTGGAGATAATCCAAAAGGAGGTAAGGTTTCAGGGAAAGGTAAGGTTACAGGAGGTAAGTTAACCTTAGAAGATGTATACTATGTGGATCAGCTCAGATACAACCTGATGAGTGTGTCTCAGGTGTGATAAAAAGTTTTTCACTCTATTCAGTGAAACAGAATGCATGATTCTTTCTCCAAACTTTGTAGTTGATGAGAGCTTAATTTTATTGAAAACACCTAGAAAAGATAATGTTTATTGTCTGGACTTACATGGTATGCCATCAGAAGTTGTGAACTGTCTCTTTTCAAAAGCTTCAGTGACTGAATCCCCTCTCTGGCATAGAAGGATGGGTCACATGAACATTAAGACCATGAACTTACTTGTTAAAAATCAATTAGTCAGAGGTCTTCCCTCAAAAGAGTTCACACTTGATGATAATTGTGTAGACTGCCTTAAAGGTAAGCAACACAAGGCTTCTCACAAATCAAAGACAATAAACACTATCTCTGCTCCTCTTCAACTGTTGCATATGGACTTATTTGGACCTACCAATGTAATGAGTATAGGCAAGAAATCATACTGTCTTGTGATAATAGATGATTATTCAAGGTTTACTTGGGTTTTCTTTCTAAGAACAAAGGATGAGACAAGTGGACTGATCAAACCCTTTGTGAAGAGAGTTGAGAATCAGGTGAACCTTAGAGTGAAAGTCATTAGATCAGACAATGGGACTGAGTTCAAAAATGCTGATTTGAATTCCTTTTGTGAGGAAAAAGGTATTGAAAGACAATTTAGTGCTCCTAGAACTCCTCAACAGAATGGAGTTGCTGAGAGGAGAAATAGGACACTGATTGAGGCTGCAAGAACCATGTTAGCAGATTCTAAATTACCAATCACTTTTTGGGCAGAAGCAGTTAACACTGCCTGCTATGTGCAAAACAGGGTTCATGTAGTCAAGTCCAAGGGAAAACACCTTATGAACTTTTCAAAAACAAAAAGTCTTTCATAGGTTTCTTTGTACCTTTTGGGTGTCCTTGTTCTATCTTAAATATTAAAACTCACCTAGGGAAATTTGACAGCAAAGCTGATGATGGTTTCTTTGTGGGATACTCAATACAGACCAAAGCAGTTAGAGTATTTAATACGGTTTCTAGAACAATTGAGGAAAGTGACAATGTCAAATTCAATGAACACACTCCCAATGTGCATGGGACTGGTCCAGACTGGCTATTTGACATTGATTCACTCACTAACTCTTTGAACATGAGCAATGCAGTTGATACAGGTCCTATCATTAAAGAGAAGGAGACAGATACACCTTTTGTTCTGTTTCCTCCATCCACCATCAGTTCAGAAGAGAAAGAATCAGAGACTGAAGCACAAGAGGATGCTTCAGAGCACCAAGAAGGAGATAAAGAGACTGCAGAGACTCCACAGCTTGAAAGCAATGTAGAAAATGAGTCTGTAGATACAAGTGAAATCACTCAACCAGATCCCACAGAATCTGACCCAGATGATTCAAATTTAGGGGAAATCTTATCTGAAGAACCCCTACATCTGACAATAACTCAAAAGAATCATCCTGCTTCCCAAGTGATTGGAGATGTGGCCTCTCCTATGATTACAAGGAAGCAAAGCAGAGAAGCAGGATATGTGAATACTCATTCTGGGATGTTGTCATGCTTTCTTTCCCAGAATGAACCAAAGAAAGTGTTAGATGCCATGAAGGATCCAAGCTGGATAGAAGCTATGCAAGAGGAATTACTACAGTTTGTCCTACAACATGTTTGGGATTTGGTGGATCTCCCAAAAGGACACAGAGTAATTGGCACTAAATGGATCTTCAGAAACAAGACAGATGAGAGAGGAATTGTGATCAAGAATAAAGCCAGATTAGTGGCACAGGGGTACACTCAGGAAGAAGGAATAGACTATGATGATGTATTTGCACCTGTAGCTAGAATTGAAGCCATCAGGCTATTCTTGGCTTTTGCATCTTACAAAGGATTCAAAGTCTATCAGATGGATGTGAAAAGTGCATTTTTGTATGGCACTATTGATGAGGAAGTATATGTCTGTCAACCACCAGGGTTTGAAGACCCTAAATATCCTGACAGGGTTTGTAAGTTGAGGAAGGCACTGTATGGTCTTCATCAAGCACCTAGGGCTTGGTATGATACCTTGTCCTCCTATTTGTTGGAAAACAAATTTGAGAGGGGTGTCATTGATAAGACTCTATTCATCAAAAGAACAAAGACTGATATGCT
The DNA here is from genome assembly GCA_030169165.1 of Centaurea solstitialis. NCBI lineage: Eukaryota > Viridiplantae > Streptophyta > Magnoliopsida > Asterales > Asteraceae > Centaurea > Centaurea solstitialis. The sequence continues at coordinate 20,766,165 of CM058046.1, forward strand.
GTTAGTGCAGATCTATGTAGATGATATCATATTTGGTTCTACAAAGGAAGACATGTGCAAGGAGTTTGAAGAACTAATGCATAAGAAGTTTAAAATGAGCTCTATGGGAGAACTAACTTTATTTCTTGGTTTGCAGGTCAAGCAGAAAAGAGATGGTATATTCATCAATCAATCCAAATATGTTGCCACAATGCATCAAAAGTTTGGAATGAATGATGCAAAACCAGCAAGCACACCAATGGTAACTCACAAACACCTCACTGCTGATGTTGAGGGGGAGGAAGTTGATGTTCATCAGTATAGATCCATGATTGGATCATTGATGTATCTTACAGCTTCTAGACCTGATATTATGTTTGTTGTTTGTGTGTGTGCTAGGTTTCAGGTTAGGCCAAAGGAGTCACATTTACATGCAGTCAAGAGGATCTTCAAATATCTCAAGGGTCAACCAAGATTGGGACTTTGGTATCCAAATGACACTTCTTTTGACTTGGTGGCCTACACAGATAAGGATTATGGAGGAGCAAACCTGGATAGAAAATCAACATCAGGAGGATGTCAGTTCTTAGGAGGAAGATTGGTTTCTTGGCAATGCAAGAAACAGACCACTGTTTCACAATCAACAACTGAGGCTGAATACATAGCTGCTTCTCAATGCTGCTCACAAGTTTTATGGATTCAGAATCAGATGCAGGACTATGGTCTTTCTTTCTTGCAGACACCTATATATATTGACAACAACAGTGCTATTAGCATTGTGAATAATCCTGTCAAACATTCCAAGACCAAGCATATAGAGATTAAGTACCATCTTATCAGAGATTGTAATGAAAAGAAGCTAATTCAAGTTCTAAAAGTCCACACTAATGATCAATATGCAAACCTTTTCACAAAAGCCTTTGATGTAGGCAGGTTCATATACTTGGTCACAAGTGTTGGAATGATGAACTCTGAATAACCCTTCTTCTTGTTACAATTATTCTTGTACTATCTCTGTATATCTTTCCTTTCCTTTTACTCTTTTGTAAATGTTGATAAGCTTGTTCATGTGGCAGATGGAGTTTCAGAAAGCGCACAAGTAGTAGGATGGAGTTCTCATTGATAATATATCAATCTCAGTGCAGCAGTCTCTGAAGTGAAATAAGTTTTTACTAAGTGTTTACCACTGCTCGCACATTTCCTATTACCACTGCTTGCATAGTCATTCGCCGGTTAACACTGCTAGTCATTCGCCTGTTAACACTGCTAGTCATTCGCCTGTTAACACTGCTAGTCATTCGCCTGTTAACACTGCTGGCATAATCGCACCATACCACTGCTAGCACAATCGCACCATACCACTGCTAGCACAATCGCACCATACCACTGCTAGCACAATCATACACTACCACTGCTCTCTCAATTGCATTTTACCACTGCTTATGCATTTGTACTTTACCCCTGCTCACACACACGCATGTTAACACTGCTAGTTATTCTGAGAAATGCCTAAGGTTTTACCACTGCTTTTAACTAGCCGATGTAATTACCACTGCTTTTAACTCAATGCGTGTCATTACCACTGAGGGTATCTATTACCACTGCTTTTAATTTTGTTTGACGAATACCACTGCTAGTGTTCATTACCACTGCTTATTTGACCTATCCCACTTTGTGTTCGTTAACACTGCTAATGGTAGTTACCCCTGCTCTAAAGTGTAGTATATAAGCCCTAACTTGACCGCCTTTTTCATTAACGGCTATTCTACACTTTTTCTCTAAAAACGATTGCGATTCTACATCTGTTCTTCATCTGTGTTCTTCACTTTTACTGATTTTCGTTTGATTCTAGGGTTTATCGTATCGAATCGATAATGGAGTCTATGTGTTTTATCAAAGATCACAACAAGGTGGGATACTTCAAGAAGGATGTCCATTCTGAGGGTTTTGAAGACATTCTTGACTTTCTTGCATCATCTCACATCGCTTATGCCGCAACCATCAATCCCACCATCTACATTCAACATCAACACGATTTCTGGTTGAATGCGGTCATTCAAGAGGAACAAGGGGTCAAAGCTATCCAAACTACCATCTGTGGTCATTCTCTAACCCTTACCCCTGAGAAGATCAGACTTCATCTGCAGTTCCATGATGAAAAAGGTATATCAATGCTTTCCACTAAAACTCTCATGGAAAATCTTTTAAAAATAGGGTATACAGGCTCCAAAACTTCTTTGAAATACCTTAAGGGTAAGTTGTGCCCTCAATGGAGATTTTTTGTGCATACCCTATTGCACTGTTTTTCAAAGAAAACCACTGGTTTTGGTGAGTTTAGCAGTACCATGGCTTCTGCTTTGGTCTGTCTAGCCACAAATCAGGTTTTTAACTTTTCTCAGATGATCTTTGATGATCTTGTGTACAATCTTGAGAACATCCACAATTCAAAAGTAAAAACTTTTTATATGTTCTCAAGATTTGTCCAAGAAGTTATAACAAAAGAATTGACGGCTGTACCAATGAATGGTGACATCTATAAGAGCCATGCTCTTGGTCATAAGGTGTTTGCCAATATGAAGAGACCTGCAGAAGGCTCAAATGACCAATTCACTCCATTATTCTCTACAATGATGAGAGTGAACCACCCCCAAGGTGAGGCATCAGGCTTGCAGCCTACACAACCAAGCATTTCCTCTGATGACCTACCCACACCTATCACAGATACAATCCCTCAGTTCCTTGAGAAAACCCCCACCCCTACACTGAAAAAATATCAAAGAAAGAACAGGGGAGCTCCTTCCTCCTCTGGTTCTAAACCCAATGAACCTTTAAGCCAACAGTTGGAGCACTCTCCTTCTGATTCTACCCAAAGGGATACCCCTGGAGTGCAGCCCCACTCAAGTATAAAGAAGGTGCCCTCTAAGGAGAAGGATGGGCATGTGGTTGGTGAGGCTCAAACTACTGATGTTGCACAAGGTGTGCATCAGGCCAGTTTGAACATAAGTAAGACCCCCACCACGACAACTCCTAGTGAGAAATCACAGGGAGGACCCAGGTGCCAAGAAACCAAGGGGGCTTCTAGTGCTTCAGCAAGGCTGAAGACTAAAGTCAAAAAGCTCAAAGATCCAGTAATGGAGGTTAACACTTCTAAACCTGGTGAGAGCAGATTTTCACAAAAGGAATTGATGGAAAACTTCAGTACCATTGCCAAAGATTTGAAAGCATTTGAGAAGAATTTCTTTGTTCATGATGAGAAACATGGCTCTCATGAGGCAAGGCTGGATATTTTGGAGAAATTGGCTACTGCACAGCATGATATGCTAAAGTTACATGAAGCACAACTTGTGAAGCAAGCCAAGGTCATTCAAGCTCAGGGTGCTTCCATTGCTTCAATGAAGGGTACTATTAGAGCTCTACGGAGGAGGTATAATACCTTGGTTGCATTCACAAAGGGGGAGAGAAGATCTGAATTTAAGGGGGAGTCAGTGCAAGAAAAAGAAGTTGTGAATGAACCAGTTCAACATTCTGAGTTACCTGTTGATGAGATACCTGAAGTTGTGATGGATTCAGTTGTTAAGGGGGAGAATGAGAAGGAAGATGAAAAAGTGACTGAAGAGACTCAGGTTGCAGATGAACCTGTAGTTGATATTGCTGAACCAGAACTGCAAAAAGCTGAACCAGAGATCAATGAAGATGATCTGACCATTGCTGAGCTGCTAGTGAAAATGCCTGAAGTAGTCAAACCTACCAAGGGTGTAGTGTTCAAAGAACCAGAGGTTGTGAAAAAGAATGATCTTCCTGTTGATCCTAAAGACAAAGGAAAAGAGAAGATGATTGAAGAAGCAGAGTCTGATTCTGATACTGAAGTAGATGAGGCTAAAAGGAAGGTTTTGGAATATGAAGCTTCAGAGGCTCTTGCTAGAAAATTAAGCATGGAGGATCAAGAAAGAGTAAACAAGGAGATAGAAGAGAGAAAGGCTGCTGCAAAGAAATTACAAGAAAGAAAAGAGAAGAAGCCTGTGAAAAAGACTCAAAAGAAGTCAATTTCAAAAACTGAGACAGAAAAGAGGAGGATAATGGTGAGGTATTTATCTGGTGCTCTTGGAAAGCCAGTTCAATTCTTTTCCAGGTGGAATATGGAAGAAATTGAGAATAAGTATAATGTCACCAGAGAAGCTATGCATTTGGAAGCCATGGAGGAACAACAGGTTGAAACTGAAGAGGTTGCTTTGGTCCAAAGGAAGAGGAAGAGAGATCAGATTGAAGAACAGGTTACTACTGAAGGTAATCCTGAACATGGTGTGGAAAAGACTAAGGAAACTGTGGCTGATTCTGAGCAGCAAGTTGTCCAAGTAATTGAGAAGAAAGAAGAGATTGCTGAGAAAACAGTTGAAAAGGAGGTTGAAGTGACTGAGCAGATAGAGGCACAACCATCAAAGGCAATAAGAAAGAAGTCCATTGCTAAAAGGCCAAAGATGAGCAAAGAGATTGAGGAACCTTCAAATATATCTATGTGGATATACTTTGAGAATAATCAGATGGATTATTTCAAGGTATTCAGGAGTGATGGAACCAATGAAGTGTTTGCTAATTACCTTGGGATATTCAGAAAATTATCCAAAGGTGATCTGAAGAAAATGTATGAGATAGCTTGTACTAAAGAAGTTGAAGATTTTGAGGAAGCAAGGATGCTGGTTGAAGATTTAAAGATGATGTTTGCCTTCTCAAAAACAAAAGCAGAGCTCAAGAAGAATAGAAAAAGAGATCAGGATGACAGTATTGGTGAAGGAAAGGTTATTTCCTGGAACACCTATGAAAATAGGGTGTTTTCAGTGAATTTTGAGAAAGGGAGAATGAGTTTCTTTCTGATGGACAAGAGATATGATTTTCAGCCAATCATGATGGGTAGCATGTTGGAAGTAAAGAAGAAAGCAGAAAATTTGTCTGAGTTAGACAAAGAGTTAATAGAAAGATTGAGAGAACAATTGCTGGAGTTGAATGCAAATTATTTTGATGAAGAAGTGATTGAGCTAAAACAGAAGAAAGTCACAGGTTGGGGAGTTGATCAAAACCTGAAGTATGTTGTACAGCTGGATGATGGGTCAGAACTTTGTGATTCTGAATGGGAGAATATCTTGGAAGAGTGTACAAGAGAGAATTTGAAGGAGATGTATGAGCAGAGATTCACTGTGATCAAGGTAGCTGTGAATGACAGAGATGATCCTGATCAAGCTAATAAGAGGAAGTTTTCACTAGAGTGTTTGTTTTGGTTATTTGAACCATTCAGACTTCTAGGTGTAAAGAATTCAACCTGTGAAGATGTGAAGGAATGGAGATGGTTTGAAAAGTGCAAGGTTTACAGTCTAAGCACTAATGATGGAGAAATGGAGTATTATTTTGAAGAGTGTGAAACTGATGCACTGGATATTCAAAGGCTGCAGTGTATGATGAAGGTAAATCTGAGTACAAGGGGTGAACCTACAAGAGCTGCAAGACTGCTGGTGAAGAAGATGCACACTTATTTGAAGATCAGACTCACAAACTTAGCTCCTCATGCTGAGAAGTTAAGTTTAGGGGGAGATTGTTGAGTCTGATACTTTACCACTGCTGAAGATTGTAGGTTAATACTGCTGATGATTACCACTGCTGGCTTTAGATTGTTACTACTGCTGATTAAGTGAAGGTTACCACTGCCAGTGTGTGATGAGTGAATGAAGATTAATATTACCACTGCTCATGAAGATTACCATTGCTGGTTCTAAGATTAACACTGCTGGTGTAAAGTTAACACTGCTTTTGATTTACTACTGCTATCAAGATGAAGATAAGGAAAGGATTGCGATGACTTGAAGATATAGACAAGATACGATTTGCTTGGAGATATTTTAGAGAGTATCTTGTAATCTAGTTTCCTTATTGTAATCTGTTAAGCCGTATATATAGCTGATAGGTCGATCATTGTTAGATACGAGTTTAATAGCTTTTGTGTTAGAATTAAGAGCCTCAAGATTGTTCTTGTAATCCCTGCAATAGAGAAGTGTTGCACGTCTGTTTGAGCCTGTTCAAACAGATTGGGGCTTGTAGTTGTAATCTTTAAGCTATTGAAATCAATACAAACAGTTTGTTTAAATCCATTGTTCTGTTCTATAATCAAAGTGTTATTCCGCAAACTTCTTTGATTAAGTATTCTGGTCTTGCTATTGATTTAGATCCTGTCAGATTTTTTGTCTCTATGTATCATTTAAGAAAATCAAATATTTTTCAATACTCTGGGATCATAAGTTGTCTTTGAAAATTTAGCGAGAAAATCTCCCCCCCCCCCCCCCCCCCCCCCAATTTTACAAAACACGCCAATAATCTAGATAATACAGAGACAACATGTGGAGCAAATCCTTGATTAACTCAAAATGTATTTTTAATGGTCAAATTTAACGGATGTTTTGAATGCTCGTTAAAGTGAGTGACCAGTTCCTTACAGTACAACAAACGACTAATCCTCCTATGTATTAAATGAAATTTAAGGACTATTTTTGTAAAAACTACTAAAATATTAGGAGCAAATCCTTGATTACCTCAAAATGTATTTTTAATGGTCAAATTAGTTGACTTTAATCTATGTTTTCTTATTGCAGAATAGCCTACGACCTTTTCTAACGGCGTTCTTTAATATCTGTCGGTAATTCTTCGAATATACTAGAAATCAACCAACAAGAATTGTAGCTGCAAATTTATATTTATGAAAATGACAAAATGACGCTATTATATTTCTATATGGTTTTAACTATATGTCAAACTACTTCTGTTTGCTCTTCTTTGGCCCCATCTTGGAGTTTGGGTTTGTGTTCTGTTTTTAATAAAGCCTTGCTTTGCTTTTTCAAAAAGAACTATATGTCAAACTACACCTGTTGATTATACATTTTAATTATTTTTATTGCTATATTAGTTATATCATTAATTCTTTTAGTGTAAATCCACTTCACTAACATAATTGTCATTTAAAACAAAAATATATATATATGAGAAAATAATTTGATTTGAATCGTTTGTTAAATAAACTAATGTTTGCCACAAAATTATGATGTCCATAAAAAAGTTTAACAGTTCTAACAAATTTTTTTGATAGTTAATATATGTGTTAATAAGTAGTCTAGATAAAACTTATATGAACGTTTTTCGAAATGAAAAATCATTAGGAATTAAAACTTGGAAAACAACTAAAAAGCAAAGATGGTCTATAATCTATTCCATTTGATAACTTTTGAATAATTTCTTTATCAGGCTAATCATTAGTGTGGTTAAATTTACAAAAATAAGATCAACAATTTACAGTTATATCAAAATTAAAGAAGTATTTTTGTAACTCTTACATATAACAGAAAAAACGGTTACATAAACCAATGTGATTTATATATGAACCAATGTGATTTACATATGAACTATATGTTCATAGGTAAAGCAATATAATTAACATGTTAACTGTTTTTAACTGGTGTATACATATATATACTATATGTTCATATATAAGCTTTTTGTTCATATATAATTATAACACCCCGTCTACCACGACAAAAAATTGTTCATTTTTCTCTACTGGCTCAAGACTTTGTTTCTGAAGACCTGGCGAGGACTTCCCAAGGGTTAACCATCCTAGTACTGCTCCCACCTAACACGCTTAACGCATAGTTCCTAGAACCTGTCGTGCTTGGGGCCCCAAAATGTGTTGTTTTCTTGGGAGACCAATGTTTACTTTATGAACCCAACATCTCTCCTGCCCACGACGATGTGGGATTTGTCTAAGATGTTACGAACACCCCATCGGTATCAGAGTTGATCCTTTAACCATCGGGATGGTGGGGGCAAACCTAACTGGGTATGATGAGTTCTTGAGGAGGGTGTTTGTAACATCTTAGGCGAACCCTAATGACAAGGAGAAATATTTTGGGTAGGCCTGACGAAGACGTCAGGAGTTTAAGTGGGGTAATTTGTAACAACAAGTCCTACATGGGTAGAAAGTAGAATTTGTGACCTCGTTATAAACTCAAAGTCATGGGCAACCAATAATTTCCACCATGTTTTTTAAGCTGAACTCGGAGTATTGGGCCAACTTGTAGCTTTGGGCTTTAGGGTGTTACATTAACTATTTTTAACTAATTTATATATGAAGTATATGTTTATCTATGAACCTGTGTAATTTATATATTAACTATTTTTAACCGATTCACATATGAACCCTTATAGTTCACATAGGAACTAATTAATTGATTCACATATGTACTAATTAACTGATTCACTCATGAATCAGTGGGTTCAAATGTGAACCAGTTAAATATATGAACATGTGGTTCATATATCAATCACAAGTTCATATATGAAATTGTTTGTCGTCTATTTGTAAAAGTTACAAAACTATCCATCTATCCTCTAAATACCCATGTGAGAATTATCCGATATTTTATACAGTCAAAGCCACAAATATTGACCGTATGAAGGGGTAAAATCACTTCTATACTTCTCATCTTTAGCACTTTTAATTTGAACCTCTTCTTACATTATATTTGTGAGTGTGTTTGAGATATTTTTCTTCGAATACATAACTAAGAAAGTGTTTTTTTAGATAACTATAGTCGTATAGTCGAATATCTTGGACTTTAGATTAAGTTACGGATTTAATCCTTCGGTTCCTTTATCTTTTTGTTTTATTTCCCTACAATTTTTTTACTCGAAAAAAAGGAAGGAAACTTGTGGTACGTATAAATTTGTTTGGTCTTGTTCACGCCATGTTTAATCCGTTTGACTTAATCATCATGTTAACTCCCTCATTTGTCTTGCAAACAACGGCGTACGTATTGGTCATTTACGTGGTTCTCTACTAACAATCTTTCTTTCTTTTCTATATTCACTTGGGTTTATACGTAACTAATCCTAGATTTGATTTTCGTCTCTTTATTTCCTTTTCATCATCTTTTTTCTGTTTCTTTCTTTTTTCATAATAAATTTAAAATATAGATCCTTAAAACATTGAACCAAAAAGAGGTTTGACCCTTTAATCAAATGAAAGCCATATCTTAGCCTTTATACAAGAAAAACACAATGTCCAAATATTCAGATGACAAACAATACATAAAGAAGGAATTACAAGCACAAGTTTTTGTGGCTTTTGATCTAAGTAAGTGAAGGGGAAGAAGCTAAGGATTTGGAAGGCATGTGCATTCAATTGAGGATGGTCCCTAAACCCTTTACTTAGCAAGTTAGCATAAACTTTTGACTAATGTTGGTAAAATATAAAAAGTCAAAGAAAAATAACTCATACCATAAGACCCAAATTCATAATTTTCTATATCACTTAATTCACTTTAGCATTTATTGATCCTGTTCATGTGTGCATGTGTAAAGTCTTCTAGATCCGGTATGACGTCATTTTATTGAATTTTGTTATACACAAGTTAACCTTATAAAAAAATATAAACTTGCGGTAATTTCCATAAAAGCACTAAATTACCAAATGAAATATATAACCATCATTTTCGGTTTCCTTTTTTTATTACTTCAAAACACTGTGGTTGAATATAGTAATTGTTTCGTTTAGGCAGATGGAATTTAGATATTTGACAAATTATTGATATTTTACTTTTATAAAATAAGTGCTAAGTCAAATTTTCAGTTAAATGTAAACTTTGTTTTGATCATTATAAAGTCGCAAGTGATTCATAAACTCCTTATATTAATGGTGATAAGTGAGAACGCTAGCTTAAATGGTGTTAGCACTATGGACCATCTTAAATTAAACGCACACGTTTTTCAATGATATTGGCACTTTTAAAGTTTAAGGACCACCTTCGGTTCTTTGCAAACCATATTGAGCAAATCACCAAAAGTAGATTTTACTATTTCATTTAGTAAACCATATTTTAGGTATTTGATTCGTTATATAAAACATCTCGTTAAGCTAAATTGTATCAAACTTTAACCATAATCCTTATAACTCTATTAAAAATTAATCTACGCGATTCAATTGGCATTCTTATTAATGATAAAATCAGATTGATTCATGCATTAGGGATTTAAAAAGCAAGATCTAATGTTGATGTATATAAGGATAAAAACACTTAGAGATGCGCTTACCAATATATAACGGTGTTATTAACCTCCCTCATTAATCTCCCTTATACCGAAAAAGAAATATCAAATCATATTTGTTGTGAAATGGTTGTACATCTTGTTCCAATATAAAAAACCGTTATGAATTGTTAAATAAAAGAAATGTTATTTGTATGTTTATCGATGTCAAAATCAAATCATTTTATACATTAATAATGTAAGCCGCAGTGGCGGACCTACTTAAGAAGTAGCGGGGGCAAAGGCCCCAGTAAACTTATAAACACCATTAAGTAGTTAGTGAAAGAAATATAATTTATTTGTATTCTTATGTTATTCCTTTCTTTGGTGTCCTCACTTATAAAGAACCCTCCCCCCTCATCTCACCTCCACCTCCACGTCCACCTCAACCTCAATCAACAATATATTATTTAGAAATTTTGTTACTGTGAATTTAATACCTAAAATAATATATGGAAAGGAATTTATTTCTTTTGCTAAATTTATTACAAATTAGTTGTGTTTAATATGCTATTTTATTATAAATTGGTTTTGTGTTGTTCATTATGGTCTTCTAGTGCATTATAGGTCAATTAAATTTTGTATTATGTGTAATGTGTTTACTTTGTTGGTCTAACTTATACAAAATAATAGTATAACGGTTAATTCAGTTTAACCGAAACAGTAACATATATAAAATAATAACATGACATTCGGTTTAACCAAGTCCAAAACAATAAAATATAACCAACAAATTGAACGGAATAAATTATCCTTATTTGTTAACGGAACAATCTTGGTTTGATTACGTTATTCAGTTTTGGAAATTTTTTACACCCTATGTGTGCCTCTAGTCTACTAAATTTCTGGATCCGTCACTGATAAGCCAATTATAATAATAATGTATATAAAAAGATTAAACTTATAGAGATGCATTTAACAATCACATGAATGCAATTAGTCTCCCTATTTAATACATAAATAAAAACTGCATGTTAACATGTTTGACATTTCTGATTTCTTACAATTTAATAAATACATCTTTTCTGAAATCATACATTACATCAAAATATCTTACTAATTTACAATTCAGACCACATAGTTTAAGAAAAGTTACAAAAACCGACCCAATTCTTCTGACGCCATCTCCGCCAACCAACGAAGACCATTCCTATTGTGTTTGACAATAAAAAGATATGTGGACGCCTATAAATCCTCCACTCTTTCACGCCTTTATCATTCATCACCCAATCTCTACATATTTGATATCTTTCTGATCTCAATTCCAGCAATTAGATATCTTACGACTAGAATCCCTCTTTTACTTCGCTATCGGTCATCCAGAAGTATTTAGCCTTTTCCTCCCATCCACCTTCCATATCCGGAGCCATGTTTAGAGCACTAAGCACGAGGAAAGGTAAGAGAGAAGGATACGATCAGTTGATCAAAGACGATCCGATTTCGGATCCTAAGATGATCAGATCCACCACGTTGCCCGCCAAATTCTTCGGCGATTCGCCGGTTAAGCTCGTTTGGGAGCCGAAAATTCCGGTGAAGGTAGAGGTGATAGAAAAGCAAGTGAAGAAGGTGAGCAAGGTTCATCCGCTATTCAGCTTATTCGAGAAGAGAAGCCGGAAGAAGAAGGCCACGGCTAAACCGGAGTTCTCGAGGTATATGCAGTATCTCAAGGAAGGAGGATCTTGGGATGCTAATTCGGATAAACCGGTTATCTACTAACAGATTTATTTTATTTTCTATCAAACTCCACAAAATCGAGAAATGGAAGTTGTAATTATTAAAGTTGTTGCAATCGATCATATCATATATTTTTGCCATTTTAAATTTATACATCTTAATTAAGGATTCTGTATAAACGGTGTGCCATTGGAATAGGCCATTCCTATACAATAATATAGATGTATTCTTAATTACAAATCAATTCATTCTAGCTACATGTATGTATATATAGAGAGAGAAAGGTTAATGTGAAAAACATAAATTTTTAAGAAAACACGAAAATGATTTTCAACCACTCATTCGGTCAATAAATGCGGCTTTGATCCGGTCACCATCCTTTAATCATCTCTATTCTCTACCCTCCATGAATCGCGTTAATCCTTTGTGATCGCATCCACCGTAACCGAAAATGTGAGGCTGAGAATTATCTTCACATTTTCTTAAATTGACATTGTTCTCGTAAGAACCCACCTCTATATAAATTGTTATATATATATATATATACATGTATTTTTTTCGGCAAGATTGCGATTAGTCGGTAAATCTGTTAGGATATATCCATATTACTTTTCCGTCATTTCCTAAACTATATAAATTGTTGTGTGTCTGATTATTTTTGTTGACGAATTCAGAATTATTAATGCTCTTGCTACATATCATATCGTATATGGCTGTTTGGTAGGTTTTCCATGCTGTTTACCAAGTGAATTTACCTTGTTAGATAATTTTGTAAGAACCAACAATCTTTATCCAGTAATAGCTAAGGCAACAACCAAGAGTCTTTGCCGGTAAATGATGACAAAGACTTTTACTATGTTAAGCACTTACCGGGAAAACTGTGGCATACCATTTTGGTGGATTAAGATCTTACCAGGTAAGTAAACGATAGCGTTTGACTTTACCGGTAAGCGTTTGGTAAATGGCCCCTAAGTCATGTATGGATAAAATTGTCTATGTAGAATAATCTGCCTGTGTAGTTCCGAAAGATTTTTGTTAGGAAGAGTTTTTTCCATATATGGAAGAAATGTGTTTTTAATTTGAGATTGATGGAATTCAGAAAACTTGGTTTTCTGCATAAAGTTCCCTCTTAAAAGGTTACTGAGTAAGCCACTACTAACCAGTCATGTATAATTGACTGAATAAATCGAGACTCTTATTAAGCTTATTAAGCTATTAACAAACACGCTCATGATATGTTAGTTTAGAATTCGTAGGCTTATTTGTTGTCTTTTGGTAGCATTGGCCCTTTGATAAGTGGTATCGACATCACCTTTAACTTGTCATCGTCACACTCAACTTTTGAATGGTCCTTATTTATTCCTAGAAATTATTTAACTTACCCTATATCCAGATTGTTTCAAACCAATCTTCTGATTTGGGATATACCTTTTGTTTATACCATATTTAACATTTTAAATTAGTTGAAATGACGATCCTTTTTACTTTACTTTAATCTAGCCCCAAGTTTTATTTTTTCTAAATTCACGGCTCCAACGTGAAAAGATTATATAAATATTTTTTTCTTTATTTCACTGCCTTTTCAATTTGTACCAAACACAAAGTTGTTGTTTGTGATTGTACGATTATATCCTCGTTTTTATTTCTGTCCAGCATCATTTTATCGACTTGAACGTCAAATCCAACTAACATGGTAGCCCATATTTACATAAACTCATAACTTTAAACTTGTAGGTCCATATGTTGGCTTTACAGAGAATCTTGAATCGCTTAAATCGGGGTTTCAATAAGTGAGATGATTAAGATGTCACAGCTTCATAAATTTGTCAGCATCCTTCTTTTATTTACTTTGTTTCGTCATTTAATCATCGATGCTCACCTAAACGCCTGCAACTTGTCTTTGTTACACCATTTTCATGTTCAAGGCTTTGATTCCTACATGTACTAAAAATTCAATATCAACATCCAAAAATTCAAAATTGAAATATAAATCATAGAGTTTTACTACGTTATCATTACACAAGCATCAAGAAATTAGATAAGTTTTAAGGCCCCTAAAAAAACCAATCTAACTGAAAATTTAATTACAGGAAATAGTCTCATCTAATCTGTCTTAGCAGTAAAGGTGTAGGTGTAAGTCATATGTATAAGATCCAGAGTTCAAGTCATGGGAACCGCATCTTTGCCAATGGGATGCATGCGATGATTTACCTCCCCTAGATGACCGTGGGACTGGTGCAATGGAAAAGCCTCAGAGGATGGCGTATACTCTTAATTACAGGAAATGTGAGCGTTAGGGAAAGGAAAAATGAAGAAAAAATAGGAGTAAAAAGTTTTATTTAACTTCGATCGTTGTGAATATAACATCGTGTGAAATTAACAAAAAACATGTAACATGGTCGACATCTGTTTTATTGATAAAGCAAAATTGTCTGTTTACTTTATTACATGCATGGTGAAGGGACCCATTAAAAACAAAAATAAAAGAAATTTTGTTAGGTTAGAAATAATTTTTGTACTTTTCTATCATAGTTACCTCCAATATAATGTCTTGTATGGCCTCAAATCAATCAAAGAAACCATTTCAAAATTAAACAAAAAACCAAAAAAAAATTCTTAAAATCTACAAAAGAAAACAAAAAATTCATTTGAAATTGGAAAAAAAAAACTTATATATCATTTGAAATAAACGAAAAATCAACTAAGAAAATTTTTAAATCTTTTAAAATGGTAGAATTAAGTTAACATCATATTGTATGATTTTACAAACCTTTAATCTACCTTAAAAATGCTTAACTAAGAAAAAATCATAATTGATCGCTGATTCTCAATCAATAACATATAGAATATGAAGATTTTAAGTGTTAGATCTTTTATATAAAAAATTAGAGGTTTAGTTATTTTGGAAGTTTCAAGTAAACTTTATTTAATATTAAGATGGATCTTTCTCTTTGTTTTTATCCTAAAATAAAGGAACTCGTTTGGTCAATTAATAAAGAATAGTACGATCATTTGATTAGTTTATTTCTCGGGATTTAGAAAAGGATGTTATCAAATTAACCTATTCTAAGATCAAATCAATTAGCAAAATATAGATGGAAAAGAAAAAGTTTGTTAACTTCGGTTTTAGCATATGAAATGAACATTTTATTTCCCTTTAAAAAGATTGGGACATACATATGGGAATATTTATATACAACTAATTAGGTTATATGCACATAAAATATATATTAAGCATTTTGATACGAAATGAAATTTATTATAAGTTTCATCGTCAGAATATAAAATTTTGGTACTAGTGGAAATACTCATCTTTTGACTTTGATATTCTATTTTTTTTAACGGCAAAACAGAATCAAGGGGAAAGAGCTTCGACAAGGCCATCACCCAAACCCCAAGACCCGGAATTTATTAAAAGGCCAGGGCCGGTCCTGACATTTCGAATGCCCATGGCGAAATGGTAAAAAAATGCCCTTAATAACTGTATATAAAACAAAAAAAAAAGTATGTATAGGGTTTGGAACCAGGTCATCCACTCACTAATTTCATTAAATATAACAAAAATGATATCATGTTCCGTCCATCAAGGCTATTAATCCAAAAAACATCAACTATGATTTTAAAACTCTTCCGTTATTGAATGAAGGGGACGACCATGATGTTTTGTCCTATTTCTATGATCGAGCTTCTAAGGAATTAGTGACAAAGGTGGTAAGAGTATAGATTACATAGATTCATAGAATAAAAGAAAAGTCTAATTTTATATTATATTATTCAAAGGGATAGTAGTGTAAGAAGGAGTTATCGTAACTGATCAAATTAAAATAAACTTTCAAAGCAGCTATCAAATCAGGTAGTAAGTTAGCAAGATGGGGTGGGCTCTTATTTTAGAACTTTGTGTTATCGATATATTAATTTAACATGGCATAACAACGCAAAGTTGTCGCTGTCGTAGTGGTAGAGCGCTCACCACTTTTTTTGGGAGGTTTGTGGTTCGAATCATGGCTATATCTTAAATATTAATTTTTCTAAACTAATAACACTGCTGTGGGCTTGGGCCGTTGATGCCCCCATCTGGGCTGCGGCCCATGGCCGTCGCCCTGCTCGCCGGGCCTCAGGGCCGGGCCTGTAAAAGGCTAGCAAGGCGCTAAAACCAACAATACAGGGAGACAGAAAAGACAAAACACCCAAAAAAAACAACCAAAAAAGCCCCTCCAAACTAAACAAAAACCCGAAGAGCCCTACCCGACTAGAAACACCAACTAACCATTAGGTCCGAGAGGGTTTTGAGCCCAAGCCTCCCAGTTCAGGCGAATATTAGGATTCCTATTCGAGAACTAGAGAAGAGAATAACTTTAAAGGGTTGGGAAAATGTCTTCATCCTTGAGTCTTTTAACATCCACCACATCAGCATACAATATAGGATTCCTTTTTTTCCAAATAAGCCAAAGCAAAACCATACAAATGGCTTGCAAGTTCAAGTTTACGGGTCTTCTGTTTTCCCCACCAAACAGCTCAGATTTGAAGACTTCTAAGGAGGAAAAGACCGATAGATTTACGTTCCACCAGGCCCACAACTTTCTCCATGTTCCTTGAACCGAAGGGCATTGAAAGAAGAAATGGTCTTCGGATTCTTGCTCCTGGTTACATAAAACACATAAATCGGTCCCCACGTAGATATGCCTCCTCGCCAGATTGGTATGCGTGGGAAGACCACCATTCATCAAGCGCCACGAAAAGATATTTACCTTGAGTGGGACTATCGAAATCCAAGGGAAACTCGCACCTTTCGCCACGCCTTCAGAAAGTTTAACTTGGATGATACATGACATTTTTTTAACGAAAAATGCCATTTTTGTCCCATAACCAATGCCAAAAATCTGAACCTTGAGGTCTGAAATTAGCTTTGGATAGAAAGTTTGTGAGCTCGTTAACTTCGTCGAGTAATCTCCCACGCAGAGAAGTTCTCCAATACCAAGAACCTTGCCATCCTTCAGCCGAGAAAGACCACAAGTCTTTGAAAACCACCTCCTTGTTGCTTTCTAAGGTGAATAGCCGTGGGAATTTATCTTTGAGTTTCTCCCCCAGCCCTATGGAGGGGTCAGTCCAAAACTTGACGGTACAGCTGTTCGCTATAGATTTTGTTATAGAAGCCAGAAAGTTAAGACCCAAATTACTTAAATTTTGACAACTCGAGACAATCGTTTCCCAGATACCTTTCCCACCATGGATGTTAGGATTATCAAATCCCCCACTTGGGCCATAGAGTTCGATAATGACTTCTCTCTAAAGTCCAAACACTGTTTTTGCACGTTAGAAATCTCTAGTACCATTTAGAAAGGAGTGCTAAAATTTTTGCTTTAAGGCACCTTATACCCAGACCTCCATCCTTCTTGTTGAGTAGTACTTCTATTATGACAACTTTTATGCTCTATTGTTGTCAAAACATGGAATTTTACATTTTTATTGAATATATATGTATTACTTAAAGGTAATATCAAACAAAAAGACGGTTAATTTGTAAGAATGCTAGAGTTTCAAGATTATATATAATTGCATAGTAAAATCACATGTAATATAACACGTCGAAAAGAACGATGATGGCTTAATTAGTCAACAAGGCCAAGGTATGTGGGAAGGCTTTGTTGGAATTTTTGTGGAAAATTGAATGTTGGGAAGTTTTGCTTTGTCCCACATAGGAAGGAAGAGAAAAGCTAGGTGGGTTTATAAGGGATTCCCATCCCTTATAATTCAAACCAAATGGTGGGGGTCAAGTGGGTCTTCCCCACACGCGCATCTAGTCGTGACCGTGAGCCCGAGCCGCGTGCCCGCGAGTGGCGCATGTAGGCGCACTTTGCGCAGATCCAACTAAATCTCCACTTTTTTCGGGATTGAGAGCTGCATGATTGGCTTATAAATACAGCCCCATGCAGCTTCTTTTTCATCATCAGAAAACAAAAGCTCTCCTCACAATTTCTCTCTCTCTCGTTTTCGTTTCTTGCCATCTTCTTCCGTTTTCGGTTTTTCATCGCTGTTGAAATACCGATCACCGACTGCATTAATCCTGGATTGTTACGTCTAGAGGTTGACAGCGATTGCGCGACGTAAACAACTTTAAGGACAGGAGTCTATTCCGAGCGGTTCTCTCACTTTTGATAATCCGAGCAAACTTTCAGGTTGGTTTTAATTTCGAATATTGTTTTATATAGTCCGATAACGGGACACTCTCATTCTACCTTTCTTCAACTGTTATGATCGTGAAGTATTATACAGTTTTCTTAGGCAACTTGGTAATATTAATTAAATAATTAATTTGTTAGATTTAAAGTCATCATAAAGTTTAAATCTTTGATTGTTTGATTCTGAATACAACAGGCTTGCCCACGCCCTCTCTATGACTGGTCAAAGCAACATGCTTGTATCACACGTAACGATGTGTTTACTATCATATATCATTACATTTGATTTTAGAACTTTACGCTTTTTTTGTTTAATCAATAAGTTTATCCCTAATGGATAACAAATATGATAACAAGGTTGCATTCTATTGGGAATGGAAATTATGGTGAAAAGAAAGAAGCAATATTTTATAAATTGTATTGAATATTTTCATATAATAATATAATTCATATTAAAATCTTCTCGGGTTTAGATTTTGTGGACTTTTTTGAAATTTGAGGGATTTAAATTTAAAATTTTTTGTGTCTAGTTTATAGGATTTAAAATAAATCGAATTTCAATATTATAAAACTAAATTATAAATAGTTATTTTTTATTAATAACTATTAAAAAATAAATATTTTAAACATACATAAAAACATTATTATAAATAAATTCTAGGAAATCATGTATAACACAAAACCATGTCGGTAGAATTTCAGTATAATATGCCTAGTATTTCAAATTGCAAAAAATCATTCCAATCAAACATTGACAGATAAGACAGAAAGGATTCGTGTATATTATTTTATAGAAGCGTGAAGTCAAAGTACCGTATGCATCAAAAGGTGCCTGTACGGTTTCGAATCCAATCCTAACCCACAAGCTAAATTGGACATTCAAGAATTTCACAGCTTCAACATGAAAAGATTATATAATTTTCTTCACTTTACTGTTTTTGGTTATGTTTGTATAATTGTACCCTCATTTTTATTTATGTCCAACACTAATTTTTTTTACTTGAATGTCAAATCCAGCGCAAATGCAACCCATATTTATAGAATGAGTGAGTTGCGATTAAAATATCACGGCTTCGTGAATCTGTCAACATTTTATTCTTGTTTCTTTTTGTCGTTAAGTCATTCGATTATCAACGTTGACCTAAACGCTTGCAAATTGCCTTTATAACACTGTCTTTTTGTTCAAGACTTTGATGTCTACATATATTCAAAATGCAAGATCGACACAACAAAGTCCAACTAACATCGGAAAAAATGCATGATTCATGTATATAAACCATAACATATACAAACATCAAGAAATTAGCAAACTTTGAAGGCCCTTACAGAAAACATAACTACGTCTAAGTCAATCAAAAACAAGTTTGTTCCCCAATAATTTATTCCCTTCGTCTAAATCTATCAAAAACATACCACAAAATCAAACAAAAACAACTTTTGAGATCAACCAAAAAAACTGAAAAACTGACTTAAAATCAATTGAAAAACTTATAAATCCTCTAAAATCAACCAAGAAAACTTTAAATACCTTGAAATGGCATAATTAACAAAAACACATCCGATGCATTTACCAGGCTTTAATCTATCTTAAAAGGTGTCTCCACTACGTAAAAAATCTTAGGTCTACCAACTGTTTGGGTGAAAATTTACGATCGCACGATGCACAACGATCGACTTAAATCGTAAGATATCTTTCAGGATGATAATCTTGTATTAAGATAAGGTCCTGAAATAAGATACGTGTACCCTCGAATGATAACTGCTAATCATCGAATGATGTTCAAGATATCGTACGATATGATCAGAGAACGTACGATATCGCACGATATTATACTAACAGATAAATATATATTAAGTATGCTCATTTGTAACAGATAAACGACAGTTATCAAGAATCAATCAAACAGTAAAGACCAATATACGCTCTTCATGAAGACACAACCGTTGCGAGCGAGATTCTAGCCACGGTTATAGCCGTTGCATTAATGAGCCATTATTGAACGACGGTTACGACTGGAGCAACTAAAAAAAGATACGAGGACAACAGTTTAAAGACATCTATCTTTCTTGCATACTTGAAGCTCTATATTTTTCTCTCAATCATCTTAATCACGATCTATTGTAATTTACATTCGATTGAACTACTTATTTCATTGTAATCGTACGATCATCATTGTAATTCTCAAGGATATCACCCCTTGTTGGTGATACGTAGTGCAACGTCGGCTAAACCCTTTTAGTCGGCCGCAGGTTGTTTCCTCGACCTTGAGGTTTTTCCTGCGTCATCAATTGTTCTGTCTCTTATTTATTTTTATCGCACGTCTTTATCGAACAAGATTCTTTTCTTTCGACGGATTTGCCTCACAGTATCTTATAATAATTAATTGTGTAATTTTTTACCAAAACACCAACAATTCCCGTTCAATAAAATTGAATAAGAAGATTCAAGTGTTAGATTTTTTTGTCTAAAGAGTTGAAGTTTTGTTATTTTGGAAGTTCTAAATAAACTTAAATTAATAGTATGATGGACATTTCCTTTTGTTTTTATCGTTAATATAAAGGAAGGATTTGGTCAATTAAATTTAGAATAATAGCATGATTAGTTTATTTCTCAATCAAATCAATTAACAAAATATAAATGCAAAAAGAAAGAGTTTGGTTTTAGCATATATGAAATGGACATTTTATTTGTTAGAAATGGAAAGTGATTAAAGGATTGATTGTATTGATAATGAAAAAGTGTATAACAAGGGTAAAGACCTAGGCTATTTATATACAAGGAAAATGAAAACAATGGGCCAAGGCCCATGTGCCTATATACAACTAACACCCCCCCCCCCCTCAAACTTAATCATGGGAGGAACGAGACAGATTGAGTTTGGTAACAAGCTCTCGAAACCGTCCGGGTATATGACCTTTGGTGAAGATGTCGGCCGGCTGATCCAGAGTGGAAATAGGCTGAAGGCGAATGGTGTTGCGCACAACATGTTGACGATCAAAATGGCAGTCCATTTCGATGTGTTTAGTGCGCTCATGAAAAACATCGTTGTGAGCGATCTGGATGGCACTGTTGTTGTCACACCATAGCGGAGTTGGGGACGATTGAGGCGCACCCATGTCTGAGAGTAGCCAACGTAACCAAATAAGTTTTTAGGAAGTGTCGGCTAGAGCGCGATATTCAGCTTTAGTACTGGACCGGGCAGTGAGAGTTTGCTTTTTGCTGCGCCATGAAATAAGAGAATCGCCAAGAAAGAAGCAGTAGCCAATAGTTGAACAGCGATCAGTCATGTCGCTATCCCGGTCAGAGTCTGAGAATCCGCGTAGAACTAACGATGACTTGGAGGAGAAGTGCAGTCCCTGAAACATGGTGCCTTTCAGATAGCGAATAATCCGGATTACAGCGGCATAGTGGTCAGAGCAGGGGGCAGCCATAAATTGGCTCACGGTATGAACAGTAAAGGCGATATCTGGTCGAGTAACCGTGAGGTAGACAAGTGATCCAACCAGTTGACGATACCGTGTTGGATCCTGTAAGAGTTGACCAGAATTAGGTGCCAGATGAAGATTGTGCTCCAGGGGAGTGGATGTCACCTTGTTATCAGAAAGGCCAGCCTTGGAAAGAAGATCCGAGATATACTTGGCTTGGCAAAGATAGGTGCCGGAGGAGTCGGATAGGACCTCTAACCCAAGAAAGTAATGTAGCTTGCCGAGATCCTTCATCTCAAAACTGGAACAGAGAGACTGCTTTAGAGAAGCGATTCCGATAGAGTCATCCCCGGTAATAATCATATCATCAACATAGAGAAGAAGAAGAATGCTCCCAGAGGCAGTGGTGCGGGTAAACAGGCCTGAATCATAGTTGCTCGCAGAGAAACCCAATGAAAGCACGGTTTTGCTGAATTTCTCAAACCATGCACGAGAAGCCTATTTGAGACCATACAGGGCTTTGCGAAGACGACAGACATGGCCAGAGGGAAGAGAGACACCAGAAGGTGGAGTCATATAAACCTCTTCATAGAGATCGCCATTTAGGAATGCATTCTTGACATCCATTTGAAACAGAGGCCAGTGTTTGGTAGCCACGATGGCAAGGAGACTGCAAACAGACGTTACACGCACAACGGGGGCAAAAGTCTCCTCATAATCAATGCCATACTCTTGATTGAAGCCCTTTGCGACAAGACGGGCTTTGTACCGATCAACAGAACCGTCTGACTTTGTCTTGATCTTGAAGACCCAATTAGAGCCAATGGTTCTTTTGCCAGGAGGAAGAGGGACAGGGTCCCATGTTTGAGCCTTGGCAAGAGCTTGAAGTTCCTCTTGCATAGCTGCCTGCCAGAGAGGACTCGAAGAAGCTTCTTTGTAGGAAGTTGGTTCATGATTGGATAGTAAAGTGGCATAGCAGTGATAATCACGAAGGTGTGAAGGTACTTTCCTTACCCGGTTTGAACGTCGTACATTCTCTGATGATGAAGGTCCAAGATTCGTAGACTCCACCGATGGCTCAGAGGAAGTCGGTTGAGATGGCATGGATGGTTGAGTCGGAGGAACAGGACCAGGAATAGGATCATGAGAGCCAGTTGTAGGTGGATGAGGAATATGTGTAGATGGGACAGGAGGAGTCACATGTGTTGGAGCTTCTGAATTTGGAGTAGGAGAGGTAACAGGTGCATGAGTCCCTGGATTCGGAGTAAAGGTAGAAGATGGTAGGTCTAGTGAGATAGATGAGTCTGTAAAGAAGGGAACGGTAGAGGTAGGCGTTTCAAACTGTGAGTTTGGCATGGTGTAGAAAGGAACGTGTTCCCAGAATGTGACATGACGAGAAATGCGCAGTCGTTTGGAGATAGGGTCCCAACAGCAATATCCTTTGTGTTCAATCCCATAACCGAGGAAGAGACAAAGACGGGAACGAGGTTGAAGCTTGGTATGCTCGTGAGGTTGTAACTGAACAAAGCATGCACAACCCCATACCTTTAAGAGTTCATAAGCAGGGGTGATGCCATGGAGAGTCTCATAGGGTGACTTGTTTTGAAGAATGGGAGTTGGATGTCGATTAATGGTGTAGACAGCAGTAAAAGCAGCTTCACCCCAAAAATGTTCTGGGCATTTGGCAGATATTAACAAGGTACGGACAGTATCAAGAATATGCCTGTGTTTGCGTTCAGCACGACCATTTTGGGGAGAAGTACCCGGACAAGAGTACTGAGAGATAGTGCCTTGAGATCGAAGAAAGGCGATGAGAGAAGATTCTTTGTATTCCATAGCGTTATCAGCGCGAAGAATCTTTATGGGTTTTGAGAACTGAGTTTGTATCATGCGGGCAAAGGTAATATAGATCTGAGGTAGTTCTGATCGATGTTTCATAAGGTAAATCCATATGAAACGTGTGTGATCATCAACGAAGATCACGAAGTACCTGCACCCACCCATAGATGGGTGTGGTGCTGGTCCCCATACATCGGAATGGATAAGATCGAAGGCAGAGTCAGATGTATAGTCATTGAGTTCAAAAGGTAGAGCATGGTGTTTGCCAAGTTTACATGACAAACAAGAAACTTCATTGGGGGTGATGTTACCTAGAAGACCAGAGTTAGCTAATAGTTTTATTCTGGCTGATGACAAGTGTCCTAGGCGAGCATGCCAGATATCAAAAGAGGGTTGTGGAAACTGACGCAATAAGGTTTGTGTATGACGAAGACAAAGGTAAGCGAAGATAGACGACTTCAAGGATCCGTCCAACTCTACGGCCTTTTCCAAGAATTTGCTTAGTCTTTGGGTCTTGTATAACACACCTAGAGAAATCAAAAGATATAAGTAGACCCATTTCCTGAAGCTGGGTAAGAGAGACTAGCCCTATCGCTAGTCCTGGTACATGCAGTACATCGGGTAACTGAATCAGGTCAGTAGAAAAATTCCCACTGAATAGTACAGGCTTGGGAGTAAGGTCCGCTGTGCGAACAGTAGGATGCTGAGATGGCTGCTTAGTGATAAACCCGACAGGATATGGTGACATGTGGTTAAAGCATCCAGAGTCAAAAATCCAGAAATTGCCCAACGTAGACGATCGCGGAGAATGCATTCCCATGGTACAAGACAATGGTTAGTGCATAAGTTGTCGACGCACCAGAAGTTGCATAAGATGTTCATTCTGACGCAGGAGTTGCATAAGTGCAACTTTTTGTGACGGATCCAGTGACACAGATCCCTTTGAAGTGGTGGATTTTGGTTTAAAGTGACTGAGGTTGGAAGCCATGATTAGATGGACAAACAAGAATCAGTAGGTCTGATTCGGGAAAGGCAGAGTTTCGATTAGGGAAAGCGAATCCCGACTCGGAATCAAAATATTTCTAACTCGGAATCGGCTCGGGAAAGGAGAAACAAGGGAGAATCCCAACTCGGGATTTTTTTTGGACTCGGAAAACGGACTCGGAAAACGGACTCAGAAAACGGACTCGGAAAACAGAATTTTCCCGACTCGGGAATGGAGTAAACCTGACTCGGGTTTGAAGAATCCCAACTCGGGATTGATGAAAGAGATAAAAGAGCCTAAAGCTCTTATACCATGTTAGAAATGGAAAGGGATTAAAGGATTGATTGTATTGATAATGAAAAAGTGTACAAAAAGGGTAAAGACCTAGGCTATTTATATACAAGGAAAAGGAAAACAATGGACCAAGGCCCATGAGCCTATATACAACTAACATTATTTCCCTTTGAAAAGATTGGGGGTATAATATGTTGGGATTTGAAGTTGCAAGTTTAACCCTGCTGAAACTGAAGATGAGTGTTACCTTTGCTGAATACCCCTGCTGATGAAGAAAGTGAGTTAACTCTGCTACCTCAAAGATTAATCCTGCTGAGTTAACTCTGCTACCTTGAAAGTGAAGACTGCTAGAAGAAGAAAGTGGTTAACTCTGCCGTTAACACTGCTAGTCAAAGTTAACTCTGCTAGAACAACTTAACTCTGCTAGTTGTTCAAGTTAACTCTGCTTTTGATTTACCACTGCTCAAAGAGATGCGATAAGGAAAGCATGCGGATTGAAGATAAAGTAAAGATTGCGAAGATCTTGGAGAAGTTTTAGAAGATAATTGAAGATCTAGTAGATTTACTCTATTGTTTCCTTATCTCATTGTATTGTATCTAGTATATAGTTCTCTTTGTTTAGCAGTCTGATACACGATAGTTTTGAGAGCCTTTAAGAGAGATTGTTTTTGTGAGAATTAGAAGCCTCAAGATTATTCTTGATCCCTGCAATAGAGAAGTGTTGCACGTCTAGTTTGAGTCTGTTCAAATTAGATTGGGGCTTTTGGTTGTAATCATTCAGTTTCAATAAGAATTCATTGATTAAGTTTCAATCTAAACTTTTATTCCGCAAAACACTTTAGTTTAGTTTTCTGTGTGTTCTTGTTATTTGATCCTGACAAGTGGTATCAGAGCCTGTGTTATTCAGAACACTCTTAGATCAATGGATTCCCAGGATTCTGTTCTTGTGTCCAAGGTCCCCATGCTCAAACCCAATGAGTTTGAGATGTGGAAAATCCGCATTAAGCAATACATGCTTCTCACTGATTATGCTCTATGGGAGGTGGTGGAACATGGGCCTAGTATTCCTGAACTCGCAGTTGCTGGAGCACCCCCAAAATCTGATGCAGATAAGAAGAGGAAGCAGGCTGAGATGAAAGCTTTGAGTACCTTGTTGTTGGCTATTCCTAATGAGTACCAACATCAATTCTGTACCTGCTCAGATGCAAAATCCCTATGGATTGCTCTAGAGAAGAGATTCTCAGGAACCAAAAGTTCCAAGAGGAACCAAAAAGCATTATTGAAGCAACAGTATGAGAATTTCACTTCTACTAAGAATGAGTCAATGACTCAAACTTTTGACAGGTTCAACAAATTGATTGGAGAACTTGCCAATGTGGATGTGAAGATGGAGAAGGATGAAGTAAATAGGAAATTTCTCAGATCACTAAGTGAGGAATGGACTATGTACATTGTGTCCTTCAGGCAAGGAGATGCTCTGGAAGATAAAGAGCTTGAAGACCTATACAATGATCTGAGGATCTTTGAATCAGAAGTGGAGGCCAAAAGAAGACCCTCTGGATACTCACATACCATGGCTCTCTACACTTCTGAGAATCCTTCTTCTTCTAATATTAACCCTGCTAATATTAATTCTTCTAATATTAACAGTGCTAGTATTAATCTTGACAATTCTAATGATAAATCTTCTTTGTCACAGGATTCTAGTGGAGATGCAGTCCTGGAAGCTTTCCTTGCTAATCATGTCAGATCACCATTAATTAATGATGATCTTGAACAAATTAATGCAGATGATCTTGAAGAGATGGACATCAAGTGGCAGATGGCCATGCTTACCATGAGGATGAAGAGATTTATAAGAAGGACTGGCAGAAACAACTTTGATGCCAAGAGAGGAGATCTTGCTGGATTTGACAAATCCAAGGTCAGGTGCTACAAATGTAATGAACCTGGTCACTTTGCCAGGGAATGCAAAGGAAGTAGTACTCATCAACAAGCTAACTCTAGAGGACAATCCTATCCTCCCAGACCCAACAGAGGAAATAACTCTAACTCCTCTCAAGCTTTGGTGTCCCAAGAAGGCATGGGATTTGACTGGAGTGATCAAGCTGAAGAAGCCATTCAAAATCATGCATTGATGGCTAAAATCACTGAACCTGAACTTCCAAATGAGGTATCCTCTAAACTGTGTTCTGATTCTTGCATTGAGACTGTTAAAAAGTATAGGGATCACAATCAGACCATGAGTGATACCATTAAAAGCATGGAGATTGATAGGAGAGAGTATAGGATAGTCATTGAAAACCTGGAGGACCAAATTAAGTCCTACAAAGAGAATGAACTTCAGTTTGAGTATGACTACAACTACTGGAAGTGGGAGAAAAAGGAGTTTGAGAAGAAACTGGTGAACTCAAGTGAGGAGTTAGAATCAGTAAAGAAGGAACTAGAAAAAGCTAAGGAAGACCTTGATAAATTCACTAAGTCCTCTAAAGCCTTGGAAAAAATTCTAAAGGCTCAAATTCATGATGAACTCAAAAGAGGGATAGGGTATCACAACACTCCTCCTCCCTGCAATCATACCTACATTCCCCCTACCTCTGATATCTTAGATCACTTGAACAGAGAGGACATTAAGGAGAGAGTTAGTAGAGTAGATCCTTCAAGCAGTGATGATGAGGAAGAAAGTGAGATCAAGTATAAACCTCAAGAGAACATCCATGAGGAAAACCACATCCTCACAAATGAAAAGGGAGGTATGCCCTATGTGCCTAGTAAGACAGCAGTTACTTCTAGGAAAGGGAAGGAAAAAGTAATTGACCAGGAACCTGCAAAAGTTGGTAATTCAACTTATAGGAATGACAGTGATCCTGGTACTTCTAATCAGCCTCAATCAAATGATAAGTTCAGAGGAAACAAAAGGAATTGGAACAACCAATGGGCTCAAACTCATGGTGTTGATCTGAAGAAGATTAACAAGCCAAAACCCTGTTTTATATGCTGTAAGCTTAACCATCTGGCCAAGGACTGCTATTATAACCCTTTTAATCAAAGATTTAATTTTCAAAATCAAAGGGTGAATTTTCAGAATCAAAAGCAGTTCCAAACCAGGAGGACATAATATAATAGCAGATGGTCTGTTCCAAAACCTTTTGTCAAGAAGCAAATGGTTCAACATAAGAAAAGTCAACCTAAAAAGAAAGTCATAGTTCAAAAGAAAAAGGTTGAAAAGAAGACTGTTAAGATGGTTACTAAATGGGTACCAAAAGCCTCACTAAACAATACTACTGCTTCTACAAGCAGTGGTATTGACAGTGTTGCCTGTGATAGCAGTGGTAAAAATTTCAAAGAAATAAAAGTTAACAATGCTGCTAGTAATAACAGCAGTGGTAACCCAAACACTGTTTCCACTGCTAAACCTTCAATAAAAAACCCATTATAACCAAATATTCCAGTCATGAGATCCCAAACAAAGATTATCTTTTGAAGCTCAACAGATTGACAGAGGTCAATTATGTTAATGATAAAGGAGAACCCAAGACCATCTTGGCTTGGGTTCCCTCAAGAAACTAACCTATTTCCTTTATGTGCAGGGCAACCCAGACAGGAATGAGAACTTATGGCATGTGGATAGTGGTTGCTCAAGACACATGACAGGCAATAGATCCTTTCTTGAAGATTTCATTAGATTCAATGGAGGATATGTTGCCTTTGAAGATAATCCAAGAGGAGGTAAGGTTACAGGTAAAGGTAAGGTTACAGGAGGTAAGTTAACCTTAGAAGAAGTATACTATGTGGACCAACTCAGATACAACCTGATGAGTGTGTCTCAGGTGTGTGATAAGAAGTTCTTCACTCTGTTCAGTGATACAGAGTGCATGATACTTTCTCCCAAGTTTGTAGTTGATGAGAGTTTAGTTTTATTGAGAACTCCCAGGAAAGATAACGTTTATTGTCTGGACTTAAATGGAATGCCATCAGAAGTTGTGAACTGTTTGTTTTCAAAAGCTTTAGTGACTGAATCCTCTCTCTGGCATAGAAGGATGGGTCACATGAACATTAAGACCATGAATTTACTTGTTAAAAATCAATTAGTCAGAGGTCTTCCCTCAAAAGAGTTCACACTTGATGATAATTGTGTGGCCTGCCTTAAAGGTAAGCAACACAAGGCTTCTCACAAATCAAAGTCAATAAACACCATCTCTTCTCCTCTTCAACTTTTACATATGGATTTGTTTGGACCTACCAATGTGATGAGTATAGGCAAGAAATCATATTGTCTTGTGATAATTGATGATTATTCTAGGTTTACTTGGGTTTTCTTTCTAAGAACAAAGGATGAGACAAGTGGACTGATCAAACCCTTTGTGAAAAGAATTGAGAATCAAGTGAACCTAAGGGTAAAAGTCATTAGATCAGACAATGGGACTGAATTTTAGAATGCTGATTTGAACTCTTTTTGTGAAGAAAAAGGTATTGAAAGACAATTCAGTGCTCCTAGAACTCCTCAACAGAATGGAGTTGCTGAGAGGAGAAATAGGACACTGATTGAGGCTGCAAGAACCATGTTAGCAGATTCTAAATTACCAATCACTTTTTGGGCAGAAGCAGTTAACACTGCCTGCTATGTGCAAAACAGGGTTCATGTAGTCAAGTCCAAGGGAAAAACACCTTATGAACATTTCAAAAACAAAAAGCCTTTCATAGGTTTCTTTGTACCTTTTGGGTGTCCTTGTACTATCTTAAATACTAAAACTCACCTAGGGAAGTTTGAAAACAAAGCAGATGATGGTTTCTTTGTGGGATACTCAACACAAAGCAAAGCAGTTAGAGTATTCAATGCTATTTCTAGAACAATTGAGGAAAGTGACAATGTCAAAATTCAATGAACACACTCCTAATGTGCATGGGACTGGTCCTGAATGGCTATTTGACATTGATTCACTCACTAACTCTTTGAACATGAGCAATGCAGTTGATACGGGTCCTACTTCTGAAGATAAGGAGACAGATGCACCTTTTGTTCTGTTTCCTCCACCTTCCAACAGTTTAGAAGAGAAAGATTCAGAATCTGAAGTACAAGAGGATGCTTCAGAGCAACAAGAAGGTGAGAAAGAGACTGGAGAAAATCCACAGGCTGAAAGTAATGTGGAAAGTGAGTCTGCAGATGCAAATGAGATAACTCAAACAGATCCAATAGAATCTGATCCAGATGGCTCAAATTTAGGGGACATTTTGTCTGAAGAAACCCCTACACCTGACAAGAACTCAAAAAAATCACCCTACTTCTCAAGTGATTGGAGATGTGGCCTCTCCTATGATTACAAGGAAGCAAAGCAGAGAAGCAGGATATGTGAATCCTCATTCTGGGATGTTCTCATGTTTTCTTTCCCAGAATGAACCAAAGAAGGTGTTTGATGCCATGAAAGATCCAAGCTGGATAGAGGCTATGCAAGAGGAACTACTTCAGTTTGTCCTGCAACATGTATGGGATTTGGTGGACTTGCCTAGTGGTCATAGAGCTATTGGCACAAGATGGATTTTCAGAAACAAGAAGGATGAAAAAGGAATTGTCATCAAGAACAAGGCCAGGCTAGTGGCTCAGGGCTACATACAAGAAGAAGGCATAGACTATGATGATGTCTTTGCTCCAGTTGCAAGAATTGAAGCAATTAGACTGTTTCTGGCATCTGCATCCTACAAGAGATTCAAGGTCTACCAGATGGATGTAAAGAGTGCCTTCTTGTATGGGACTATTGATGAAGAAGTCTATGTTTGCCATATTAGTAATTATGTGCAGAAGTTGGCAAACCAGTGATTACACATCCAACGTTACTAGACACTCGAGGGTCACACCTGTGAGGACCTGTAAACCGAATAAATAAGATAGTCCCAGTTTGGAGAGATTAAGGTTTATAATAGTTAATTATAAATCAGTTGGGCATTTTCCGTACTAAATCCCAAAGTTAAAGGTTTGTTAGTAATTATATATTTATTAGATAAATAAATATATAAGTTTATTAATTATTGAATTATATATTTATTAGGTAAATAAATATATAATAGGATAATAATTAATAATACAAATAATTATCTAGTTATTTTTCTTTAAGGAAAAGAAAAGAATATTTGCCAAAGATAATTATGAAACTAATTATGGAAACTGAGTTGTATGGAAATTCCTCCATATAAAATAAGCCTATGGCTTATCAGTTTTCATAATTCATTCCACCAAGAAAAACAAACCAGAAAATTCTCTCCTCCCTCCTCCTTTGAAACCGGCGCCGATCCAAGAGCAAAACCAGTTCGGTTTTTGGTTCTTTGATTAATCCTTAGCTGTTTTTCATCGTATCGGGGAGTCATTCCTGCTAGAGGGATCTTCGTTTGGTCGATCACGGGTGGATCTAACTCGAGCATTCCAGGTAACACTCTAACAAATCTATTACTATTATAATTGAAACGAAAAGATCTGTGGATATTTGGGTTTTATATCCAAATCGCTTCCGCACGTATCAAACCAGTTAGGTTTGATTCGATAAACTTATTGATCAATTTGATCACAAAGTTTTGTCGTGTATCTCATCCAGTTAGGATTGAAATCCACAGTTTTCTTCGTGTCAGTTTGATACGAGGAACGCATAAAAACCCAACAGTGGTATCAGAGCCACAGGTTTATTCGTTTTATTCTTTTTAACTGTTTAAAGATCCGTTAAAAATTGTTTCTTGCGAATAAAGTTTTATTGATAATCGTTTCGTATAAAAATTCAATTTTAATCAGTTTGGGAAAAAATTTGATTTTTATCAGTTTGAAATCTTTTTCAGTTCCGTATAAAGATTTAATGATTATCTATTATAACTTTTCAGTTTTATCGTTTTATGTTTATCGTCGAAAAAGCTATCACGGAAAAACCCCACAGGGTAGTGGGAATCGGTGGCGGAACTGCGGCAGATAGCCGACCGAACCACCCACCGATCGCCGACCGAGGCTAGAGGCGGCGGTACGGCGGCAACAGCCGACCGGACCGCCAGATGGTGGCCGAACCACCACCAGGCCGTGGCCTAGATCGCACTCGGCCGTGGCCTGACTCGCCACTCGGCCGTGGCCTGACTCGCCACTCGGCCGTGGCCTGACTCGCCACTCGGCCGTGGCCTGACTCGCCACTCGGCCGTGGCCTGACTCGACACTCGGCCGTGGCCTGACTTGCCATCAGACCATGGCTTGATCAGCCATCAGACCTTGGCCTGATCAGAATTAAAGCCGTGGCTTGAGTCGACACTAGGCCGTGGCCTGATCAGAGTTCAAGGCATGGTCCACCAGCTTGGTTGGCCATGGTCTATACCCAAATCAAGCCATGGCCCGATCCCTTAATGCACCAAGGCGGCGCTCGGCCGAACCATCAGTTAGTGGTGGGCCGAGAGGAGTGCGACCACCAGCGGCCGCCACGACGACGATGGTCAGTGATGGCACCGGCGGTCAATCGCCACCAGGCGGTGGTGATCGACGGCGATGTGAGCGGCGATAATATCCCGGTTGATCGTAGGTAGCGGTTGGTTTCAAGCGTATCTCAAATTTTTTTATCTTTCGGGGCCCAGACTCATCAATTTGGTAATGGGCCGAAACCATGGTATTTTGGACCAAGTTTATGGCCCAAAAGGGTTTATTGGGTTTTAAGCTTTTTGGCCCAAATTAATTTTATTTAGACAATATATTTTTATATATATAAATCAGTTACATTATATTATAAAATTATGTTTAAGGGATTTTTAGTTAATAATTATCCCGAGTAAAATTGTGTTTTATCAAACCTGTTATTTGACCCGTTTGGTCAAATAAGTCTAGTATCATGTTTTGACCAGTTGGTCAAACCACGACACAGTTTACGGTCCAATGTTTATTTTTCCGACCAGTTTGTTCGAGGACCGGGTTTTGATATAACTTTTAGATAAAAAGCAAATATTTTAGAAAATCGGTTTTGCTTTATAAATAGATTTATTGATTATAAATCTTAGTATTTTTATAATTCAAGTAAAAACCGTTTTCAGTTTAAAATATTAGTTTCGGTTTATAAACAGTTTGTTTTATAAACCAAGTTTTGCGATAAACGGAACAAGATAATTTTTAACGGATCTAGGATTTCTTTATCGCTTTATTATATTGTTTAATATATATAAATGCGTGGTTGCTTGAGTATATATATGCTTTCGTATATATCTATTATAGGGCTTGCCAACTTAGACCTTTTGGATTAAATTTGGGGAGGCATGCGTGCCATTTACAACCCCTTTGTAATAATGACCATAGGATAGTTATTTTTCCTTTTTTTTTTGGGAGTTCCATCGAGAATGCCGAAGGCCAGTGGGAGCTACGCAAGAAAAACCCAAATTTTCTTTTCTGGAGTACTAACGAAGATACCGGGGAGCCAGTGGGAGCTACGCGAGGTGTTAGAAATCCTTTAGAAAAATAGGTCATTATTGGTCCTTAGGAATAAAAGTTGGCAAACCTATAATTAGTTAGCTCTAACTGCGTGGTTGTTGACATATTAACTGCGTGGTTGTGATTTTATAATTATATCAAAATGTTTTAAAATAAGAGAATTTTTTAAAACTAGATAAAATCACAAGAGCGGACAGGTTTTATAATTAAAATTACCAGTTTTATAAGCCTTTTTGAAACGGTAGATTTTATTTAAAACCTCAATAATAAGACTGTTTTGTATGAAAAGGCAAGTTGATAAAACAGTTAGTTTTGGTCAACAAATATGCTATCAAGACAGGTAGTTTTGATTAGCAAGTGTGCTTATTAAAACAGTTAGTTTTTAATTAGCAAGTGCTCTTTAAAACAGTTAGTTTTAAAATAGCAAGCATGTTTAAACAGTTAGTTTAAACATCAGTTACCTTCTAAACAATCAGTTTTTCAAAATTATAGATTTTCAAAAATACTGGAACTAAAAGGTTTTTCAAAATTAATTAAAAACCCCGGAAATCATAGATCAGAGTGCAACCCATCTAGGGGCACCTCCGGCGTAAGGTACGCGGCCGTTGTAAGTGAACACACCTTGAACGACCGCGTTCAAACCGAAGCTGGAGGGGATTAACAAGACTCTGCGAATTATCTCCGGGTGGTACCGGCCAGAGTAAAGTGTCCAAGTCCCAAAATGGTGAGATCTGTTTTGGTTCTGTTAAGTTTACCGGGTGGTACCGGGCCAAAAAGCACTTAGAGGGACTGAAACATGTACGGATAATTACCGTTGTCCCGAAAAGATCTAGGAGTCGTGTCAGTTAGATATGATTGGTAAAAGTCCTTACCTACCTAGTTAGTACGTGGTCCTGGTGAGACGTGCACACACCGGTCATCAGGGCGTATGTAATTAGGATCCTAGTCCAATAATTGATCATTTAAGGGTTTATTGATATTTATTGGAAATAGTCTTTCACAATTACTAAAACCAAAGTTTTTAAAATGTGTAGATAGCAAACACTATTACCAACACCGATAAACTCCCTCTTCGCTCCATTCTCGAAAAGGACAAACTTACTAGGTATAATTTTTCGTATGGGAGCGCAGTCTGATGATTGTGCTCAGACACGAGAGAAAGTAGTATGTCCTAGAAAAGCCTCTAGGTGAAGGCCCTTCCAGCAAAAGCTACTGTCACTGTCAGGAACGCTTATAGAAAGCATTCCGATTATTTGCTGGACGTAGGCTATCTTATGCTTGCGACTATGAGCCCAGTTTTTCGTACGAGGCTCATAAACACAAATGCCTATAACATGATCCGCCAGTTGAGGGACATGTTTCAGACGCAAGCACGCACAGAGCGTTATGATGCCAGTAGAGCACTGAACGCGTGCAAGATGGCAAAAGGGGACCTCAGTTAGTGATCATGAAAATAAAGAGGCACATTAATCACCTAGAGAGGCTCAGTCGCCCAGTTTTGTTGCAGTTAGCAACAAATACGATACTCAACTCACTGTCTGAAGATTATAAGTAATTGAGTTGAGGATGGAGACCAAGACCAAAGATGTGCTTATGGTCAAGAATGGTGAAGTAAAGAAGAAGCGTGGGCATGGGAACACCAGTAAGGGAAAGGGCCAAGTTCTGGCTACCCTGAGTGCACCCAATGTTTATGATAGAGGCAAAGGCAAGGGTAAAAAGGTTAAGCCTAACAGAATAATAACCGAGAATCAATACTTCAAGTGCCATGAAGTCGGTCATTGAAGGCATAACTGCCCGAAGCGTTACGAAGCAGATATAAACACCTCAGGTATTCGTGACTGCTTCAGATTATCACTTTCGCTTGTTAGTTTACAAGTGTGTTGACACCTAGAAGAAAATGTTTATTTGCAGGTGGTCATTAAAAGTGAAGTGCCCAGATTGCAAGGATCAGCATGCAAGATTACTTTTAGATATTATCAAGACAATTTTAAAATTTTAAAACAATCTTGTCTTTCCAAAATTTGAATTTTTGTTTTTTGAATTCTTATCGGTTTTAAAATTTAAAACTATTGTCTTGATATCTTTATGCATGATATTTTGAATCTGTATAAGTCAAATTAGACTTGATTCAAAATTAGATCCGAGATGTTGCCTATTACACTAACAGTATTGCTTCAATCAAAATAGTTTGAAGTAATGTATATGAAAACTGTCAAAAACACACGAAGTACTATAATTATAGGAATGTGTTTTTAAATAAAACATTTATGAGTAATAGATTATGAAAGTATTTTATGATCAAAATTTATTACTCATATGTTTTAAGAAGAATTTAGGATATTATTTCAAATATCATTGATAATATCAGTATTTATAAAACTAGGAAAAATTCCAAGTTTCGGAATTAGGATTTAATATAATCCAGTTAAGTTTTATAAATGTTAAAATTCTCGTGTTTATTACTTGAAATAGAATTGACTAAGTAATCAAGTTTTGACTAAGTCAATAGTTAATTTTAAGTAATAGTTGGTTTTCATATAGGTTAGTGGGAGCCCAGGTTATTCTCTATCTAGTGCATGATAAAGAAAAAAAGATAAAATTATTGATTTAGTATATATCTCGGAATTCATGATCCAGAAAGGATGTAAATTCATAAGATATACGAATCTATCTTTTAGTCAAAAGGGTAGAACGAAAGTTTCAAAGTCTTTGAAACTAAATAAGGTCATAATTGACTTCGAGAGAAATCAATAATTAAAATGTGTTGGAATAATTATTAAAGATATTAATTATCTTTCTAAAAGTGTCGTAAACACTAGAATAAATTTCCTGAAATTTGCCAGCTTGGTAAATGGAAATTTTATCTGATTTCAGGTAGAAATCATTCATCTACACAGCAACTAAGGGAGGTTGCAGTTTAAACTTTACATATTCAGGAGAACTAGGAGTTATTCCAGTGTCTCCAAGTTCATGGAATATGGTAAAGAAAAGTCTAATCTTTGTTTAAAAGTGTTTGCAAAACAAAGATTAGTAGAATCAAGTAGATTGTATCAGATGATACAAAACTTGTATTATTTTGGTTGTTACTTTGATTAATACGGTAAACATTAATCAAAGGGTTTAAACTGAAGTTAGGTGATACTTCATTTAAATCAGTATTTTAGTAAAACATAGAATAGACACCGTAAAAGTAATTAAGAAATGCTATTAATTTTGTTATTATTACAGAGTGTAATATGGACTATACAAAATTATTTTCTTTATCACTTTTATATTTTGCATGTTTTATGATCCAGGAATGAGACTAGTTTCCAGTCTTTCATTCGAAATTTGTCCGTGACAACTTATCGTGGTGGGAACCCGTTAGGGCGTTAAAGTCATTGTGAGCCTCTGGGTAGTTATGATCAGTGGTTGAATAACAGCTACAAGCGTTGTAGACCAGGAGTTGCACAGATATTTGATAGAGTAGCGAATATCGGACGTGATCCGCGGTTGAGACTACTTCTTGGATTTTGTCATAAGTAGAATCTCACAGTGGTTGTCCCTATCACCTGAGGTATCCGGTTTGATATCATGAGGACTGCTGGATACTTAGTGCGTTCAACCGCTACGCCGTAACAGGGTGGCTATAAAGGGCGTGACTAGATTCAGCGGAAGCCGTGGTGTTAAATGCAGATATGCAAGATGGGATTTGCACCTCTTCTCCGAAGAGAGATATTTCTGGGCCCCTTGACTGACTGAATATACTGATGAAGTGCATGGCCATGCCCAAACGAACTGATTAGTTCTTTGTCGTTTACCTATCAGTAGAGGTCGGATAGTCGAGAAACAGAATGATGAGTATTTAGAGTTGACTTAATCCATGCTCATACTCATAGATGAAATATCGTGTTGCAAAGGGAAAAGCCAAGATATACCCAATTTATGAACAGTTGTTTCATTAATGTCATTTTCATATGGAAATTTTAAATCACCTATCTGGGTATAAGAGTTCTTGTAACCTGGTTAGCCTAAGCGCCTGTCTAGGGGCCTCCTTAGGTCCGTGTGATCAAGACGGTATTGCCAACTTGCACAAGTGGGAGTCTGTTAGTAATTATGTGCAGAAGTTGGCAAACCAGTGATTACACATCCAACGTTACTAGACACTCGAGGGTCACACCTGTGAGGACCTGTAAACCGAATAAATAAGATAGTCCCAGTTTGGAGAGATTAAGGTTTATAATAGTTAATTATAAATCAGTTGGGCATTTTCCGTACTAAATCCCAAAGTTAAAGGTTTGTTAGTAATTATATATTTATTAGATAAATAAATATATAAGTTTATTAATTATTGAATTATATATTTATTAGGTAAATAAATATATAATAGGATAATAATTAATAATACAAATAATTATCTAGTTATTTTTCTTTAAGGAAAAGAAAAGAATATTTGCCAAAGATAATTATGAAACTAATTATGGAAACTGAGTTGTATGGAAATTCCTCCATATAAAATAAGCCTATGGCTTATCAGTTTTCATAATTCATTCCACCAAGAAAAACAAACCAGAAAATTCTCTCCTCCCTCCTCCTTTGAAACCGGCGCCGATCCAAGAGCAAAACCAGTTCGGTTTTTGGTTCTTTGATTAATCCTTAGCTGTTTTTCATCGTATCGGGGAGTCATTCCTGCTAGAGGGATCTTCGTTTGGTCGATCACGGGTGGATCTAACTCGAGCATTCCAGGTAACACTCTAACAAATCTATTACTATTATAATTGAAACGAAAAGATCTGTGGATATTTGGGTTTTATATCCAAATCGCTTCCGCACGTATCAAACCAGTTAGGTTTGATTCGATAAACTTATTGATCAATTTGATCACAAAGTTTTGTCGTGTATCTCATCCAGTTAGGATTGAAATCCACAGTTTTCTTCGTGTCAGTTTGATACGAGGAACGCATAAAAACCCAACATGCCAACCTCCAGGATTTGAAGACCCTAAGTATCCTAAAAAGGTGTACAAGTTGAGAAAAGCATTGTATGGGCTTCATCAAGCTCCAAGGGCATGGTATGACACTCTGTCTACCTATCTCTTGGACAACCAGTTTGAAAGAGGGGTGATAGACAAAACTTTGTTTATCAGGAAAGAAGGGAAAGATCTACTTTTGGTGCAAATCTATGTAGATGATATTATCTTTGGTTCCACCAAGGATAAGATGTGTAGAGACTTTGAAGAACTGATGCACAAAAAGTTCAAGATGAGTTCCATGGGAGAATTGACATTCTTTCTTGGACTACAGGTCACACAGAAGGAAGATGGGATCCTGATCAACCAGTCCAAATATGTCAAAGATATGCTCACAAAGTTTGGGTTTCAGGACTCCAAACCAGCCTCAACTCCCATGGAAACACACAAGCAACTGACAGCAGACCTTGAGGGGGAGGAAGTGGATCTTCATCAATATAGATCTATGATAGACTCTCTCATGTACTTAACTGCTTCTAGACCTGACATTATGTTTGTTGTTTGTGTGTGTGCTAGGTTTCAAGTAAGGCCCAAGGACTCTCATCTACGAGCAGTTAAGAGAATTTTCAAGTATCTTAAAGGCCAACCCAGACTTGGGTTGTGGTATCCATTTGATTCTCCCTTTGAGTTATTGGCCTACACTGATAGTGATTATGGAGGGGCAAGCTTAGATAGAAAGTCTACATCAGGAGGATGTCAATTTTTTGGGGAACAGATTGGTATCTTGGCAGTGCAAGAAGCAAACCACAGTCTCACAATCAACAACAGAAGCAGAATATGTGGCTGCAGCACAGTGCTATTCACAGGTTCTTTGGATTCAAAATCAAATGTTGGACTATGGTATCACCTTCTTGAACACCCCCTTGTACATTGACAATAATAGTGCTATTAGCATTGTTAACAATCCTGTTAAGCACTCTAAAACAAAGCACATAGAAATCAAGTTTCACTTTATAAGGGACTCCAATGAAAAGAAGCTAATTCAGGTTTTGAAGGTTCACACTGATTACCAATATGCAGATCTTTTTACAAAAGCATTTGATGTTGGCAGATTCAAATTTTTAATTACAAGTGTGGGCATGATTAACTCTGAATAAGCTATCTTTCTTGTTCTTCCTTGTAGAGTTTGTATAAGGTGTATCTAATATGTTTGTTGAGTGTTTCAGGAGTCCAAGGAACAGAGGTGAGTCGTATTTTTTTGATTACAGGGATGGTAAGACAATCGCAAATGAAAACTGGCAATTACCACTGCTGAAAGTTATCACTGCTGGTTACCTCTGCTAGTTAGAGTTTCCTCTGCTAGTTAAGAGTTTCCACTGCTAGTTAGAGTTTCCACTGCTTCTTAGCAGTTACCCCTGCTAGGTGTAAGTTATCCCTGCTTGTATGTTATCACTGCTAGACCTAACTTACCGCTGCTTTCTTTGCGATTTACCACTGCTAGGCTATTTTTAACCCTGCTTCTATTTACCTCTGCTAGTGGTAGTTAGCCCAGCTTGGTGTGTTTGCAAAACTATTTAAGCCTTAACCAAGCGCCACTTTATTCAAACGGCTATTTTGCAACAGCCTTTTTCTCTGCAAACGGTTGCGATTCTTGTGCACTTTTAGTGATTTCTTGATTCCTGTTCTTGATTCTCTTGCATTCTTCACTGATATTACTAATGGATTCTCTTGAGTTTATTGATGATCACAACAAGGTTGCGTATCTGGTGAAAGACGAGCTCTCAGAAGGGTCTGAGGACATTGTGGACTTCTTGGCGAACTCCAACATCGCACATGCTCTTACAGTAAACCCCACAATCTACGTGGACCATATGAAGGATTTCTGGAAGAATGCAACTATTC
Organism: Centaurea solstitialis; assembly: GCA_030169165.1. Classification (NCBI taxonomy): domain Eukaryota; kingdom Viridiplantae; phylum Streptophyta; class Magnoliopsida; order Asterales; family Asteraceae; genus Centaurea; species Centaurea solstitialis. Next base: position 20,805,938 of record CM058046.1, read on the forward strand.
ACAATGAAGATGGAGTTCAATCCATTCACACCACTATCTGTGGCCATTCACTCATCCTCACTCCTGCAGTTCTGAGACAGCATCTACTCCTTAACGATGCTTCAGGTATAACACTTCTTGACCATTCTGATATCATTGACAACATGGTTAGAATGGGTTATGTAGGTCCTCCAACCTCAATGAAGTTTAAAAAAAGGGAAACTGTGTTCTCAATGGAGGTTCTTTGTGCATACCCTTCTTCTGTGTATTTCTAAAAAGTCAACAAGTTTTGGGGAGTTTAGCAGCACCATTGCTTCTGCTTTGGTATGTGTTGATCCAGCTCTCCTAAGACCTGATGAAATGATAATGATCCTGAATCTTTACTTAGTGAATAGGTTTTTACTTCTGTTATAGCTTGAGGAATTATCACTGAGTCTGTTCAGTGTTATTCCATGTTACTTGTGCTGTAACTTAACTTTATAGAATTCAGGATCAGGATCAGGAGACTAACGAGTCTGTTCTGCAGTCTACTGATCCTGTCCACTGAAGTGAAAACCTCCTCCTGAAGACATTAAGATCATACACAAAGAACCATCAGCGACGTCGAAGAAATAGCTGATGACAGGAACAGCATGCTCGTGATCTGAAGACGGAACTCAGTGATAGCAGTCTGTTCACTATCGTATGACATCCTGAAGATTCATCAGGATACACGTGACCCTGAACTTCCTCAGTTTCAGGACTCCAGTCACTGATCAGTATCCTGATCCTGAAGGATTAGAACAATGTCTTAGTCTAATGCACAAAAGGATTATCCGCCTTTACTGACACAATAGTACATAAGGGCAGTTACTTTACTGTTCCCTCCGTACTTATCAGACCTCAAGGCAACTGTTTACAAACATCCTCTTTTGTACACCATGCAAAGAGTATTTGTTTATAGTAAATAGTACAACAGACCACTCACATTGTGACACGTCACAATAGTAGGTCTGCATGCATTTAATGCATGGAGTATAAATAGGACGTGAAGAGATGTTCTCCATACTTCTTCTTCATCCAAAAATACTCAAGTCCTTTCTCTCTTATTCCCTCTATCTTCTTTCTTTATTCTCTTCTCACTTAGTGCATAGTGAAAGAACTTAGATTGTTTAGTTTAGACTATTAGTCTTTTCTATTTTCCGCAACAATCTGTAAATTCATTTTGTTAATACAACAAGAATTTAAAAGTGAAAAATTGTGTGATTATATTCAACCCCCCCCTTCTATAATCCCAAACACTATCCTTACTTGAAGGTCACCTAATTGGGACCAACAAGTGGTATCAGAGCAGATACAAGCTCTCATTTTCTTCTTAAGAAAAATCTTGTGATCCTCTCTCTTCTTATTCTATGGCTCTTCAAGCTAAGGATAACTACTTTGATACCGGCTCTGCTGGAAAGCCTCCTCGGTTTAACAAAGACAACTTCTCTCTTTGGAAAACCAGGATGGAACTTTTCCTCTCTGGTTCTGATCCCCAGATTCCTTACTTTCTGGAAAACGGACCACATGTGCCTACACAAACCGTCCACCCCATTCCTGCTGCTGCTGGCCAACCAGCTGTTCCTGAAAGGCAGCTGGTGAAACCTGTGACTGATTGGAATGATGAGGACAGACGCCTGGTCAATATTGACACCAAGGCTAGATCTCTCATTGCCATGTCACTTCCTGATGACGTCTTTCATTCTGTCTGTCACCTTCGCTCTGCTAAGGAGATATGGGACACTCTTTGTGTTCAATATGAAGGTACTGCCGTACTCATGGAATCAAGAAAGATTTTCTTGGTTCGTCAGTACGAAAGCTTTATTCATCAGAAGGATGAAACTCTCTCCCAGCTACATCAGAGATTCAACTGTCTTCTGATTGATCTGAAGACCATCGGTACTACCTACTCTAACTCTGAGGTGGTTACCAAGTTCATGGAAGCTCTTCCTGAACATTGGGAAATTTACACCTCCTGCTTAACTATGTCAAAGGACATAAAGACACTCACCCTAAGTGAGTTGTACGGTATTCTTCTGAACCGTGAACAACAGAAGAAACTGAAAAAGAATCTCATAAGAGATTCTAAAGAATCCAAAAGCACATCTGTTGCATTGGTTTCTGATTCAGTTCCTCCTGTTGCTGCCACTTCTTCTTCAGTAACTATTACTGAATTAGAATCTTCTGACTCTGACATGTCAGAAGATCCTGAATTCAATGAATCTCTTGCTCTTTTAACCAGATCTTTCAAGAAGTTTGCCAAAAAGGGAAACTTCCACAAAAAGAAACATCTTACTATTACTGACAAGCCTAAATCAGACCCTGTTGATAAGGCTACTGCTATCTGCTACAATTGTCAGGGCAAAGGACACTTTGCTAATGATTGCAGGTACAGGAAAAGTCAGTTTGCTCCCTCCTCTGCAAAATCTTCTTCTAAGAACCCCAAATACCAGCGCCTGAAGGAAAAATACAAAAAGATGAAAACTCAGCGTAAAGGCAAAGGTTTAATCGCAGAAGACTGCGATTGGGATGATGTCTCCTCTGATGACTCATCTGATGAGGAAGATACTCAAGTGGCACTGATGGCCATTATTGAGGAACCTATCTTAGCTCTCATGGCTAAGATAGAAGAGGTCCCTGAAGAGATTCCTCCTCAGGATCCTGAAGCTTCTTCTTCCACAACTCCTGAAGCTTCCACCTCTGCGACTGATTCTTCCAGTCAGGTACCTATTCCTCTCATCCCTCTTGAAAGCTTAACTCAGTTAGACCTGGTCACTCTCGATCTTTACAAAGCCCTTAATGGTAAAACCTCTGCTGAAAAAATGAATATTGATCTTAGAGGACAACTCAAAGAATGTCAAGAAAAATTAAAACAGCTTACCATTTTGGAAGAAAATTATAAGGACCAGGTCACTGTAAACAAAACTCTATGTATTGAAAGAGAATTGGCTCTTGCTGCCAAAGAAAAGGCCCTTGCTCAATTAAATGCTGAAAAAGTCACCATCAAAGGATGGAGTGACGCCTCTGAAAAAGTTGATGAAATATTAGCTTCAGGGAGGTCTGACAAAAGCAAAAGAGGTCTTGGATTCACTCGTGGATACAAGAAAGAAGAAACTAAGTCTGATAGTTCCATGCTCAAATTTGGAAAATTTGTTTCCTCTATTCCTCTTCCTAATGCTTCTGAAAACAATCCTTCTTCTTCTTCTAACACTCACCCTGAAGGTGCTCCTAAGAGCAAAAAGAATACAGTTAAGGATAAATCCAAAACTAAAACACCTTCAAAGACCAAGGATCCTAAACCCAAGAACAAAGTTCTGGGTGGTGGTCCTTCAGTCTCTGGAACTAAGTCTCTTTCTCAGAGTCCTGCTCCCAGACTGAAGATTGACCTGAAGCAAACGACTAAGGAGAAGACTCCAATTCCTCCTCTGTCAAATGCTAAAGGCATACTTGGTACAGGTCCTACTCACCTTAAGTTCAAAAACTTTCTGGACCACACTAAACGCTTTCAATATCGCAAATGTTATCACTGTGGATTAAATGACCATATTGCGAGTAAGTGTTCTGATGCTACCAAAGCTGAAAAATCAGCTAAGGTAAAGAAAATTCCCAAGACTGAGAAATCAGTCAAAGGAAAGAAGGTTGTCAAGACTGTTCCTTCAGTCAAGACTTCAGCCTCCTGTACTGATACTTCAGTAAAGGCTGACACTGACTCAACCAGTCCTACTGATAATCCTGGATCCATAGTTCTATGGGTACCAAAGAAAACTTAAACTCTATATTTTACAGGATAAGGGCATCTGGTACTTGGACAGTGGATGCTCTCGACATATGACTGGTTCTAAATCTGTCCTCACTAACTACCGTGAAGAAAGAGGTCCTGCTGTGACCTTTGGCGGAAACGGTAGAGGCCAAACCCGAGGGTATGGCACTCTTACCAACGGAGTAACTACTTTCAAAAGAGTTGCTTATGTTGAAGGCCTGATGCATAATCTTCTGAGCATCAGTCAACTATGTGATAAGAATCACAAAGTTTCTTTCTCAAAGAAAAAGTGCAAAGTCAAGAACAGGAGAAAGGAAGTTATTCTCACTGGTGTTAGACATGCAGATATCTACATCATCAACATGAATACTTCCACTGATAACTTCTGTTTCGTATCACGTGCTTCCACTGATATGAATTGGCTCTGGCACAAGCGTCTCTCTCATCTCAACTTCAAGACGCTGAATCAACTCTGCATCAACAACCTGGTTATTGGTCTTCCTGACTTTCGCTACACAAAGGAATCTCTTTGTTCAGCCTGTGAGAAAGGAAAACAGACCAGGGCTAGCTTCAAGTCCAAGCAGATTTCCTCCATCAGCTCTCCTCTACAACTTCTCCACATGGATCTCTTTGGACCCGTTAATGTCCAATCCATTGGTGGAAAGAAATATACTCTGGTAATCGTAGATGAATATTCCAGATATACTTGGGTTTTCTTCTTACGTGCCAAGAGTGATGCTCCTGAAGAAATCATCCTGTTCGTCAGGAAGATGGAAAGACTCAACAACCTTACTGTTCGATCAATAAGAAGTGACCATGGGACTGAGTTCAAAAACAGTACCCTGGAATCTTTCTTTGAACAGAAAGGTATCTCTCAAAACTTCTCCTCTGTGAGAACTCCTCAGCAAAATGGTGTTGCTGAAAGACGGAACAGGACGTTGATTGAAGCTGCGAGATCTATGCTGAGTGAAGCCAACCTTGCCACTCAGTTCTGGGCTGAAGCCGTAAATACTGCTTGCTATACTCAGAACAGATCTCTGATTGTCAAGCGTTTCAGAAGAACTGCTTACGAACTCTTTCGTAACAGGAAACCATCAATCGAACATCTCCATATCTTTGGTTGTGTCTGCTACATCCTGAACAACAAAGATAATCTTGGAAAGTTTGATTCCAAATCTGATGATGGAATTTTCCTCGGATACTCATCCATTTCTAAAACTTACCGTGTGTTCAACAAACGAAGACAAACCATTGAGGAAACGATTCATGTCAAGTTTGATGAATCGGGTCCTACCTTTCCTCACCCAAATGATAATACTGAAATCAATCAGTGGGCTGACTCTTTCTTTCAAGTCCCTGAACCTCCTATTGCTGATCCATCTCCTCAAGACCTTCCTGATGGTTTTGAAGAAAATCCTATACCACCCACTGATATAACCACTCCACCTCTCATAAATGCCACCCCTATCACTCAAATCACACCACCTGAACCTGATCAACCCACTAACAGTGAAGACTTCTCTCAAACCACTGTTAGTGAACCCTCTCCTATCAATCTTCTTCCTGATCCATCATCCAATGAAGCATCTACTTCAGGACAGGTGTATCAACCACCTGCTCTCCGATGGACCACAGATCATCCCATTGATCAAGTTCTTGGAAACCCTTCTTCTGGTGTGAAAACCAGACGTCAGGCTGGTAACGTCTGTCTTTATGTAAATTTTATCTCTGAAAATGAACCTAAAGAAATAGATGATGCCTTGCGTGATCCTGCCTGGGTCTCAGCCATGCAGGAAGAGCTAGCAGAGTTCATCAGAAACAATGTCTGGCTTCTCGTCCCTAGGCCTCGAAAACGTACAATCATTGGTTCCAAGTGGATTTTTCGAAATAAACTTGATGAGATTGGTACAATCATTCGAAACAAGGCTCGCCTTGTGGCTCAGGGATACAGGCAGGAAGAGGGCATTGATTACGATGAAACTTTTGCTCCTGTTGCTAGGCTCGAAGCAATTCGACTCTTCCTAGCTTTTGCAGCACATATGAACTTCAAGGTTTATCAGATGGGCATTAAAAATGCCTTTCTGAATGGAAAACTTAATGAAGAAGTCTATGTGGCTCAGCCTCCTGGCTTTGTAGATCCTAAGTTCCCTGATCACGTCTACAAGTTAAACAAGGCTCTCTATGGGTTAAAACAGGCTCCTCGTGCCTGGTATGATACCCTCTCAACCTTTCTTCTCTCTAAAGGTTTTGTTCGTGGAAAGATTGATAGCACTTTATTTCTAAAGAAATATCCTAAGCATATCCTTCTTGTCCAGATATATGTCGATGACATTATCTTTGGATCCACCAATCCCAAACTCTGCGAAAAGTTTGAGTTGCTCATGAAATCTGAATATAAAATGTCTATGATGGGCGAACTAACTTTCTTTTTAGGACTTCAGATCAAGCAATCTGAAAAGGGAATCTTTATCAATCAAGGTAAATATGTACATGAGATGCTGAAGAAATTTGATCTCACATCCTGTACACCGATGAAGACTCCAATGGCTCCTCCTCTGTCTCTTGACAAGGATTCCAAAGGGAAACCTGTTGATGTGACTCTCTACAGAGGAATGATTGGCTCACTGCTGTATCTTACAGCGAGTCGTCCTGATATCATGTATTCTACATGTATCTGTGCTCGTTATCAGGATGAACCCAAAGAATCCCATCTGACCGCTGTAAAGCGGATCTTCAGATACCTGAAGAGAACTCCAAACATGGGTCTTTGGTACTCCAAGGACTCAGGGTTCGATCTAACAGCTTATTCTGATAGTGACTTTGCAGGATGTAAGATCGACAGGAAAAGCACTACTGGTGGTTGTCACCTTTTAGGTGGCAAGTTGGTGAGTTGGACTAGCAAGAAGCAGAACTCTGTGTCCACATCAACTGCTGAAGCTGAATATGTTGCAGCTGGAATATGTTGTGCTCAGGTCCTGTGGCTGAGAAATCAACTTCAGGACTATGACATACAACTCTCCAAAATTCCTATCTACTGTGACAACACTTCAGCAATAGCCATCGCTAACAATCCTGTCTTACACTCTAAGACAAAGCACATTGAAGTGAGATATCACTTCATCAGGGATCATGTGATGAATGGTGATATTGAACTCCATTTTGTCCCTACTGAATATCAGCTTGCTGACCTCTTTACCAAACCACTGGATGTGACGCGTTTTAATATGCTCCTCAGTGAACTTGGGATGTTAAATCCTGAAGAATAGAAGTTCTCAGGACAAACAGTTGTTAAAGTCCTTATAAAAATATTCTCTCAGGACCTCTTTTCTTAACAACTCCTGAATAACTCTTCTTCAGAGGATAACTCTATTCAGTACTTACAAAATCTTGGTTCAAAATCCGAATACTGATGATTCTCAGGTAAGTATTTCTTCCCTCTGCTACTGAAACCTTATCGCATTAAATGTGATAAGAGGATTTTCCCAAAACAGTACTTATCTGATAAGTACTCTGATTCCCATAAAACATATCTTTCACCAAAATGGAATCATCCCCTGAAAAGGTGGTTTTTAGTTTCTCATATAAAACAAACGTTTCATCTGAGCTGACACGTAATGGGACGTTTCCTGTTCCCCACTACGTGTGTCAGGCGCGTGAACGCGCGTAGAACTCCCTTTTTCATCATTACGTTTGAATTTAGCCGCTCTTTTCTCTCTCATCCTTTTTCTCTCTCCTACCACGAGGTATAAAAACCTCATTCGTAATCCATTTTTCTCTTTACGCTTACAATTCTCTCTCAAAGAACTCAAGCAAGAAAAGCTATTACACTCTAAATCTGCATTCTCAAGAACACCAAGAACACACACTTACCACTTCTTTAACAAGATCAACGTAAGTTTCCTTATGTTCTTTGTTCTTTCCACAATCTAAGTTGGCATTCTTCTCTAAAAACAACTTATTTTGATAAACGTTTTTCCAAAAACCCTAAGATCACTTCGTTTGATCTTAGTTTTCCCAAAATCTTCTAAGATTTTTGTTAAAACTGTTTAAAATGATTTTTCTTATTTCTTTTAAGAACAATCATAAACTCCTATTTTGATATCTATTCATCAAAATAGAAGTCCTTTTTAATACCAAAACACATTCCTTTTGTGTATTTTGGCATCTAATCTATTCTAAGTATAAAGGATTTCACCATTTTTATGAACATATTTTGTGTTCATTGAAAAACGAAGAAAAATGCATATTTTGGACTCTTAATCATCCATATATGTTATTTTTATGTTTTTATCAGGATGGCTGCTACTACATCTACATCCCTGGACGCCCAGCTCTCCTCTGAGGCCACACCTCTGCAAGCTACTGAGAGCTTGCCAATAATCATCCCACAACATGACGTCCAGTTCAAGCAGAACAACGTCGTAGGACTGTTTGACATCCCAGCAGATAAAGAATACCTACTGCCTGCCAAAGAATTCTTGCTGAACAGCCCCCTGAAGACGGCGTTCACCCTTGACCCTAAGCCAAACAAGCCAATGCTGCAACAACTATGGTCTACAGCCACTGTTGCCAAGGAGAAGAATACCAAAGGTGTCCTGCGAGAGGTCATCAAATTCCAAATCAAGGAAAACATCATTTCCTTTGGTTTCGGAACCCTCAGGAACGTGCTAAACTTCCCAAAGAAGAAGCGCTTCCCTCCTGTCCCCACCGCTGACGAAATCGTGGAATTCCTGGACGCCATAGGCTACCGATGGCCTGTGAATAAGGAAGGCATCCTGCTACCAAAGACGGGTGCCACTGTCCATAAGTCAGGACTAAACGCTACGTTCTACTATATATGGAACACGTTTGGCCTGTGCTTATCGGGCAAGACGGGGAGCACGGAGCAGTTCCCTACGGTCATCCAGCACATGGTCTTCTCTGCGATCAAAAATCGCGAGTTTGACTATGCTCGCTCCATCTGGGACGACATGGTAAAGAAGGTCCGGAGCAAGAACCGGGTCGTCAACATAGCCTTCCCCAGATTTTTCTCGGCCATCCTGGAGCTACATTTGGGGGACAACTACCCCAAGATTGGGAACTCCAACAACTACTCTCTTGGCCCCAGGTTCCTGGACCAGGTTGCTCATCATCCTGACGACGTCCCTCTCTCCGACGTCCTGGTCATTCCTGAACAAGTTCAGGAGGATGCTGAACAATCCACCTCTCCAACCGCAGGTACGTTTTCTCTCATCTCTTCCAAACCACATTCTTCTACTTCTATGCATGCTATGTCAGTAGCTAACCCCATACTGACTTCCCCAGCTGCAACCACAACTTCTGCGCTCCAGAAGCGCCCCCAACCATCTTCTGCCACTCCTCCACCTCCTCCAAAACGTGCCAAGTCAAGGGCACTGAAGAAAAAGAAACAGGCGGCTGGTAAGAAATATTACATTACCCTGCCCCAGTACTTTAATAAACCATCTCCTTTATCTAAAAATTCTTCCACTGCAGATACTCCTATCTCTGCTCCTGTTACACAAGAACCTGAGGTGGTTCAACTCGAACCCTCAGAGAATGAGGGGGGTAATCGTTCTGATACCCTCCTAGCCTCAGGTAATAATTCTAAGCAAACTATTACTGTCTCTTCTTTTATGAAAGCTAATGAGTCTTCTAGTACTCAATTAGCTACTCTGTCTACAGGTTCTTTAGGAGCAGGTTCTGAAGGGCATCAGGATGACCCCTTCAATGATTTCATTCTCACGGATGCCGAGCATCAGCTGAACACAGCTGAGCTTCGCAGGCAGTCCGCTGAAAGGAACCTGCAGGAGGCCCGCACAGCCCTCCAGCAGAAGGAGGCAGAGCACTCAGCACGTCTCCAGACTTTACAACAGGAGCTTGCTGCTGCCAAAGCTGCTGCAGCCGCTGCTGAAGCCGCCGCCGCCAGTGCCACTGCCACCGCCGTCGCCGCAACTCCGCCGCCCACGGCCGTCACCCTCTCCATTCCTTGTCTGGATAACATCCACGACAAGGTTTCACAAGTTGCCTCCTCCTCCACCAACCTTCAGGCATCTATTGATGACCTGAAGGCAACGGCTCTCCCTGCGCTCTCCACAACAATCAACAACAGCACCAACTCTCTCACCACCTTCCAATCAACGGTGGTTCAGAGGTTGGATGCTCAGGAAGCCGCTCTCCGCGCCATCCAGGAGCAGGTGACAGGGCTCTCCTCTGCTGTCAACGCCCTCACCTCTGCTCCTGCGCCTCCTCCATCTTTCACCACGGCGGACAGGGATGTGTTGCACTCCCTGATCTCATCATCCTTCATTACACGCAAAGTCCTCAGTGACATGGCCTCTCTCCTCCAAAGGAGTGTATCAACAAATGCCTTAGTGCAGGCACCTGTTGAGGGGGAGAGACAGCCCCGAGACCATTCCGCCTATTCCCCCTCCACGAACTGGAGAACCACTGAAGCCGGGGGAATAATGAAGACGAGGATGATGATGATGAAGATGATGATGATGATATAGACGACGACATCTTCGTCGAGAAGGTTCCTGCTACCTCAGCGCCCATTCCAGGGCTCGCACAACCTCAGGGGGAGAACCCTGATGCCTCTGGTATGTCTCTACTACCATCCTCTCCCTCTTCCTCTGATAACCAACCTATCTCTATTCTTCTTAAAACCAAACCTACCCCTGAAACCATCACCTTAGACTCCTCACCTGAAGACTCCCCTCCTAATAACCTTCAAATGGTTATCTACCAACCTCCTAAACTACCTTCTCCTGAACCATCTCCTGAAATCACCTCTCACACTGAACCTGAACCTAATACCCTAGCCAATCCTGAAGATGTCAACTATGGTTCTGTCACTTGTGACATTATTCGCCTAATGGAGAATAGTCCCAATGAACAGACCAGGGCTGAACTATCTACTATGACCTTCAGGATCACACCCCTCAACCAAGAAACCTTTACTACCCGTCCTACAACCCGTTTCAACCAAGAAGCCTCTTCATCTAGAACCCCTGAAATCCGAGCCACCCCTGAAACAATATGCCTTTCATCAGATGATGAATTCATCTCTGATGACTTCTCTACTCCTGCTTCTTCACCCAGATCACCTCCCTCAAACTCTCCTAGATCTGAAGGTGAAAATTACCCTGACAATTCCTTTGCCATTGACAGGGATGGGCGCTTAGACGCCGTGATAGAGCGACTCGAGAGTACAAGAGTAAAAATCCCTCTTCGTACCTCTGATAACACTTACTGGGTAAAAGTTGTTTCTCAAACGTACCGGGATAAGAATCTCATCCTTGCCTTCTTGTCTTGCCTCTTACCGGGTACTTTTCTCAGTCTTTATCATAGTCAATTAATAAAGTCAATAACATTGGTAAATGATTATCCCCGTTTAATAAAATGCCCCTTTAAGTACCAAGTCATTAACTAATAACTACTAAATAAACAATTTAATGAGTAATTAGTTAAGACTCCTATTTAATGAATTAGTTAAGACTCCTGTTAGTCTTCTGATATAGACCGAAAAATTAAAACAGTTATTGGGGTTGCTTTTTTTTCTGGACAATGTGGATTCAACGAAATAGTAAGGTGTTCAATGGGACCATGAAAAGAAGAAATGGAGATCACGGAAGACATTAAGTTTGTTGCGTACGACTGGATTCGCTGTAGAGCTAAGTTTGGTAAAAGTTTTATCAGAGAGAGTTGGTGTTGTAATCCATTAAATGTCATTACTTCTTGTATTTCTCTAGCTTCTTGCTAGTTTTTCTAATAACATATTTAATATATATAATAACATCAACTAACTTTAAGTCGGTACCAATTTAACGATACCCTTATATATATGTTTTAATCTTTGGCTGGTTTAATTTGATGCCAACCTAGCACCCCGACTTTGTTTTGAAAGTAATGAGTTGAAGATTTGTAATGCTCTGAAATCAACTTTTTCTTAAAGAAGGTAAGAGGAAAAAAAAAAGAAAAAAAACAGAGTTGTATAATAATCATTACAAGAAGGTTCTAGAAACCTTCTTTTAATAGGTTATGTAAAGTTGAATTTGCCATTTATTACTACTTTGACAAACTTGCATGAAATGGAGCCCCCCTGCAAATTAAAAGACATGTTAGGCTGAAAATTTCATTACATGAAATGTGACCGTTGGAGAGTTAAAAGAAAATGTAACTAAAAAAAAGAGCAAATAGTTTTAATTCAATTTTAGTGAATTTGATTATAAGATGTAAGAAAAAAAAATATAACATAGTCCACATCTCGCATATGTATTGGCAACGGGAAGACACTCAAAATTAAATAACATTCTTTAGCCTTTCATCTGAACTGTGTATATTTTTACATAGAATCCATCTGTAAAATGCATACATGTATAAAAACAGAAAAACACAACAACTTAATTTACTTCTATGTATAATTGTGTTTTCATACAAATGAATGGCTACAAGGGTCTTTGTTAATAGATGGGAAGTGCTAAAAAAAATGAGAAGTGAGGAAGTGGTCCTAGCCTTTCATTTGGTCAACATTTGCGGCTTTGACTTTAAAGCACGAATAATTCTCGCATGAGTGTGAAAAAGATAAGGAGGTAGCTTCGGAATTTTACAAATAGACGGCAAACAAGTTTATATATGTGAATTAATTAACAGGTTCATGTATGAACTCACGAGTTTATACATGAACCAGTTAATTAGTACATATATGAATCAGTTTAGTAGTTCATATGTAAATCACAAGGGTGCATATGTGAATACGTTAAAACAATTAATATGTGAATACACATGTTCACATATAAACATATAGTTAAAATATGAATCAGTTGAAAATAGTTAATATGTGAATTACTCAGATACATAAATAAACACAGTTTATATACGCATCAGTTAAATATAGTTAATATGCGAATAACACTAGTTCAGATATGAACAATATAATTCATATATGAACATATAGTTCGTATGTGAATCACACGAGTCTAAGTTTGCTAAAGACCTATTTTTTATTTGGGTCAAAGTCAATGATCATTTATGCAACTCCAATCCTTAACAATTATATATAAACTCATATGATTGAAGTCTTCTAGACCAAAATGACATCATCTTTTTGGACTTGTCATACACAAGTTAACTTTATAAAAGAATAATCGTATATTGGAAATTAAGAAGGCTGAATTGTCGTATTAAACATGTATAGCCATCATTTTCCCTTTTTTTAAAATTATTTCAGAAGAGTGCAATACTCTTAAATATCAAGTATAAAAATCGTTTTTTTTATCAAAGAAATCTTAGATATTTGACTAAGTAATGAATACCGTTTTATAAAATATTTGGAGTCAAATTATTTATTTATATTATATTATAAATTATTGAGTGAATTGTGGATTTGGTCCTTGTGGTTTAATAATATTTTTGACTATGGTCCTTAATGTATGTTTATCTTGGATATGATCTTTGGGATTTTCATTTCGTTTTAGCCATGGTCCCTCTGACTAACTCCTTTGTTAACTCCGTTCATTTAAGGACTATTTTAGTAGTTTTCTAATATTTTTCTTTCTTCTTATAAAAAATAAAAACAATATTTTTAAACACACAAATTCATATATATTTATATATTATATATATATACGATGGTATTAAAATAAATAAATAAAAGCTTATTTTAAAATTCAATTTTTTAATTAAATAATTAATTATATCACATATAATTTAATTAATTTTAATATATTAAATCATAAAAACAAATCTTTTTAATTAAATGATTTTATGATTTGGTTTGTTTATATTAAAATTTTAGTTAAATGAAAATAATAAAACCATATTGTTTCCACCATTTAAGTAAAATAATAAAATTTAATGTATTTAATATAATTAATTGTTCAAAAAACTTAAATAATCAAATATAAAACAAGAAATTATCAATTTAATTATATTGCATATACAAACATTATATACGTATACACACATACTTACGGTTAGCATCAAACCATATAATGATATTTTGTTCTATATTTGATTATTTAAAAAAATTTAAACTATTAATTATATTAAACACGTTTATTTTTATTGTTTTTCTCAAATAATAGAAGATGATATGCTTTTATTGTTTTAATATAGCTAATTTAAATCAATTAAGTTATAATACTTTATTTTACCGTTCAAAAAGATCATAGTACTTTATCCTATTTTGTTTAGAGCGAATAATATTAGATATGATTTTATTTAATTAAATTAAAAAAATAATTAAATTATATATGATATAAAATATTGTTTAATTTAATAAATCAAATCATAAAATAATCTCTTATTTTATTTGTTTTGATATCATTGTATATAAGTATATATATGTATATGAATTTGTGTGTTTATAAATATTGTTTTATTTTTTTTACAAGAAAAAAGCAAAAGATTAGAAAATTACTAAAATAGTCCTTAAATTAACGGAGTTAACGAAAAAGTTAGTAAGAGGGATCATGGCCAAAATGAAATGAAAACCACAAGTACCATATCCAAGATAAACATACATTAAAGACCATGGTCAAAAAAATTATTAAACCACGAGGACCAAATTCACAATTTACTCTTGATTATTTCGCAAAAGTTTTACAAATAATTACAATAAAAGTACAATTTGTAAAGCCCTTTCAATTCTAGAAAACTAGTAATAATTCGTTCAAATACAGGATATAATTATTGAATCATAACATATATAAAATATTTAATTTATAGTAAAAATTTGAATTAAAACAAAAGACATTAGTTTTTAATTTTTTATTTGTCACAAGTATCTATTTCTTTTAGTAGGTTTTAACTAGCAAGACATGTTCAACCATCATTTATGATTTTTATTTTTATTAAAACATACATTTTCTATTAAGATATTGCATTAATGTTCTATTGTTTTTATAGATAGAACCAATCAAAAACAAACAAGAGTACCCTTCAAATCCGATCAAATAAAAACTAACCCACTTACTCCCACTATCTACAAAGGAATTAAGAAAGATAGGATCGAGACAGAATCAAAACCCAACCCAAACAAACACCATACAACCAACAAAACCAAAATGGCAAATAGAAAACCAACAATC